>CM077664.1:259098872-259705837 GCA_039707655.1 Elymus sibiricus | reverse complement strand
ATTTGCAAAGATGGTTGACCCGAGATCGCGCGACCCGGTAGCTAGTGTTCGTCGACGATCATACCTTGCTTCGCCTTGGCGATGGCCTGACCCATTGATCCGATCTTTGTCGGCGTAGGAGGGTGGGTTTCCTTCCTGCTGCGGTGAGAAGAAATGAGGTTTCTTGCGCACATGCAAGCACGGGGGCTGGAGGGAGTATATGTGGGGAGCGTGCGTGCGGCCAGTGTTCCTTGTGTGAGGCCAAAGGCAACGGCGTTGCTCCTGCGGAAAGCAAAGCGGGGAGGCATCAAAGGAAAGGGTCCAACAACAGTAGTTGTTTTGGCTCCCTGCGACGCTAGCTTAGGATTCTGTTACTCCCTCCGTCCCAAAATAAGTGACTCAACTTTGTACTTAGCTCTAAGTACAAAGTTGAGTCACTTATTTTGGGACGGAGGGAGTACTATAATTGGAGGCGTATCTGAAAGATGAGAATGTTGGTTATGGAAACTTGCACGGTCACAATTGAACGAATATTCCTTTAAAAGATGATAAGCAATGGTACTTGCAAGCAATCTAGTGTACAAAAATGCTGCACTTTTTAATAATAATAATGGTACAAATTCACAAAACTACAATGCTATACAGACCCAGTGAATTAATCAATGGACTTGCACGATACTCATGGCCACAAAACCTCTTCATTCATGCCCTAAGATCTTACTGGTCTCCTCGACCAGCCATTTCCAGTTACAAAAATGTACTCCCTCTGTCCCATAATATAATAACGTTTTTTACACTACACTAGAAAGCGTAGCCCCTGAGGGCCTTGGTGTACAGATGGAGTCTTCTGCATGCGGATCTGGTGTTCAAATTCGATTGTTGAATTCCATGTGGTGGATGGAAAATCATCCAACATCTGGTTGGGCAGACACCATCCACAAAATTGTGATGCTGCCGCAAGGATAGATGTACTCCAGCCTTTACAGCTTGCTCATATTTTACCAAGTGGTGACTCGTCACTGTGCTCATCCACCAGCCAGAGTTTATGATCACGGAAGCGTTTTATCTTCTTTTCAAACCCTGTTATGTAGTTGTTGTGTATAATGACATGCTTGCCCTTTGTCTCCTTGACCCATGTTTTGTTCTTGAAATATAGACCTCCAGTTGGAAAAGCAGACTGCGGTAGTAAATACACGTCCACCTGCAAGCATATCTTATATTAGTAGTTTTACAAATGACATTAGCTGTTGTGGAGGCAGCGATGCAGGAAAATATACTGAAAAAACAGAATAAAACCCTTTGTCATGTACCATGACTTTGTTTCCATCCATAAAAGACCTCCAGAAAATACTTCTTATTTGAACTGCTTAAACGTCATATATTTCATAACGGAGGGAGTTAAACTTAAACGCAGCAACGATACTGATAAAAAAAACTGGTAAATATGTTATATTTTTTGGGAATTTATAAACATATAGGTAACAGTTACGAGCTTCCTTGGAAAGGTTATTACTGAACAAGTACATTTTAAACATGGCAAAGCTTAGTACAACCAATGCATGTCAACTGAAGTCCACATTAAAGATAACAGTGTAGAAGCTAAAACCATGCTGAAACAGTTACTCCGGTCCACATTTTAGATGAATTACCACATGGAGATGGAGATGATTAAAATGGATATCAAGCAAAATGGAATCAGTCACAGTTCAACTTCAACCACCTTCTCATGAAGTTCAAATTTTAATCTATTAGGCGCCTTTTCATGATGTCGTTAACATATTTGTTGTAGTAATTCAGCATGACATATGAATGATTAACTAACAATTGTAAGTATTTCTTAATTTGTCCTCTATCTATCCACTATAGCAACTCCCATAAATGGTTCATGCTTACACAGCAAACTCTATTGCCTAGATGGTAGAAAAGTTGTCGGCAAATGTTCCACTGATAAAATGAGAAGTCCACAACTCCACATTGCCCGATTGTGCCCCGTCCCAGTAAAATAACATGTACACGTGGATAACAGGAGGTTGAGGTTGATAACCTTGGTTCTCTGGCATTGCCGTGAAGGAGATAAGGCATGCAGGATAGAAGAAAGACTGGAAAGATAACTTCTTGCTAGATCTCAGAAGATCATTACCGCTTAGATATATATAGTATCCATCTTCTAGACTGAATACAGACTAATCTTATCTCAGTATCCCAACCTTGCACAACACAGATTTGAACTGTTCCCTACTAGCCTAGAGACTTCGGTGGACCAAAAACTTGAGCACAAGTCAAACATGATTCTGTCTTCTATGAACCTACTATGCCTAGTGCCATGGCGGTCGCGCAGTATCCACCTGGACATGAGCTTGATCACTGCCTCCCTCCTGTATGCAGCCACGGCGAATCCGGTACGAATTACATGCACGACATCTGACTCGAAACTCTTATCTCTTAGTAACATGGCTTTGCACAATAAACAGAATTTAAACTAATCATGACTGGCCTAGGGAGTTTGTTCAACCTAGGACTTGAGCCTGGTTGGACAATTTGAGACACAAAGAAGTGAAGAACTTAAGTCCAAGTTCAACATGACTCCACCTAATGTTGCTACGTCATGTTCCTCAAGGATGCGAGTCTCTCCCTACCGCTTTCCTTGAGATAAAAAAAACACTGGCAAAAAAGATATTAACAACTGCAAGAACACAAGCTCACACAACCACAATGATGCACATGTAGAGGTATATCCATTTACGGCACACGGTATATTGATAGTTTGACAAACCGAAATAACACATTAGCACATGGCACCACACAAAAAATCATATATTAGAAGTTTGGAACATCAGTGCTATTTCTAAACAATGTACAGGAAAGTATTGGCAAAGATTGTGTACATTTTTAAACAAGTCTATATACGATCCAGATTGATATCAAAATTTGAGTTCCTCGGTACTTCAACTGGCCTAGACTACAGAGCATACACGAAAATCAATTTAAACTTTAAGCAACCCTGAACCCATTGACCAGATAACTCCGTGCCACTAGTTTGTTTAAGCAAAGAAACAAATGCATACAATCAGTTCAACCAAATGCAACAAAACAAAGTTCAAATTCAATTGCCACACAAAATATTTAGATGCCCCTGTCTAACCTGTCCGGCAGTCTTTAGCAAAGCCCAGTTGAATGCTGGCTGATCATTTGATTTGGCTTTCTTCGACCAGGGCTGTTCCTTGAGCTCCTCAACCCACTTCCTCATCAACAGCTTTGCCCCTTCTGTTGGCTGCAGGAAGATCATACAGCTGCAAATGTATGGCCGCCCCTTCTTACCTGGCGGCGGCAGCGCATGTGAATGCTCTAGTGGCTTCACCTGCATAGACAATTCCCACATCATCAAATGCTCTTCCAACAGCCCCAACAACAAACACAACAATTCTACGTACTTCAGTCATATCGTCCATGAAGTAGATGTCGTGATTGCCGACTAGATATGGAAACGGGTCGGCAAGCCACACCATGTCGACGTCATTGTACATGACGCTGTACCCCAGCTCGAGAATCTGCAGCAGGTGCCGCGGCCGCCGCGAGGTGAAGTTAAAGAACCCCTGCACACAAGAGCAGACACAGTCACGCACATGGACATTTCATCGAACAGCTTGGGCGCGGGGTAACCGAGATTTCTCCCCACCTGTGACCCGAACTTGTGAGCGGCCTGGGCGTCGGGCGCGGGGGGCACGAGGACGGCGTGGCCGGGCCATGCGGCATTGATGCGCTCGAGGGTCTCGTAGTCCTCGGCGATGACGAGCACCTGGTTAGCGCGGCCGGCGCGGCGGACGCTGATGAGCCAGTTGGAGAGGAAGGGGAGGTATGGCCCGGAGACGGCGGCGAGGATGATGGTGCCGTTGCCGGAGGCCGCGGCGAAGGCGGCAGCATCTTGGAGCGTGTAGGAGCGCCACGGGGAAGCCGGCGCGGAATGGCGGGGCGGCCCCCAGGGGAAGAGGAGGGCGAGTAGGAGGAGGAGCGCGAGAAGGGAGAAAAGGTAGGGGAGCGTGAGGAGGGGCAGGGGCCGGGAAGGGGCGGCGTTAGCGGGGCCCGTGGAGACGGGGAGGGAGTCGGCGCCCAGCGGCTTCTGGTGCGGCCGCTGGTGGAGCGACATTGCCGGAGATCGGGGTTTCCGGAGGTGGGGGGCTGGGGTTAGGGCGTGAACTGTGAAGTGGGAAAAGGAAGCACATGTCTCTCCATTTCCGAGGAAAATACATCTACCGGTCCTCGGGCTGTAGATCTACTTTGGTGGTAGAGTACTACTTTGAGAAGAACCTTTTCTTGCGAAAATACTTTGAAAAGGTGTAAAAAAAAAACACTCTAGTCAGTGAATTTGTTCGAAGATTCTATTTTGATCAATGTATACTCGGAAGTGTAAATTATAAACTATGGTTGACGAAATATCTCTATACATGACCAATGTGCTCGAAACCGCGTGTATTCACCAGTGTTTCATACCTGGACACACTTTTGACTGTCATGTCAGGCTAAGGACCGCATGATCTATGTTATAAAATCCATATTTCGCTATTTACAATCTTCAGCTTTTATTTTCCTCTTGTGAAATCACTAGCCTTCATCATTGACGTCGCCCTTGGCACGTCACCGTCATCCGGATCATCAGAGTCATGTATCCATCCCTTCATCCGTTGCGAGATTATTGTGTCATGTGCTCATCCACGAGTCCACTTGCTCGTTCTCGATCACGTTCTTTGGTAGAGCTTGTCTATGAGAGGGAATGACAGATTGACGGTGTCATTGAGCTACCTCTCATCGATTGTCCGGACGACAAGTGGAAGGCACATTATCAGGGGACAAAAGAGATTGGGAGGGGAGAGGGCGTGATGCAAACCAGTGCTACAATGTAGAAGATTTCTAGGATAGTTTGTTTGATGTTTGCACTGTTAGTGATAAGAAAGGAAATGCTTGCTACGATTGAAGGTGATAGTTTCAATGCTTCTAGCACTTGTGATGATGTGTAGTTGTTGCGATACAAAATTGAGTTTCCAGTGTAAGATATGAATAACTACATTTGATATGAAACAGAATTTGAATGGATACCTTTAGTGTCATTTGGTATATTTATCAATATGGGACATGCACATTGATGCCCTGTATTTGTGTATGTGGTAACAAAATAATTACATGACATCATCAAACACATCAATTCTTCTAACTGAGACTAAATTGATAGCTACTAATATTAATCGATGACTATAAACGCCCCTCGGCACTTGTGGGCACCAATCGACACAAAATTTATCATTTTTCATGAAAATTAACACGTACACATAGGACACAAGCATGTAAATGTTAAACAAATTCAGATATGTTTGACATAAATAAACAAAAAGTTCACCAAAGGGCACATGCTTGTGGGTGAAACTTTGAGCTCCCAGAAACAGAGGAAGAATTGTGCTCATGGGTGTACCTTTGATTTAGTGGAAGCGAAAAGAGTTGGCCACATGATTTCAAATATGTGTTGTGCAATTATTTGAATAGTCCAACCAACATATAAACTCATGTATTATCCACCATATGCTAAGAGATAAAGTTCTATTTAATTCATGTTAACAGTTATGCATAGTCATAGATGCATACACTGTTTGCCTATGCATATGGTGACAAACCTTGTGGCGTACATCCACGGGTTTGGAGCCCACATCCCTCCTTTAGCATCACATATGTGTGATAGGTAAGATATATGTGTTTAAAGATTTTAACTAGTCTAGCATTCATCGCTTCTGACGTTATAGGTGATATGTATTTAAGATAAACAACTGTGAACAGACACATATTCATACAGTTGTAAATAAACCAAGTTGGCATACTGATGTCTACTATGCAACTTTTTTCTTGTAGGCTTTGTTGGGCCTCCAAACGCAGAGTTTTGTATGACAATAGCAAATTTCCCTCAAGTGGATGATCTAAGGTCTGTCAATCCGCGAGAGGTGTAGGATGAAGGTGGTTCTCTCTCAAACAACCCTGCAATCAAAATACAAAGAGTCTCTTATGTCCCCAACACACCCAATACAATTGTTAGTTGTATATGTGCACTAGTTCGGCGAAGAGACGATGATAGATGTGTAATATGGATGGTAGAAATATATGTTTATAATCTGAATAAATAAAAAGAGCAAGGTAGCATGTAACAAAAGTGAGTAAAAACGGTATTGCAATGTTTGGAAACAAGGCCTAGAGTTCATACTTTCACTAGTGCCAACTATCAACATCATTAACATAATTGAACATCATGATAATCCCTCAAAGTGCTGCAAAGAATCACTCCAAAGTTTCTATTCTATCGGAGAAAGTAGGAAGAAATCACGTAGGTAGCAAACCACCTCAAAGTTATCTTTTCCAATCAATCTATTGAACCACCCCCGAAGTGTCACAAATAGTCCTAGAAATCGTACTACGACAACACCATATGATACTATCATTCAACCTTTATGCTTAGAGTACCTCAATGTCACCACGGGTATCTGCAAGTTAATTATTAGACATGCATCAAGTGATCTCAAATCCAAAGTATTCAATCCAACATAAAGAAACTTCAAAGAGCAAGACTCAATTCACCACAAAAAGAATAGAGAGAGATGATTATCATAAGATCCAACTTTATTAATAAAGCTCATGATACAATCAAGATCAAACCCATCAAGAACATAAGAACATGAGAGAGAGATATATATATCGAACACATAGTTACTAGTACATACCCTCTTCCCCGAGGATGAACTACTCACACATCACCATGAGAACAACAAGGTTGATGAAGAGGCCTCCTCCAATGGTTTCCCCCTCCGACAGAGTGCCGGAAAAGGCCTCCAGATGGGATCATCGCGAAACAGGAACTTGCGGCGGTGGGAAAATTGTTCTGAGGGTACGACGGAGGGTTTCGGTATTTATAGGAAATTGTAGCGTTGGAATCACGTCAAAAGGATGCCAGGGGGCCCACAAGACCAGGTGGCGCGACTTGGGGGGTGGCCGCGCCCCTTACCCTTGTGGGCCCCTCGTGCCTCTTCTCGTTGCCTCCCGAAGCTTCTAGTGCTCCTTTTGGGCCATAAAAAATCGCCAAAAATTGGCATCGTATTTGGACTTTCCTATATATGGATTTTCCGCGAAACCAAAAACATGCAGAAAACAGGAACTGGCACTGGGCACTAGATTAATAAGTTAGTCCATAAAAATAATATAAAAGTGCATCAGAACCATATATAGATGATGTAAATATAGCATGAATACTTTATAAATTATACATACGTTGGAGACGTATCACATACATCAACACAATGATGCATAAAAATATAAATATTCTACCTTAGAGAGATGGTGACGGGCAGATAGTCCCTTTCTATTTTTGGTTGCACATTTGATAAAAACATGCACTATTTTGTTTTATAGAAAAGATTGACCTATCTCTTGATTTATATGATCAAGGCACGCACGGAGCCTATTTCTTTAAGGTTTTAACCCAAAAGGTTTCATTCATGGAGAAAGTATAATACTCCCTCCAGTTCAAATAAAATGACGCGACTACATTTTTGCGAAACCCCCCTCGAATTGTATTCGGATAAACCCGCACTCTCCGATGCCAGATTCCGACAACAGCCATTCCCTTTCCCCTTTCGCCGCCCTCATCGACCAACACGCCCTCGCCCTCGCCGCTCGCCGGGCCACGCAGCTCAGGCGCACGCCCTCCTCCACTCCCCCGTCGACACCGCATCCATGTCCGCGAACTCTCCTCCACTCAGGCACACACAGCCCACCGGCAGTAAAAAATATGCTCTTGCCGCTCATGCAGTAAGTTGGCGGCTGTTGTCGTGGAGGCCCACCAGACTACTACGGGTTGCAGCAGGGGTGGACATGGCGAGGGCGCCACCTGCTGATGTGGCTATGACCGCCACCTGCCGATGCGGCTATGACCGCCACCTGCTGATGCGGCTATGACCGCCACTATCCACCACGCCACTCATGGTCAGAAGGGACGAGGAGGAGCACATCTATCGGGACACGAGTGAACCAACGACGGAGAGGGCTTCATCTTGTCCTACCTCGACGGCTATGGCGAGTTCGTCTACCACACAAGAAGGTCCATCCCTCTCGCTGCTCTGTTTTTCCGTTTTCCAAACATCTATGCTGAATTATACTCTGGAGTGAATTATACATCTATGCCGAATTATACATCTATTTTGAATTACTAGGAAAAGAGCCCGTGCGTTGCAACGGGTAACAAAATTGTGTATTGAGCACTTCATCACAACGTGTGTTGAGTGTGTGCGGGTTTCAACTGTCTCGCCATTATCCACCTTCCCCTTCCTCTTACCGAAAAAGGCTTTCGCCCCGCTTTATATATAAAGCAAACCACCAGAGCACAATATCCGACAAAAGTTCACCGCACACAAACACACACACACACACACACACACACACACACACACAGGAGTAGCATAGTACAGCACAGACGGGTTCTGCTAAGGGCACAACTCAACAAGCCCTAAACGAAACAAAGACACACACACACAGACAAGCGGCGAGAGGCCTCATGGAGGCTAATCTGGCTCGAGTGGTGGAGGAGGGAGCGGTGGCGCCAGTCGGAGAGCCATTGAGCGGAGGTCGGCGATGATGGTGTTGATGGCATCTCGGTCCGTAGGGCGGCTAAGCCGCCGCCAAAGCTGCAGGTAACCACACATTTTAAAAATCGCGTCAGTGGCACGTCGGGAAGGGACACGCTGAATCACGAGCTTATTATGGACAGTCCAAAGAGTCCACGCGAGCACCCCAATGGTCAACCACCTAATGTGGCGGGCCGACGTAGGAACAGACTGGATCTCCGCAAAGAGGTCGGGGACATTGGTATGGCACCATTGTCCACCGACGACTTCGTGAAAACAGCTCCAAAGGAATTGGGCCGACACGCACGCGAAGAAGATGTGATTCAAGTCCTCCACTGTACCGCATAGAGGGCACATCCCGTCCCCAGGGCCATTGTGTTTTAGTACCTCCACCCCTGAAGGTACCCGGCCCCTAATCCACAGCCACAGGAAGATCCTGATCTTAAGCGGTAGTCTAATGGCCCAGACGACGGTGAGGGCATCCGGCGTCGTCGACGGGGCGATGGCCCGGTAGAGAGATTTGGTGGAAAACCGGCCGGAGGGTTCGAGGCGCCAAGAGATGCGATCCGAAGCGTTGTCGACGTCGGGGGTGTGGAGGGCAATGCAGTCAAGCAACTCGGCCCAAGCAGCAAGATCCGGGGGACCAAAAGGTCGCCGGAACGTGAGGCGTCCTAAGTCCGTAAGGGCGACCTCGACAGATATCCTAGGGTCCATCGCGATGGAGAATAACTCCGGGAAGTGGACAGCCAACGGGAGATCCCCAACCCATCTGTCAAACCAAAACAGGGTCGAGGATCCAGACCGAATCGAGATGGAGGTGCCAATGCGAAGGACGGGGAGCAGCTGGATGACGGACTGCCAGAACTGGGAGCCTCCGGAGCGTTGGCATAATGCAAGCGGCTGGCCCCGGAGGTACTTGTTCCTAATGATGTCAAGCCAGAGACCGCCGTCACCATTGGCAATCGTCCAAAGCCACCTAGTCAGCAAGGCAATATTCATGCGCTTGGAGGACATGATCCCCAGACCTCCCTGGTCTCGGGGCTTGCAGATGTTGGGCCAGCTGACCATGTTGTATTTCTGCTTATCGCCCTCGCCAGCCCAGTAAAACCTAGACTGGTACTTGGCGATCTCATGGTGCAGGGTCTCATGGAGGCTATAGAAGCTCATCAGGAACAGGAGAAGGCTGGACAATGATGAGTTGATGAGCACGGTCCTAGCCGCCTTGGACAGCCACCTGCCCTGCCATGGTTCGATCCGGTGCTGAAGCTTAGTCACCGTCGGCCTGAGCTCGGCAACGGAGAGCCGAGAATCACTAATGGGTATCCCCAGGTAGGATGTGGGGAAGGACCCAAGCTGGCAGTTAAGACAGTCAGCAATGAGCCGGGACTCGTCAGGGGAGTATCCTAGGATCATGACCTTGCTCTTGTCGAAGTTGATCTTGAGCCCAGACATGTGCTGGAAGCACAGGAGGAGGAACTTTAGGTTGACTATATCGGCGTCAGAGCCCTCCACCATGATAATGGTATCGTCAGCATACTGCAGGAGGGAGACCCGTCCCCCTCCCACCAGATGTGGGACAACACCACGAATATGTCCGGCCGCCTTGGCCTTATCTAGGATGGTAGCAAGGGCGTCGACCACCATGTTGAACAGGAAGGGGGAGAAAGGATCCCCTTGCCTAACCCCACAGAGAGTGGGGAAGTAGGGACCAGCCTCCCCATTGATGTTAATCGCGGTATGACCAGACGAGACCATCTGCATAACCCGGGTGACCCACCGGTCATCGAAACCCTTCCTGAGGAGAACTCCCCGAAGGAAGGCCCAGGAGACCGTGTCGTATGCCTTATGGAAGTCGATAAAGACCGTGTCGTAGACCCCTTCCTCTTTCCACCCTTTTCCAACTATTATCTCATGCACACGTCCATATGATCTCCATCATCGTTTTGAACAAGTTCTTCTTTGTTCATCCCTTTACTCTATGCTTGGTACACTGCTAGGAAATAAATATCAAATAAAATTAAAACAACACAACTTTTCATGTGTTAAGGATAAAGATGTAATTCTTAACATATAGGAGGCATAGAGTACACATGGTCGGCATTCTCTTATAGACCACTGCCACTACTCTCTCTCGACAGAGTGATCCTTCAACTTTCATATGAAGCTTCTGGGATCCGATTTGTCAAACTCAACATCTTTCCCTAGAAAAGTACAACCCATTAAAATATATATACATACAAAATATACAATGTTAATTCAGCATAACATGAAGTGCCTGAGGACAACCATACGATACGAAGATATACTACCTCTGTAACTTAATATAAGACACTATGACAATGTCACAGAACATCTTATATTAAGTTATGGAGGGAGTAATTCTTACCGCATCCGCATCTCTCATGATCATTTTATCACGCCTAGCTACTTCTTACTGTAAGCACACTTCTATGGTCATATGAATACTATACTTTTGTCTACAATTCACAATACAAAATATACACAATTGCGCATACAAATGTATTCATGAAAGCTAACCTGCTACGCCAGCAACCCTTCTTTTTCATTCCTAATAACTGTTGGTATTGAAATTGAACCACTTATGTCCATTGCAAAGTCAGTCACTTAAGCACTACCGTGGATGCATTCCAGCAAACAGCGATCGTGCACCACCAAAACAAACTTTTTTTTTGAGGGGTGCTACCACTCTTTATTCAATCTAACAAGGATAGTGGCATACACATGAAGTTCGGGGGGTTAAGAAGCCACAGGTGGCGCCCCACATCTAAACTAACAGAGGATTCAGCTAACTCATGAGCCTCCCAAATGTGATCTCTTTTCTCGTGCAGAATATGAGCTTCCTCCAAGTCTGTCATTCCCTTCCGAATGTCTTCTATAACAGGGCTGCAGCCTCCCAAATATTTCCCTGATAAATTTGTAACTATTGTGGAACAATCTGTTGCAATATGAATACGATTCAACTGCAGATCAGAAGCCAAGGCGATCGCCTCCCTGACTGCCATCGCCTCAAGAATCTCAGGATTTATCATGTCATCTACAACCAAGGCTGAGGTGCCCAAATAAACTCCCATTTGATCTCGGCAAACAACTGCACACGAACCTCTGTCTGCATGTCTTCCTACAGCAGCATCCACATTAAATTTCGTACAGCCAGGCATAGGTGGTATCCACTCTCCTCTTGCTGTTCGGTGACTTGATATGTTGCTCACAGAAATATTGCTCACTGAAACCTTCCTAGGTTGCAGCTGGGTTGGGATCATTGCTAGATCAGTAAGGAATTTTTCCACAAAACTGAACGTGCTCAATGGAGACCGAAACTCCTGTTCATGAATTGTTTTCCTCCGCGACCACCAGATGGCCCATAATGTGACCACGACTTTGATAAAATCACCGGTCTTCAAAGTTTCCATCATCTCTGTCAACCAGAGCTGTGCATCAAGAGTGCTGACCCTAATGAGGTGTTCTACTAGCTCCTCATCCATCAACGACCAAACGCATTTTGCCATATTACAATCTATCAGCGCATGTCGCCACGTGTCTTCCGCGCTGTTACAAATCTGGCATGCATTGGAATCTGCCATATTTCTTCTATTTCGGACAGATTCAGTAGGGATTGAGTTCCTGGCAAGTCGCCACACAAAATTTCTGACCTTCCTTGGAACCTTTACTTTCCACAGCTTCCTCCATTGGTTCTGGCCCGAAACTGTATTTGACGATGACGGCCGACCCTCCAACCAGTCCTCACGCCTCCTCTTTGTGTCAATCAACATTCTGTATGCAGAGCGTACGGTAAAGATGCCGCTGCGCTCGTAGTGCCATGCCGTGAGGTCATCTATATTCCTCAAACTCAGTGGGATGTTTAGTATCAATTGTGCGTCTGGGGGTTGAAAATGTTGCATCACCAAGTTTCTATTCCACGAGCGTGTATGAACATCAATGTAATCCGAGATAAAAACTGGCGGGTCAATCGTTCTTGGGTGCAGCGTTCTTAACATAAAATCCCGAGGTACCCAGTTCTCCTCCCACGCCCTGATTGATCTTCCGTTTCCGACCCTTTTGATCACTCCCTGTTTCAACACATCAATTCCAGCACACACAGCCCGCCACACCTGAGTTGGGTGGCTGCCCAGCTCCGCTTGCAACACTTCTACTTCTGGATAATACACAGCCTTAAGGATCCTAGCACTGAGGGAGGTTGGATCTTGGACAAGTCTCCACGCCTGTTTAGCCAGCATGGCTAAATTGAAAAGTTCAGTGTCTCTGAAACCCAGTCCCCCCTGATACTTTGGCATTGTCAGAACCTCCCAAGAGACCCATGCCACCTTTCTTTCACCATTCTTACTTCCCCAGAATTTTTTTCTCAACATGGTATCAATTTGTTGGCATAATCCTCTCGGCAACAGAAAACAAGACATAGAGAAAGTGGGGACAGCTTGAGCAACTGATTTTATAAGAATTTCCTTTCATGCCGATGCCAAACACTTTTCTATCCAACCCTTTACCTTGTTCCAAAGCCTGTCCTTGATATACTTGAATGTCCTATTCTTTGATTTGCCCACATCTGACGGTAGTCCCAAATATCTTTCAGACAACGATTCATTTGGCACATTTAGGATTCTGTGTTGAAATATAGGGTGGGCCTTGGGCCCATCTAAGAATTTCAGAAAAATCTCTAAAGGCCCATGTGGGTATGTGTCACTAGGTGTGGTGGGAAGTTTAGTCCCATACCGCTAGTTGAAGAGGAGTTGGACCTCCTTATAAGGGATTCTCTTCCACATGCTATTGGAGATTGAGAAGAGAAGTGGTTCCTGCGCGCTCCTCCGCCGCCCGCCTCGTCACGACGCGTCGCGGGTTGCGGGATTGAGCCGAGCCAAGCTCACACCTACGAGCTTACTTTTGCCGGTCAGGAACGGAGAGTCTTTGACAGATGGGGCCACGATCTGAGACGCCGGATCATGGGCTATTACTGACTCGGACGTGGGTCTAGCCCACGTCTCTCCACGCGGCCGCACCTATATATGTGAGGCGTCTGCCAACCCTAGCCGTCACGCGAAACAGATCGCATCTACTGCCTCCACGCCCACAGTCGATCCTTCGCTGTTGCTGCCGCCGGTGATCCCATCCCGTCCGTCGCGTACACGGTCGATGGGAGAGCAGGCCTCCGAAACCCCACCTCTCCAGATCTTGTACGGGAGAGGGGCGATTAGGTTTTTGGGGAGCGTCTCCTACGCGTCTGCTCGCCGCCATTTGCTACTTGTGAACTGCGTTGGGATTTCCCCGAAGAGGAGAGGATGATGCAGTACAGTAGAGATAAGTATTTCCCTCAGTTAAGAACCAAGGTTATCAATCCAGTAGGAGAACCACACAGAACCTCGTTAGCAGCACCTACACACACAAAAGCAAACACTTGCACCCAACGCAAGTAAGAGGGTTGTCAATCCCCTTAGCGGTCACTTGCAAGGATTAATTCTGATAGTGATAGATAGAAAAGTAAATTGCAAAAGAAAATAAAAGTAAATAAATTGCAGCAAGGTATTTTTCGATTTTAATACATGATAAAAGTAGACCCGGGGGCCATAGTTTTCACAAGAGTCTTCCCTCTCGAACACATAGCATACGGTGGGTAAACAAATTACTGTTAGGCAATTGATAGAAAAGCGCATAGTTATGACGATATTCAAGGCAATGATCATGTATATAGGCATCACGTCCGAAACAAGTAGACCGACTCCTGCCTGCATCTACTACTATTACTCCACCCATCGACCGCTATCCAGCATGCATCTAGGGTATTAAGTATAGAACAGAGTAACGCCTTAAGCAAGATGACATGATGTAGACAAAGTAAACTCAAGCAATATGATTAAACCCCATCTTTTTATCCTTAATGGCAACAATACAAATACGTGTCTTGTCCCCTACTTTTTCACTGGGATATAGAGCACCGCAAGATTGAACCCATCACAAAGCACCTCTCCCATTGCAAGATAAATCAATCTAGTTGGCCAAACCAAACGGATAGATCGGAGAGAAATACAAAGCTATAACAATCATGCATAAAAGAGTTTAGAGAAGACTCAAATATTTCTCATGAATAATCTTATCATAAACCCACAATTCATTGGATCCCAACAAACACACCGCAAAAGAAGATTACATCGAATAGAACTCCAAGAACATCGAGGAGAACATGGTATTGAAGATCAAAGAGAGAGAAGAAGCCATCTAGCTACTAGCTATGGACCCATAGGTGTGTGGTAAACTACTCACACATCATCGGAAGGGCAGCAAGGTTGATGAAGAAGCCCTCCGTGATCGATTCCCCCTCCGGCAGAGTACCGGAAAAGGCCTCCAGATGGGATCACGGAAGAACAGAGGCTTGCGGCGGTGGAAAGGTTTTCTCTTCTGTCTTTCTGGTATATGGGGAATATTTGGGAATTTATAGCACTGGAATTCGGTTAAGAGGTGCCACGAGGGGCCCACAAGCCTGGGGGGCGCGCCCTCCGGGCTTGTCGCTCCCTCGTGACTCTTCTGGTCTTCTCCCAAAGCTTCTAGGGTCCCTTCTGGTCCAGAAAAAATTAATCCAAAGTTTTTTCTTCGTTTGGACTCCGTTTGATAATGATTTTCTGAAAAGGCAAAACAGGTAAAAAACAGCAAATGGCACTAGTCACTAGGTTAATAGGTTAGTTCCAAAAAATGATATATAATTGCATATAAAACATCCAAGATTGATACTATAATAGCATGGAACAATCAAAAATTATAGATACGTTGGAGACGTATCAAGCATCCCCAAGCTTAATTCCTGCTCGTCCTCGAGTAGGTAAATGATAAAAACAAAATTTTTGATGTGGAATGCTACCTAACATGTTTCATCATGTACTTCTCTCTTACGGTATGAATATTAAGATCCGAATGATTCAAAGCAATAGTCTATAATTTGATATAAAGACATCAATACTCAGGCATACTAACAAACAATCATGCCTTTCAAAAAAATGCTAAAGAAAGTTATCCCTACGAAATCATATAATCATGTCATGCTCCATCTTCTTAAGATAAAGTATTTATCATGCACAACCCCGGAGACAATCAAGCAATTGGTTCATACTTTTTATCGCGCTTCAGCTTTTTCAACCCCCACGCAATACATGAGCGCGAGCCATGGATATAGCACTATGGGTGGAATAGAATGATGATAGAGATTAATAAGGGGAAGTCAAAAAGGGAAGATAGTCTGACATCGACGAGGCTAATCAACGGGCTATGGAGATGCCCATCAATTGATGTCAATGCGAGGAGTAGGGATTGTCATGCAACAGGTGCACTAAGAGCTATAAGTGTATGAAAGCTCAAAATAAAAACTAAGTGGGTGTGCATCCAACTTGCTTGCTCATGAAGACCTCGGGCATTTGAGGAAGCCCATCATCGGAATATACAAGCCAAGTTCTATAATGAAAAATTCCCACTAGTATATGAAAGTGACAACATAGGAGACTCTCTATATGAAAAACATGGTGCTACTTTGAAGCACAAGCATGGAAAAAGATAGTAACACTGCCCCTTCTCTCTTTTTCTCTCATATTTTTTTGCTGGGCTCTTTTTGGCCTCTTTTTTTGATCTTCTCACTAGGACAATGCTCTAATAATGATGATCATCACACTTCTATTTACTTACAACTCAAAAATTACAACTCGATACTAGAACAAATATGACTCTATATGAATGCCTCTGGCAGTGTACCAGGATGTGCAATGATACTAGCGTAACATGTATGAAAATGATGAACGGTGGCTGAGCCACAAATACTATGTCAGCTATATGATCATGCAAAGCAATATGATAATGATGATGTGTGTCATATAAAAAGAACGGTGGAAATTGCATGGCAATATATCTCGGAATGGCTATGGAAATGCCATAATAGGTAGGTATGGTGGCTGTTTTGAGGAAGATATAAGGAGGCTTATGTGTGATAGAGCGTATCATATCACAGGGTTTGGATGCACCGGCGAAGTTTGCACCGACTCTCGATGTGAGAAAGGGCAATGCACGGTACCGAAGAGGCTAGCAAATTGCGGAAAGGTGAGAGTGCGTATAATTCATGGACTCACATTAGTCATAAAGATCTCACATACTTATTGCGAAAGTTTATTAGCCCTCGAAGCAAAGTACTACTACGCATGCCCCTAGGGGGGAGGTTGGTAGAAGTTAACCATCGCGCGCCCCCGACCGCCACGCAAAGGAAGACAATCAAGAATAAATCATGCTCCAACTTCTTAGCATAACGACAGACCATACGTGCATGCTTCGGGAATCACAAACCTTAACACCAATATTCTTACTAAACCACAATTATCTACTAGCACCTCCCACATATTACCATCTTCATATCGCAAAACTATTTCAAGGAATCAAACTTATCATATTCAGTGATCTACTTGAAAGTTTTTATTATATCCCTCTTGAATAACTATCATATTAGGACCAAATTCATAGCCCGTGCATATTACCATTGCTATTTATTAGACTCTCAAAAAGATATAAGTGAAGCATGAGAGTGCAACTATTTCTTTAAAATATAACCACCACCGTGCTCTAAAAGATATAAGTGAAGCACTAGAGCAACTGCCTAGCTCAAAAGATATAAGTGAAGCACATAGAGTATTCTAACAAATCACGAATAATGTGTGTCCGTCTCAAAAAGGTGTGTTCAGCAAAGATGATTGTGGCAAACTAAAAAGCAAACAAAAGCAAGCAAACTATAGCATAAGACGCTCCAAGTAAAACACATATCATGTGATGAATAAAGATATTGCTCCAAGTGATATACCGATAGATTGTAGACGAAAGAGGGGATGCCATCCGGGGCATCCCCAAGCTTAGACGCTTGATTCTTCCTTGAATATTACCTTGGGGTGCCTTGGGCATCCCCAAGCTTAGGATCTTGTCGCTCCTTATTCCTTTATCCATCGTAGTCTCACCCAAAACTTGGAAACTTCGGCACACAAAACTCAACAGAAACCTCGTGAGATCCGTTAGTATAACAAATAAATCTTAAACTTTAGGTACTATTATTGATTCATATTTAATATTGGCATAATGCTACTGTACTCCAACTTCCCCATGGCTCATACCCCCCGATACAATCCATAGATTCATCAAAATAAGCAAACTATGCAACAAAAACAGAATCTGTCTAAAACAGAATAGTCTGTAAAGATCTAAATTAAAGTCATACTTCTGTAACTCTAAAAATTCTGAAAAATTAGGAAAACGTGGTAAATTCATATACCAATATTGTGTAAAAAATTCATAATTTTATCACGCTCCCATACAGAATGAAAATTCCAGAACTAGGCACAAAAGTTTCTATTTTCAAATAGCATTAATTATACTATCATCCAAATTATCCCAAAGGCATTACTTGGCACGAACACTAATTAAAAGATAAAAACACAACCATAACAGAGACTACAATTGTGTAAACACACAAAAATAGAAAGTAAAACAAAAATTTAAGATACATGTTGGGTTGCCTCCCAACAAGCGCTACTGTTTTATGCCCCTAGCTAGGCATAATGCATTGTTTCAAGTATTGTCATCCTTGGTTTTTGATAATTTGGGTGTGTTACTCTCGAAACCGGGAGGTTCTTTGCGCTTCCCATTACTTTCAGAAAATAAAGCAATTCTATTGTCTAAAGTGTCCAACCGCTTGTTGCAAATAGTAAGAAGGTTATTCATGCGATTGAGATTGCCACTAACATTTTTAAGGGGTTCGTTAGACTTTTGTAAATCAACTAAGTTTTTCTGTATGTCTCCTAACTTTTCCAAAATTGGATCCCCTCCTGAGTATAATTAAACCCCTTTTGTGGAGGTGGAGTTCCCACTATTCCCTCTATTATTTCATAAGAGGTATTAGCATCACTATCAATGAAATTCCCCTTAGTGGCAAAATCCAAAAGTTGTCTATTGGGCATATTCAACCCTACATAAAAGTTTCGTAGCAAAATTTTCATATCCCCTTTTATGGAACAAACACGATAAGATTCCATTATCCTATACCAAGCATCTTTTAAATTTTCTCCTTGTTTTTGTTTGAAGTAAAGAACTTCAAAGTCCGGAGACAAAGGAGGGATGGTGATACTAGTCATAACGACGAAGCAAGCAACTAGCAAACAAGCAAATAAAAATATTTTTGTGTTTTTGTTAAATTGTTTTTTAGAAGTGGGGGAGATGAAAACAAGAGGAAAATGCAAATAAAAGGCAAATGAAAATAAGAGCAAGTAGATGATAGTTTGTGCGAAGGTACTTGATAGGTTTTTGTGATGTCTCCCCGGCAACGGTGCCAGAAATTCTTCCTGCTACTTGTGAACTGCGTTGGGATTTCCCCAAAGAGGAGAGGATGATGCAGTATAGTAGAGATAAGTATTTCCCTCAGTTAAGAACCAAGGTTATCAATCCAGTAGGAGAACCACACAGAACCTCGTTAGCAGCACCTACACACACAAAAGCAAACACTCACACCCAACGCAAATAAGAGGGTTGTCAATCCCCTTAGCGGTCACTTGCAAGGATTAATTATGATAGTGATAGATAGAAAAGTAAATTGCAAAAGAAAATAAAAGTAAATAAATTGCAGCAAGGTATTTTTTGATTTTAATACATGATAAAAGTAGACCCGGGGGCCATAGTTTTCACTAGAATCTTCTCTCTCGAACACATAGCATACGGTGGGTAAACAAATTACTGTTAGGCAATTGATAGAAAAGTGCATAGTTATGATGATATTCAAGGCAATGATCATGTATATAGGCATCACGTCCGAAACAAGTAGACCGACTCCTGCCTGCATCTACTACTATTATTCCACCCATCGACCGCTATCCAGGATGCATCTAGGGTATTAAGTATATAACGGAGTAACGCCTTAAGCAAGATGACATGATGTAGACAAAGTAAACTCAAGCAATATGATCAAACCCCATCTTTTTATCCTTAATGGCAACAATACAAATACGTGTCTTGTCCCCTACTTTGTCACTGGGATATAGAGCACCGCAAGATTGTACCCATCAAAAAGCACCTCTCCCATTGCAAGATAAATCAATCTAGTTGGTCAAACCAAAAGGATAGATCAGAGAGAAATACAAAGCTATAACAATCATGCATAACAGAGTTCATAGAAGACTCAAATATTTCTCATGAATAATCTGATCATAAACCCACAATTCATCGGATCCCAACAAACACACCGCAAAAGGAGATTACATCGAATAGAACTCCAAGAACATCGAGGAGAACATGGTATTGAAGATCAAAGAGAGAGAAGAAGCCATCTAGCTACTAGCTATGGACCCGTAGGTCTGTGGTAAACTACTCACACATCATCGGAAGGGCAACTAGGTGGATGAAGAAGCCCTCCGTGATCGATTACCCCTCCGGCAGGGTACCGAAAAAGGCCTCTAGATGGGATCGCGGAAGAACAGAGGCTTGCGGCGGTGGAAAGATTTTCTCTTCTGTCTTTCTGGTATATGGGGAATATTTGGGAATATATAGCGCTAGAATTAGGTCAAGAGGTGCCACGAGGGGCCCACAAGCCTGGGGGCACGCCTACCCCCCCTGGGCGCGCCCTCCGGGCTTGTCGCTCCCTCATGACTCTTCTGGTCTTCTCCCGAAGCTTCTAGGGTCCCTTCTGGTCTAGAAAAAATTAATCCAAAGTTTTTTCTTCGTTTGGACTCCGTTTGATAATGATTTTCTGAAATGGCAAAAACAGCCAAAAAACAGCAACTGGCACTGGGCACTAGGTTAATAGGTTAGTCCCAAAAAATGATATATAATTGCATATAATTGCATATAAAACATCCAAGATTGATACTATAATAGCATGGAACAATAAAAAATTATAGATACATTGGAGACGTATCAAGCATCCCCAAGCTTAATTCCTGCTCGTCCTCGAGTAGGTAAATGATAAAAATAGAATTTTTGATGTGGAATGCTACCTAACATATTTCATCATGTACTTCTCTCTTACAGTATGAATATTAAGATCCGAATGATTCAAAGCAATAGTCTATAATTTGATATAAAGACATCAATACTCAGGCATACTAACAAACAATCATGCCTTTCAAAATAAAAATGCTAAAGAAAGTTATCCCTAGAAAATCATATAATCCTGTCACTGGTTTTGCTGCTACACTGAAACCGGATAAGTTTACCGGTACATACTTTAAGCGTTGGCAGACCAAAACCAGCTTATGGCTCACAGCAATGAACGTGTTCTGGGTTGCCGGTGCGACTCCCACTGGAACGATTACTCCTGAACAGGAGAAGGCGTTCAGGGAGGCCACCGCCATCTTTGTCGGATTAGTTCTGAGCGTGATCGAAGATAAGTTGGTTGACGCATATTTATATGTGCGGGTTGCCAAGGACTTGTGGTAGGCGCTCGAATCTAAATTCAGGGCCACCGATGCTGGGAGCGAGATGTATGTTATAGAGCAGTGCCACGATTAAAAAATGGTCGAGAACCGTTCTGTATTGGAACAGGCTCATGAGATAATATGCATCTTTAAGGAGCTTGAGCTTCTTTAGTGCGATTTACCGGGCAAATTTGTCACGGGATGTATAATCGCTAAGCTCCCTAATTCCTAGAGGAACTTTGCTACCACTCTGAAACATCAGAGGCATGAATTCTCAGTAGAGGATGTCATCGGCCATCTGAGTGTTGAGCAGAACTCGAGAGCAAAGGACTCGCACGGAAAAGGGGTCAAAGGAACTTCTGTAGCCAATATGGTGCATCAGAGGAACTTCAATTCCCACAAGCCCAAGGGAACGAATTTTGTCCAACAGAATACCGACTTTAAGAAGAAGGGTAAGAAGACCTTCAAGAAGAACAAGAAGAGAGATGGCTGCTTCAACTGTGGTTCAGAGGAACATTGGGCCAACAAGTGCCCAAACAGGTACAAGAAGCCAGGGCAGGACTCCAAGTCTGCCAATATGATTGTGGGCAATAATGAAAGTGGTGCATCTGGGTACGAGTGCTTCTATTCATGGTGTTGGCACGGTCAATCTGAAGTTTACTTCGGGAAGGATCGTGCAGCTGAAGAACGTGCAGCATGTCCCCGCCATCAAGAAGAACCTCGTTAGTGGCTCCCTTCTGTGTAGAGAAAGGTTTAAGTTGGTCTTCGAGTCTAATAAATTAGTTGTTACGAAATATGGACTATTTGTTGGAAAAGGTTATGAATGCGGAGGAATGTTCCGCCTTTCCCTTGCAGATTTTTGTAATAAAGTCGTGAACAATATTCATTCGAGTGTTAATGAATTTGAAGTTTGGCATTCACGTCTTCGGTGTTATGACGTGGCTAGCTAAGTTGAATTTAATCCCGAGTTTCACTTTAGCCCAAGGTTCTAAGTGCCTTTTGTGTGTGCAAGCTAAGCAACCTCGCAAGCCTCACAAGGCTGCGGAGGAGAGCCACTTGGCGCCATTAGAACTCATACATTCTAATCTTTGTGAGATGAATGGTGTGTTGACTAAAGGTGGAAAGAAATACTTCATGACATTGATAGATGATACCACTAGATATTGCTATGTGTATCTGTTAAATACTAAAGATGAGGCTCTACACTACTTTAAAATCCATAAGGCAGAAGTTGAGAATCAACTTGAAAAGAAAATTAAATGAGTCCGGTCAGATCGTGGTGGAGAGTACTTCTCGAGTGAGTTTGATTCCTTTTGTGCGGAACATGGTATTATTCATGAGAGGACGCCTCCCTATTCACCCCAGTCAAACGGGGTTGCCGAATGGAAAAACCGTACTCTAACTAATTTGGTTAACGCCATGTTAGATACATCGGGTTTATCCAAGGCATGGTGGGGGGAGGCTATATTGACATCATGTCATGTTCTGAATAAAGTTCCGACAAAGGATAATGAGATCACTCCCTATGAGTAATGGGCGAAGAGAAGGACAACACTCTTGTACTTGCATACTTGGGGCTATTTGGCGAAAGTCAATGTGCCGATCCCCAAAAAGCGTAAGCTTGGACCAAAGACCATGGACTGCGTTAATTTGGGCTACGCTAATAATAGCGTAGGCTGTAGATTTCTAGTAGTGAAATCTGAGGTACTGATGACCCACAAGTATAGGGGATCAATCGTAGTCCTTTCGATAAGTAAGAGTGTCAAACCCAACGAGGAGCAGAAGGAAATGACAAGCGGTTTTCAGCAAGGTATTCTCTGCAAGTACTGAAAGTAGCGGTAACAGATAGTTTTGGTAGCAAGATAATTCGTAACAAGTAACAAGTAACAAGTATAATAAAGTGCAGCAAGGTGGCCCAATCCTTTTTATAGCAAAGAACAAGCCGGAACGAACTCGTATAATAAGCAAAGCGTTCTCGAGGACACATGGGAATTTCATCTAGTCACTTTCATCATGTTTGTTTGATTCGCGTTCGCTACTTTGATAATTTGATATGTGGGTGGACCGGTGCTTGGGTGATGTTCTTACATTAACAAGCCTCCCACTTATGATTACCCCCTCTCGCAAGCATCTGCAACTATGAAAGAAGAATTAAGATAAATCTAACCATAGCATGAAACATATGGATCCAAATCAGCCCCTTACGGAATAGCGCATAAACTAGGGTTTAAGCTTCTGTCACTCTAGCAACCCATCATCTAATTACTACTCCACAATGCCTTCCCTTAGGCCCAAAGATGGTGAAGTGTCATGTAGTCGACGTTCACATGACACCACTAAAGGAAGCAACAACATACATATCATCAAAATATCGAACGAATACCAAATTCACATGATTACTTATGACAAGACTTCTCCCATGTCCTCAAGAACAAAAATAACTACTCACAAATCATATTCATGTTCAAGATCAGAGGTGTATTGAATATCATTAAGGATCTGAATATATAATCTTCCACCAAATAAACCAACTAGCATCAACTACAAGATGTAGTCAACACTACTAGCAACCCACAGGTACCAATCTAAGGTTTTGAGACAAAGATTGAATACAAGAGATGGACTAGGGTTTGAGATGAGATGGTGCTAGTGAAGATGTTGATGAAGATTGGTCCTCCCATGATGAGAGGATCGTTGGTGATGTCGATGGCTTCGATTTCCCCCTCCCGGAGGGAAGTTTCCCCGGCGGAATTGCTCCGCCGGAGAGCAAAATTGCTCGTGCCCAGGTTCCGCCTCGAGACGGCGGCGCTTCGTCCCGAAAGTCTTCTCCTTATTTTTTTCTAGGGAAAATGGCTTCATATAGCAGAAGGAGGGGGGCGGAGGCCTGCCAGGGGCCCCACAAGCTAGGGGGGCGCGCCCCCCAGGCTTGTGGCTTCCTGGTGGGCCCCCTCCTGATAATTCTTTCGCCAGTATTTTTTATATATTCCAAAATAATTCTCCGTAAATTTTCAGGTCATTTGGAGTTGTGCAGAATAGCTATCTCTGTTTCACCCCTTTCCGGTCCAGAATTCCAGCTGCCGGCAATCTCCCTCTTCATATGAAACTTGCAAAATAAGAGAGGAAAGGCATAAGAATTGTATCATAAAGTGAAATAATGATCAAAAACATAATAAATAACAGTAGGAAAACATGATGCAAAATGGACGTATCAACTCCCCCAAGCTTAGACCTCGCTTGTCCTCAAGCGAAAAACCGAAATCGATAATCATGACCACAAGTTTAGAGAGAGAGGTGTCGATAAAACAAAATACGGACATGAAAGCATCATGATCATTATCATAACAACAATATATCATCATAAAACTTCTCATGAAAAAGTAAAAATTCATTCACAAGTTAAAGTATGAACCATAAATCATATTGAAAACTAACAAACTATGATCTCAGTCACTGAAGCAATTGCAATTCATCATATTATCAGAAAGAGTCTATGTAAGAGCTTTATTTAGCAAGTTCACATACTCAACTATCATTTAGTCTTCTATGATTGCTGACACTCACAGCATACTTATGGAGCAAAAGTTTTAGTCAGACACATAGAAAGATAGGGCCTTATACTTTCGCCTCCCAATGTATTTACCTCAAGGGTAATGTCAACAATAATAACTCATGATCACCTACATCCAACTGGATATATATGCCTGGATCTACCCCCACCATATGATGCTTGCCAAGAGAGAAAATAAAAACGGAATAGAGGAGAATACCATTGACTCTTGCATAAAGTAAGTACATAAAAGTAAAAGATAGGCCCTTCGCAGAGGGAAGCAGAGGTTGTCATGCGTTTTTTATTTTTGGATGTGCAAGCTCTTAATGTAAAGTAACGTCACTTTATATTGCCCCTTGTGATAGCGACCTTTATTATGCAGTCTGTCGCTTTTATTTCTTCACCATCACAAGTTCGTACAAAACTTATTTTCCTTTACAATAAAAGATCATACATATTTAGGAGCAATTTTTATTGCTTTGCACCGATGACAACTTACTTGAAGGATCTTATTCAATCCATAGGTAGATATAATGGACTCTCATGGCATGAAACTGGCACTAGTACAGCGAGCTGCTATACAAACGGTTTTTACCCCCTTTTCGCGACGGAGTTTTAAACTGTCGCCTTGTCTGTGTGTGCGATAGGGGGGGGGGGGTCTTCCCACATGACCCAGAAACAGTCGGCGATAGGGAGCAGGCAAGCATACGTTTCGTAGAACTAAGCGTATGCAATGCCCGATCTATCCCAAACGCGACTCATCACACAACTATTTGTGATCTATCGAATATCCCAAATGCTCCATCCTTGCTACTCGTGTGTGCTCGCATTACCATCGCACTCGGTATTCTGTGGTGCAACGTTTACGATGCGCGCCCCATCATAAACTGTTCACGATTGTAAAACGTGTATGATAAGGAGACTATCACACACATTCACTTCTCCCGAACCGTATGCGATATATAATCAAGAAGATTAGTTAATCATCATACGAGTGTCTACGAAACGTCGGACTGTCGTACCAGTGCCGTACAGGATAACTATCACACATGCTATTCTATGGTGCAAACGTTTACGATGCGTACTATATCAGAAACAGTTCATGATTGTAAAGCGTGTACGATAAGGCGACTATCACAAACATTTAGTTTGCTCGCACCGTTTGTGATATTGTCTGACATCACAGACGCTTTGCAAACGGCAACTGTGTGCATGGTCGCACACGTTTCCTCTTTGTGAACCGTGTCGGATTATGATGTATATCACACACGATGTGCTTTACAGACCGTGTGCACCGTAATGCCCTGCAGAGCGTATTTTCACCCTAATTTAATCGCTACTATTTAAAATTGTACCGAATTTGAATTTTAAAGTAGGCTATAACTTTATTCATATCCATCAGGTTAAACAACCAATGCATTATTCGATTCATAGGTACATATGTTCAAGAGTTACATAAAAAATTACATATGCACCAAATAAAGAATGATGAACCAGGGTTGTATACTTGTACTATTAAAGACGGTAAAGAAAGAGGCGAAAGACATTCTGGTTGCTGAACAAGGTGAAGCGGAATGCCCATATTGTGCCCTCCTCCATGCAGAAGGCACGCACGACTCTAGTCCAACCCCTTGTGATGGCCGACCGCCCATGCTTCATTGTCTTCATGATGACATCTAGATAGTCATTGTGTTCTGGTAGAAATACTTTAACCTTTGCAAGCCCACCAATCATGTAGTTTGAGAGGTAATCTTGAGTAAACTGCTTTGGGAACCACTGCAAAGGAAAAAGATTCAGACATTGTCATCTAACACAACTCATTATGGGCAGTAAAAGAAGGCTGCATAGTTCTTACTTACCATCCTGCAGTTCATTGTTGTTTTGGATAAAGTGTAAACAAATAGTTTAATTGCCATCTTTTGACCCATTTTACTAACAATCTTTATCAGTTTCCTCACTTGATGCTGGTTCATGAATATCTCATTGCCCCATACGCAAAAAGGGTCGAAGCGCGGATCTTTACCAATGACAGCAATTGCACAATGATGTAGTACAACACTCCCTCCATCCCATTATATAAGATCTTATTACAACCAATATACTCACATATTGGATGAATTAACATCTTATATTATGGGGCAGAGGGAGTTTATTACATTGTTACAAATATCGGCCGATTAACTACAGTTAACTGCTGCTGTGTTGTTGTTGTTGTTGCTGCTCTTCTATGTATATCTAGACATTATTCGAACATTAAGGTAACACTCTTCCTTGTTGCTATGTAGCCTAGGATTGCATATTTAGACATTCAGTACAATGCATGTTGCTATGTAGCCTCAGATATATTAGATATGGCCCTAATTAGCGTACCGATAAATGGGTTACAGATATATTCAGTTAAATGTCTGATTCGCCGATTAATCCCTTATCAGCCCCCGGCCTATATGGTACCAGCTACCGATATCTTGAACAGTGAGTATATATAAGCCATGGGATGAAACTAACCTCGATGGAAAACAGCAGTCATTCCCAATATTGTCCTGTGTAAGTACATCGAAAGGCATGTTAAGCACAACAGGCTAAACATCAACCAAATATATCGATGGTAGACAACATAATCTCCAAATGATAGCTTGAGTGTGCAGGTTTAAGCACGCTAGTTAAGCAAAACAAGAAGTGGAAAGGTGTGTTAACTGCATAGTTCATACTTGCACATATAGAACATCACATTGTGAATAACTGAAATAAACAAGGCATGCTACGAACAACCAAAGATAGCAATTGAAACTGGGCATATGCTAACTACAAACAACCGAACAACCAAAAACCGTTAAAAGAGGCATATGCTCGCTACAACAGGCTTAACAGCAAGCAAATAGTCATTCATATTGGTATTGTTGAAACTGGTATTGATGAAATTGAACTGCAAAGTTCATACTTGCACATATAGAACATCACTTTGTGAATAACTGAAATAAACAAGGCATACTACGAACAACCAAAGATAGCAATTGAAACTGGACATATGCTAACTACAAACAACCAAACAACCAAAAACCGTTAAAAGAGGCATATGCTCGCTACAACAGGCTTAACAGCAACCAAATAGTCATTCATATGGGTATTGTTGAAACTGGTATTGATGAAATTGAACTACACAGTTCATACTTGCACATATAGAACATCACTCTGTGAATAACTGAAATAAACAAGGCATACTACTAACAACCAAAGATAGCAATTGAAACTGGACATATGCTAACTACAAACAACCGAACAACCAAAAAACGTTAAAAGAGGCATATGCTAGCTATAACAGGCTTAACAACAAGCAAATATAGTCATTCATATTGGTATTGTTGAAACTGGTATTGATGAGAAATTGTACTGCACAGTAAATAGTTGCACATATAGAGCATCACACTGTGAATAACTGAAATAAACAAGGCATACTGCAAACAACCAAACATAGCAATTAAAACTGGACATATTCTCACTACAAAAGGGGCTCGATAAAACAAATCATGGGTTCCCCCTGTGAAGAGGCACGGCAAAACAAATCATGGGTTTCCTCACTTGTCATAGATGGCCTCCTTCGCATGGGAAGAGTACGGACTCTGGGTGCGCTCCATGTTGTCGCAGATGGGCTCCTTCCCCTTGGAAGAGCACGACTGTAGGGTGCCCTCCCTGATGTCGCAGATGTGCTCTTTCCCCTTGGAAGAGGCGGAGAGGGTGCCCTCCTCGTGGTCACCATCAATGAGGTCTGACTTGGCAGCTGAGGATCCCAAGCCAGCGTCGCAGAACGTGTCCTTCAGAAATGACAAAAGGGGCTCGATGGCGATGTAGGATGGCAAATTCTTGACAGCGAGCCAGAGGAGATCAGCGGTGGGGCCATGTATGAGATCGACAGCGGTTGAACACGAGGGGTTGGGGGTGGGCCACTTAACCTATGACATAGCTTGCGTCAGGCCGTCGCTGTCGACGACTTCGATGTCGTACCCGGCGTCCGCGACATGCCAGCATACTCTAGCCCGCTGATTGAGAGCCTACGGCCAGTAATCGTCATCAGCTTCCTCGGCGGTCACCTCGCCGACGTCGGGCGAAGAGGCCGCGATAAACCTCTTTTGGGCCATTAGCTCCTGGAGCTCAACGGGAAGTGTAGCCGGGCTTAGACTGCGACGCTCTGGAGCGGGGAAGGGGGATGGGGATCTGTGGGAAAGGGGGCGTTTGGCAGGCGTCATCTAAGAAACTCAGGGTGGCTAGGGTATGAAGATCGGTGGGTAAGCTGCACGGGCAAACCGGCAGATGTTGATGATGGAGGCGGCGTGGCGGCGGCGGCGACCTTGCTAGGGTTTCGAGCGAGGGAGGGGTGGTGTGTGTGTGTGCGCGCAGAGTTTTTGGGGTGTGTGTGTGTGGAGGGGGGCAAAGGTGGTGTTTGAGAAAATGACGCGGGTACTGAAAATTTTACTAGGCGGGAGTAAAATGCCGGGGCTACTGAAAATTTGGATGAAGGGATTGAGCAACAAACATCGCACACGGTCCAAACATAACAAACGTGTGCTATCAAACAGAAAAACCCTCCAGGCGGCTAGATATTTTTGAGGGATGTAGGCGGGAGCGGGAGCGAACAACATCGCACACGGTCGGAACATAATAACCGTATGCTATCAACTAGAAAAACCCTCCACATGGGTAGATATTTTTGAGGGATGCGGGCGGGAGCGGGGGGCCGGGGGCAAACAGCATCGCACACGGTCGGAACATAATAATCGTGTGCTATCAAACAGAAAAAAACCTCCAGGCGGGTAGATATTTTTGAGATTGTGAGGGAAGCCTCGTGGAGCCCAATCTACTGTGCTGATGTGGGTGACAGGGGCACGGGTAGTCTGAGGGAACCGTGTGTGTTGCGTGGCCAAAAAAAACGTGGGAAAGGGTCAGAACACGAACACACTTGCATGTGGACCAAATATATGTATGAAAAGGCTGGTTTGATGTTCCAATACCCAATGCACAACTTTGATGTGGCACCTGTCTCACAAAGCACACATTATTGCTAGTCCGCCACCCCCCACTTCGTGTCGGCGGGAGGGGAATCCTAGCTATGAATGCATGCGCCCAAATTGCTAGGTCTGACACACTGTTCAAAAAATCTTCCGATTCAGCGATTTATTGTCCGATTTATCGCTATTCGGGGGGTGACCGATAAGATTATGCCTTATCTTCACCGTTTATCGTTTGGGCCGGTTTATCGCTCTGACAAGCGATTTATAGGGAATCTACCGATAAATCAGGCCTATTCCTACCACTATGTTTGCAGAAACTATGTTTATTTATGTTTTGTGTACCTTGTTATGCAATATGTACTATTTTCCTATTTTGTTTGTCATTATACGAGGATTCAAAGGCTAGGAATCAAGGTAACACTTCTGTCAAAAAAATTTTGGTGTTGAATATAGCATATTCTAGTGTTGGGAACCTGAGACTTGCAAAAAATGACCGATTAATAGTCGACCGATAAAATCGATTAATCGGCCGATTTTCGATTAATCTCTAATCCACAGCTGACCGAGACGCTAACGATAAGCGATATCCTCAACATTGGTCTGACATATCACACCCTACTGTAACACTAAACCTATAGGAGTCCATCATGGTCAAACCCCCCTTTCGCTTCCGGTCAAAGGTGGATCGTGTGCGGGCCCACAAATGTGCGCTTGTGGCGTGAGATGGGTGAGACCACATACGAACCACCTGCGAGTGGCCCAACTATATGTATGGAAAGGGTGGTGTGATATTTAAATACCCAATTCACAACTTTGATGTGGCACATGTGCCTCGCAAATTAACCGGACATCCCCGACCCCACGGAGGTTCAGGAAGTGCGAAGTACCCCCCACCCCACCCACACACACACACACACTTTGAGTCGGTGGGAGAGGGCATCTCACCAGGACGTAGTGTAACACGGACCAAGAAGAATCCACCTTGGTCGTATAACCTCTCTCTTGTTGTTGGTCAAAGTGATGGCATCCACGCGACCCCACAGATGGGCTAGCTTGCCGATAACCACGCAAGGGAGCAGTGTCCGAAGACAAGCACTGCCTGCATGTGGCCCAAACATATGTATGGAAGTGTTGTGTGGTGTGTTTGAATACCCAATGCACAACTTAATTTGATGTGGCACGGTACCGTGCTTTGGAACAGGAAAGTCCCCACACGGAGCGAAGGTCCACGACGTGTACTATATATGTCACCCCACTTCGAGCTGGTGATGGGGATTCATGCGTACGCATGCGCTCAAACTTAGGTCTGGAATCTCACCATGACCTACTACACGGTAACACGAACCAAAGAAGAAGAATCCACCCTGGTAACCTCTCTCGTTGCCGGTCGAAGTGATGGACGTCCACGCGGGCCCATGAATATATAGGCTTGCCGCCGATAACCACGCGAGGGAGAGTACTGTCCGAAGACAACCAATGCATGCATGTGTCCCAAACATATGTATATGGAGGTGATGCATGCATGTTTGAATACCATGCACAACATTGATGTGGCACCCGCGTCGAAAATCGTACAGTCCCCACACAGAGCGAGATCGGTTCATGACGCGTCGTGTGCTGCCCCCCCCCCACTTCGGTCCGGTGGGAGGGATTCATGCATGAGTACACATGCATGCGCTCAAACTATATTATGTAATCTCATAGCATGACCTATACCGTAAGACAAACCAAAAATTAATCCCCTCCTAAGTCAAATAAACGTCTCTCGCTGTCGGTCAAAGCGATGGACCAAGCGGGCCCACAGATGGAAAGCATCGATATCGCCGATAACCGCGTGAGTGAGTGCTAGAGGACAACCACCATCGCTTTCATGTGGGCCAAAACATATGTACGTACGGAGGTGTGTGGTTGTTGTGATGTTTGAATACCCAAAATGCACAACTTTGATGTGGCACCTGCCTCGGAAACCGTAAAGTCCCCACACAGAGCGAGGTTCATGACGCGTAGTATATGCTGGTCCCATCCCCCTCTTCCACACGTACTATATATACTCCTACCGTAACACAAACCAAAAAGAATCCTCCTTGTCGGTCAAATTAACCTCTCTCGTTGGGTCGAAGTGATGGACGACGACCTCGCGGGCCCACAGATGGAAGCGTCGCACACGAGTGAGTGTCCTGTAGGACAACCACGCGCCTGCATGTGGCCCAAAGAGTTGTTGTGTGATGTTTGAATACCCAATGCACAACTTTCATGTGGCACCGGCCTCGGAAACCAGAAAGTCCCACACGGAGCGAGGTTCATGACGCGTAGTATATGCTGGTCCCCTCCCCCCTCTTCGACGTGTACTATATGCTCTTACCGTAACACAAACCAAAAAGAATCATCCTTGCTGGTCAAATTAACCTCTCTCGTTGTAGGTCAAAGTGATGGACGACGACCTCACGGGCCCACAAAAAGCGTCACACACAAGTGAGTGTCCTAGGACAACCACCGCCTGCATGCCCAAAGAGGTGTTGTGTGATGTTTGAATACCCACTACACAAGTTTGATGTGGCACATGCTTCGCAAACCGGAAATGCCCTACACAGAGGTTCACGACGTGTCGTAGTCCCCCTCACTTCGAGCCGGTGGGAGGGAGATTCATGTGTACGCACACGCGCTTGAACTTTGATCTGGAATCTCACCATGATCCACACCGTAACTCATCCCAAGATGAATCCACCTTTGGTCAAATGCCTCTCGATGTCAAAAGTGATAACCTTCGCGGGCTAACGAATGGGCGCATCACTGATAACCGCACGAGGGAGTGTCCGAGGACCACTATGCATGCACGTGGCCCAAACATGTATGTATGAAAGGGCCGTGTAATGTTTTAAATAACCAATTCACGACTTTGATGTGGCACCTGCCTCACAAAACGGTCAACCCCACACGGTGGCTCATGACTCGCAGTGTATTGTCGGACCCCCCCCCCCCCCCGACACACACACACCACACCACCACCGCCACTACGAGGCATGTTAAACTTTTTCCGCGGTGAACATATGTGACCAAAGGAGTGTCGTGTTAAAATTTGGAAGAAAAAAAACCAGAGATCGTTATTCGGACGTTTTTATACATAGATTGATTTCCTAGGGATATATTGTGCAAAAATCAAATTTGAGCTACATGCACACGTGATAGTGCACCAAAATGGATTGGAAAATCATATGTGTGTCTCTGGGTGCATGTTTAGTCCCCATGCAAGAAATTTCAAACATTGAGAATTGCTACTTGTAGCTTGCGTTGGTATTTCCCCGAAGAGGAAGGGATGATGCAACACAGTAGAGATAAGTATTTCCCTCAGTTATGAAACCAAGGTCATCGAACCAGTAGGAGAATCACGCAACACCTCGTTAGCAGCACCTGCACACAAACAACAAATCCTTGCACCCAACGCAAACGAGAGGTTGTCAATCTCTCGGCGGTTAATAGCAAGATTAAATTGTATGTGATAGATAGATAGATTGAAACAAAAATACAAAATAAAATAAATAAAAGAAAATGGCAGCAATATTTTTAGGGTTTTAGTAAATGATAAAGTAGACCCGGGGGCCATAGGTTTCACTAGAGGCTTCTCTCAAGAAAATAGCATACGGTGGGTAGACAAATTACTGTTGGGCAATTGATAGAAAAGCAAATAATCATGACGATATCCAAGGCAATGATCATGTATATAGGCATCATGTCCAAGACAAGTAGACCGACTCCTGCCTGCATCTACTACTATTACTCCACACATCGACCGCTATCCAACACGCATCTAGTGTATTAAGTCCATAAAGAACGGAGTAACGCCTTAAGAACAATGACATGATGTAGACAAGATAAACTCACGTATGAATAAACCCCATATTTTACCCTTAATAGCAATGATACATACGTGTCATGTCCCTTTCTGTCACTGGGATTGAACACCGCAAGATCGAACCCATTACAAAGCACCTCTTCCCATGGCAAGATAAATCAACTCAGTTGGCCAAACCAAATCAATAGATCGGAGAAGAAATAAGAAGCTATAATAATCATGCATAGAAGAGTGCAGCAAAGACTCAAATAATATTCATGGATAATCTGATCATAAACTCACCATTCATCGGATCCCAACAAACACACCGCAAAAAGTGATTACATCGGATAGAACTCCAAGAACATCGAGGAGAACATTGTATAGAAGATCAAAAAGAGAGAAGAAGCCATATAGCTACTGCCTATGGACCTAAAGGTCTGTGGTAAACTACTCACGCATCATCGGAAGGGCAGCAAGGTTGATGTAGAACCCCTCCGTGATCGATTCCCCCTCCGGCGGAGTACCGGAGAAGGCCTCCAGATGGGATCTCTCTGGAACAGAAACTTGCGGCGGCAGAAAAAGTATTTCGTGGACTCCCCTGAGGTTTTCTGATTTTTCCTGAATTTATAGTGGTGGAATTAGATCAAACGGAGCAAAGGGGGGCCCACGAGGCACCAGGGCGCGCCTGCCCCCCCAGGCGCGCCCTGGTGGCTCGTGGCCACCTCCTGGGTCTTCTGGCCCTCTCCCGAAGCTTCTAGTGTTTATCTTGTCCAGAAAAAAATCTCCAAAAAATTTCATGGCATTTGGACTTCATTTGGTATTGATTTTCTGTAAAACAAAAACAGGGCAGAAAACAGCAACTGGCACTGGGCACTAAGTTAATAGGTTAGTCTCCAAAAATGATATATAATTGCTGTAAATGATTATAAAAACATCCAAGATTGATAATATAACAGTATGGAAAAATCAAAAATTATAGATACGTTGGAGACGTATCAGCATCCCCATGCTTAATTCCTGCTTGTCCTCGAGTAGGTAAATGATAAAAATAGAATTTTTGATGTGGAATGCTGCCTAACATATTCTTTTATTTTGTAGCATGGACATTGGACTTGAATGATTCAAAGCAATAGTCTATAATTTGACCTGAAAATATAAATACTCAAGCATGCTAACAAGCAACCATGTCTTTCAAAATATCAATGCTAAAGAAAGTTATCCCTAGCCCATTATGCTCAATCATTGATCCATTCATGAAACACACTCAGATATTAGCTACACGCAATGCACAAGTATGACAATAGTGCTCTCTAGTTGGTGCTTTTGTAAGAGGAGATGGAGACTCAAGGTAAAAATAAAAATTGCATAAAATTAAATAGATAGGCCCTTCGTAGAGGGAAGCAGAGATTTGTCAAATGTGCCAGAGCTCAAAGCTGAAATTAAAGAGATAAAAATATTTTGAGAGGCATGCTTTTCCTGTCAACGAAAACGACCGAGAATTCCTAATATTTTCCATGCTAGACACATCATAGGCGGTTCCCAAACAGAAAGTAAAGTTTATTTCCTTTCCTCCATTCTTTCACAATCCATGGCTAGCCGTATCCACGGGTGCCCTCCAAGCCAACACTTTCCAAGGAATTTTGTTGTTATTAATTTTTGATTTCATTGTGGGACTGGGCATCCCTATTACCAGCCACTCTCTCGTGCAATGACAAGTGAATAAACACCCATCATGAGAATAACACACCTAGCATGGAAAATAATGGCCACCCCCTACCGCTTCATGAGCGGTATGGGCACACAAAACAAAAAAATTATTTTGAAAATTAGAGTTGGCACACGCAAATTTACTTGGAACGGCGTTGAAATACCGCATATAGGTAGATATAGTGGACTCATTTGGCACAACTTGGGTTTAAGGATTTTGGATGCACAAGCAGTATTTCCGCTTAGTACAAATGAAGGCTAGCAAAAGATTGAGAAGCAACCAACCAAAAAACAAAAACGGTCATAAACATGCATTGAACATAACTAACACCGAATAATGCACCATAAGTAGGATATAATTTCATTGCATAACTATTGACTTAACGTGCATGTATAGGGAATCACAAACCTTAACACTAATATTCTTACTAAATCACAATTACTCACTAACATGACTCACATATTATCATTTCCATATCGCAAAACTATTGCAAGGAATCACACTCATCATATCCAATGATCTATATGAAAGTTTTTATTTATATCCCTCTTGAATATTCATCACTTTGGGACCAAATTCATATCTTGTGCAAATTACCGTTACTATTGTCAACTCTCAAAAAGATATAAGTGAAGCATGAGAGTGCAAATATTTCTTCAAAATTTTAATCTTATCAATTCTCAAAATAATATAAGTGAAGCATGAGAATTCATTTCTTCAAAATTTTAATCTTATCAATTCTCAAAATAATATAAGTGAAGCATGAGAATTCATTTCTTCAAAATTTTAATCAACTCTCAAAATAATATAAGTGAAGCATGAGAGTTTATTTCTTCAAAATATAGCCACCGCCGTGCTCAAAAAGATTTAAGTGAAGCACTAGAGCAACTGCCTAGCTCAAAAAATTTAAGTGAAGCACATAGAGTATTCTAACAAATGATGATAAACGTGTGGCTCTCTCAAGATAGGTGTGTTCAGCAAAGATGATTGTGACAAACTAAAAAGCAAACAAAGCAAAGACTCATATAATACAAGACGCTCCAAGCAAAACACATATAATGTGACGAATAAAAATATAGCTCCAAGTAAAATTACCGATGGTTGGTAGAAGAAAGAGGGGATGCCTTCCGGGGCATCCCCAAGCTTAGATGCTTGAGTCTTCCTTGAATATTACCTTGGGGTGCCTCGAGCATCCCCAAGCTTAGGCTTTTGCTACTCCTTATTCCTTCATCCATCGTGATCTCACCCAAAACTTGGAAACTTCAATCACACAAAACTCAACAAAACCTTCGTGAGATCCGTTAGTATAAAAAAATAAATCACCAGTTTAAGTATTGTTGCAAACCCATTCATATTTTATTTTTGCATTATACCTACTGTACTCTAACTTCACCATGGCTTATACCCCCCGATACAATCCATAGATTCATCAAAACAAGCAAGTAGTGCATCAAAAACAGAATCTGTCAAAAACAGAACAGTCTATAGCAATCTATTTAAAAGCCATACTTCTGTAAATCCAAAAATTCTGAAAAATTAGGACAACGTGGAAAATTCATATACCAATACTTTTTAAAAATTTCAGATTTTTATGACGCTCCAGTACAGAAACAAAATTCGGGCACTGGACGCAAAACTTTCTGTTTTCCAAACAGCATCAATTATACTATCTTCCAAATCATCCCAAAGGCTTTACTTGGCTCAAACACTAATTAAAAACAAAAAAACACATTCATACCAGTAGCATAAATGTGAAAACACACAATAACAGAAAAATTTATTTTATTCATTGGGTTGCCTCCCAACAAGCACTATTGTTTTATGCCCCTAGCTAGGCATAATGCATAATTTCAAGTATTGTCATCATTCAAGTTGATTCCACAAGTGGCCCTCATAATTGATTCATGTAGTGCTTTAATTATTTTCCTAGGGAAATGTTCCATACCCTTTTTTAATGGAAATTGAAATTTTATATTCCCTTCTTTCATATCAATAAAGGCACCTATAGTTCGTAAGAATGGTCTACCAAGTATTAAGGGGCAAGAAGAATTGCATTCAATATCAAGAACAATAAAATCAACGGGCACATAGTTCCTATTTGCAAGAATAAGAACATCATTAATTCTACCCAAAGGCTTTTTAATAGTAGAATCTGCCAAGTGCAAATTAAGAGAACATTCATCTATATTGGTGAAACCTAGCACATCACATAAAGATTTTGGAATTGTGGAAACGCTAGCACCCAAATCACATAAAGCATTGCACTCATAATTTTTAATTTTAACTTTAATGGTGGGTTCCCATTCATCATATAATTTTTTAGGAATTGAAACTTCTAGTTCTAACTTTTCTTCTAACGCTTTCATCATAGCTTCTACGATGTGTTTAGTAAAAGCCTTATTTTGCTCATAAGCGTTGGGTGAATTTAGCATGGATTGTAACAAATAAATGCACTCAATCAAAGAACAATTATCATAATTAAAATCTTTGTAATCCAAGAGAGTGGGCACATCGCTATTTAAAGTTTTTACCTCTCCAAACCCACTTTTACCAATTTTCTTATCAAGATTTTCACCCTCCGAATTATGGGGACACTCTTTAGCTAAAGTTGACTCTTCTTCAATCCCCTTTTCATCAAGTTTTATATTGCTAAGTAAATAATCAATAGATGAAACACCAATCATTTTAATATCCTCATCATTACTACGATAAAAATCGGGAGGAATCGCTTTTTCTAAAAATTCTCGTTGAGCTTTTAGCATGGCGGTTCTTTTCTTACTCTCATCCATGGAAACATGTAAAGCTTTAATTGATTCACTAATATCAATTTTGGGTGGAAAAATTTTAGTCTTGAGATTTTCCACATCATGAATAATTCTATCAATGCTCCTAGACATATCATCAAGTTTACTCAATTTTTCTTCTATCGTAGTGTTGAAAACCTTTTGAGCATTAATAAATTCTTTAATATTACTTTCAAGATCAGAGGGCATCCTATTATTATTATTATAAGGATTACCATAGGGATTGCCATAATTATTAGAGGAATTTCCAGGAAACGGTCTAGCATTGAAATTGCCTCTATAAGCATTATTATTAAAATTGTTTCGCGAGACAAAATTCACATCTACGAGATCATTATTTTGCTCAATCAAAGTGGACAAAGGCACATCATTAGGATCAATAGGAGCATTTTTTCTAGCAACCAATTTCATAAGCGCATCAACTTTATCACTCAAAGTATTAATTTCTTCAATAGAATTCACTTTTTTACTAGTAGGAGTTCTTTCAGTATGCCATTGTGAATAATTTGCCATAATATTATCAAGCAATTCAGTACCACCCACGGCGGAATCTAAAAGATTTCTAGAGACAAAATTCAATCCCGCATAATTTTTTTGTATGATCATCCATAAATTTAAACCATGAGTAGGGCAATTTCTTATCATTAATTTCATCCTATCCCAAGATTGGGCAACATGTTCATGATCAAGTTGCTTAAAATTCATAATTTGATTTCTAAGAGAAATAATTTTCACGGGAGAAAAATACTTGGTAATAAAAGCATCTTTACACCTATCCCAAGAATCGATACTATTTTGTGGTAAAGATGAAAACCAAATTTTTGCACGATCCCGTAATTAGAATGGGAATAATTTTAATTTCACAATATCATTGTCCACATCTTTTTTCTTTTGCATATCACACAATTCTACGAAAGTGTTAAGATGGGATGCGGCATCTTCATTAGGACTACCGGAAAATTGATCTTTCATGACAAGATTTAGCAAAGCGGCATTAATATCACAAGTCTCCGCACTAGCAGCGGGAGGAGCAATCGGAGTACTAATAAAATCATTATTATTAGTATTGGAAAAATCACACAATTTTGTATTTTCTTGAGACATCGTGACTATGCAAACAAGATAACAAGCAAGCAAACAAGAAAAAGGCAAACGAAAAATATTTTTGTATTTTTGTAAAAACATTTTAGAAGTGGGGGAGATGAAAACGAGAGGCAAATGGCAAATAAAATAAATGCAAGGAGATAAGAGTTTATGCAAAGGTACTTGATAGATGTTGATGATGTCTCCCCGGCAACGGCGCCAGAATATCTTCCTGCTACTTGTTGCTTGCGTTGGTATTTCCCCGAAGAGGAAGGGATGATGCAGCACAGTAGAGATAAGTATTTCCCTCAGTTATGAAACCAAGGTTATCGAACCAGTAGGAGAATCACGCAACACCTCGTTAGCAGCACCTGCACAGAAACAACAAATCCTTGCACCCAACGCAAACGAGAGGTTGTCAATCTCTCGGCGGTTAATTGCAAGATTAAATTGTATGTGATAGATAGATAGATTGAAACAAAAATACAAAATAAAATAAAATGGCAGCAATATTTTTAGGGTTTTAGTAAATGATAAAGTAGACCCGGGGGCCATAGGTTTCACTAGAGGCTTCTCTCAAGAAAATAGCATACGGTGGGTAGACAAATTACTGTTGGGCAATTGATAGAAAAGCAAATAATCATGACGATATCCAAGGCAATGATCATGTATATAGGCATCACATCTGAGACAAGTAGACCGACTCCTGCCTGCATCTACTACTATCACTCCACACATCGACCGCTATCCAGCATGCATCTAGTGTATTAAGTCCATAAAGAACAGAGTAACACCTTAAGAACGATGACATGATGTAGATAAGATAAACTCACGTATGAATAAACCCCATATTTTTACCCTTAGTAGCAACGATACATACGTGTCATGTCCCTTTCTGTCACTGGGATTGAACACCGCAAGATCGAACCCATTACAAAGCACCTCTTCCCATGGCAAGATAAATCAACTCAGTTGGCCAAACCAAATCAATAGATAGGAGAAGAAATACGAAGCTATAATAATCATGCATAAAATAGTGCAGCAAAGACTCAAATAATATTCATGGATAATCTGATCATAAACTCACAATTCATCGGATCCCAACAAACACACCGCAAAAAGTGATTACATCGGATAGAACTCCAAGAACATCGAGGAGAACATTGTATTGAAGATCAAAAAGAGAGAAGAATCCATCTAGCTACTGCCTATGGACCCGAAGGTCTGTGGTAAACTACTCACGCATCATCGGAAGGGTAGCAAGGTTGATGTAGAACCCCTCCGTGATCGATTCCCCCTCCGGCGGAGTACCGGAGAAAGCCTCCAGATGGGATCTCTCTGGAACAGAAACTTGCGGCGGCGGAAAAAGTATTTCATGGACTCCCCTGAGGGTTTCTGATTTTCCCTGAATTTATAGTGGTGAAATTAGGTCAAACGGAGTAAAGGGGGGCCCACGAGGCACCAGGGTGCGCCTGCCCCCCAGGCGCGCCCAGGTGGCTCGTGGCCACCTCCTGGGTCTTCTGGCCCTCTCCCGAAGCTTCTAGTGTTTATCTTGTCCAGAAAAAAATCTCCAAAAAGTTTCGTGGCATTTGGACTTCGTTTGGTATTGATTTTCTGTAAAACAAAAATAGGGCAGAAAACAACAACTGGCAATGGGCACTAAGTTAATAGGTTAGTCTCTAAAAATGATATATAATTGTTGTAAATGATTATAAAAACATCCAAGATTGATAATATAACAGCATGGAATAATCAAAAATTATAGATACATTGGAGACGTATCAAGAATCTTGATTTTAAAATCCAGTAAATCCAAAACTTAGTTGAAATTCATGAAACTTATCGTGGTGTCATATGGACACCAATAGACTGTGATATTGTATTGTTTTTTCAAATTTGAGACAAGTTTTGATATATTATTCTTACAAACAGGAGATTATTAATAATTGGCAACCAATATCGCAAACAGATTATTTATTCGTACCGTGGGCGTTAGAGCAACAATGTACGTGCCATGCTTCGGTTAAGTAATAAAGTGGCAGAATTAATCATCAAGAAAGAAAAACAATATATGTGCCGCCACACGTCCCGTGTGCCGTGTGAGCAGGCGTGAGTTGACGGGATGCATGCGAGCAGTCCGCCGCATAGGCAGACCGGGAGGTGTGCGGGCAGGTGTGTGAATTGACGGGAGGCGTGTTCGCTGCGCACTGTCACCGGGAGGCGTGCGAGTACCTGTGTGAAATGAAGGTAGGCATGCGAGCAGTCCACTGCGCAGGCTCACCGGGAGGTGAGCCAGCCCTTTGACCGCCGCCCGCCTCGCTCCCCACTGCTCCATATTGATGGCGTGCCCGAGTCGCTGGTTATAATAGGCGGCCGCACCCCCCATTCTCGCTACACACACAATCCTCTCTCTCCGCCTGCATCCTCGACGCCGCTCTCAGTCGTCACCGCCGTCGGTGTATGAGGATGCCGCCGAAGCGCACCATCGGAGGGAGTGGCGACGCCGGGTGTGACGCCCCCGGCCCGACCATGCACTAACCATACATGCAAATGCGCACGATCAAGCCTAGGGACTCATAGGAAGATATCACAACACAACTCTAGACACAAAATAAAATAATACAAGCTTTATATTACAAGCCAGGGGCCTCGAGGGCTCGAATACAAAAGCTCGAGTTACACAAGTGTCAGCGGAAGCAACAATATCTGAGTACAGACATAAGGTTAAACAAGGTGCCTTAAGAAGGCGAAAACAAACAACGGCTCTGATCGAAAGAGGCAAGGCCTCCTGCCTGGGAGCCTCCTAAACTACTCCTGGCCGTCGGTCTCCACGTAGAAGTAGACTCCACCGTGGTAGTAGTAGTCGTCGACGGGATCAGCTGTCTTCGGGACTCCGCCATCTGATCGCAGCAATCGGGTATGGGGAAAAAGAGGTAGCAAAGCAACCGTGAGTACTCATCCAAAGTACTCGCAAGACTTACATCAGATCTATACTAAGTATGCATCGGTATCAAATGAAGGGGCTGTATCTGTGGACTATACTGCAGAAATGCCAGAATAGAGGGGAAGGCCTAGCCTATCGAAGACTAGCATCTTCAGCGTCTTTTAGCATTAGAAGAGTGTAGATTAGTACATAATTAAAGTAGCAAAGCCCAGAGATCCTTCCTCGACTCCCTGTGAGAAAGCAATCCCGGAACTTACAATTAAAGTATCACAAGTATCCAGTTCAATTTGTAGTAGATCAGGATACAACACTGAGCGTCCTGTTACCGTGGACACGGCTATTCGAACAGATAACTTCCCTACAGGGGTGCACTACTGTTACCCAACACGCTCGATTAACTCTGGCCGGACACACTTTTCTTGGTCATGCCCGGCCTCGGCTGATCGACATGACGTAGTCCTACCTAGGCTCAGCAGAGAGGTCCCCGCCGGTCTACATCCTAAGTGCTCAGGGGTCTTGGGCCCATCGCCCTTTGCACTCCGGGTCGTTGTGTGCAGGGTGGATACCAGCGCCACCCCTCTCCTGGATGGCACGATCCGACCGTGCCACAATGCTGAACTGGACATCTGACAGAGCTTTCGACTGATACATACGGCGCCGAGGGCCCCATTAAACCATTATCCCACGTGGTGGTAGTGCGTATAAGCCAGTGGCCAACTCAGATCAAATACTCAAATCCGTTAGTGAATTATTAGGAGCTCGCGGTGACGATCAGTAATACGGTCGCCCCGTCTCGAGGAAGTGCAACAAGGGTCAGGCCCATCCCTCTCTAGGGCGGTCTCTGCCTGCCCGGCCGCGCCTCGTAATTATCTCGCGGGTACACTCCAGGTCAACCCGACTCTCAAGAGACTGTCGGGAACTCAGGTCCACCTCTACCGGGGTGGTACCGCCTGTCCCTTCAGTCCCGCAGTACAGTACATGGGAGCAACATTTAAGGGTAACAGTGTGTCCGTAACATCAAGAGGGTAAACTGAGGAATCACCCTCGATGGATTCCACTCGATGCTATCGTCAAGGTGAACCCGGAGGAATCACCCTCGATGGATTCACACTTGAGGGGTTGCACGACATAGGCGTCATCGGAGGTGGTGAAAGAGGAATCACCCTCGGTAACCCACAACCGACTAGCTACACTACAGAGATATCATCAGGAGTGAGGTAGGAGGTTTCACCCTCGACACTCGATAGTGGCTCTGTAGAGTCGTACAACTAAGGGGGTGTGCGGTGCTATGTCGGTCTCTGCATGTCGATCACATTGATCGAGTCAGCGGTAGTAGAGCATGGCAACATGGACAAGGGGGTAGGGCCACTGATGGATCGCTAACCAGCCTATACTAAGCATATAGGATAACAGGTAAAGTATCAACAGCAGGTTACAACATCAGGCCATGCATCAGAATAGGAGCAATCAATTACAGTAGCCAAATCTAATGCAAGCACGGGGAAGAAAGAATAGGTGATATAGGAATGATCAAGGGGGTTTTGCTTGCCTGGAAGCTGTGCGGTAGAAGAGGGGTCGTCGGTGGAGTAGCAGTCCTCGGGGGCAACGTCGGTCTTGGGGTCTACCGGAGAGAAGAGGGGGAGGAAACAGATAAATACATAGCAAATAAATGCACACAGATGCTTGGCATGGCAATAGGCTGTGCTAGGGTGCCCTAACGCAGTGCTAAGTATTTTACTCGGAGCGGGACAATATCCGGGAATATTTTCCCAGCTCCGGGCAGTTATCGGTATATTGAACTGGAGGGGAAAGTTCCATGTTCAACATGTTAGAGGGGTGTGGCAGGTATGTGGATGACATATTCGGATTCTTCATATTTTTCTAATCATTTTTCATATATAAATTATTTTCATCTGAGTTGCTGTTTATTTTATATGATTTTTCAAAGTTTTAATAATTTTCAGGATTTTTCTGGAATTAATTTAAATTCGAAATTAAATAGCAGAAATGCTAAATGCACCCAACACAGTGTACACAGAAGTGTACATAGTGGCTGACAGGTGGGGCCAGTTGACTAAGTCAACTGCCCAGACAGCACCCAGCCAGCAGTGGCTGACAGGTGGGGCCCAGTGCTGAGTCAGCACGCTGAGTCAGCAGGGCTTATCCAAATGAATAGTAACAAGGGGCCCACATGTCAGTTTAGTTAAATATCTAACAGCTTTTATTAGGGTTAATTAATCTGTGTGGGGCCCGGCTGTAAGTGGGGGTTAGAGGTTTGTGTTAGCGGCTAATGATGTCCACGTCAGCGAGGTTAGCGCCGGCGAGGAGCTACAGTGCGCCGGCGACGGCAGCGACGCGGGAACTCGCCGGGTTTACTCCACAGACGTCAGGAGGACGCGTGGATGGGCTCTATGGATGCGCCGCGACAAGCCGCGTCTAACGGTGGTCGTGGTGGCACCGGAGGTGCAGCGTAGCGGCGGCGGCGTTGAGCTGGGCGGCGGTGGCGCTCGGGGCTCGCACGAGCGCGGCAATTTGGCGCGAACTAAAACAAACTAAACGGTGCGTGGGCTACCTGGGAGGGCCGCAAGCACGCTGACGTGCTCGGCACTCACTGGCGTGAGCTGTGGCCATGGCAACAATGGAGTGCGGCGGTGATGAGCTCGGCCGCGAGGGGGAACAGCAGCTATGGGCACGGTTCGGACCGGGAAAGAGAGGGAGAATAACGCGGTGCTCACAGCGTTGCAGAGAAGGCTCGGGGAGGCACGGGGAGGTCGGAGTCGAGCGGTTCGACCGGAAACAGCCGTCGGGATCGGGGACGAAGAAGAGCTCGGTGGCGTCGATGCAGAGGGCTCCCGGTTGAGCTTGTGGTGGCGATCGAAGGAGTCGAGCTCCATGGAGCTCTTGGACAGCTCAGAACGGAGGGGGAAGGCCGGTAGCCGCGTGCTCTACGGTGGGGCGGCCATGGCCGCATCAGGTTTAGGAGAAGAGGATGTGGGCGAGTGAGAGAGAGGGGTTGGGGCATCTAGGGTTTGTCAGGGAGAAAGGGAAGGTCCTTATCTGTCCAGGGACGGTCGCGGCGCCGCGCTGTCGAGCAACGAGAGGGGGGGGGGGGCAGGGCGCAGACGTGCGCTGTGGTTGACAGCGAGAAGAGAGGGTGAGCAGAGGTTGAAGGAGAAGGCTTGGTGGGCTGGGCCGGGGTACTGTTCCACTTAAGCCCAGACGAACAGGTACGCTCTGCCCTTTTTCTTTTATATTTTCTGTTTATTTATTTCCCATACGTTCTGCAAAATGTTTGGCCACAATATTACTTTTGTAAAATATGAGACTTGGCTCATTAAATATCATGCAATATTTGGCACTGCTAGAAAAAGGTTTGGAGGCAATATGATTTCATTTGAATTTTGCATAAATGAAAATGGATTAAATGGGGTTGTTTAGGTACTGTTTTTGGATGTTAGGGACAAATTTGGAATTCAATTAATGTTGGTTTTATTTTTATAATTGCTTTGGGAATTTTTGCAATATTATGAACATTTTGTTTTGCTGTTTGAAGAAATAATTATTTGACTTGCATTTGAATTTTGAATTTGAACTTGAAGTTGGATTATTTTCTAAATGCAATTTATTTAGGATGATCATGATGACATGGCTAATTAATTAGCTTAATGACAGGGTTGAGATCTGGGGATGTTACAAATCTCCCCCACTACAAGAAATCTCGTCCCGAGATTTGAGAGGTGGAGGTAAGGGGTATCTTCGGGATCAAGGATGTATAGGAGAGTCAGGTTTTGATCCTGTGGAACTGTGGTGAGTGTCGCTTAAGAGTGGGAAGGGCGGTGACATCTTGCAAGGTCACGACAGCAAGGCAGGTCAGAGGACAATCATTTGGGGGTGTTGGCTTAAGCAGGGAATTATCATTGCTCAGATAAAAGCTAGATTACAAGAAAGGTTAAACAGACCAATGGAAAGGAAAATGTGATTATCAGATTTACCGCAGCTCCACTTGATTGGGGAATCTGCGGTATTTGAGCTTTTTCTCATGGAGAACCAGGTAACTAATTTACTGAAATATTCGATCGTCTCTTATCCCAGTCCGTCTGCCCCTTTTAATCACCCGGCCGAAATCGCCGTGGATTCATTTTTCTTCTAGCCGATTCGAGGGTTTTCTTTCATTCATAGAGTGTACAGTGCAAGGAGACATCAGGCCTATGCGGCCTCGGCCAGACAGCCGAGAAGTTCCATTTCACCGTACCAGCTGGCTTCAGGAATTGAATGATATGTTCAATCTCACCCTACCTCGGTTGGCATGGCCTACTTTTCTGAACATATAGTATATATTGCTACATTTGGATAAAAGGTGCCACATGTAGTATATACGTCAAAGGGGATTTTTCTTCTTCCTATATTAGGCAAATTAATGCTGTAATGTTCTTTCGATTACTCTCATATTTGCATGACATCATGGTTACACTATCTGTTTAACTATAAATTTGTGTCCTTTGATTTCAACTGATGTGTACTGTTCTTTCAATTACTCCCATATTTGCATGTTACCCTATTCTTTAACAATCTTATCATTTCCTGTAGTACATCCCTTGCTTTGCAACAGCAACTGTAGTACACAATCTTGGCCTTTACATAACTGAAGACTCCAGGAATGTCATATTGAAGACAAACCATGGATTTACAATCGTTGCTTCAGTAAAACTTGATGAACATGGTCACTCCTATTTTGGCGCGGGCCTTTGGACAGAAATTTCTAAATTTTATGTAGCGAAAGCTGTCACTAAAATTGCACTGCACCTAAAAGAGCCTGGTCATATGATATATGCTAACTTCCCCGACGATATCATCCGTCCGGACTTTGTTCCAAGTAAGTGTTCTTTTCAAGTATCTGCATGTTGACTTACCTAGCAATATCAAAGTAATTGTGTAGTATTTAAGCAACCAATAGGGATTCCATTTTCTGACTCTGTTAAGTCTGTTCCTACCTAGTAACTTTTAGTTACCAATACACTTTTCTTCTGCCCTGTTCTAACTTAATATTCCCTACCCTCCCACTCCTCCAGTCCTATCAGATAGTGTCGCCGCCGAGGGGACTCCGGAGGTGGAGGACTGATACGTCTCCATCGTATCTACTTTTCCAAACACTTTTGCTCTTGTTTTGGCCCCTAATTTGCATGATTTGAATGGAACTAACCCGGACTGACGCTGTTTTCAACAGAATTGCCATGGTGTTGTTTTTGTGCAGAAATCAAAGTTCTTGGATTTGGATGAAACTTTTTGGAGAATTTTTATGGAATATATAAAAATTATTGGTGCAAGAATCAACAGAAGGGGGGCCACCCAGAGCCCACGAGGCACCAGGGCGCGCCACCCCCCCAGGCGCGCCCTGGTACCTCGTGGGGCCCACATGGCTCCGTTTGACCTAATTCCAACGCTATAAATTCAGTTTCCCGAAGAAAAAAAAGAGGAAGTTTTATAGCGTTTCACGATACGGAGCCGCCGCCACCTCCTGTTCTTCATCGGGAGGCCAGATCTGGAGTCCGTTTGGGGCTCCGGAGAGGGGGATCTTCCGGCATCGTCATCATCAACCATCCTTCATCACCAATTCATGAGGCTCACCGCCGGGGGTGAGTAATTCCTTCGTAGGCTCGCTGGACGGTGATGAGTTGGATGAGATTTATCATGTAATCGAGTTAGTTTTGTTAGGGCTTGATACCTAGTATCCACTATGTTCTGAGATTGATGTTGCTATGACTTTGCTATGCTTAATGCTTGTCACTAGGGCCCGAGTGCCATAATTCCAGATCTGAACCCTTTATGTTTTCATGAATATATTTGTGTTCTTGAGCCGATCTTGCAAGTTATATGCACCTGCTATGTGTTATGATCCGCATACCCCAAGGTGACAATAATTGGGATTCTTTCCGATGATTGCCATAGTTTGAGGAGTTCATGTATTCACTATGTGTTAATGCTTTGTTCCGATTCTCTATTAAATGGAGGCCTTAATATCCCTTAGTTTCCTTATGGACCCCGCTGCCACGGGAGGGTAGGACAAAAGATGTCATGCAAGTTCTTATCGCAAGCACGTATGACTATATACGGAATACATGCCTACATTACATTGATGAATTGGAGCTAGTTCTGTGTCGCCCTAGGTTGTGACTGTTACATGATGAATGTTATCCAGCAATATCACCGATCCAATGCCTACGAGTTCTTCACATATTGTTCTTGCTAAGTTACTACTGTTGCTACTGCTGTTACAATTGCTACTACTATTGCCGCTACCGTTACTACTACTGTTACTCTTATTGCTACTGCTATCAAACTATCATACTACTGTGCTACTGATCACTCTGCTGCAGATATTTAGTCTCCATGTGTGGTTGAATTGACAACTCAACTGCTAATACTTGCAAATATTCTTTGGCTCCCCTTGTGTCGAATTAATAAATTTGGGTTGAATACTCTACCCTCGAAAACGGTTGCGATCCCCTATACTTGTGGGTTATCAAGACCTTTTTCTGGCGCCGTTGCCGGGGAGCATAGCTTTATTTGCTAAGTCACTTGGGATTTTTATCTGTTGATCACTATGAAGAATCTGAAAGACGCTAAGACCAAGATCGTTCCCTCTAAGACGAGGGGAGGTAAGGAACTGCCATCTAGCTCTGCACTTGATTCACCTTCTGTTTTGAGTAAACTTGCAACACCACCACATTCTATTAATTCTGATATGTCGCAAGTTATTGATGATACCACTTCTGCTATGAATGATACTCATGATGATGCTAGTACTATGCTTGATAATGTTGTGCCACTTGGTGAATTTCTTACTGAACAAATTGCTAAAGCTAAAGAAATTGAAAATGCTGAAACTCTTCAGAATTATGATTCACCTATTATGCCTAGCTCCCCTACTAGAGTTGAAACACTTGATGAACATTGCTTTGATAGGGAGACGGCTAGAGCCATCCTTGCTTGTAATGATAGACATGAAGTTATAAAGTTGCTTGCTGAAATGAAAGAAAAATCTATGAGGGAGAGAATGAAATATGATCCTAAGTTTGCTACCTCTCCCATATTTGTTACTGATAAGGATTATGAATTCTCTGTCGATCCTGAGTTAATTACTTTGGTTGAATCTGATCCTTTCCACGGTTATGAAACTGAAACCGTTGTGGCACATCTTACTAAATTAAATGATATAGCCACCCTATTTGCTCATGAGGAAAAAATTCGCTATTACTATATTGTTAAGTTGTTTCCTTTCTCATTAAAGGGTGATGGTAAAGAATGGTATAATACTCTTGCTCCTGGATGTGTGCGTAGTCCCCAGGATATGATTTATTACTTCTCTGAAAAATATTTTCCTGCTCATAAGAAACAAGCTGCCTTACAGGAAATATTTAACTTTGTGCAAATTAAAGAAGAGAATCTCCCTCAAGCTTGGGGGAGGCTTCCCCAATTACTTAATGCTTTGCCTGATCATCCTCTTAAGAAAAATTAAATACTTGATATCTTCTATAATGGACTAACCGATACTTCTAGGGACTACCTAGATAGTTGTGCGAGTTGTGTTTTCGGGGAAAGGACTATTGAACAAGCTGAGGAATTATTGAATAATATATTGAAGAATGATAATGATTGGACACTTCCTGAACCACCGCCTAAACCCACTACGAAGAAGAGGGGTATTTTACATCTCAGTCCTGAAGATATGCAAGAAGCAAATAAATGCCAGAAGGAAAAAGGCATTAAAGCTGAAGATGTTAAGAATCTACCACCTATTGAAGAAATACATGGTCTTGACACACCGCCACAGGTAGTAGAGTTAAATTCTCTTATAAAATTTGATGAAGGTGATATTCCCTATAACAAACCTCCTAGTCAATGCTTGTATGAATTTGACAATTATATTATTAAGCAAGATCATTTCAATGCAAATGTTATGAAACAACTGAAACGAAATGCCTACATGATTGATCGCTTGAGTGACTTGTTATTTAGAATTGCTAATGATGTTAAAGGTGTGAGTAAACATGCATCTGTGGTACAAACTCAATTAGAACCAGTTGCTAAATCTCAAAGTGAATTGCTCAATGAAATGAATAACAATATGAATGATCATGCTGTTAGAGTAATGACTAGAGGAGGTAGAATGACTCAGGAGCCACTTTATCCTGAAGGTCACCCAAAAATAATTGAACAAGACTCTCAAAGAATTAATGCTGATGCACCTAGTCCATCTAAAAAGAAAAAGAAAAAGAAAAATGATAGGACTTTGCATACTTCTAGTGAACCCAAGGTAGAAAAACCCTTGGAGGATAGTAACGATGTTTCTATCTCAGATGCTGAAACACAATCTGGTAATGAACAACCACCTGATGATAATAATAATGATGATGCTCATGTGGATACCCAAGCAGATAATGATAAAGAACCTGATAATGATGTTGAAATAGAACCTGCTATTGATCTTGATAACCCACCATCTAAAAATAAACGTTATGATAAAAAAGACTTCGTTGCTATAAAATATGGTAAAGAAAGGGAGCCATGGGTTCAAAAACCCATGCCCTTTCCTCCTAAACCATCTAAGAAAAAAGATGAGGAAGAATTTGAACGCTTTGCTGAAATGCTTAGGCCAATCTTTTTGCGCACTCGTTTGACTGATATTATAAAGATGCCTCCTTATGCTGAATACATGAAAGACATTGTCACAAATAAAAGAAAAATACCTGAAGCTGAAATTTCCACCATGCTTGCAAAATATTCTTTTAAGGATGGAGTACCTAAGAAACTAGGAGATCCAGGAATACCAACTATACCATGCTCCATTAAGAGAAACTATGTCAAAACTGCTTTGTGTGATTTAGGAGCCGGTGTTAGTGTTATGCCTTTCTCTTTATACAAAATACTTGATTTGAATAAACTCACTCCCACTGAAATATCATTGCAAATGGCTGACAAATCAACTGCCATACCTATCGGTGTTTGTGAGGATGTGCCCGTTGTAGTTGCAAATGTTACTATCCTAACAGACTTTGTTATACTTGATATGCCCGAGGATGACAACATGTCGATTATCCTTGGTATACCCTTTTTGAATACTGCAGGGGCTATTATTGATTGCAACAAAAGCAAGGTCACTTTTCATATCAATGGTAATGAGCATACTGTGCACTTTCTGAAGAAACAATTTCAAGTAAATGGTATTCATATTATTGAAAAGACTCCGACAATTACTATTGGAAGTTTTCAAATCCCTCTTCCTACTGTTAAAAAGAAATATGAAACTCTTATTATCGGGGAGATGCATATCCCCGTTGAGGTAACTTAGTGTTATACGAAAGTTCTTCGGTTTCATGTTACTCGGAAATGGTTTGTTAATAAGACTTGATCAACCTTATTAATGGATTCTTTTTGAGGGGCATGTGGTCGACGAATTTAGTAAGCACAACCTTCTGTACCCACTTTTTATCTTCTGTTATTTTTAGTTAAATGCAATAAAAGGCCATGATTATCCTGTTTTCTGATTTATCCGTGCAATAAAAAATGTCCAGAAATGAAAGTGCTCAGAATGTAATAAACTTTTAACATGATTTTTTATACAATATTTTAAAAAAATTGGCACTGGACACATACCAGGGGGGTGCCCCAGGTGCCCGCGAGGCACCAGGGCGCACCACCCCCCCTCGCGCGCCAAGGTACCTCGTGGGCCCCACAGGGACCCCCTCACTTATCCCTTCAGCCCACTTCGTCTCTTACCTCTAGCAAAAATTCCTGGTAGCTCTCTCTCTCGTGTTCTTGCTCACAAAACAGAAATTTTTGATCTCTTTGCTCAGAGCTCTGTTTCCGAAACTGTTTTGGGAGATTGCTCCTTGGTATGTGACTCCTCCATTGCTCCAATTAGTTTTTGCTCTAGTGGATTATATTTTGCATAATTAGCTTCTCTTGGTGCTACAGAAAATGAGCTTGCATGTTGAATTCTTTGAGTTCCAAGTAGTTTGAATGCTTGATATATCCTCTAGACATCCATATGAGTAGTTGCTATCAATCTTGTGAAGTTTTATTGATATCATTTTTGTGACCCCAAAATTTTCAGAAATTGTTCTTAGGAAAATGAATATCTTCCGGAGGAGTTCCTCGAAGCGGAACGCCAAGGGAGTCCTTGGGGAGTCCTCGGACAGTGACCTCAACATCCCACGTAGGACGGAGGTCCGGCCGTGCGAATGGCTGCACAATGCCTTCATGAACGAAGCCGGATTCTATCAAGAGTTCGTGCAATTTGTTGCTAATGCCGGATTGACCGACTTCCTCACAGATGAGTGTGACCAGTACCACATCCTTACAAATTCCTTTGTGCAAAACTTTCATTTTCTGAATAGGCTCGAACCCCCTGAGGTGCGCTTTGATTTATATGTTGAACATTATCAGATACCTCTGGCTGAATTTTGTGAGATATGTTTGATCCCCTTTGATGGGGAAATTAGACAGCCTCGACTGGAGGAGTTTGAGGGTTTCCTCCGCACCTTGACCGTGGGAGAGGAAAGGGGCGTGTCGAAAGCCCGAGCCACTAGCTTGCAATTTCCCTTTGTTCGTTACGTCGCTTTATTCTTAGGGAAATGCTTGATTGCTAGGGAGCAGGGTAGTGCGCTAGCTGCACCTGACTTTGCCATTTTACGCCGCGCACTACATAATGATAACACTTATAGCCATGGAGCTATTGTTGCACGCCGCATGCACACTAATAGGACTAGGGGAAAAATTTATGGCGGTATTTATGCTACTTGTTTAGCGAGACATTTTAATGTTAACATACGCCCTCATGATTATTTGTTGCCCAGAGTTTACTTAGATCACCAGTCCATGAGGGACCACCACTTTATTGATGCTCTTGAACCTCCTCACAACATTCGTTATAACTTGGTTTTTAGTGAGGATACTCGTGATATTATTCCATTGCCTGCACCTACTTTGTTTGATTCTCATGCCAGGAACGGATATACCGTGATGCCACCGGACATTGTTGCTTACCGGAACGCGTTGGCAGCGGCAGAGGAGGAGGCCCAGGATTGGGACGCTCGGGTGCCGCCGCCTCAGGACTTTCACATGGGACCGGATGGCTACTACGGATGGCCGTAGACCAAGCTAGGAAAAAGCCTAAGCTTGGGGGAGTACGTATTTCTCACCGACATTACATACATGTTCACACATTCATTCCAGTTATCGGTGTTCATACTTTTTCATTGTATAATCCATGTTAATTTTATTTTTCTCGCTTTCTTCTTGTGTGTTTGAAAAACTTTGAGAAAATCCAAAAACATTTCTCGCCTCTTTTCGGTTTTTCTTTCTAGTTTAATTAGTTGTAGTTTCATAGTAGTAAAAGAAAACCCAAAAAGATTTCTCGTTTCTTCTTTTGCTTGTTGGGAGTTCTCCCGTGTAAATAGTTTTCTTTTCTCATTTTCGTTTTTCTTCTTTAATTTGCTTTCGTCAGAAAAACTAAAAACTCCAAAAATATTTCAGTGTGTTTCTCTGAATCTCTTTTCTTTTGTTGAGTCATTGTAAGGAGAAGACCATGATGAAAATGTTGAGTGGCTCTCATATGCATTATTGCTGACCTAACAAAGAGCCCATTTTACCTTGTCTTCTCCTTTGAATAAAATGCTTGCAGATTCCAGCTTAGTCCACGTCACTCTTGCACTTTTATTATTTTCATATCATTCGGTCGTGCAAGTGAAAGGCAATAATAATGATGATTTGATGAAGTGACTGTGGCAAGGAAAAGCGGGTATGAACTCAACTTGTTCTTTGTTTTTGTAAATATGTTTAACTCAGTATCCATGATTCAGCATGTTATGATTAAACATGTTTATGATGAAAATTAGAGATTGTAGTTGCTCATGCCATGCTTAAGTAGCTAGGAGTGGATAATGATTTATCTTGAGTGTCAACATGCATTAAAATGATTGTGATGTAGTATGATGATATGGTATCCTCCTCTGAATGTTTCAAGTGGCTTGACTTGGCACATGTTCACGCATGTAGTTGATTCAAAACCAACATAGCCTTCACGATATTTATGTTCATGGTGTTTATATCCTACTCATGCTAGTATTCAATGTTGATTATTCATAATGCATGATTATGACCGTTTTCGCTCTCTAGCTGGTCGCTTCTCAACCTATTTGCTAGCCTTCACCTGTACTAAGCGGGAATGCTGCTTGTGCATTAAAACCCTTAAACCTAAAGTTATTCCAGATGAGTCTAGTATATCTACCTATATGCGGTATTACCCTGCCGTTCTAAGTAAATTTGCATGTGCCACCTCTAAATATTCAAATGAACAACTGTTTTGTGTGCCTGTACCGCTCATGGAGCAATAGGGGGCGGTCAGTATCTTCCATGCTAAGCGGGTTATTCTCATGATGAGTGTTGATTCACTTGTCCTTGCACGAGAGGGGCTGGTAATCGGGATGCCCAGTCCCATTATTAAAATTGCAAAATAATAAAACAAACCCCCCCGGAAAGTTGTTGGTATGGAGGGCACCCGAGGATTCGGCTAGCCATGGCTTGTGATTGTTGGTGGAGGGGGAGTAAACTTTACTTTACCGCTTGGGAACTGCCGCTAATGTGTTTAGCATGGAAGATATTGAAAACTCTCGGTCGTGACGTTGATAGGAAAGGCATACCTCCCAAAATTTAATTTATCTCTGATTTAAGCTTCGAGCTCTGGCACCTCTGCAAATCCATGCTTCCCTCTGCGAAGAGCCTATCTATTTACTTTTATGTTATTTTACTTTTATTGTTGAGTCATCACCTTCTCAAACAAGCACCAGTCCTGAGAGCACTATTGTCATTCTCATGCATTGTGAATAGTTAATGTTGTGTGCATCATGACTGGATCTCTTCTACCATGAATTACAATGTTTAGTCGCTGCTTGAACTTTGGAGGTGCTCTGCATTTATGTTTTGCGGTCTCAGAAAGGGCTAGCGAGATACCATGCTGTCATATTATATCATGATTGTTTTAACAAAGTGTTGGTATTTGAGATATCTTATTATTGCTCGCTAGTTGATTATGCCATTGATATGAGTGAATATAGTTTCTAAGAGTTATCATTTGCATGGTTAGTTATAATCTTTACTGAAAACTTGGGCACTACTTAAGCATATATATAGATACAAGAACAAAAGAGTTTGTAAAAGTTTTTCTTTATCACTTTCAGTTTGTCAACTGAATTGCTTGAGGACAAGCAATGAGTTAAGCTTGGGGGAGTAGATACGTCTCCGTTGTATCTACTTTTCCAAACACTTTTGCTCTTGTTTTGGCCCCTAATTTGCATGATTTGAATGGAACTAACCCGGACTGACGCTGTTTTCGGCAGAATTGCCATGGTGTTGTTTTTGTGCAGAAATCAAAGTTCTTGGATTTGGATGAAACTTTTTGGATAATTTTTATGGAATATATAAAAATTATTGGTGCAAGAATCAACAAAAGGGGGGCCACCCAGTGCCCACGAGGCACTAGGGCGCGCCACCCCCCAGGCACGCCCTGGTACCTCGTGGGGCCCATGTGGCTCCGTCTGACCTAATTCCAATGCTATAAATTCAGTTTCCTGAAGAAAAAAAGAGAGGAAGTTTTATTGCGTTTCACGATACGGAGCCGCCGCCACCTCCTGTTCTTCATCGGGAGGCCAGATCTGGAGTTCGTTTGGGGCTCCGGAGAGGGGGATCTTCCGGCATCGTCATCATCAACCATCCTTCATCACCAATTTCATGATGCTCACCGCCGGGAGTGAGTAATTCCTTCGTAGGCTTGCTGGACGGTGATGAGTTGGATGAGATTTATCATGTAACGAGTTAGTTTTGTTAGGGCTTGATCCCTAGTATCCACTATGTTCTGAGATTGATGTTGCTATGACTTTGCTATGCTTAATGCTTGTCACTAGGGCCCGAGTGCCATGATTCCAGATCTGAACCCTTTATGTTTTCATGAATATATTTGTGTTCTTGATCCGATCTTGCAAGTTATATGCACCTGCTATGTGTTATGATCCGCATACCCCAAGGTGACAATAATTGGGATTCTTTCTGGTGATTGCCATAGTTTGAGGAGTTCATGTATTCACTATGTGTTAATGCTTTGTTCCGGTTCTCTATTAAATGGAGGACTTAATATCCCTTAGTTTCCTTATGGACCCCGCTGCCACGGGAGGGTAGGACAAAAGATGTCATGCAAGTTCTTATCTCAAGCACGTATGACTATATACGGAATACATGCCTACATTACATTGATGAATTGGAGCTAGTTCTGTGTCGCCCTAGGTTGTGACTGTTACATGATGAATGTTATCCAGCAATATCACCGATCCAATGCCTACGAGTTCTTCACATATTGTTCTTGCTAAGTTAATACTGTTGCTACTGCTGTTACAATTGCTACTACTATTACCGCTACAGTTACTGCTACTGTTACTCTTATTGCTACTGCTATCAAACTATCATACTACTGTGCTACTGATCACTCTGCTGCAGATATTTTGTCTCGAGGTGTGGTTGAATTGACAACTCAACAGCTAATACTTGCAAATATTCTTTGGCTCCCCTTGTGTCGAATCAATAAATTTGGGTTGAATACTCTACCCTCAAAAACTGTTGCGATCCCCTATACTTGTGGGTTATCAAGGACGAGGCTGCCAACAAGCGGAGGCGGGTCGAGCAAGAACCGCAAGCGACTCCAACGGGCCTAGACTTCATCAGCAGCCTCCCCGATGATATGTTGATCGTCATCATCTCCCTCCTCACAATCAAATATGGTGCGCGGACAACCGTCCTTTCCCGGTGGTGGCGCCCCCTATGGCATTCCACCCCTCTCGACCTCATCGACGTCCACAAGCTCTGCCATGGCTATTGCAAAAGCTTGGACGCATTGTCCCAGATCCTTGGCAGGCACCTTGGCCCAATCAGAGGCCTTATCATGGGCAAGTTCCGTTCCAACGGCAAGGACCGAGCCAAGCTTGATGAGTGGTTCCGATCCCCCGCCCTAGATCACCTCGAGGAGCTCAGTTTTAATGATGGACATATGCGCTTGCTGCCACCGTCCGCGCTCCGCCTCGCGCCCACTCTGCGGGTCGCCAGGTTCATGAACTGCCATTTGCCCCCGATTAATGACGCGCTCGCTCTTTTTCTCCCTCGACTGAAGCACCTTGAGCTCGTCGCCGTCTGCATCCCCAAGGATGACATGAAGCGCCTGCTCCGCAGCTGTACTGCACTCGAGTACCTTCGTCTTCAGGCGATCAATGGGTTGAGTAGTTTCCACATCACCTCCATGACTCTTCGAACAATTTATGTGTGTTGCTGGTGCTGCAACAAGAGATCACAGAAGGTGTATCACAGTATGGATATTGAGGACACACCTTTACTTGAGAGATTACTGATACGTCTCCAACGTATCTATAATTTTTGATTGTTCCATGCTATTATATTATCAATCTTGGATGTTTTAATATACATTTACAACAATTATATATCATTTTTTGGGACTAACCTATTAACTTAGTGCCCAGTGCCAGTTGCTGTTTTTTGCCTGTTTTTGGTTTTCCAGAATATCTGTAGCAAACGAAGTCCAAATGCCACGAAACTTTTTGGAGATTTTTTTCTGGACATAACAAGTACTGGAAGCTTCGGGAGAGGGCCAAAAGATGAAGCAGTGGCCCACGAGGCACCAGGGCGCGCCCCAGGGGGGGTGGCGCGCCCTGGTGGCTCGTGGGGCTCACACAGCTCCGTTTGACCTAATTCCACCACTATAAATTCTCTAAAATCGGGAAACCAACAGAGGAGTCCATGAATACTTTTTCCGCCGCCACAAGCTTCTGTTCTCGAGAGATCCCATCTGGAGGCCTTTTCCGGTACTCCGCCGGAGGGGGAATCGATCACAGAGGGGCTCTACATTAACCTTGCTGCCCTTCCGATGATGCGTGAGTAGTTTACCACAGACCTCCGGGTCCATAGTTAGTAGCTAGATGGCTCCTTCTCTCTTTTTGATCTTCAATACAATGTTCTCCTCGATGTTCTTGGAGTTCTATCCGATGTAATCACTTTTTGCGGTGTGTTTGTTGGGATCCGATGAATTGTGAGTTTATGATAAGATTATCCATGAATATTATTTGAGTTTTCTCTGAACTCTTTTATGCATGATTATTATAGCTTCGTATTTCTTCTCCGATCTATTGATTTGGTTTGGCTAACTAGATTGATTTATCTTGCCATGGGAAGAGGTGCTTTGTAATGGGTTCAATCTTGCGGTGCTCAATCCCAGTGACAGAAAGGGACATGACACGTATGTACAATTTCTATTAAGGGTAAAAAGATGGGGTTTATTCATGCATGACTTTAGTTTGTATACATCGTGTCATCTTGCTTAAGGCGTTACTTCGTTCTTTATGGACTTAATACACTAGATGCATGCTGGATAGCGGTCGATGTGTGGAGTAATAGTAGTAGATGCAGGCAGGAGTCGGTCTACTTGTCTCGGACGTGATGCATATATACATGATCATTGCCTTGGATATCGTCATGATTATTTGCTTTTCTATCAATTGCCCAACAGTAATTTGTTTACCCATCGTATGCTATTTTCTTGAGAGAAGCCTCTAGTGAAAACTATGGCCCCCGGGTCTATCTAAATCATATATTAAAAACCCTAAAAATACCTTGCTACACTTTTACTTTATTTATTTTATATTTTAGTTCAATCTATCTATCTATTACATACAATTTAATCTTGCAATTAACCGCCGAGGGATTGACAACCCCTTGTTTGCGTTGGGTGCAAGGATTTGTTGTTTTGTGTGCAGGTGCTGCTAACGAGGTGTTGCGTGATTCTCCTACTGGATTGATAACCTTGGTTTCATAACAGAGGGAAATACTTATCTCTACTGTACTGCATCTCCCTTCCTCTTCAGGGAATTACCAACGCAGCTCACAAGTAGCAATTACTTGTAGTTGATTAACAAGGTCCAACAAGGATCAGTGTCATTTCTACGCCAAAATTGATAGTGGTGGGCTACTCGTCTGTCAAATTCTCCGAACTTGTTATTGGATCCACACCTGTTCAGGTACAACATTTGCCTTCTTCTTCTCCTTCTTGAATTAACATTTTTTTCTAATTTTGAAGATGTATGTTCGTCTGTCATTCAGAAAATGAACCCGACAAGCTTGACAACGTATCTACGCACAGTGAAGGTCTTCGCAGTAGAATCTATCGGCCCCAACCTAGACAAAGTTCTTAGTTTCCTGAGATCCTTTCCGTGCCTGGAGAAGCTATATATCGAGGTGATGCTCCTTTCCTGTTAAATGTTAACCATAAGGGAGTTCAATTTTTTGGTACCTTTTCCCAAGTTTACAATGACGAATGTACTACGATTTCTCAAGGAATTTTGGAGGATTTCAGTACATTGATGTTTTTTGGCACCTTTTCCCAACTTTACAATGACGAGTGAACCGCATGCCGTATATCGCAGACACCTTGATCTGCCTGACCATTTCTGTTGTGTTGGGTAATCACAAACAGTTCATCCGAGTGAACCGCATGCCATATATCGCACACACCTTGATCTGCCTGACCATTTCTGTTGTGTTGGGTAATCACAAACAGTTCATCCAAGTGAACTGTATGCCGTGTATCGCACACACCTCGAACTGGCTGCCCATTTCTGTTGTGTTGGGTAATCACAAACAATTCATCCGAGTGAACTGTATGCCGTGTATCGCACACACCTCGAACTGGCTGCCCATTTCTGTTGTTCTGGCTCATCGCAAACAGTTTGTATGGATCAACTGTATGCCACGTATCGCACACGCGTCTCTAATCTGAATCATTTTTATGTCTCCAACATCGCAAACAGTTCGTCTAATTGGCGACGGTTTCATTACGACACCGTTTGCGATGCATGCATCGCACACTGTTTGGTCACGGGTTCTCTGATTCATGTGTCGCGTTAGCGGTCGCCTGCAGTAGTGTGGGTTTAAGGATTTTTGGATGCACAAGTAGTATCTCTACTTAGTGCAGAATTTTGGCTAGCAAAAGATAGGGGGCAAGCACCACATGTTAGAGGATCCAAAACAATATAACTTCTATGTGAATATAAGCAAACATAACTCATTACGTGTCTTCCTTGTCCAACATCGACTATTTGACATAGAATATTTAATGGGGGCTCAAAATCATAAAAGATGTCCAAGATAGTATATTTATATGTGAGACCTCTCTTCCTTTATTACTTTTTCATGAATTGCAACAATGACCAATACTATGTTTGTCAACTTCCAACAAGTTTTATCAATTATACTTCTTTTATGTGAAGTCATCACTCCCCATGGGATTAGCATATGATCTCTATTTTTCTTTATTTTATTTCCAAGATTGGATAAACAAAAGCAAAACACTCAACTCAAACTACTCTTTATTATATAACTTTCACACACGGTTACATAGATAGATAGATCACAAAGCAAGCACTCGAAACTAAATCATACTAAAACTTTATTTTTCTAAATCATGAAATAACTAAGGATCGAACTAAGATAGATAATGATGATAAAAAGTGATGGTGATACGATACCGGGGCACCTCCCCCAAGCTTGGCACAAGCCAAGGGTGGTGCCCATACCCGTGTACTCAAATCTCCTTCTTCGGTGATGGTGGTGATGAAGTGATAGGCTTGTACTCCGTCTTCCAAGGCATAGGTTCTCCATCTTAAAATGATGAACGTGTTTCCGGAGTCCTAAAATTTGCAGCTAAACTCATACCTTTGAACTTGGCCTCATACTCAAAATTTTGGTTTTGTAGATCATAGATTTGAGCCTGAAGATAATCAATCACCTCATTGAGCTTGAAGATGACGTCCCCAATATTCTTGTCATCCACCTTGTGCTCACGGATGAACTCCATGATCATGGAGTGGTTAGCACTAAGTCCGCGCTCCACCATCCCTTGGCACTTGAAGATCTCCTATTCCACCGCTTCTAGCCTGGCCTTCTCGCTCCCGGTCTTCTTATTTCCTTGAACGTCCCGGATGTGGAGCACCCCCTCTCGCATCTCGATGGCTTGAGGGTGCTTCATCACCTCTGGTAGGTACGGGTTGATGACCTTCTTGGACGAGCTTAGAGATGCCATGGCGACCTAGATCTGTCAGAAAATAGCCCAAAACAAGAACAGAGGAGAAACTTGTGATACGGTGGTCAAAACATCCGTGAGTATATATAATGAATTTTTCCCATGCAGGACAAGTAATATGAAAGAAAAACGGAGTCGGGAAAGTCCACGAGGGGGCCACAAGCCTGGTAGGCGCGCCCTGGGGGGTAGGGCGCGTTGATGACCCACAAGTATAGGGGATCAATGGTAGTCCTTTCGATAAGTAAGAGTGTCGAACCCAATGATGAGCAGAAGGAAATGACAAGCGGTTTTCAGCAAGGTATTCTCTGCAAGTACTGAAAGTGGCGGTAACAGATAGTTTCGGTAGCAAGATAATTCGTAACAAGTAACACGTATACTATAGTGCAGCAAGGTGGCCCAATCCTTTTTATAGAAAAGGACAAGCCGGAACGAACTCGTATAATAAGCAAAGCGTTCTCGAGGACACATGGGTATTTCATTTAGTCACTTTGATCATGTTTGTTTGATTCGCGTTCGCTACTTTGATAATTTGATATGTGGGTGGATGAGACGCCCCTGCTCGACCGTGCACTAATCATACACGCAAATGTGCAAGCTCGAGATCAGAGACTCATGGGAAGATATCACAACACAACTCTAAACTCAAATTAAACATAAATCTTCATATTACAAACAAGGGGGGGGGGTCACGAGGACCCGAATACATAAGTCATACAAGCAAATAATATCTGGGTACATACATAGTTAGTCAAGTTTGCCTTAAGAAGGATAGCACAAACAACGACACTGATCGAAAAGGCGAAGGCATCCTGCCTAGGGCCTCCGAACTACTCCTGGTCGGCGGGCTCAACGCAGTAGTAGGTGCCTCCGGGGATCTCCTGCTCCTGGGCTCCGTCGTCTGATCGCAGCAACCAGGTATGGGGAAAAGAGATAGCAAAGCAGCCGTGAGTACTCATCCAAAGTACTCGCAAGACTTAGATCAGAACTATACTAGATATGCATCGGTATCAAAGGAATGGGGCTATATCTTTGGACTAAACTACAGAAATGTTGGAACAGAGGGGGAAAGGCCTAGCCTATCGAATACTAGCATCTTGAAGCAATCTTGCAGCATCAGAAGAGAGTAGAACAAGATAATATATATAATCAATCATATTTTAGTAATGCCATGGGATCCTTCCTCGACTACCCTGTGAGAAAGTGATCCCGAGAGCAGTAGTAATAGTTTAACATTGTAACAGTATCCATTTGTAGTTGTAGCAGATCAGGATACAACTCTGAGCGTCCTGTTATCGTGGACACGGCTATTCGAATAGATCACTTCCCTGCAGGGATGCACTACTGTTACCCAGCACGCTCGATTACATCTGTCCGGACACACTTGCTGGGTAATGCCCGGCCTCGGGTAATCGACACGACGCAGTCCTACCTAGGCTCAGCAGAGAGGTCAACACGCCGGTCTAAATCCAAAGTGCGAAGAGGTCTTGGGCCCATCACCCTCTGCACTCCTGCACGTTGTGTGACTGGCTGGGGCCCAGGCGTGACACTGTATACACAAGTGACGTAACCAGCCCACCCCAGTAACCAGCCCGCATCTCTGAGCTGTGATGTCTGAAGAGCTTTCGGCTGATACATACGACGTAGAGGGTCCCATAACCATTATCCCACGTGGTGGTAGTGCGTATATGGCCAGCGGCCAACTCAGATCAAATACCCAAATCCGTTAGGAGTGTTTTAGTAACTCGCAGAGACGAACAGGGTTCCTGTCGCTCCGACTTGGTTATCCACGGACTACGACCAAGGACCAGGCCCACCTCTCTCCTAGGTGGTCTCCGCCTGCCCTGTCGTTCCGCCACAATATCACTCGCGGATGCTCTTGGAGCCAACCCGTCTTTAATATTATTCTCTCGCGGGCACTCTTGGAGCCGGCCCAACTTTAACAGTATAAGGTATTGCAGTAATGTAACATTTCCGTGATCATCACACAGAGTGATCACGGCCCGATAACAAGCATAACATACGGACAAGGCGAAGGGCCACAGATGGATCAACATCATAGCTAACTAAGCATCATAGGACAGTAGGTAGGTATCAACAGTAGGCGACGAAATCAGGCTAGGCATCAGAATAGGAGCTATCAGAGCAACAATAGAAGCAATTCTAATGCAAGCATAAGAGAGAAAGATTAGGCGATATCTGGATGATCAAGGGGGTTTTGCTTGCCTGGAAGCTCGGCTGAAGGGGTCTGGTCGTCGTCGACGTAGTCGTACTCAGCAGTGTCGTTGGCAGTCTCGGGGTCTATTGGTAGAGAAGGAGGGGGGAAGAAACGATAAATACACGGCAAACAATGCAACAGGGATGCATGACATGTCAACATGCTGTGCTAGGGGTGTTCTAATGCAGTACTAAGTATTTTGGTCGGAGCGGGAAATTATCCGGGAATATTTTCCCAGCTCCAAACACTATTCATTTAGCGGTTTCGGTAGCAAATGTTCAACGTTCGGTATGTTAGAGGCATGTAATAGGTATGTGGAGGGCATATTCGGATTCGTCATATTTTTCTGATCGTTTTTCATATATAAATTATTTTCATCCGAGTTACGGTTTATTTTCTATGATTTTTCAAAGTTTTAATCAATTTCTGGAATTTCTGGAATTAATTTAATTCGAAATTATATTAAATATTAAATTCTAAATGTACCCAGCTCTGTGTACACAGAAGTGTACCAGAGGGGCTGACCAGTGGGCCCGTTGACTAAGTCAACCGCCCAGTCAATACCCAGTCAGCAGAGGCTGACATGTGGGTCCCAGTGCTGAGTCAGCAGAGCACAGTCAGCAGACCTTATCCGTTTGAACAGTAAATGTGGGCCCCACATGTCAGTTTATTTATTAACTAAATCATTTTCATTTGGCCTAATTAAACTACGTGGGGCCCGGCTGTCAGTCAGTGTCTAGGGTTAGGCTAATTAGGGGTTAGGGTTAATTAAACGGGCGGGCCCACATGTCAATGGGTCACCCCACTGGTTTAAACGCGCGCGCGCACTGGAGCTTGCCGGGGGCTCCAGAGAGCGGCGGCGCCGGCCGGAATAGCGCTCCGGCGACTTATCCGAGCGGTGGAGGACTCCAGGGGGTAGCCCCTGCCTGCGCGCATCCATTGGACCCAGTGGTGGGTCGAGGGATGGCCGGCAACGAGGCCGGCGGCGACCTCGCACGGCTGCGTGCTCACGGGCTCGTCGGGGAACGGCGGTAGAGCGCGCGAAAGGCGACAGGAAAAACGGGAAAAGACGCGGCGGCTCACAGAGAGTGCGGTAGCGAGCTTGGTGAGGCCGGGGAGGTCGAGGCGGAGTAGATCGAGGAGGTGAACGGTGGCGGCCGTGGTTGGGGGGAGACAGCAATGGCAGCGTTGTGGCGCGGCTCCAGTCGAACTGCTCCCAGCAGTCAAGGTAGGCGAGTCAAGCGGTGCTGCTGGACGTCTTCGCGAGGCCTGGGGTGCAGAGTGGCCGCGGTGCTCATGGGGGAGCAGCCATGGCGGCTCGGGGGTGGAAGAACCAGACGGAAGAGCGAGGGAGAGAAGAAACGGGTGTGTCTAGGGTTTCTGGGAGGGGGAGAGAGGTCGAGGGAGGGTCCTTATCTGTCGAGGGGACCATGGGATGCTCGACAGCGAGCTCATCCGTGCGCGGACAGACGAGCAGTGTCCACGGCGAGAGGTTGGGGACGACCGCCAGGTGGGCTGGGCCTCACACTATTTGACTTAGGCCCGTTAGTAGAGTAGCGCTTAGTCTTTTTCTTTTTCTTTTTCTGATTTCTTATTTATTCTCTGTTTTGCAAATTGTTAGGCCACCAAACGACTTTTGAAAAATGTGTACCCTTGACAAATAATTAATATGCATTATTAAGCATTGCCATAAAAAGGTTTGGTAAGCATTTGAATTCATCTGATTTTTGTTTAAATGAAAATGGATTAATTTAAGCTGTTTTGGTACTGTTTTGTATTGGTTAGGGGCATTTTAAATATTCAAATAATGTTGGTTTCTATTTATCAATTACTTAGTGATTATTTGCAAAATTATGAACACTTTAGTTTTGCAGTTCGAGGAAATATTAATTTGACTTGTGTTTGAAATTGAATTTGAAGTTGGATCATTTCTTTAATTGCACTTTAATTATGATGGTCATGATGGCATGGCACATTATTTAGAATGATGACCGGGCTAATACCTGGGGGTGTTACAAATCTCCTCCACTCGAAGAAATCTCGTCCCGAGATTTAAGAGGTAGAGTTAGAGGGAAGGAGTTGGTTACGAAATTCTAACGAGTCTTCTCGGTCTTGGTTGCTCTTCTCGAAGAGGTCGGTCCACTGCGTTCAAGTCTTCACTTCTCTGCATCAGTGCATCGTGACGAAATTGTCATTTTTCCTTCAAGATCTTCATCGTACTTACGAATAGGATAAGGGGTAACTTGGTAACGACGGAATTCTACAAAGATAATCATCTGAGGTTATCTCAGGAATGAAACACATAAATACCTCTCGAGTTGGAACTTAAGAAAAACATCAAGAACAAGGTAAGAAGGTACCAAAGTTCAAATGGGTAGGCAATCGTTTGATGCCTGAAACAGAGTGTGAAAGGGGTTCAGAGCAACACCTCTAGGAAGGTGGCTCGTGAATTACATACGGAGCCAAGCACGAGGAATAACTTTGGAAACATGGATGTACAGGAGAGTCAGGTTTCGGTCCTGTGGAACTGTGGTTATTGTGGATTATGAGCAATGAGAGTGGTGACATCTTGTAGGGTCACGATAGCAGGGTATGTCAGAGGATAGTTTGTCAGCTATGTTGGCAACAACGTTGGTACCAAGGGCGGGGAACGCAGAGAACCATTTTCCTGCTCGCAATGTGAGGCGGACCATTAGGCAAAGTTCTCGTCCACCGACGGTTACCGGAAGGTCATTAACAATAGTAATAGGGTCTTTCTGACAGAGTTGTACACCAAGGTGTTTACATAAGTAGGGAATTACTACTGCTTAGATCATATAGATCATAAGAAAGGTTAAACAAACCAATGGAAAGGAAAATGTGTTTATCATATTTAAACAAACCAATGGAAAGTAAAATGTGTTTATACACAAGTATTAGGAATATATCCTTCGCATGAACAAACAGAGCATGATATCCAAGACAAGTCAGCAAGGGCATATCCTTTTAGGTAAAAGGGGCAAGAAGAATCATGATGTTTACCCATACAACGGTGTTTGGATAATAGATCAAGAATCATTTAGCATTACGCTTCCAATGTTCTTGTTGATACTAGGAGTACTGAATCATAGTGTGGATTCGATTTACTTATCGGTGTCCTCGGTTGACAAACAACCCAGAACCCGTGAAATGACTAAGACGGGGAAAGGTGTTACATCATCAAACTTCATAAGATGTAGTGCATTAGCACGATATCCTTGAGATACAAGAGGGTAATACTCGAAGGTAGAACAAGTAGAAGTTAGAGTGGTGTATTGATCTACTGAAGACAAGTGTTTTAACTTGTCTGAGAAATGGAATCAAAGGAGAACAACATGGTCAGAACCACGATTGCAAAGGATCAAAGCAAGGATACAAGGTGAATTTATACCAGGGGATAATTATTTTTACGAGAAGCTTCTACGATAAGTTCTACATCATTTCCATGGGCATGAACACAAAGTCCAAGGTCGACTCCCACTTCTTCAACGCATAACCTTTCATTCACTTCTCGCTTTCGATGAAGTTGTAGTGCTGAAATTTATCTGGCGAAACACCAGTAGAGTATAACTCATAGAAGTTTCCGGGTTCACATAGATTAGGGAAAGCATAGGTTCAACCCATCGGGATATTTTAGAAACCTATACAACACAATTATAAAAGCAACGGATACAAGCTCGAAAGCAGAGGGCTGATGACACGGAGCAGATGATACAATTCGCAAAAGGCCTTTTGTATCAGGGGAAATTCGTCAATGATTGAAAATACAAGGGAACTGTCAGTTAGAAATCCACCAAAAGATCAGGTGGTCCGCAAAGGATCTGAAGCGAGTATCGGTACTCAACCAGAAGAAAAAAGAATATAAGGGCATCAGAGTATAGGAACATCTGAATAATTCGAATCATATTTACAAAGGAATTATGATTTCCAAATCGGGGGATCAGAGGCAGACGCTCTGATCAAAGATAAGTAAGTTGAATAGAATTAGATGGACAATCAACCAAGGTTTGATTTACCGAGAAACAGCTCATGTCCGGAATGACGTCTGAGCCGGAAGGATGAATTCATAGGAATCAACTGATGATTGCGAGCATTCGCAAATGTATTGAATCAGGGGACTCAAGATGATAATGACAAAGGATGTCAACGAAGATTACTGGACATATGGAATTAGTCATAGTGCAGGCAGTCAAGAGTTTCAAGAGTAATAGGTTGCAGAGGATTATCGGAAGATCGATTAGCAATACGGAGTATTTTGTGAAACACTTGAGCAACTGGGGATGAATGTATGAACGGCGTTTATGTGCAGTTATCCACAGGGATTTATCGATGGTAAAGAATTGCAAGAGCGGTGGGCACAAGGGCCTTGGGGATTCATCGGAGAGTGTCTTCCTAACCATCAGGTACTTCAAGAGTAACGGGAACATCTGTATCAAGTGGCTCTCCGGGAGAAAATGGTTACGAGAACCTAGCGTGAGAGTTAGCAAAATCTTTAACCCGAAAGGAAGAGAGATCAGAATCCCAGAGTAAAGGTGTGGAATAAAAGATCCTAATCCCATCCATTTGCGATGTGGGCCCGTAAGCCACACAACAATGTTAGTAAAATAGTTTTTTCAAAGACTAGACTCAACTTCGACCAAGGAATCGGAAGGGGGCTTCCTATAGGCAGTCGGCTCTGATACCAACTTGTGACGCCCCTGCTCGACCGTGCACTAATCATACACGCAAACGTGCACGCTCGAGATCAGAGACTCATGGGAAGATATCATAACACAACTCTAAACTCAAATGAAACATAAATCTTCAAATTACAAACCAGGGGGGGTCACGAGGACCTGAATACATAAGTCATACAAGCAAATAATATCTGGGTACAGACATAGTTAGTCAAGTTTGCCTTAAGAAGGCTAGCACAAACAGCGACACTGATTGAAAAGGCGAAGGCCTCCTGCCTAGGGCCTCCGAACTACTCCTGGTGGCGGGCTCAACGTACTAGTAGGTGCCTCCGGGGATCTCCTGCTCCTGGGCTCCATCGTGTGATCGCAGCAACCGGGTACGGGGAAAAGAGATAGCAAAGCAACCATGAGTACTCATCCAAAGTACTCGCAAGACTTACATCAGAACTATACTAGATATGCATCGGTATCAAAGGAATGGGGCTATATCTTTGGACTAAACTGCAGAAATGCTGGAGCAGAGGGGGAAAGACCTAGCCTATTGAAGACTAGCATCTTGAAGCAATCTTGCAGCATCAAAAGAAAGTAGAACAAGATAATATATATAATCAATCATATTTTAGTAATGCCCTGGGATCCTTCCTCGACTACCCTGTGAGAAAGTGATCCCGAGAGCAGTAGTAATAGTTTAACATTGTAACAGTATCCATTTGTAGTTGTAGCAGATCAGGATACAACTCCGAGCGTCCTGTTACCGTGGACATGGCTATTCGAATAGATCACTTCCCTGCAAGGGTGCACTAATGTTACCCAGCACGCTCGATTACATCTATCCGGACACACTTGCTGGGTAATGTCCGGCCTCGGGTAATCGACACGACGCAGTCCTACCTAGGCTCAGCAGAGAGGTCAACACGCTGGTCTAAATCCAAAGTGCGAAGGGGTCTTGGGCCCATCGCCCTCTGCACTCCTGCACGTTGCGTGACTGGCCGGGGCCCAGGCGCGACACTGTATACACAAGTGACGTAACCAACCCACCCCAGCAACCAGCCCACATCTCTGAGCTGTGACGTCTGAAGAGCTTTCGGCTGATACATATGACGTAGAGGGTCCCATAACCATTATCCCATGTGGTGGTAGTGCGTATATGGCCAGCGGCCAACTAAGATCAAATACCCAAATCCGTTAGGCGTGTTTTAGTAACTCGCAGAGACGAACAAGGTTCCTGTCGCTCCGACTTGGTAATCCACGGACTACGACCAAGGACCAGGCCCGCCTCTCTCCTAGGTGGTCTCTGCCTGCCCTGTCGTTCCGCCACAATATCACTCGCGGATGCTCTTGGAGCCAACCCGTCTTTAATATTATTCTCTCGCGGGCACTCTTGGAGCCGGCCCGACTTTAACAATATAAGGTATTGCAGTAATGTAACATTTCCGTGATCATCACCCAGAGTGATCACGGCCCGATAACAAGCATGGCATACGGACAAGGCGAAGGGCCATAGATGGATCAACAGCATAGCTAACTAAGCATCATAGGACAGCAGGTAGGTATCAACAGTAGGCAACGAAATCAGGCTATGCATCAGAATAGGAGCTATCAGAGCAACAACAGAAGCAATTCTAATGCAAGCATAAGAGAGAAAGAGTAGGCGATATCTGGATGATCAAGGGGGTTTTTCTTGCCTAGAAGCTCGGCTGAAGGGGTCTGGTCGTCGTCGACGTAGTCGTACTCAGCAGTGTCGCCGGCAGTCTCGGGGTCTATCGGTAGAGAAGGAGGGGGAAGAAACAATAAATACACGGCAAACAATGCAACAGGGATGCATGACATGTCAACATGCTGTGCTAGGGGTGTTCTAATGCTGTACTAAGTATTTTGGTCGGAGCGGGAAATTATCCGGGAATATTTTCCCAGCTCCGAACACTATTCATTTAGCAGTTTCGGTAGCAAATGTTCAACGTTCGGTATGTTAGAGGCTTGTAACAGGTATGTGGAGGGCATATTCGGATTCATCATATTTTTTTGATCGTTTTTCATATATAAATTATTTTCATCCGAGTTACAGTTTATTTTCTATGATTTTCCAAAGTTTTATTCATTTTTCTGGAATTTTTGGAATTAATTTAATTCGAAATTATATTAAATATTAAATGCTAAATGTACCCAGCTCTGTGTACACAGAAGTGTACCAGAGGGGATGACCAGTGGGCCCGTTGACTAAGTCAACCGCCCAGTCAGCACCCAGTCAGCAGAGGCTGACATGTGGGTCCCAGTGCTGAGTCAGCAGAGCACAGTCAGCAGACCTTATCCGTTTGAACAGTAAATGTGGGCCCCACATGTCAGTTTATTTATTAACTAAATCATTTTCATTTGGCCTAATTAAACTACATGGGGCCCGGCTGTCAGTCAGTGTCTAGGGTTAGGCTAATTAGGGGTTAGGGTTAATTAAACGGGCGGGCCCACATGTCAGTGGGTCACCCCACTAGTTTAAACATGCGCACGTGCACTGGAGCTTGCGGCTCCAGAGAGCGGCGGCGCCGGCCAGAACAGCGCTCCGGTGACTTATCCGAGTGGCGGAGGACTCCAGGGGGTAGCCCCTGCCCGCGCGCATCCACTGGACCCAGTGGTGGGTCGAGGGATGGCCGGCAACGAGGCCGGCGGCGACCTCGCGTGGCTGCGTGCTCACGGGCTCATCGGGGAACGGCGGTAGAGCACGTGAAAGGCGACGGGAAAAAGGGGAAAAGACGTGGCGGCTCATAGAGAGTGCGGTAGGGAGCTTGGTGAGGCCGGGGAGGTCGAGGCAGAGTAGATCGAGGAGGTGAACGGCGGCGGCCGTGGTTGGGGGGAGACGGCGATGGCAGCGTTGTGGCGCGGCTCCAGTCGAACTGCTCCTAGCAGTCGAGGTAGGCGAGTCAAGCGGTGCTGCTGGACGTCTTCGCGAGGCCCGGGGTGCAAAGTGGCCGCGGTGCTCATGGGGGAGCAGCCATGGCGGCTCGGGGGTGGAAGAACTAGACGGAAGAGCGAGGGAGAGAAGAAACGGGCGTGTCTAGGGTTTCTGGGAGGGGGAGAGAGGTCGAGAGGGGGTCCTTATCCATCGAGGGGACCGCGGGATGCTCGACAGCGAGCTCATCCGCGCGCAGACGGACGAGCAGCGTCCACGGCGAGAGGTTGGGGACGACCGCCAGGTGGGCTGGGCCTCACACTATTTGACTTAGGCCCGTTAGTACAGTAGTGCCTAGGCTTTTTCTTTTTCTTTTTCTAATTTCTTATTTATTCTCAGTTTTGCAAATTGTTAGGCCACCAAACGACTTTTGAAAAATGTGTACCCTTGACAAATAATTAATATGCATTATTAAGCATTGCCATAAAAAGGTTTGGTAAGCATTTGAATTCATCTGATTTTTGTTTAAATGAAAATGGATTAATTTAAGCTGTTTTGGTACAGTGGACCGGTCCTTGGGTGATGTTCTTACTTGAACAAGCCTCCCACTTATGATTACCCCCTCTCGCAAGCATCCGCAACTACGAAAGAAGAATTAAGATAAATCTAACTATAGCATGAAACATATGGATCCAAATCAGCCCCTTACGAAATAGCGCATAAACTAGGGTTTAAGCTTCTGTCACTCTAGCAACCCATCATCTAATTACTACTCCACAATGCCTTCCCTTAGGCCCAAAGATGGTGAAGTGTCATGTAGTCGACGTTCACATGACACCACTAAAGAAAGCAACAACACACATATCATCAAAATATCAAACGAATACCAAATTCACATGAATACTTATGACAAGACTTCTCCCATGTCCTCAAGAACAAAAGTAACTACTCACAAATCATATTCATGTTCAAGATCAGAGGGGTATTGAATAGCATTAAGGATCTGAATATATAATCTTCCACCAAATAAACCAACTAGCATCAACTACAAGATGTAATCAACTGTGGCACCCCGGCTCAGAGAGACCGGAACACCCCGTATTCCAGCCCAGAGATCAAGTCTTCTGGAATACGGCATTGCTTGGAATAGAACAAATCAACTCTTTATTACGAATAAACGGGGTACAAGGGTCCGATATTACAAAGGTTACAGGGGCACGATGACACTTTGCCTGCTAAGGTAGTTCGATGCTAGCAGCGGAACATCTTGAAGCGGAATAAACTCTAGCAGCGGAACAACAACGACGGTGATGAACTCCACTCCGCAGGGACTCTGGCTGGGTCGTATCCTAGAGCGCAACCTCGGGATCCTCGACAAACAAGAAATCACGGCATCACCTGCAATCTGGCATGACACGCCAGGTGAGTACTTTGAATGTACTCGCAAGCTCACAGCAACCAAAGCAATCAAGACAAACAACAGCATGGCATTTACAGGTTAAATATCAATGATGAACAACAACATGAGCATGGCAACAACATGAGCATGGCATGTACATATAATTCATGATATGAACAGGATGACACTAGCACTAGCATGCAAGGGGGTCGACGTTTAAGGTCTCATGGACCAACTTACTCTGCTCGGAGGTTATCTCGTAACCACCAACTTACCATCGTGATCATCACACGATCACCTCAGGATCAACCAAGCTCGGTATCAACTATACCATCGTGATCATCACATGACCACACGGAGCTTGATCTCTACCTGTGATCATCACATGGCCACATAAAGATCAACCAACTTCTTTTCCCATCGAACGGGGGTTGTTTATTATTCAGATTATTATTACTGTTGACCCATAGTGTGACCTACTACGAACTGTGTCCATGACCGAGGATGCGGCTATCGATAGATTATACACTCTGTAGAGGTTAGTACATTGTACCCACACTACGGAACTCATGGCCTCGTGTTCCCATTTGGGTGGACCAACGACGTTCCGACAAAACCAATCTATTGCATGACACTCTCCCGGCCACTCCCGACAAACTCCCCTTTCGGCTATGTCCTGGGTTGCCCCTGATGTCAACTCATGACATCCGCCACCTTTGTGGCTGCCACCGTCATGGCCAAAACATAACATTGTCCCAAACGGGGACCTTAGATATCCATACAACTCGGGCACTCAAGGCTTATGGCCGCCCACCGGGCCAGGGTAGTGCGCGCACATAACCTTCCCTAGTTGGAGGTACCGGCAAGAGGCATGACAATAGACCGCATTAGGGCCTCCCATAAGGCAAGTGTGGCTGCACTGGTTAGCTCGATTCGGTGGCACCATGACTCAGCCAACAGATTTGTTCAAGTTCGATTAATGTCAGATTTAACTTGAATGGTGAGGAGCTGAGTCACAGTAATATAGCATGATGAAATAACAATGCAGATGTGCATGATATCAGTGCAACCATGGATGGGCAACATAACCAATTAACAACATAGTATCAACAATGATAAATCATGAAGTCTACGGAATACAAATGAGCATGGCATAATGATGATCACGAATATAACAAGTATTTTCATAACAACCCTAACTATTCAAATGAGCATAGCATTATCACTAGCATCGGAAAATAAATCTGAGAACTAACATGATAATAATAATACTAGCAAATAATCATTTAACTTACTAGATGTAAATGAGCAAGGCATAAGAACGAGCATGGATTCACCATCATTTATCATTCCCAAAAAAATTAAATGAGCAAATAAATATTTAAATATTCAAGTGGAAAACCATGGCTACTGCAATGCCATCATGCAAGTGGCTGTTGTGGCTTGCCTGGGGGTGGAGGAACCATCGGGGAGACACTCGTGGAAAAATCGCCGGAAGAGATTCCCTCTCGGAGGGGGCTGAATAAAGGCAGGGGCAAAATGGTCATTTTCAGAGTGTGACAACATCATGAAAATGGTACCATCGGAACGGGCTCGACGAACTGAGATCGTGGGCTTTGGAATCACCTGATTCGGAGTTACGGTCGCGGAGTTACGGCCGTTCATTCGTTAGGCAGAAATTTAAATAAAAATATTCATTTCTGGCCTTAACGGACGAACATCCGCTATTTAATACTTTTGGTCGGCTGCTGGAAATAGAAAGCGCATTCCAGGAAAATACGCTTTCAAAGTTGTGAAAACGCACTCAACTCCAGAACAGAGGCAAAATGCGCTTTCTGAAACAGAAAACGTATTCCAGTGGAATACGCTTCCACTTAACCGCGCGGGCCCGGGACTTTAGAGGATGACGGGTGGGGTCCGCGGGGTCAACGGCCAGCTGGAGGAGTCACCGTCTTCGTCTTCCTCCTACCCGCGCTCGACCAGAGCAGAGGCGGACTCCGGCGACGGCCGCCGGCGGCTCCGGCCACCATTCGCCGCGCTCCGACCACCGGCGAGGTCGTGGGACCGAGCCGCACCCGTCCCCGCATAGCACAGATGCCGAGGAGGACTGAGATGAGCAGGGCAATGACTGAGGCGGACGGCGGCTCGGGCAGTTTTGGGGGAGGGCAGTACGGTAGCGGAGAGGAGTTTCTGCGGCCATGGGGTGGATCGGGGTGGCTAGGGGAGCTCACGGGTGAGGTCAGGTGGGAGAGGGAGAGCTCGGGCAGCCGGAACTTAGGAGGAGGCCGAAGATGACCATGGCGGCAATGCGGAGGAAATAGAGCTCCTCGAGCTCGTTTGACTGGGCAGGGGAGTTGCTAGGAGGAAGGTGAGGTGGTGGATGAGCTCGGGAGGCCTCGGGGTGGCTTTAAATAGCCACGGCTACGATGCCGTTCTCGGATGCCGACGGAAACTCGCGGACGATGCTCTCTGGCACGACCGCGTGCACGAGCGCATGCGCGGAGGGGGAGAGAGGTCCAGGGGAGGCTCATACGGCGCAAAGTTATCGCGGGGAGGAAGAGGACAACGGCAAACCGACGACGGCCGCGGGCACGCGCTGCGGCATGGTTCGCCGGAGAGGAAAGAGGAGAGGGGAAGGGGTCCAGAGAGGACACGCGGATGCAGGAGAGCGAGAGCAATGCTGTGGACATGGTGCGGTGGCGGGAGCTCGGTGTTTGGGCGGCGGCAGAGGGCCCCGACGGCCAAAGCGCGCTTTCGGCGTGCTAGACCGCGTGGTCACCGCGTGCACTGGTGCACGCGGGACTTTAGGGCCACCCACACTATGTCTAACGTGTTGTCTCTCCTAAGTGGGTCCTACCTGAGGGGATGGCTCAAAGAAAAGCACTATGGGTTGATAGGAGAGTTCAGGGAAGGATTGTTGTTGCAAACTTGATCCAGAAGCTAAGGTAAATTGGCTTGGTAAAAGACAGGAACAAGATGTCACAGTGGTTAGGGGTAGGAAGGACTATGATACTGTGAAAAATGAAATGATTTGGACCAGCATTTAATATAGTTGCTTCGCAACCACATATTCTGGTCCAGAAAGAAGATCAAGAAGTAGCACTCACATGGTGGCTGGGATTGGGCTGAAAATTGGTGGAGCATGGTCATTTGGGCATATGAAGGTACCATAAATATTTCATCCCATTTGGATAAATACAAATGGTACTTCCTTCACAATGATCCACACTGGACAGAAACTTGGGGGAATTTTGCAGAGAAAATGGCTTGGCAAAATGATGTGAATTTTGGCATGATCAAATGATATATGGATACTTAGGTCCTGGATTAATTTCAGAATTTTTTTTGGAAGGCAGAAATATAGGTTGCTTCACAACCTAGGGCAAACAGGGTTATTCCTTTAATAGAAAAAGGAATATTCCCAAGAAATAAATATTGGGGTTGGGCTAAGATGGAAATGACATGGCCTTGGGATAGATTTGAGGATGACAAGCCACTAGGAAGTGACAGGAGAGAAGATTTTCCCAGGTTTCAAGACCACATAGCCACGGAAAAAGAAATTCCAAATAAAATTCAAAGAAAACCAAAAGAAAAAGAAAGGGCCAAAAATCGGGGTGTTACAAACCTACCCCCCTTACGATAAATCTCGTCCTCGAGATTTGGTTGCTTAGTGAACCAGTATGAATATTCTGACTTAAGGAAACCGTTTCCAGCTCGGGTATCCTTTTTCCTTTATATGATGTTCCCACGGAATTTCATATGATCTGCTGACCATGCTCGGAGGTGGTTTGCTTCACCGTACCCAACATTCTGACAAATCTTTCTTCATATGTTCATCTTTGCTCTGACTTCACTTCTTTTATGCCTGCTGACTTATCTGATATTATCATGGCTGGAATTTTCATAAGTCCGGGAGTGACTTCCATTTGACATGAAATTCTTTTATCCAGTACCGATAGTATCAATGGAGTTGTGCATAAATTTCCTCGATGGACACAAAACATTTACTCCTTGCATCGGGTTACTCGAGTAGATGCATGTCCTCCGGGTTTAAAACAATGCTGAGAATCATGACCGTCCTCTTGGTGGGATCTGACTGCTAGCAGGGATTTCTGAATCATCTTGGCTGACTTCTTTGTCTCAAATCCGTACCGATGATTCAACTGTCACCTTGATATGAGGTCCGTACCAACAGAGTAGACCCCTTGGGTGTGTGTTCATGGTGATCAATACGGAGTCAGATTGTCTGGGGTATCCGTACCATGTTGTTCATGCCACAATTATCATACCTGTGTTGCCGGTCTTGCTCCTTCATAATTGTTCTCTTAAATCTTTTGCCAAAAGAGCTTGGCCATATATATCCTTAATTCTTCGTGTGACCATAGGTGCTGTCAGGTGCAATATTCCGGCAGTCATACCTTATCCTTATCCTCAGGCATTATAGCAATGTTTAACTGGCAAGTTTATCATCTCTCGAGCTTTAACTGTGGGGCAATGATCATCCAAACCTTTGCATGAAATCGACAAATAAATCAGTAGCCACCAGAACGGTCTTTACAACTCAGATCTGGGACATTACTGAAATAACTCAACCTTGGCTCACGACGGCTGAAAAGCAGCTCAGAGCATGAGGCAGTGTTGATAAGAAGAATGTAGCAGTTCCCTAAGACGGTCGAAGAACAGCTCAGAGCATGGGGTCACTACTACAAAAAGAAACTCAACAGCTGCCCGAGATGGCCGAAAAGCAGCTCAGAACACGGGCCAGTTGTTGAAAAGAGAAATATAAAGTCGGCATCCACCCTGAATGGCCGAAAGCAGCTTAGAACACAGGCGTGGTGCCGTTACCAGGAAAAGGTAAGCAAGGGTTCATCAGGATCATATACCAGGTTCACAGTTACTTGGACAGAGCTCACTGTTGTGGTCAATCATACATGGCAGTGACAATGGTTAATGATATCACTTTGTCGTGTGTGAGGAAGCTGGCCTTGATATCCACTGTCAGGATTGTTGCCCCAACATTGTCTTGCTTCATAGCTTGTCAGACATTGCATCACACTGAGGTGTATAACTTGCTTTCTTCCTCTTACATACTCACGGATTTGTTGGATTCTCACTGTGCTGGTATCATCATACGAGTGACTTGAATGACCTTGGCAGCATGTTCACAATAAATAGGAGAGTCTGTGTAGCTGAACATTTGATTCCCAGGGCAGGCACTTGGGTCCTGAGTAGCTCGTGTTTCTGACCAAACTGTTGTGGGCTTGACCCTTGAAATGCACTACCATATGCTGCCAACTCACTGTGTAATATCTTGTACAACTGGCGGTGACTGTTTGTGGTACCGTACTGACGAGGACTGGGTAGCTTGTGTTGGAAGCCATCTGAGAGTAGTGTGCCGAGGAAGACTGGATATCTTACGCCCGAAGCTTTTGCCGGGATAGCTTGCTGAGAAAGACTGGGTACCGTGCTTCAGAAGCTCTTCCCCTTGTTGCTTACTGAGGAAGACTCGGTGCCTTCTGCCAGAAGCTTTCTGCAATAGCTTACCGAAGAAGACGGAGGAACCTTACGTCGTAAGATTCTTTGGTAGCGTGCTGAGGAAGACTGGATTTTCTTAAAACAGAAGCTTCTCCCTATAGTGTGCGGACTGAATGCCATATATATATCCTTTGACTAGAAATGTACTGTTGTCTTGCACACAAATTATCTTCTAGCTGGTTTATTATAATTGTGATGATTGCACACTGATGTAAACTTGATGTTGATAATCACTCTAGGATATCATTTGTATTCCACCAGATATTCCCATACAATGCAATCGGCTGAGATTTTCATAATGTTTAGCTGAGCTTCCAAATATCTGAACTCTGCACTATTTCTTTGGGTTCGGTGTCGGTTGATGAGCAACTTTCATAAGGGGAAATAAGGTAACACCGAGGGCCCAAAGAAAAAAGCAAAAGAAACGACTAAACAAAAGCACACACAGCATTAAGATTACATACAACATCACATTTTACTGCTATTCACCTCACTATGCATGCCTACTTAAGCACACAATTCTCGAGGAAACTCCGGTACTATGATCTAATATGCTGTGGCGGTGTGCACGAAAGTGAATCATCGTGTGGAGAGGTTGGTGTAAACAGAGGTACACCAAGAACTGGCTCAGCACTGGTTGCATCTGGACCGGCTCAAGGGTGAGGACGGACTCGGTGATAATGTAGCGAGACACGGATGTCACGGCCACTTCATCATCAAGCGTACGGACTGAAACCGTACTCGTCCCGGGAATGGGTGATAGGCTAGGATAGCGGTGAAAAACAAGGTCTGCTGGCATTGCCCTTTCCTGATAACAAAGACCAGTAAGGGTTGCCAAAGCGGCGGGTTGGATGGCGAGATCCGGGGTAGAAACATGTCTACCACCGAAACGATAGGTGGGGCTGAAGAGAAAATATTGGTGCGATACCCGTGCATCAATCCTGCAAGTGATCGACACCACTAGATACCTCGGCATCACTCCGCTGGGACAGAGCTGACACCAAACACCAACGAGCAAGTATACAAAACAGGAGGGTGCAGGTAGTGGATCGAAACCGATGCCACCTACACTCACAAGATCAACCGTTAGTGACAAGATAATAAGTCTATATGCATGCTATGCAGCAACCAAATGCAACAACCAAATGCAGCAAGCAAGCTAGACTCTGAACTACCGGTTTCTAACGCTCGCGCTGACTAGGGCGTCCTACAGCCAGACCTGCTCTGATACCAAGTCTTGTGGCACCCCGGCTCAGAGAGACCGAAACACCCCGTATTCCAGCCCAGAGATCAAGTCTTCTGGAATACGGCATTGCTTGGCATAGAACAAATCAACTCTTTATTACGAATAAACGGGGTACAAGGGTCTGATATTACAAAGGTTATAGGGGCACGGCGACACTTCGCCTGCTAAGGTAGTTCGATGCTAGCAGCGGAACATCTCGAAGCGGAATAAACTCTAGCAGCGGAACAACAACGACGGTGATGAACTCCACTCCGCAGGGACTCTGGCTGGGACGTATCCTAGAGCGCAACCTCGGGATCCTCGACAAACAAGCAATCACGGCATCACCTGCAATCTGCATGACACGCCATGTGAGTACTTTGAATGTACTCGCAAGCTCACAGCAACCAAAGCAATCAAGACAAACAACAGCATGGCATTTACAGGTTAAATATCAATGATGAACAACAACATGAGCATGGCAACAACATGAGCATGTCATGTACATATAATTCATGATATGAACAGGATGACACTAGCACTAGCATGCAAGGGGGTCGACGTTTAAGGTCTCATGGACCAACTTACTCTGCTCGGAGGTTATCTCGTAACCACCAACTTACCATCGTGATCATCACACGATCACCTCAGGATCAACCAAGCTCGGTATCAACTATACCATCATGATCATCACATGACCACACGGAGCTTGATCTCTACCTATGATCATCACATGGCCACATAAAGGTCAACCAACTTCTTTTCCCATCGAACCGGGGTTGTTTATTATTCAGATTATTATTACTGTTGACCCATAGTGTGACCTACTACGAACTGTGTCCATGACCGAGGACGCGGCTATCGATAGATTATACACTCTGCAGAGGTTAGTACACTGTACCCACACTACGGAACGCATGGCCTCGTGTTCCCATTTGGGTGGACCAACGACGTTCCGACAAAACCAATCTATTGCATGACACTCTCCCGGCCACTCCCGACAAACTCCCCTTTCGGCTATGTCCTGGGTTGCCCCTGATGTCAACTCGTGACATCCGCCACCTTTGTGGCTACCACCGTCGTGGCCAAAACATAACATTGTCCCAAATGGGGACCTCGGATATCCATACAACTCGGGCACTCAAGGCTTATGGCCACCCACCGGGCCAGGGTAGTGCGCGCACATAACCTTCCCTAGTTGGAGGTACCGGCGAGAGGCATGACAATAGACCGCATTAGGGCCTCCCATAAGGCAAGTGTGGCTGCACTGGTTAGCTCGATTCGGTGGCACCATGACTCAGCCAACAGATTTGTTCAAGTTCGATTAATGTCAGATTTAACTTGAATGGTGAGGAGCTGAGTCACAGTAATATAGCATGATGAAATAACAATGCAGATGTGCATGATATCAGTGCAACCATGGATGGGCAACATAACCAATTAACAACATAGTATCAACAATGATAAATCATGAAGCCCACGGAATACAAATGAGCATGGCATAATGATGATCACGAATATAACAAGTATTTTCATAACAACCCTAACTATTCAAATGAGCATAGCATTATCACTAGCATCGGAAAATAAATCTGAGAACTAACATGATAATAATAATACTAGCAAAGAATCATTTAACTTACTAGATGTAAATCAACAAGGCATAAGAACGAGCATGGATTCACCATCATTTATCATTCCCAAAATAATTAAATGAGCAAATAAATATTTAAATATTCAAGTGGAAAACCATGGCTACTGCAATGCCATCATGCAAGTGGCTATTGTGGCTTGCCTGGGGGGTGGAGGAACCATCGGGGAGACACTCGTGGAAAAATAGCCGCAAAAGATTCCCTCTCAGAGGGGGCTGAATAAAGGCAGGGGAAAAATGGTCATTTTCAGAGTGTGACAACATCATGAAAATGGTACCATCGGAACGGGCTCGACGAACTGAAATCGTGGGCTTTGGAATCACCTGATTCGGAGTTACGGTCGCGGAGTTATGGCCGTTCATTCGTTAGGCAGAAATTTAAATAAAAATATTCATTTCTGGCCTTAACGGACGAACGTCCGCTATTGAATACTTTCAGTCGGCTGCTGGAAATAGAAAGCGCATTCCAGGAAAATACGCATTCGAAGCAGTGAAAATGCACTCAACTCCAGAACAGAGGCAAAATGCGCTTTCTGAAACAGAAAACGTATTCCAGTGGAATACGCTTCCACTTAACCACGCGGGCCCGGGACTTTAGAGGATGACGGGTGGGGTCCGCAGGGTCAACGGCTAGCTGGAGGAGTCGCCATCTTCGTCTTCCTCCTGCCCGTGCTCGACCGGAGCAGAGGCGGACTCCGGCGACGGCCGCCGGCGGCTCCGGCCACCATTCGCCGCGCTCCGACCACCGGCGAGCTCGTGGGACCGAGCCGCACCCGTCCCCGCATAGCACGGATGCCGAGGAGGACTTAGATGAGCAGGGCAACGACTGAGGTGGACGGCGGCTCGGGCAGTTTTGGGGGAGGGCAGTACGGTGGCGGAGAGGAGTTTCTGCGGCCATGGGGAGGATCGGGGTGGCTAGGGGAGCTCACGGGTGAGGTCAGGTGGGAGAGGGAGAGCTCGGGCAGCCGGAATTTAGGAGGAGGCCGAAGGTGACCATGGCGGCAATGCGGAGGAAATAGAGCTCCTCGAGCTCATTTGAGTGGGCAGGGGAGTTGCTAGGAGGGAGGTGAGGTGGTGGATGAGCTCGGGAGGCCTCGGGGTGGCTTTAAATAGCCACGGCTATGATGCTGTTCTCGGATACCGACGGAAACTCGCGGACGATGCTCTCTGGCACGACCACGTGCACGAGCACACGCGCGGAGGGGGAGAGAGGTCTAGGGGAGGCTCATACGGCACAAAGTTATCGCGAGGAGGAAGAGGACAACGGCAAACCGACGACGGCCGCGGGCACGCGCTGCGGCATGGTTCGGCGGAGAGGAAAGAGGAGAGGGGGAGGGGTCCAGAGAGGACACGCGGATGCAGGAGAGCGACAGCAATGCTGTGGACATGGTACGGTGGCGGGAGCTCGGCGTTTGGGCGGCGGCAGAGGGCCCCGACGGCCAGAGCGCGCTTTCGGCGTGCCAGACCGCGTGGTCACCGCGTGCACTGGTGCACGCGGGACTTTAGGGCCACCCACACTATGTCTAACGTGTTGTCTCTCCTAAGTGGGTCCTACCTGAGGGGATGGCTCAAAGAAAAGCACTGTGGGTTGATAGGAGAGCTCAGGGAAAGATTGCTGTTGCAAACTTGATCCAGAAGCTGAGGTAAATTGGCTTGGTAAAAGAGAGGAACAAGATGTCAAAGTGGTTAGGGGTAGGAAGGACTATGATACTGTGAAAAATGAAATGATTTGGACCAGTATTTAATATAGTTGCTTCGCAACCACATATTCTGGTCCAGAAAGAAGATCAGGAAGTAGCACTCACATGGTGGCTGGGATATGGCTGAAAATTGGTGGAGCATGGTCATTTGGGTATATGAAGGTACCATAAATATTTCATCCCATTTGGATAAATACAAATGGTACTTCCTTCACAATGATCCACACTGGACAGAAACTTGGGGGAATTTTGCAGAGAAAATGGCTTGGCAAAATGATGTGAATTTTGGCATGATCAAATGATATATAGATACTTAGGTCCTGGATTAATTTCAGATTTTTTTTTGGAAGGCAGAAATATAGGTTGCTTCACAACCTAGGGCAAACAGGGTTATTCCTTTAATAGAAAAAGGAATATTCCCAAGAAATAAATATTGGGGTTGGGCTAAGATGGAAATGACATGGCCTTGGGATAGATTTGAGGATGACAAGCCACTCGGAACTGGCATGAGAGAAGATTTTCCCAGGTTTCAAGACCACATAGCGACGGAAAAAGAAATTCCAAATAAAATTTGAAGAAAACCAAAAGAAAAAGAAAGGGCCAAAAATCGGGGTGTTACATCAACACTACTAGCAACCACAGGTACCAATCTGAGGTTTTGAGAAAAATATTGAATACAAGAGATGAACTAGGGTTTGGGATGAGTTGGTTCTGGTGAAGATGTTGATGAAGATTGGTCCTCCCACGATGAGAGGATCGTTGGTGATGTCGATGGCTTCGATTTCCCCCTCACGGAGGGAAGTTTCCCCGGCGGAATCGCTCCACCGGAGAGCAAAATTGCTTCTGCCCAGGTTCCGCCTCGAGACGGCGGCGCTTCGTCCCGAAAGTCCTCTTCTGATTTTTTTTCTAGGGAAAATGGCTTCATATAGCATAAGGAGGGGGGGCGGAGGCCTGCCAGGGGCCCCACAAGCTCGAGGGGTGTGCCCAGGGGGGTAGGGCGCGCCCCCCAGGCTTGTGGCTTCCTGGTGGGCCCCCTCCTGGTAATTCTTTCGCTAGTATTTTTTATATATTCCAAAATAATTCTCCGTAAATTTTCAGGTCATTTGGAGTTGTGCAGAATAGCTATCTATGTTTCACCCCTTTCCGGTCCAGAATTCCAGCTGCCGGCAGTCTCCCTCTTCATGTGAATCTTGCAAAATAAGAGAGAAAAGGCATAAGAATTGTACCATGAAGTGAAATAATGATTAAAAACATATTAATTAATAGTAGGAAATCATGATGCAAATTGGACGAATCAACTCCTCCAAGCTTAGACCTTTCTTGTCCTCAAGCGAAAGCCGAAATCGATAATCGTGACCACATGTTTAGAGAGAGAGGTGTCGATAAAAATAAAATACAGACATGAAAGCATCATGGTCTTTATTATAACAGCAATATATCATCATAAAACTTCTCATGAAAAAGTGACAATTCAATCACAAGTTAAAGTATGAACCATAAACCAAATTGAAAACTAACAAACTATGATCTCAGCCACTGAAGCAATTGCAATTCATCATATTATCAGAAAGAGTCTATGTAAGAGTTTTGTTTAGCAAGTTCGCATACTCAACTATCATTTAGTCTTCTATGATTGCTGACACTCACGGCATACTTATGGAGCTAAAGTTTCAGTCAGACACATAGAAAGATAGGGGCTTATAATTTCGCCTCCCAACGTATTTACCTCAAGGGTAATGTCAACAATAATAACTCATGATCACCTACATCCAACTGGATATATATGCCTGGATCAATCCCCACCACATGATGCTTGCCAAGAGAGAAAATAAAAACAGAATAGAGGAGAATGCTATTGACTCTTGCATGAAAGTAAATACATAAAGTAAAAGATAGGCCCTTCGCAGAGGGAAGCAGAGGTTGTCATGCGCCTTTTGTTTTTGGATGTGCAAGCTCTTAATGTAAAGGAACGTCACTTTATATTGCCCCTTGTGATAGCGACCTTTATTATGCAGTCTGTCGCTTTTATTTCTTCACCATCACAAGATCGTACAAAGCTTATTTTCCTTTACAATAAAAGATCATACATATTTACGAGCAATTTTTATTGCTCTGCACCGATGACAACTTACTTGAGGGATCTTATTCAATCCATAGATAGATATAATCGACTCTCGTGGCATGAAACTGTGTTTAAGGGTTTTTGGATGCACAAGTAGTATCTCTACTTAGTGCGGAATTTTGGCTAGAAAAAGATAGGGGGCAAGCACCACATGTTAGAGGATCCAAAACAATATAACTTCTATGTGAATATAAGCAAACATAACTCATTACGTTGTCTTCTTTGTCCAACGTCGACTATTTGACATAGAATATTTAATGGGGGCTCACAATCATAAAAGATGTCCAAGATAGTGTATTTATATGTGAGACCTCTCTTCCTTTATTACTTTTTCATGAATTGCAACAATGACCAATACTATGTTTGTCAACTTCCAACAAGTTTTATCAATTATACTTCTTTTATGTGAAGTCGTCACTCCCCATGGGATTAGCATATGATCTTATTTTTTTCTTTATTTTTTTCTAAGATAGGATCAACAAAAGCAAAAACACTCAACTCAAACTACTCTTTATTATATAACTTTCTCACACGATTACATAGATAGATAGATCACAAAGCAAGCACTCGAAACTAAATCATACTAAACTTTATTCTTCTAAATCACGAAATAACTAAGGATCGTGCTAAGATAGATAATGATGATAAAAAGTGATGGTGATACGATACCGGGGCACCTCCCCCAAGCTTGGCACAAGCTAAGGGTGGTGCCCATACCCATGTGCTCAAGTCTCCTTCTTCGGTGATGGTGGTGATGAAGTGGTGGGCTTGTCCTCCATCTTCCAAGGCATAGGTTCTCCATCATAAAAGGACGAACGTGTTTCCAGAGTCTTAAAATTTGCAACTAAACTCATACCTTTGAACTTGGCCTCATACTCAAAATTTTGGTTTTGTAGATCATATATTTGGGCTTGAAGATAATCAATCCGGTCATTGAGCTTGAAGATGACGTCCTCAACATTCTTGCCGTCCACCTTGTGCTCACGGATGAACTCCGTGATCATGGAGTGGTTAGCACTAAGTCCACGCTCCACCATCCCCTGGCACTTGAAGATCTCCTGTTCCACCGCTTCCAGCCTGGCCTTCTCGCTCCTGGTCTTCTTAGGTCCTTGAATGTCCCGGATGTGGAGCACCCCCTCACGCATCTCAATGGCTTGAGGGTGCTTCATCACCTCTGGTAGGTACGGGTTAATGACCTTATCGTAGAACTTGTCCTTGGACGAGCTTGGAGATGCCATGACGATCTAGATCTGTCAGAAAAACAACCCGAAACAAGAATAGAGGAGAAACTTGCGATGCGGTGATCAAAACACCTGTGAGTATATATAATGATTTTTTCCCGTGCAGGACAAGTAATATGGAAGAAAAACGGACTCGGGAAAGTGCACGAGGGGGCCACAAGCCTGGTAGGCACGCCCTGGGGGGTAGGGCGCGCCCCCAGGCTTGTCACCTCCTCGTGCACTTTTCGGACTGTTTATTATTTTCCTAATTTTTTTATATATTCCAATACGAATAGAAATTACTTTTATGGAAGTTTTAGAGTCGGTTTGCTTACCGTACCACGTACCTACTCCTTTTCAGGATTCTGGAGCGTTCCGGAAGGTTTCTTCTATGTGCTCTTCCGGTGTCATTGTTTGAATAATACTAGTTTTGACATTAATGGGCGTACCTGAGATATAATGTTTAATTCTTTGCCCATTAACCACACTCGGATTACTGCCTTCGGAGTTGTTTATTTCGATGGCTCCGGAGCGATAAACTTCTTCGACGATATACGGTCCTTCCCATTTAGAGAGAAGTTTTCCTGCAAAAAATCTTAAATGAGAATTGTATAATAAAACATGATCACCTACTTTGAATTCCCGTTTTTAAATTCTCTTATCATGCCACCTTTTAACTTTGTCTTTAGACAACTTGGCATTTTCATAAGCTTGTGTTCTCCATTCAACTAGAGAGCTAATATCAAATAACCTCTTTTCACCGGCAAGTTTAAAATCATAGTTAAGTTCTTTAATTGCCCAATATGCTTTATGTTCTAGTTCAACAGGTAAATGACATGCTTTTCCATAGACCATTTTATATGGAGACATACCCATAGGATTTTTATAAGCAGTTCTGTAAGCCCATAGTGCATCATCAAGTTTCTTAGACTAATTCTTTCTAGATCTATTAGCAGTCTTTTGCAAAATTAATTTTATTTCTCTATTAGTTAATTCAACTTGACCACTAGACTGAGGATGATAAGGAGATGCAATTCTATGGTTAACATCATGTTTAGCAAGCAATTTACGGAAAGCATCATGAATAAAATGTGAACCACCATCAGTCATTAAATATCTAGGGACTCCAAACCTTGGGAATATAACTTCTTTAAGCATTTTAATAGAAGTGTTATGATCAGCACTACTAGTTGGAATAGCTTCTACCCACTTAGTAACGTAATCAACAGCAACTAAAATATGAGTATACCCATTGGATTTAGGGAAAGGTCCCATATAATCAAAACCCCAAACATCAAATGGTTCAATAACAAGTGAATAATTCATAGGCATTTCCTGACGTCTACCAACATTACCAATTCTTTGACATTGATCACAAGAGAGGACAAACTTACATGCATCTTTGAAAAGAGTAGGCCAAGAAAAACCAGATTGTAGTACCTTGTGTGCAGTTCTGTCTCCCGCATGGTGTCCTCCATATGCCTCGGAGTGACACTTTTGTAGGATTTGTTCCTGTTCATGCTCAGGTACACAACGTCTAATAACACCATCTATTCCTTCTTTATATAAATATGGGTCATCCCAAAAGTAATGTCTTAAATCAAAGAAGAACTTTTTCTTTTGTTGGTATGTGAAACTAGGTGGTATATATTTAGCAACAATGTAATTATCATAGTCTGCATACCAAGGAGTATTACGAGAAGCATTTATCATAGCTAGTTGTTCATCAGGGAAATCATCTCGGAAGTGGGTCATCAAGAACATTTTCCATTCTATACAAATTATCAGCTACAGGATTCTCAGCTCCCTTTCTATCAACAATATGCAAATCAAATTCTTGTAGCAAAAGGACCCACCTAATAAGTCTAGGTTTAGCATCTTTCTTTTCCATAAGATATTTAATAGCAGCATGATCAGTATGAATAGTAACTTAGGAATCAACAATGTAAGATCTGAATTTATCACATGCAAACACAACTGTGAAAAATTCTTTCTCAGTAGTAGCATAATTTCTTTGAGCACTATCTAGAGTTTTACTAGCATAATGAATAACATTCAATTTCTTATCAACTCTTTGTCCTAGAACAACACCAATAGCATAATCACTAGCATCACACATAATTTCAAAGGGTAGGTTCCAATCAGGTGGTTGAACAATAGGTGCAGAAATTAAGGCTTTCTTAAGTATTTCAAAGGCTTCTACACAATCAGCATCAAAAACAAATGGCACATCTTTTTGCAAAAGATTAGTAAGAGGCCTAGAAATTTTAGAGAAGTCTTTTATAAACCTTCTACAGAAACTAGCATGACCGAGGAAACTTCTTATACCTTTGATATCTTTAGGACATGACATTTTCTCAATAGCATCAACTTTAGCTTTATCAACTTCAATACCACTTTCAGAAATTTTATGCCCAAGGACTATACCTTCATTCACCATAAAGTGGCACTTCTCCCAATTCAAGATAAGATTAGTTTCTTCACATCTCTGCAAAACTCGATCAAGGTTGCTCAAGCAATCATTAAAAGAAGTTCCGTCATACATCTTTGAAAGGTAGCAGGTGCATTACATAAACCAAAAGGCATACGACGATAAGCATAAGTTCCAAAAGGATAAGTAAACATGGTTTTCTCTTGATCTTCAGGTGAAACAGGTATTTGAGAGAAACCAGAATAACCATCTAGGAAGCAAAAGTGTGTATGCTTAGATAACCTTTCTAACATTTGATCAATAAAAGGCCAGGGGTAATGATCTTTCCTAGTAGCTTTATTTAATTACCTGAAATCAATTACCATCCTATAACCGGTCACAATTCTTTGTGGAATGAGTTCATTTTTATCATTAGGAACAACGGTAATACCTCCTTTCTTGGAAACACAATGAACATGACTTACCCATCTACTATCAGCTATGGGATAAATTATACCTGCCCCAAGAAGCTTTAATATTTCAGTTCTTACCACATCCTTCATTTTAGGATTCAACCTTCTTTGATGATCAACAACGGGTTTAGCGTCCGGATCCATATGAATTTTATGCTGACATAAAGTGGGACCAATGCCCTTAAGATCATCGAGAGGATATCCAATAGCAGCATGGTGTTTCTTCAGAGTTTTAAGTAATCTCTTTTCTTCATGCTCTGAAAGGTTAGCACTAATAATAACAGGATATATCTTCTTTTCATCCAGATAAGCGTATTTAAGTGTATCAGGTAATTGCTTTAAATCAAACACAAGATCACCCTTGGGTGGTAGAGGATTTCCCAGGGTTTCCACAGGCAAATTATGTTTGAGAACAGGTGCTTGTTTAGAGAACAACTCATCTATTTCATTTCTTTCATTCATATGCATATCATTCTCATGGTCTAGCAAATATTGTTCTAAAGGATCAGTAGGAGGCACCGCAATAAAAGCAAGACCTATAATTTCATCTTTATTGGGTAATTCCTTATCATGAGGTTGTCTACTAAACTTAGAGAAATTAAATTCATGAGATACATCACCAAACTTAACTCTAACCTTCTCTTTAACACAATCAATTTCAGCATTAACGGTATTCAAGAAAGGTCTACCAAATATAATGGGACAAAAATTATATTGTTGTGAACCAAGTACTAAGAAATCAGTAGGGTGTTTAATTTTACCACACAAGCCTTCAACATCTCTAACAATCCCAAGTGGTGTAATAGAATCTCTATTTGCAAGCTTAATAGTAACATCAATATCTTCCATCTCAACAGGTGCAATATCATGCATTACTTCTTGATATAAAGAAAATGGAATAGCACTCACACTAGCACCCATATCACATAAACCATGATAGCAATGATCTCCAATCTTAACAGAAACAACAGGCATGCCAACTATAGGCTTGTTCTTATCTAGCATATCTCGTTCATTTCTGACAGGTTTAGCAATTCTAGCAGCCTCATCGCAAAAGTAAATAACATGCCCATCAATATCATCAACCAAAAGATCTTTAACCATTGCAATATTTGGTTCAACCTTAATTTGTTCAGAAGGTCTAGGTGTTCTTATATTACTTTTGTTAACCACAGTTGAAGCTCTAGCATGTTCCTTAATCCTAACAGGGAAAGGAGGTTTCTCAATATAAGAAGTGGGCACAACTGGATCAACATTGTAAACAATTATTTCTTCTTTAACAATAACGGGTTCTTCATTTAATTCAATGGTTGGATGATATCTAAACCATTTCTCCTTAGGGAGATCAACATGAGCAGCAAAAGATTCACAAAAGGTAGCTACTATCTCAGAGTCAAGTCCATATTTAGTACTAAACTTATGAAAAGCATCAGTTTCCATAAAAGATTTAACACAATCAAATTCAAGATTTATACCTGACTCTTTACCTTTGTCGATTTCCCAATCTTCAGAGTTGTGTTTAATTCTTTCTAGAAGATCCCATTTGAATTCAATAGTCCTCTTCATAAAGGAACCATTAGAAGAAGTATCGAGCATGGATCGATCATCATGAGAAAGCCGAGCATAAAAGTTTTGAATAATTATTTCTCATGAGAACTCATGATTGGGCCATGTATGCAACATATACTTAAGCCTCCCCCAAGCTTGAGCGGTACTTTCTCCTTCACGAGGCCAAAAATTATATATATAATTCCGATCACGATGAACCAAATGCATAGGATAAAATTTCTGGTGAAATTCCAGCTTCAACCGGTTCCAATCCCATGTTTCAGTATCATCACATAGCCTATACCATGTCAATGCCTTTCCCTCCAAAGATAAAGGGAATACTTTCTTCTTAACTCCATCTCCGGATAGACCTGCAAGCTTAAACAATCCACAAATTTCATCCACATATATCAATTGCACATCAGGATGCACCGTTCCATCTCCTGCACAAGGATTAGCTAGCAGTTTCTCTACCATACCTGAAGGAATTTCATAATAAATATTTTCAGTAGGTTCAGTAGGTTGAGGGGCAACTCTCAATGCTTCCGGTCGAGGTGAAGATACCTCGAACAAGCCCCTCAAAGGATTACTTTCCATAGTGACAAGTGACAGTAAATTTCAGCACGTAATATAAATGTTTCCTTACCAAATTCCACTCACCAAAGGCGCTTCACTCCCCGGCAATGGCTCCAGAAAAGAGTCTTGATGACCCACAAGTATAGGGGATCAATCGTAGTCCTTTCGATAAGTAAGTGTGTCGAACCCAACGAGGAGCAGAAGGAAATGACAAGCGGTTTTTAGCAAGGTATTCTCTTCAAGTACTGAAAGTAGCGGTAACAGATAGTTTCGGTAGCAAGATAATTCATAACAAGTAACAAGTATACTATAGTGCAGCTGTAGCGACCCGACCCAAATGGATCGGAGTCTCTGTGCTCAAGTGTCATCCCTGGATCGGTATGCTGACACACACAGTACTCGAGGATTTATAACAGAGTTCAATCACACACTTTATTACATCGAGGTCCTCAAAAGAGTATTTATTACATAAATATGGATGAAGGCCATCTAAATAAAATAACTGTGGAAGCTTCATAGGTAAATGAGTCCATCAACTCCACGGCAAATGGAGTGCAGAACAATGACCTATCGCACCTTAATCCTCGTCGGAAAACTCTGCAACATGAGACGTTGCAGCCGTGTATGTCAGCACATGGAATATGCCGGCAAAGTCACACCATAGAATAATAATGAAAATGTCTATCTCTATATGCATATTTGGCTGGTGGAGGCTCTAAGTTTAATTTGCATAAAGCTAATTTTGTCCTACTACAAAATTAATTAAACTTTTATTACTACAAAGTTTCCATTATTGAGAAGGTTCCTCCAACTCAAACCATTACCCAAAATTATCATAAAACCCCTTCATTAATTAAATTATGATGTTGAGATCACGCAATAAATCACTTCTAGAGACTCAAAATTGTCCATAACCGGGGACACGGCTAATCATGATTAGTTTTTACACTCTGCAGAGGTTTGCGCACTTTTCCCCACAAGACTCGACCACATCCATGATCGGAAGATCGAGACACAGTCTTTCATAAGCATTTCCCCTTAACCCTGGGTAGACCGGTACACCTACATTCCCCTACATCTGCTAGCCTACCCGAAAAGAGGTCACACAACTTACTCAACTATGCCAGATCCCATAATGGCTTGTGGCTGCACACGGAAGTTTCTAGTTATGAAGTGTCATATGATCCCTTTGAGCCTTGGTGGCATTCCATAAGGTGATTCTCCGGGTACTCCAGTATCCCCTTGGGCAAGCACATGTTTCTCCAGGTGCCCCTACCAATCCACCTAGATGTGTGTTAATGTTGCCACCTTAAGTTAACCCAAATTATTATATCTCTCGCAAGTTGCATGAATCACACATACCAACCCCGTCTACGATCATGGCTAAGCAATATATGACATAACGAATATTCCCAGGGTGATCAAAGGTCATAGGTTCCTACCTCATGAACTACATATCAATGCCACAATTTCCCAATCCTACTCATGCAAATTTTAAGGGTGTAACTAATGCATAGTAAAAACTGGGTATAGAAAAGTATGATCAAGGTGTGAACTTGCCTTGCAGATGAACGTTGAACCCTAAGGATTCGTAGTAGCAAGCTTCGCACTCCAGATGATCTAACGAAGCAAACATTGACACACATAAGAAATCAAGCAAAGATCCAAAAAGAAAACGAAGAAAAGACTTGGAAAACTCCAAAAACAACCAAATAAAGTTTCTGTACAGAACGCAATTTTAACAGTAGCAAAATTATGTGATTTTGGGTTGTACAGAAAGTACATGTCCTAAGCTTCGATTTGCAAAAAGAATCAATTAAATCAGAGTTATAGATTTCAAATTATAGCCAAAACAAGTTTAAACATGAATCTATTCAAATTCAAATTTTAAATTTTCAAAAATATTTTTAGTTTGGTTCTCTGGATAGATGGGACTTTTATGAAACCGTAGGAAAAATAATCAATGAAATTGGATTTGCATAATTAAAGATATGCTAAAAGGAAAAACATAATAGAATATGAAAAAGAAAAAGTTTGAAAATTTTAAATATCGGCCAAAGGCCATGTGGCGAGGTGCGGTTGGCTGGGTGGTGTGCGCTGCGGAGCTAAGTGGCGGACGGTCCAAGCATAAGGGTTTCGGCGGCTGAGGTGGCTAACAGAAGAAAACCGTGGGCCGGTTCGATCTAAACCGAAAGAACCCGCATAAAAAAAACCAACCGATCTACTAACATAAAACCTAACTATTCGTTAGATCTAATTTGGGTTATAGAAAATGAATCGGATGGAGATGGGCGGTGGCAGCTTACAGCGGAGAGGACGGCGGCGAGGGCAGCGAGGGTCCGGTGGTGGCGGCGGCTCCGGCGATCTCTGGCGGCGGCGGAGGCGTCGGTTGGATGCGGCGAAGCGAGGGGGTCTCGGGGGTGGCCTCGGCATCGGTCGGGGATGACAGACGGAGGCGGGGTGAAGTTGGCCAAGCTTCGGTGAACTGCGCGAACTCCAGTGGCTTGGGTGAGGTCGAGGCGGCATCTGTAGACGAAGAGAAGGGGCGCAACCATGTCAAAAAGATGCGCAAGGCCAAGGGAAACCGATGGGATGAAAAGAAGAGGCTCAGGAAGTCCTACCGGCGACGATATCGACGGCGGATGACTTCAGCTCCGGCGAGATCGGATGCGCTCATGCATGCAATATGGGTGGCCTCAGCTCGGGATTTTTGGGGGGATCGAGAGAGGGGAGTCGTGGGTATATATAGGACATGTGCTTGGAGGAGGGGGCAGCCTCAGGCTAGGATTTTAGGCGGCCGAGCGCACAGCCGTGTCCATGCAGGACTCTGTCCTGGCATGACTTGCGAGAGGAGGAAGAAAGGAGTGGGGCCCAGCGGTCAGTGTCCGCGGGGAGAGGGGAGAGGCAGCGGGCGACCGAGCGCTTAGCGCTTCGGCGTAAGAGAGAGAGAGAGAGAGAGGCCATGGCCCGCTGCACTAGCTGGGCCGGCTGGTGCGCGCTGGCCTGGCCGGCCGGAATTTGTTTTTTTTTTTGAACAAAACCTTTTTCTGTTTTCTATTTCCTGAAATACCAAAACACAGAAAATACAAAGTAAATAATTCTAAAAATGCCAGAAAAATTCACATAAATATTTGGTCATATACTAGACCATGTGAACTATTTTCTGTTCTAAATGCATTATTTTAAAAATAAATATCTTTGCTATGCTAATAAAATTAGCCTTAAAATAATTTGCAAATAAAACCAAATAAATATATTTTAATTTAAAATTCAATTTCCAATATTTCCTTTCTGTTTTTGAATAAGTCCTTTTATCTTCTCTCTTTATTTTATTTTTGGAAATAAAGGAAATGAATTTAGTGAAACCAAAATTGATCCAAATTCCAAATTTTGAATTCAAAGAATTTTCAAAAATGGATTTAGGGAAACTTCCAATTCTCGCTTTTGGGTTCTTGAATTGCACAAAGTTCCTTGGATCAAAATTCAAATAAAAGAAATGGAGGGCAAAAATGCATAAATCATGGATGCATATGAATGATCTATTATAAACATCCAAATTGAAAATTGGGATGTTACAGCAGCAAGGTGGCCCAATCCCTTTTATAGTAAAGGACAAGCTAGAATGAACTCGTATAATAAGCAAAGTGTTCTCGAGGACACATGGGAATTTCATCTAGTCACTTTCATCATGTTTGTTTGATTCGCGTTCGCTACTTTGATAATTTGATATGTGGGTGGACCGGTGCTTGGGTGCTGTTCTTACTTGAACAAGCCTCCCACTTATGATTACCCCCTCTCGCAAGCATCCGCAACTACGAAAGAATAATTAAGATAAATCTAACCATAGCATGAAACGTATGGATCCAAATCAGCCCCTTACGGAATAGCGCATAAACTAGGGTTTAAGCTTCTGTCACTCTAGCAACTGCTACTTGTAGACTGCGTTGGTATTTCCCCGAAGAGGAGAGGATGATGCAGTATACTAGAGATAAGTATTTCCCTTAGTTAAGAACCAAGGTTATCAATCCAGTAGGAGAACCAGGCAAAATCCCGTTAAACGCACCTGCACACACAAAAGCAAACACTTGCACCCAACGCAAATAAGAGGGTCGTCAATCCTCTTAGCGGTTATTTTCAAGGATTAATTCTGATAGTGGTAGATAGATAAACTAAAATACTAAATAAAATAAAAGTAAATAAATTTTAGCAAGGTATTTTTGATTTTAATATATGATAAAAGTAGACCCGGGGGCCATAGTTTTCACTAGAGGCTTCTCTCTCGAACACATAGCATACGGTGGGTAAACAAATTACTGTTGGGCAATTGATATAAAAGTAAATAATTATGACAGATTCATGGCAATGATCATGTATATAGGCATCACGTCCGAGACAAGTAGACCGACTCATGCCTGCATCTACTACTATCACTCCGCCCATCGACCGCTATCCAGCATGCATCTAGGGTATTAAGTATGAAACAGAGTAACACCTTAATCAAGATGACATGATGTAGACAAAGTAAACTCAAGCAATATGATTAAACCCCATATTTTTATCCTTAATGTCAACAATACAAATACGTGTCATGTCCCTTTCTGTCACTGGGATTGAGCACCGCAAGATTGAACCCATCACAAAGCACCTCTCCCATTGCAAGATAAACCAATCTATTTGGCCAAACCAAATCGATAGTCGGAGAGAAATACAAAGCTATAATAATCATGCATAAAAGAGTTCAGAGAAGACTCAAATATTTCTCATGAATAATCTGATCATAAACTCACAATTCATCGGAACCCAACAAACACACCGCAAAAGAAGATTACATCGGATAGAACTCCAAGAACATCGAGGAGAACATGGTATTGAAGATCAAAGAGAAAGAAGAAGCCATCTAGCTACTAGCTATGGACCCGTAGGTCTGTGGTAAACTACTCACACATCATCGGAAGGGCAGCAAGGTTGATGTAGAAGCCCTCCGTGATCGATTCCCCCTCCGACAGAGTACCGGAAAAGGCCTCCATATGGGATCGCGGAAGAACAGAGGCTTGTGGTGGCGTAAAAGTTATTCGGGGTGGCTCTCTGTTGGTTTCCCAATATTTGAGAATTTATAGAAGTGGAATTAGGTCAAACAGAGCCACGAGGGCCCCACAAGGCATCAGGGCACGCCCCCTGGGGCCGCGCCCTGTTGCCTTGTGGAGACTTCGTGAATCTTCTGGCCTCCTCTCCAAGTCTCTAGGGTCTCTTTTGTCCAGAAAAAAATCTCCAAACAGTTTCGTGGCATTTGGACTTCGTTTGGTACTGATTTCCTGAAAAACCAAAAACAAGCAGAAAACAACAACTGGCACAGGGCACGAGGTTAATAGGTTAGTCCCAAAAGATGATATATAATTGCATATAAAAACATCCAAGATTGATACTATAATAGCATGGAACAATAAAAAATTATAGATATGTTGGAGACGTATCAGCAACCCATCATCTAATTACTACTCCACAATGCCTTCCCTTAGGCCCAAAGATGGTGAAGTGTCATGTAGTCGACGTTCACACGACACCACTAAAGGAAGCAACAACATACATATCATCAAAATATCGAACGAATACCAAATTCACATGATTACTTATGACAAGACTTCTCCCATGTCCTCAAGAACAAAAGTAACTACTCACAAATCATATTCATGTTCAAGATCAGAGGGGTATTGAATAGCATTAAGGATCTGAACATATAATCTTCCACCAAATAAACCAACTAGCATCAACTACAAGATGTAATCAACACTACAAGCAACCCACATGTGAATCTTGCAAAATAAGAGAGAAAAGGCATAAGAATTGTACCATGAAGTGAAATAATGATTAAAAACATATTAATTAACAGCAGGAAATCATGATGCAAATTGGACGTATCACACGCCCCCCAGGCTTGTCGCCTCCTCGTGCACTTTTCGGACTATTTATTATTTTCCTAATTTTTCATATATTCCAAAACGGACAGAAAGTACTTTTATGGAAGTTTTGGAGTCGGTTTAATTACCGTACCACATGGCTACTCCTTTTTAGGATTCTGGAGCATTCCAGAAGGTTTCTTCTATGTGCTCTTCCGGTGTCATTGTTTGAATAATATTAGTATCAAAATTAATGGGACTACCTAAAATATAATGTTTGATTCTTTGACCATTAACCACTCTCGGATTATTGCCTTCGGAGTTATTTATTTTCATGGCTCCGGAGCGATAAACTTCTTCAATGATGTATGGTCCTTCCCACTTGGAAAGAAGTTTTCCTGCAAAAAATCTTAAACGAAAATTGTATAATAGAACATGATCGCCTACATTGAATTCCCGTTTTTGAATTCTTTTACAATGCCATCTTTTAACTTTTTCTTTAAATAACTTGGCATTTTCATAAGCTTGGGTTCTCCATTCATCTAGAGAGCTAATATCAAATAACCTCTTCTCACCGGCAAGTTTGAAATCATACTTAAGTTCTTTAATTGTCCAATATGCTTTATGTTCTAACTCAAGAGGTAAATGACATGCTTTTCCATAGACCATTTTATATGGAGACATACCCATTGGATTTTTATAAGCAGTTCTGTAAGCCCATAGTGCATCATCAAGTTTCTTAGACTAATTCTTTCTAGATCTATTAGCAGTCTTTTGCAAAATTAATTTTATTTCTCTATTAGTTAATTCAACTTGACCACTAGACTGAGGATGGTAAGGAGATGCAATTCTATGATTAACATCATATTTAGCAAGCAATTTATGGAAAGCACCATGAATAAAATGTGAACCACCATCAGTCATTAAATATCTAGGGACTCCAAACCTCGGAAATATAACTTCTTTAAGCATTTTAATAGAAGTGTTGTGATCAGCACTACTAGCTGGAATAGCTTCTACCCACTTAGTAACGTAATCAATAGCAACCAAGATATGTGTATACCCATTAGAGGAAGGAAAAGGTCCGATATAATCGAAACACCAAACATCAAATGGTTCAATAACAAGTGAATAATTCATAGGCATTTCCTGACGTCTACCAATATTACCAATTCTTTGACATTCACCACAAGAGAGGACAAACTTACGTGCATCTTTGAAAAAATAGGCCAATAAAAACCAGATTGTAATACCTTGTGTGCAGTTCTGTCTCCCGCATGGTGTCCTCCGTATGCCTCGGAGTGATACTTTCATAGGATTTGTTCCTGTTCATGTTCAGGTACACAACATCTAATAATACCATCTACTCCTTCTTTATATAAATGTGGGTCATCCCAAAATTAATGTCTTAAATCAAATAAGAACTTTTTCTTTTGTTGGTATGTGAAACTAGGTGGTATATATTTAGCAACAATGTAATTAGCATAGTCTGCATACCAAGGTGTGTCACGAGAAGCATTTATCACAGCTAATTATTCATCAGGAAAATCATCATTAATAGGAAGTGGGTCATCAAGAACATTTTCCATTCTAGACAAATTATCTGCTACGGGATTCTCAGCTCCCTTTCTATCAATGATATGCAAATCAAACTCTTCTAGCAACAGAACCCACCTAATAAGTCTAGGTTTAGCATCTTTCTTTTCCATAAGATATTTAATAGCAGCATGATCAATGTGAATAGTAACTTTGGAATCAACAATGTAAGATCTGAATTTATCACATGCAAGCACAACTGCTAAAAATTCTTTCTCAGTAGTAGCATAATTTCTTTGAGCACTGTCTAGAGTTTTACTAGCATAATGAATAACATTTAATTTCTTATCAACTCTTTGACCTAGAACATCACCAATATCATAATCACTAACATCACACATAATTTCAAAGGGTAGATTCCAATAAGGTGGTTGAACAATAGGTGCAGAAATTAAGGCTTTCTTAAGTATTGCAAAGGCTTCTACACAATCATCATAAAAAACAAATGGAACATCTTTTTGCATAAGATTAGTAAGAGGCCTAGAAATTTTAGAGAAGTCTTTTATAAACCTTCTATAGAAACCAGCATGACCAAGGAAACTTCTTCTACCTTTGATATCTTTCGGACATGGCATTTTCTCAATTGCATCAACTTTAGCTTTATCAAGTTCAATACCTCTTTCAGAAATTTTATGCCCAAGGACTATACCTTCATTCACCATAAAGTGGCAGTTCTCCCAATTCAAGCCAAGATTAGTTTCTTCACATCTCTGTAAAACTCGATCAAGGTTGCTTAAGCAATCATCAAAAGAATTTCCGTAAACGGTGAAATCATCCATGAAAACCTCAACAATCTTTTCACAAAAGTCAGAGAATATAGCAGTGATACATCTTTGAAAGGTAGCGTGTCCATTACATAAATCTAAAGGCATACGATGATAAGCATAAGTTCCAAAAGGACAAGTAAAGGTGGTTTTCTCTTGATCTTCTGGTGATACATGTATTTGAGAGAAACCAGAATATCCATCTAGGAAACAAAAGTGTGTATGCTTAGATAGTCTTTCTAACATTTGATCGATAAAAGGCAAAGGGTAATGATCTTTCCTAGTAGCTTTATTTAATTTCCTGAAATCAATTACCATCCTATAGCCAGTTACAATTCTTTGTGGAATGAGTTCATTTTTATCATTAGGAACAACGGTAATACCTCCTTTCTTAGGAACACAATGAACATGACTTACCCATCTACTATCAGCTATGGGATAAATTATACCTGCCTCCAGAAGTTTTAATATTTCAGTCCTTACCACATCCTTCATTTTAGGATTCAACCTTCTTTGATGATCAACAACTCATTTAGCATCTGGCTCCATATGAATTTTATGCTGACATAGAGTGGGACTAATGCCCTTAAGATCATCAAGAGTATATCCAATAGCAGCATGGTGCTTCCTCAGACTTTTAAGTAATCTCTTTTCTTCATGCTCTGAAAGGTTAGCACTGATAATAACAGGATATATCTTCTTTTCATCAAGATAAGCATATTTAAGTGTATCAGGAAGCTTCTTTAATTCAAACACAGGATCACCCTTGGGTGGTAGAGGATTTCCCAAGGTTTCAACAGGCAAATTATGCTTAACAATAGGTGCTTGTTTTAAGAACAACTCATCTATTTCATTTCTTTCATTCATATGCATATCATTCTCGTGGTCTAGCAAATATTATTCTAAAGGATCAGTAGGAGGCACAACAATAGAAGCAAGACCAATAATTTCATATTTATTGGGTAATTCTTTATCATGAGGTTGTCTACGAAACTTAGAGAAATTAAATTCATGAGATATATCACCAAACTTAACTCTAACTTTCTCTTTAACACAATCAATTTCAGCATTAACAGTATTCAAGAAGGGTCTACCAAATATAATGGGACAAAAATTATCTTGTTGTGAACCAAGTACTAAGAAATCAATAGGGTATTTGATCTTACCACACAAGCCTTAAACATCTCTAACAATCCCAAGGGGAGTAATAGTATCTCTGTTTGCAAACTTAATAGTAACATCAATATCTTCAATCTCAACAGGTGCAATATCATTAATTACTTCTTGATATAAAGAAAACAGAATAGCACTCACACTAGCACCCATATCACATAAACATGATAGCAATGATCTCCAATCTTAACAGAAACAACAGGCATGCCAACTATGGGCTTGTTCTTATATAGCATATCTCGTTCATTTCTAACAGGTTTAGCAATTCTAGCAGACTCTTCACAGAAATATATAACATGTCCATCAATGTTATCAACCAAAAGATCTTTAACCATTGCAATATTAGGTTCAACTTTAATTTGTTCAGAAGGTTTAGGTGTTCTAATATTACTTTTATTGACCACAATTGAAGCTTTAGCATGTTCCTTTATCCTAACAGGGAAAGGACATTTCTCAATATAAGCATTAGGCACAACTGGATCAAAATTGTAAACAATTGTTTCTTCTTTAACACTAACAGGTTCATAATTTAATTCAATAGGTGGATGATATTTAAACCATTTCTCCTTAGGGAGATCAACATGAGCAGCAAAAGATTCACAAAAGGTAGCTACTATCTCAGAGTCAAGTCCATATTTAGTACTAAACTTGTGAAAAGCATCAGTTTCCATAAAAGATTTAACACAATCAAACTCAAGATTTATACCTGACTCATTACCTTTGTCGATTTCCCAATCTTCAGAGTTACGTTTAATTCTTTCCAGAAGATCCCATCTGAATTCAATAGTTCTCTTCATAAAGGAACGAGTAGAAGAAGTATCGAGCATGGATTGATCATTATGAGAAAGCCGAGCATGAAAGTTATGATGAATTATTTCTCTTGAGAGCTCATGATTGGGGCATGTGTGCAACATATACTTAAGCCTCCCCCAAGCTTGAGTGATACTTTCTCCTTCACGAGGCCAAAAATTTTATATATAATTCTGATCACGATGAACCAAATGCATAGGATAAAATTTCTGGTGGAATTCTAGCTTCAAGCTGTTCCAGTCCCATGTTTCAGTATCATCACATAGCCTATACCATGTCAATGCCTTTCCCTCCAAAGATAAAGTGAATACTTTCTTCTTAACTCCATATCCGGATAGACCTGCAAGCTTAAACAATCCACAAATTTCATCCACATATATCAAGTGCATATCAGGATGCACCATTCCATCTCAAGCATAAGGATTTGCTAGCAGTTTCTCTACCATACCCGAAGGAATTTCATAATAAATATTTTCAGTAGGTTCAATAGGTTGAGGAGCAACTCTTATTGCTTTCGGTCGAGGTGAAGATACCCCGAACAAGCCCCTCAAAGGATTACTTTCCATAGTGACAAGTGACAATAAATTTCAGCACGTAATATAAATGTTTCCTTACCAAATTCCACTCACCAAAGGCGCTTCACTCCCCGGAAACGGCTCCAAAAAAGAGTCTTTATGAACCACAAGTATAGGGAATCAATCATAGTCCTTTCGATAAGTAAGAGTGTCGAACCCAACGAGGAGCAGAAGGAAATGACAAGCGGTTTTCAGCAAGGTATTCTCTGCAAGTACCGAAAGTAGCGGTAACAGATAGTTTTGCTAGCAAGATATTTAGTACCAAGTAACAAGTAACAAGTATAATAAAGTGCAGCAAGGTGGCCCAATCCTTTTTATAGCAAAGGACAAGCCGGAACGAACTCATATAATAAGCAAAGCGTTCTCGAGGACACATGGGAATTTCATCTAGTCACTTTCATCATGTTTGTTTGATTCGCGTTCGCTACTTTGATAATTTGATATGTGGGTGGACCGGTGCTTGGGTGTTGTTCTTACTTGAACAAGCCTCCCACTTATGATTACCCCCTCTCGCAAGCATCCGCAACTACGAAAGAAGAATTAAGATAAATCTAACCATAGCATGAAACATATGGATCCAAATCAGCCCCTTACGGAATAACGCATAAACTAGGGTTTAAGCTTCTGTCACTCTAGCAACCCATCATCTAATTACTACTCCACAATGCCTTCCCTTAGGCCCAAAGATGGTGAAGTGTCATGTAGTCGACGTTCACACGACACCACTAAAGGAAGCAACAACATACATATCATCAAAATATCGAACGAATACCAAATTCACATGATTACTTATGACAAGACTTCTCCCATGTCCTCAAGAACAAAAGTAACTACTCACAAATCATATTCATGTTCAAGATCAGAGGGGTATTGAATATCATTAAGGATTTGAACATATAATCTTCCACCAAATAAACCAACTAGCATCAACTACAAGATGTAATCAACACTACTAGCAACCCACAGGTACCAATCTGAGGTTTTGAGACAAAGATTGAATACAAGAGATGAACTGGGGTTTGAGATGAGATGGTGCTGGTGAAGATGTTGATGAAGATTGGTCCTCCCACGATGAGAGGATCGTTGGTGATGTCGATGGCTTCGATTTCCCCCTCCCGGAGGGAAGTTTCCCCGGCGGAATCGCTCCACCGGAGAGCAAAATTGCTCCTGCCCAGGTTCCGCCTCGAGACAGCGGCGCTTCATCCCGAAAGTCTTCTCCTTATTTTTTTCTAGGGCAAATGGCTTCATATAGCAGAAGGAGGGGGCCAGAGGCCTACCAGAGGCCCCACAAGCTCGGGGGGCGCGCCCCCCATGTTTGTGGCTTCCTGGTGGGCCCCCTCTTGATAATTCTTTCGCCAGTGTTTTTTATATATTCCAAAATAATTCTCTGTAAATTTTCAGGTCATTTGGAGTTCTACAGAATAGCTATCTTTGTTTCACCCCTTTCCGGTCCAGAATTCCAGCTGCCGGCAATCTCCCTCTTCATATGAAACTTGCAAAATAAGAGAGATAAGGCATAAGAATTGTATCATAAAGTGAAATAATGATCAAAAACATAATAAATAACAGTAGGAAAACATGATGCAAAATGGACGTATCAGGTGCCTGACCAGAAGGTCGGTACAATTATGGAGTCTAAGGATGCTACATTCTTTGATGACATTTTTCCTATGAGAGATATACAAAGCACTTCTAGACAGGAATCTGAGTAGACTCCTGAGCTTGCCTTTCCTATGGAATATTCTGAACAAACACATGATGAAAATCCTGAGGAGAATGACGAGGAAACCCTTGGTAGGGGCAGACAAAGACTGCAAAGACCTTTGGTGATGATTTCCTCGTGTACCTTGTGGATGATGCTCCGACTTCTATTTCAGAAGCTTATGCATCTCCAGATGCTGACTACTGGAAAGAAGCGATCCATAGCGAGATGGATTCCATCATGGCTAATGGGACATGGGAGATCATTGAACGTCCCTATGGTTGCAAACCATTGGGATGTAAGTGGGTGTTCAAGAATAAGCTTAAGCCCGACGATATGATTGAAAAGTACAAGGCTAGGCTTGTGGCCAAGGGTTATGCCCAGAAAGGAGAAGAAGATTTCTTCGATACTTATTCACCTGTGGCTAGACTGACCACCATTCGAGTATTACTCTCGTTGGCTGCCTCGCATGGTCTTCTCATCCACCAGATGGATGTTAAGACAGCTTTCCTGAACGGAGAGCTAGACAAGGAAATCTACATGCAACAGCTAGATGGCTTTGTGATAGATGGTCAGGAAGGAAAGGTGTGTAAGTTGCTGAAATCTTTATATGGCCTGAGACAAGCACCTAAGCAATGGCATAAAAAAATTAATACAACTCTGACAAATGTGTATACTATCACCATGGTGGGGGCAAAGGAGTTATATTGTGCTTGTATGTTGATGACATACTGATATTTGGAACCAACATCAAAGTGATTGAGGAGGTTAAGTCGTTCTTATCTCAGAACTTTGAGATGAAGGACCTTACTGTGGCTGATGTTATCTTGAACATCAAGTTACTGAGAGATGATGAGGGTGGGATTACACTTCTGTAATCCCATTATGTTGACAAGGTGTTGAGTCGTTTTGGATATTTGGACTGCAAACCATCTCAAACACCATATGATCCTAGTGTGCTGATTCGAAAGTTTGAAGGCACATCTAAAGATCAATTGAGATGCTCTCAAATTATTGGTTCACTCATGTATCTAGCGAGCGCAACGAGGCCTGACATCGCATTTGCTGTGAGCAAACTGAGCCAGTTTGTTTCCAAACCGGGTGATGTACACTGGCATGCTATTGAAAGAATTATGCGCTATCTAAAAGGTACTATGAACTATGGACTTCACTATACCGGATACCCGTCGGTACTTGAAGGGTATAGTGATGCAAATTGGATCTCTGATGCTAATGAGACGAAGGCCACAATTGGGTATATGTTTACTCTTGGAGGCAGTGGCGGAGCTTGGTGGGGGCCAACCTGGGCCCCAGCTCAAAAGAAAACAAGCCTATATCCCTTTGTATTAAGCCTATTTTCCACTAAAAATCAGTTGAAAATAATTATGTTTGCCCCCCCCCTCAAGCCAATGGCCCCCCATGTTTCTGGCTCAAGCTCCGCCACTGCTTGGAGGTGGTGCTATTTCCTGGAAGTCTTGCAAGCAAACGATCTTAACGAGATCGACAATGGAAGCAGAATTAACAACATTAGACACATCTGGTGTCGAAGCAGAATGCTTTCGAGATCTTTGAATGGACTTGCCAGTGGTTGAGAAGCCGGTTCCGGCCATCCTTATGAACTGTGACAATCAGATAGTTATTGCCAAAGTAAAGAGTTTAAAGGATAACATGAAGTCCAACAAACACATAAGAATGAGATTGAAAGCTGTCAGAAAATTAAGAAACTCCGGAGTGATAGCGTTGGATTATATCCAAACGGCTAAGAATCTGGCAGATCCCTTTACTAAAGGGCTATCACGTGTTGTGATAGATAATGCATCGAGGAAGATGGGTATGCGACCCACATGAGTTGCCATGGCAGTAACCCAACCTATGTGATCGGAGATCCCGTGAAGTAGGACCTGGGAAAACAAGCCAGTGGTGAATTGAGGAGAGTAACCTTACTAACCCACTCCGTTGGAGATGCAATACTCTCGGAAACTGTATGGTAGGTTGACTAATGTCTTAATGTGTTCCAAGGCTTATGTATATAAGCAAGATGCTATCCTACAGAGTGATCTTTGGAGGAACACACCTATATGAGCCCGATTGCTGGTCACAGCCTATGAGATTGGGGTGATTTCTAGCAAACTCATGAATAGGCCAGGAGTGTGCCTATATATGCTCCACCCAAGGGGTCAGCCTTCGGTAGTCTAGTACTAGTAAGACATGTGGTGAAACTTCTTTACTCCAAAATGAAAATTCAAGGCATAGTCCATTTTTCAGTTGTGAAGGAGTGTAGCTACTTGCTCTAGGTCAAGTTCAACCTTAATCAGTCTTCACTGAAATACTGGTATATCAAAACAGTGTTTGGAACAAAGGACAGAATGGGCCCATGAGATCTGGTGGGGGATTGTTGAAATATAGGGTGGGCCTTGGGCCCATCTAACCATTTCACAAAAATCTCTAAGTGCCCATGTGGGTATGTGGCACTAGGTGTGGTGGGAAGTTTAGTCCCATACCGCTAGTTGAAGAGGAGTTGGACCTCCTTATAAGGGATTCTCTTCCACATGCTATTGGAGCTTGAGAAGGGAAGTGGTTCCCGCGCGCTCCTCCTCCGCTGCCCGCCTCGCCACGCCACGCCACGCCATGCCTCGTCACGACGCGACACGGGTTGCGGGATTGGGCCGAGCCGAGCTCACACCTACGCGCTTATTTTTGCCGGTCAGGAACGGAGAGTCTTTGACAGATGGGGCCACGATCTGAGACGTCGGATCGTGGGCTGTTACCGACTCAGACGTGGGTCCATCCCACGTCTCTCCACGTGGCCGCGCCTATATATGTGAGGCGTCTGCCAACCCTAGCCGTCACGCGAAACAGATCGCATCTACTGCCTCCACGCCCACAGTCGTTCCTTCGCTACTGCTGCCGCCGGTGATCCCATCCCGTCCGCCGTGTACACGGTCGACAGGAGAGCAGGCCTCCGAAACCCCACCTCTCCAGATCATATACGGGAGAGGGGAGATTAGGTTTTTGGGGAGCGTCTCCTACGCGACTGCTCGCCGCCATTCGTCTACTTCGTCTACGTCCGCTGCACCGTCTTCATCGTCATCATGTCCATCGACACCGAGAGAGCCGCTGCCGAGAAGGTTGCCGCTAACCAAAAGGCGGCCGAGGAGGCCACCGCCACCGCTACTGCTACGGCCAACTGGCCAACTGGAGGGTATAACACAATTATCCCGCTCATATTTCTTTCTGTCTTAGCAGTACTAGCTATGTGTGTAGATGTTTCTACTATATGCGTAGTACGTGCTTATTTAGATCGTAATCAGTATGTCCTTAATACTGTCAATGCCATGTTCATGATTATTTCCTGGATTAAATTAATAGAAAAATTGCCTATTTACTTAGCATTACGTTAGTTTCTTATTTTCGTTTAGCAATTGAAGCGAAGATCGACCAAGGGAGGAAGCATTCCATCGGGGCGTATTATACCAATCGCTTTGAGCGGCGTGATTTTCTTTAATCATAACTGGCGATGTAGGTAAACTGTGCTAGCGAGAAGAGCCTGGGAGGGTCATGGCGCTAGCGAGAGAGGATCCTGCGCAGCTGGTCTGCAGCGATGGTGAGTGATAGCGTGAGCAGTGGCAAGTGAGGGAGGTGTTGGTGAATCCTCGACTCGACGCCACCAGCCGACGAGTACTTTCCCTCAGTACACGCACGTATGAAGCTAGACCAAAAATTACTGGATCGATTGCTGGAGAGGCTCACGTACGAGAAAGCTAATTTTCTTTAAGCTAGTGCAACTCGACGAGACAGCCGCATACTAACACGAGAAGCCAATTGATAGCCAAAAGGCTCGTGATGTTTGCTTTTTTTGTTTTTTTTGCATGGTAATATGTGTCTCATTCATATCATAAAGATCAAACTACAAGTCACGTAAAGACGGACATGTCAAAGCTGAAAAGATAGCAGAACATCACCGAGCTTGACACCAACGTCCGTCACCTGCCTCCGGCACCACCACAGTAGCCACCGAAGAAACAAATGACGGATCACCTCCTCACCCGAGCTCGACGCGGCTCCATCGCTGATATGCAGCTTTGTGGACCACCAAGGTGGCTCACCAAAGATGAAGCCATTGCCGTTGAACGAATCAGACCGGGGTAACACCCCGGACACGCCATCAAACTCCAGATTTAGCACCCCACCACGACTAAGATGCCGAAGGAAACCATACCTGCCATCCATCAACCATGAACCCAACACACGTTCCATCTTCCAGATGTCGTCGATGCAGACCACAATCTGCATCCGCTCCTAGACTACCTCCCAAGCTCCGCGCCGACATTAGAACAGACGCCGTCGCAACGGCGGAGCCCGAGGACACAAGTCCACCACAAGGACAGCAGCCAGCAGAAAACAGTGCACACCTTCAGGATTACATCTTGCGCAAGCCAGCATCAGCCATCAGGACGCCACAATGGAGGGGGGTTCCAGCGGCACTCCATCGACGTGGATTACCTGCAACATGGCCGGTCCTTTTCACCTTGACCTCCGCGTCATTCCGTCGTATCTATAATTTTTGATTGTTTCATGCCAATATTCTACAACTTTCATATAATTTTTGCAATATTTTATATTATTTTTGGGACTAACATATTGATCCAGTGCCCAGTGCCAGTTCCTGTTTGTTGCATGTTTTTTGTTTTGCAAAATATCTATATCAAACAAAGTCCATATGCGATAAAAATTTACGGAGATTTATTTTGGAATATATGTGAATTTTTGGAAGAATAATCAACGCAAGACGGTGCTCGTGGGCCCCACGAGGCACCAGGGCACGCCCAGGGGGGTAGGGCGTGCCGTGGTGCCTCGTGAGCCCCTCGTAAGTCGGTTGACGCCCTTCTTTCGCCGCAAGAAAGATAATATCGGGAAAAAATCATGTTAAAATTTCAGCCCGATCAGAGTTACGGATCTGCGGGAATTTAAGAAATGGTGAAAGGCCAGAAAACAGGAACGCGAAACAGAAGAGAACAGGGAGAGAGATCCAATCTCGGAGGGGCTCCCGCCCCTCCAGGTGCCATGGAGGCCAAGGACCAGAGGGGAAAACCTCCTCCCATCTAGGGGGACGGCAAGGAAGAAGAAGAAGGAGGGGGGCTCTCTCCCCCTCTCTCCCGGTGGCGCCGGAACGCTGCCGGGGCAATCATCGTGACGGCGATCTACACCAACAACTTCGCCGCCGTCACCACCAACTCTCTCCCCCTCTATGCAGCGGTGTAACACCTCTTCTCCCCGCTGTAATCTCTACTTAAACATGGTGCTTAATGCTACATATTATTATCCAATGATGTGTTGCCATCCTATGATGTTTGAGTAGATTCGTTTTGTCCTATGGGTTGATTAATGATCGTGATTGGTTTGAGTTGTATGTTTTATTTTGGTGCTGTCCTATGGTGCCCTCCGTGTCGCGCAAGCGTGAGGGATTCTCGTTGTAGGGTTTGCAATACGTTCATAATTCTCTTATAGTGGGCGGCTAGAGTGACAGAAGCTTACACCCGAGTAAGGGGGTTGTTGCGTATGGGAGTAAAGGGGACTTGATACTTAATGCTATGGTTGGGTTTTACCTTAATGATCTTTGGTAGTTTTGGATGCTTGCTAGAGTTCCAATCATAAATGCATATGATCCAAGTACGGAAAGTATGTTAGCTCATGCCTCCCCCTCATATAAAATTGCAATAATGATTACCGGTCTAGTTATCGATTGCCTATGGACAAATCTTTCTCTTGTGTTACAAAAAGCTTTCTACTAAACAACTAACTTTTATTATCTCACAAATTGCTCCTAGTTTTATTCTCGTTAAGTACTTCCAGTCTTATCCTTACACCCGCAAAATAGTTTCATACTTGTTCTAGGTAAAGCGAACGTTAAGTGCGCGTAGAGTTGTATCGGTGGTCGATAGAACTTGAAGGGAATATTAATTCTACCTTTAGCCCTCGTTGGGTTCGACACTCTTATTTATCGAAAAAGCTACAATTGATCCCCTATACTTGTGGGTTATCAAGACCTTTTTCTGGCGCCGTTGCCGGGGAGCAATAGCGTGGGGTGAATATTCTCGTGTGTGCTTGTTTGCTTTATCACTGAGTAGATTTTATTTTGTGCTCTTGTTTTCTATCTTTAGTTATGGGTAGGAAACGTAAAATACCAAAAAAATTAGTTGTACTTGCTAAACCAATGGTTGAAGAACCACCCAAAATCTATCATACTGTTGAAGCTTTCTACTTGGATCATCTTCGATCCCTATGTGCTCGTGCAGAAATCCTAACTAGCTTAGTTGAGGGAAAATCATTAGATGAGCATGCTCATTTTGTGCGACACCACTTATCTCAAAAAGGGAAACTTTTATGGCATCATATTAATACTATGCATTGTTATGCTTGGAATTTATGCGAAATACATGATTTTACTTGTTGTTCTGAAGACCCTAAGAAACACCATCCCTACCAATGTGAGTTTAGTGATAATGGAATCGTATCTTCTTATGCTAAAGGTGTTTATAGTTACTATGATATTGAACAAATTGAAGAATTTGTTGCTTTTCAGGGTGCTTATGAAATTGCTTCTTTGATTGAAAAGTATGATGCTACTCTTTACAAATATGAAAATTTTGCCATACTTAAATATTGCTATGAAAACTATGCTTCTAATTCTTATGTTAAAGGATATATTGAGGACTCCTCCGCTGTCCAAGAGGAGACTAATATTTTGCAGGAAACTATGGAAGAAGAAATTGCTGAAATTGTGAGCTCATTAGATGAAAAAGATGAGGAGGAGAGCGAAGAACAAAAGGAGGATGAGCGGATTAGCTACCCATGCCCACCTTCTAATGAGAGTAACTCTTCAACTCATACATTGTTTAAATTCCCTTCGTGCTTAGCGAAGGATGAATGCTATGATAATTGCTATGATCCATTGGATTCGTTTGAAATATCCATTTTTGATGAACTTGATGCATGCTATGCTTGTGGCCAAGATGCCAATTTGAATTATGCTTATGGAGATGAACTTGCTATAGTTCCTTATGTTAAACATGAAATTGTTGCTATTGCACCCACACATGATAGTCCTATCATCTTTTTGAATTCTCCCAACTACACTATATCGGAGAAGTTTGCGCTTATTAAGGATTATATTGATGGGTTGCGTTTTACCGTTGCACATGATGTTTTTGATGAATATAATATGCATGTGCTTGCTGCTCCTAATTGCAATTATTATGAGAGAGGAACTACATCTCCACCTCTCTATGTTTCCAATGCGATAAAATTGCAAGAAACTGTTTATACTATGCATGGGCCTTTACTTGATGTGCATGAATTGTTCTTTTATGACATGCTGATGCATAGGAAGAGGGTTAGACTTCTTCATTGCATGATATATGTTGCTTTGTGCTCACTACTAAATTACAAATCATTGTTAATTAAAATTGGCTTTGATATACCTTGGGATCCGGGTGGATCAATTACTTGAGCACTTTATGCCTAGCTTAATAGCTTTAAAGAAAGCGCTGCCAGGGAGACAACCCGGAAGTTTTAGAGAGTCATTTATTTCTGTTGTGTGATTTTAAAAAGTTTAAAAACAAAAAAATATAGAGGGGAACCTAAAAACTTTACAAAAAGAAAAGTGAAAGTAAGAAAGAAGAGCACCGTGGAAGCAGGAGCATGCCCTGAACTTTGTTCATGCCCATGGAAACTTTGTGAATCTTGAATTACAGAAAATTTTCAACAAAAATAATTATCCCCTTGTACAAATCCATTGTATTATAAAAATAATATGCCAAGATTTACCATTAGGATGTTTAAATTGCTTGTTTGGTATGTGCAGTGCAAAAACAGAAACTTTTGCTGTAGTGCGTGAATTTACATTTTTTACTGCAACATGAAAAAATTCTGAAATTTTTACACGGTACTTCTATTCAAATTATTTATTTTTTCCTAATTTTTCAGAATTTTTTTGAGTTACAGAAGTATATGTACCATCTGCATCTTTACAGACTGTCCTGTTTTCACAGATTGCTGTTATAGTTTCGTTATTTGCTTATGTTTGAAATCTTGTTGATCCCCATTGACTTGGGAGCCATAGAATTGTGATAGAATACAGTGGGTAATGTTTGATTATAATTCTACAATAATTTTAGAGCAGGACATGATGGGATTTGATGTTATATGTACTAACCCTTCTAATAAAAAGTTCGGTTATGTTTTGTGTGGATGAAGTGTTTGAAGATCGAGGAGGTGTTGATATGAGAAGAATGAGGAGAGGCAAGAGCTCAAGCTTGGGGATTCCCAAGTCACCCCAAGTAAATATTCAAGGAGACTCAAGCGTCTAAGCTTGGGGATGCCCCGGAAGGCATCCCATCTTTATTCGACAATTATCGGTATGTCTCGGTTTTTGTTTTGTTCACATGATATGCGTAAATTCTTGGAGCGTCTTTTGTGTTTATTTTTTCCTTTTATTTTATGCACCATGCTGGTATGAGATATTCCTTGGTTGATTTATAGAATGCTCTTTGCACTTCACTTATATCTTTTAAGTATGGCTTTATAGAATGCTTCATGTGCTTCACTTATATCATTTGAAGTTTGGATGCCTGTTTCTCTACACATAGGAAAACCGTTATTTGTACAATGCTCTTTCTCTTCACTTATATTTGTTAGAGCGTGGGCAAGTCTTTTATAGAAATAATTAAACTCTCATGCTTCACTTATATCTGTTTAGAGAGTCAACAGGAATTGGCCATTCACATGGTTAGTCATAAAATCCTACATAAAACTTGTAGATCATTGAATATGATATGTTTGATTCCTTGCAATAGTTTTGCGACATAGAGATGGTAATATGTGGGAGGTACTAGTGAATTATTGTGGTTTAGTAGGAATATTGGTGTTAACGTTTGTGATTCCCGAAGCATGCACGTATAGTCTCTCGTTATGCTAAGAAGTTGGAGCATGATTTATTATTGATTGTCTTCCTTTGCGTGGAGGTCGGGGGCGCGCGATGGTTAACTCCTACCAACCTCCCCCCTAGGGGCATGCGTAGCAGTACTTTGCTTCGAGGGCTAAGAAATTTTCACAATAAGTATGTGAGTTCTTTATGACTAATGTGAGTCCATGGATTATACGCACTCTTACCTTTCCGCAATTTGCTAGCCTCTTCGGTACCGTGCATTGCCCTTTCTCACCTCGAGAGTCGGTGCAAACTTCGCTGGTGCATCCAAACCCCGTGATATGATACACTCTATCACACATAAGCCTCATTATATCTTCCTCAAAACAGCCACCATACCTACCTATTATGGCATTTCCATAGCCATTCCGAGATATATTGCCATGCAACTTCCATCATCACCATATACATGACTTGAGCATTCATTGTTATATTGCTTTGCATGATCCTAAGATAGCTAACATGATATTTTCATGGCTTGTCCGTTTTTTGATATCTTTGCCACGCTAGATCATTGCACATCCTGGTACACCGCCAGAGGCATTCATATAGAGTCATATTTTGTTCTAGTATCGAGTTATAATTTTCAGTTGTAAGTAAATAGAAGTGTGATGATCATCATATCCATTATTAGAGCATTGTCCCAGTGAGGAAAGGATGATGGAGACCATGATTCCCCCACAAGTCGGGATGAGACTCTGGACGAAAATAATAATAAAAGGAGAAAAAGAGAGGCCAAAAAGAGCCCATAAAAAAAGAGAAAACAAAAAAATGAGAGAAAAAGAGAGAAGGGGCAATGTTACTATCCTTTTACCACACTTGTGCTTCAGAGTAGCACCATGTTTTTCATATAGAGAGTCTCCTATGTTGTCACTTTCATATACTAGTGGGAATTTTTCATTTTAGAACTTGGCTTGTATATTCTGATGATGGGCTTCCTCAATTGCCCGAGGTCTTGAGCAAGCAAGTTGGATGCACACCCACTTAGTTTTCAGTATGAGCTTTCATACACTTATAGCTCTTAGTGCATCCGTTGCATGGCAATCCCTACTCCTTGCATTGACATCAATTGATGGGCATCTCCATAGCCCGTTGATTAGCCGCGTCGATGTGAGACTTTCTCCTTTTTTTTGTCTTCTCCATATTATCTCTACCACCGTATTCTATTCCACCCATAGTGCTATATCCATGGCTTGCGCTCATGTATTGCGTGGGGGTTGAAAAAGCTGAAGCGCGTTAAAAAGTATGAACCAATTGCTTGGCTGACACCGGGGTTGTGCATGATATATATTTTGTGTTAAGAAGATGGAGCATGACAAGGCTATATGATTTTGTAGGGATAGTGTTCTTTAGCATTTTTGTTCTGAAAGCCATGATTGTTTGTTGGGATGCCTGAGTATTGATGTCTTTATATCAAATTATAGACTATTGCTTTGAATCACTTGTGTCTTAATATTCATGACATGATTAGATTACATGATAAAGATTATGCTAGGTAGCATTCCACATCAAAAATTATCTTTTTTATCATTTACCTACTCGAGGACGAGCAGGAATTAAGCTTGGGGATGCTGACACGTCTCCATCGTATCTATAATTTTTGATTGTTTCATGCCAATATTCTACAACTTTCATATAATTTTGGCAACATTTTATATTATTTTTGGGACTAACATATTGATCCAGTGCCCAGTGCCAGTTCCTGTTTGTTGCATGTTTTTTGTTTTGCAGAATATCCATATCAAACGAAGTCCAAACACGATAAAAATTTACGGAGATTTATTTTGGAATATATGTGAATTTTTGGAAGAAGAATCAACGCAAGACGGTGCTCGTGGGCCCCACGAGGCACCAGGGCGTGCCTAGGGGGTAGGGCGTGCCGTGGTGCCTCGTGAGCCCCTCGTAAGTCGGTTGATGCCCTTCTTTCGCCGCAAGAAAGATAATATCGGGGAAAAAATCATGTTAAAATTTCAGCCCGATCGGAGTTACGGATCTCCGGGACTTTAAGAAACGGTGAAAGGCCGGAAAACAGGAACGCGAAACAGAAGAGAACAGGTGTGACGCCCTCGACTTAATCATGCACTAATCATACACGCAAATGCACACAATCAGGCCTAAGGACTCACTTGAAGATATCACAACACAACTCTAAACACAAATAAAAGTCGTACAAGCTTTATATTACAAGCCATGGGCCTCGAGGGCTCGAATACATAAGCTCGATGTCAAACAAGCATCAGCGGAAGCATCAGATATCTGAGTACAGATATAAAAGTTAAACAGATAAGCCTTAAGAAGGCGGGGCAAAACAACGACACAGATCGAAAAGGCGCAGGGCTCCTGCCTGGGATCCTCCTATATACTCCTGGTCATCGGCGGTCTCAACGTAGTAGTACGCTCCACCTGAGGGGTAGTAGTAGTCGTTGACTGGGGCAGCTGACTCCCGGGCTCCGTCATCTGATCACAACAATCGGGTATGGGGAGAAAGGGGAAGCAAAGCAACCGTGAGTACTCATCCAAAGTACTCGCAAGACTTACATCAGATCTACTCTACTTATGCATCGGTATCAAAGAAAGGCTATATCAGTGGACTGAACTGCAGAAATGCCAGAAAAGAGAGAGGACCTAGCCTATCGAATACTAGCATCTTCAGCGTCTTGCAGCATTAGAAGAGTGCAGATTAGTACATAATTAAGTAGCAAGCATGTTGTGGCAAAGCCTAGAGATCCTTCCTCGACTCCCTGCGAGAAAGCGATCCCGGAGCTTCCAATTAAAGTAGCATGTATCCAATTCAAGTTGTAGTAGATCAGGATACTACACTGAGCGTCCTGTTACCGTGGACACGGCTATTCGAATAGATAATCTTCCCTGCAGGGGTGCACTACTGTTACCCAACACGCTCGATTAACTCCGGTCGGACACACTTTTCTCGGTCATGCCCGGCCACAGTTGATCGACACAACGTAGTCCTACCTAGGCTCAGCAGAGAGGTCCCCGCCGGTCTACATCCTAAGTGCTCAGGGGTCTTGGGCCCATCGCCCTTTGCACTCCGGGTCGTTGTGTGCAGGATGGATACCAGCGCCACCTCTACCTGGATGGCACGATCCGACCCGGACACAATGTTGAACTGGACATCTGGCAGAGCTTTCGGCTGATACATATGGCGCAGAGGGCCCCATTAAACCATTATCCCGCGTGGTGGTAGTGTGTATAGGCCAGTGGCCAACTCAGATCAAATACCCAAATCCGTTAGCGATTTATTAGGAGCTCGCGGAGACGAGCAGAGACTCACGATCATGTGACTCCGTCGCCCCGTCTCGTGGACTTACGGCAAGGGCTAGGAATGCCCGGCTATGTCACGTAATAATCTCGCGGGTACCCTCATGGTCAACCCGACTCCACATCTCTCACGGGTACCCCTCAGGGTCGACCCGTCTTTATCCAGTATCTGTAGTAAAACCCAGGTAACTGTGTGTTCATAACATTAAGGAATCCGAGGAATCACCCTCATTGGATTTCCCTCTCGATGTATTCGTCAAGGTGAACCCGGAGGAATCACCCTCGTTGGATTCACTCTTGAGGAGTTGCACGACGGAAGCTTTGTCGGAGGTGGTGAAAGAGGAATCACCCTTGTTAACACACAACCGACTAACTATACTACAGAGGCAACATCAGGAGTGAGATAAGAGGTATCACCCTCTGCACTCGATGGTAGCTCTGCAGAGTCGTGCAACTTAGGGGGTGTGCGGTGATGTGCTAGTCTCAGCCCGTCGATCACCTCAATCGGGGCACTGGTAACTAAGCGGGGCAACTAGGACAAGGGAGAGGGGCCAAAGATGGTTTACCAACCAACCTATACTAAGCATTTAGGATAGCAGGTAAGGTATCAATAGCAGCTTACAAAAACAGGCTATGCATCAGAATAGGATCAATCAAAAGCAGTAGCAAATTCTAATGCAAGCAGGAGGGAGAAAGAATAGGTGATATAGGCATGCTCAAGGGGGTTTGCTTGCCTGGAAGCTCTGCGGCAAAAGAGGGGTCGTCAACGGTGTAGTCGGACTCCGGAGCTGCGTCGGTCTCGGGGTCTACCGGATAAGAAGAGGGGGAAGAAACAATAAATAAAAGCAAACAAATGCAACACTATACATGGCATGGCAAAATGCAGCGTTAGAGGTGACCTAATGCAATGCTACACGTTGCGGGTGAAGTGGGAAAATATCTGGGATATTTTCCCGGCGTTTAGGCAGTTATCGGTATACTGAACCGGAGGGAAAGGTTCCATGTTCAGATAGTTAGGAGTGATGATCAAGCATTTTGACCACATATTCGGATTCGTCTCGTTTTTCTGATCAACTTTCATATAGAAAACTTTTCGATCCGAGCTATGGTTGAATTTCTATGAATTTTCAAAGATTTAAACTATTTTCTGAAATTTCTGGAATTATTTTAATTAATAAATTTGCATTATCCAGAACAGTGGCATGTGACGTCAGCATGACGTCAGTGGTCAACCCCAGTTGTTCCAGGTCAAACCTGACAGCTGGGTCCCACATGTCATAGACACAGTGACTAAACAGTGGTTAAATTTAACTAATTAAGTTAATTAGCTACTGGGCCCCACATGTCAGTGTCTAATTAGTTTAACTAATTATTTTATTTATTTTAAATGGTGATTAAATGGTGGGGCCCGCATGTCAGTGCCAGTAGCTGCCCAGTTAGCCGAGTTGACCAAGTCAACTCGGTCAACTGGGGCCCCTGGGCCCACTGGCAGTGACCCAGGGGGTGCCAGCGCGGCCGCCACGTCGGCGGTGGCCGGTGACTCGTCGACGGCGACGAAAAACACGGCGGCGCGCCACGGGGGTCACCGGAAATCGGCTACGCGCGGCCATTTCGCGCGCTCGACCCCGCGATCGAACATGCGCTCGCTCGCGCGTCGTTTGGTGGCGGTAGTTTGGCCGGAGCTGGCCGGAATCAACGCCGGCAACAGCGAATCCGGGCGCGGCAGAGCGAATTAGCGGCAGCGTTCGACTCCTACGCATGCACAGAGCACGGCTACGTGCTCGGACGAGCTCGTCGGTGAGTGTGGCCACGGCGACGAGCTCGACGGCAGCGCTGCGTTCGGCCATGGCGAATGCGGCGAGCTACGGGCGCGGTAAGTCGAAGAAGAGGAAGGGAGAGGAGGCGGAGCTCACCGAGCGGCTCAAGGAGGCCGGCGAGTGGCTTAGTAGCTGCCGTGGGCGCCAGAGTTCGCCGAAGAAGAAGATGCGGCCGAGGTTGAGGACGAGATTGATTCGGTCGTCGTGGCGCTCCTCGGCTTGTGCGCGTGGACGGGGACAGGGTAGTTGACGACGACGAGGATGAGGGACAAGGTGGCGAGGCGAGACGAGGCCGGTGGCCGCGAGATCTCGGCGGCACGGCGACGGCGACGTACGGGAGAGGAGGGGGGCGAGCGAGAAAGAGCGCGAGGAGAGGGGAGGAGTGGATGAGTATGGAGGGAAGGCCGAGGAGGCCAACCTTATCCCCTCGCCCGGCCGCGGGCGTCGCCGTCTCAGCCGTTCGCCGGTGCGCGCGCGCTCAGCCACGGCGACAGTGACACGCGCGAAGAGAGAGAGCGGGAGGAGGGAGACACGCCGGCTGGGCTGGGCCGAGTGCACTGTGCACTTAGACCCAGTCAGTTAGGCCTTTTTATTTCTTTTTTTGTTTTTTTGTTTTTACAGAAGATTTAGAAAATTAGAATGAGCTGCCAAATACTTTTGCAAAAATGTGAAATTGGTCCACATAATTACATTGCATTATTCTGCTCTGCCACGAAAAGTTTGGGCAATTTTGGAATCCATTTGAATTTTTCAAAATGGAAATGGCATTAAAGTTGCTGTTTTTGCATTGTTTTAATGCTCTAGCCCATTTTAGGAAAATAGGTGATGTTGTTTTCCTGAACATTAAATTGTTTTGAAATTTTTGCTACAACATGAACTATTTTCTAGCAATTTTTGAGCAACTTCAAATTTCACTCATAATTTGAATTGAATTTGGTGGTGGAATTTGAAATGAGATATGATTTCACTGTGATCTTTCTTTGTATACTAATTTTCTTAGCATTAATTTGAAGATCATTGTGGCTCATTACTCAGGGGTGTTACAACAGGGAGAGAGATCCAATCTTGAAGGGGCTCCCACCCCTCCGGGTGCCCTGGATGCCAAGGACGAGAGGGAAAAACCTCCTCCCATCTAGGGGGAGGCCAAGGAAAAAGAAGAAGGAGAGGGGCTCTCTCCCCTCTCTCGCGGTGGCGCCGGAACGGCACCGGGGCAATCATCGTGACGGCGATCTACACCAACAACTTCGCCGCCGTCACCACCAACTCTCTCCCCCTCTATGCAGCGGTGTAACACCTCTTCTCCCCGCTGTAATCTCTACTTAAACATTGTGCTTAATGCTACATATTATTATCCAATGATGTGTTGCCATCCTATGATGTTTGAGTAGATTCGTTTTGTCCTATGGGTTGATTGATGATCGTGATTGGTTTGAGTTGTATGTTTTATTTTGGTGCTGTCCTATGGTGCCCTCCGTGTCGCGCAAGCGTGAGGGATTCCCGCTGTAGGGTTTGCAATACGTTCATAATTCTCTTATAGTGGGCGACTAGAGTGACAGAAGCTTACACCCGAGTAAGGGGGTTGTTGCGTATGGGAGTAAAGGGGACTTGATACTTAATGCTATGATTGGGTTTTACCTTAATGATCTTTGGTAGTTGCGAATGCTTGCTAGAGTTCCAATCATAAGTGCATATGATCCAAGTACGGAAAGTATGTTAGCCCATGCCTCTCCCACATATAAAATTGCAATAATGATTACCGGTCTAGTTATCGATTGCCTATGGACAAATCTTTCTCTTGTGTTACAAAAAGCTTTCTACTAAACAACTAACTTTTATTATCTCACAAATTACTCCTAGTTTTATTCTCGTTAAGTACTTCTAGTCTTATCCTTACACGCGCAAAATAGTTTCATACTTGTTCTAGGTAAAGCGAACGTTAAGTGCGCGTAGAGTTGTATCGGTGGTCGATAGAACTTGAAGGGAATATTAATTCTACCTTTAGCTCCTCGTTGGGTTCGACACTCTTATTTATCAAAAAAGCTACAATTGATCCCCTGTACTTGTGGGTTATCAGTTCCATCTTCCAGATGTCGTCGATGCAGACCACAATCTGCATCCGCTCCTGGACTACCTCCCAAGCTCCGCGCCGACATTAGAGCAGACGCCATCGCAACGGCGGAGCCCGAGGACACAAGTCCACCACAAGGACAGCAGCCAGTAGCAGACGGTGCACACCTTCAGGATTACATCTTGCGTAAGACAGCATCAGCTATCAGGACGCCACAATGGAGGGGGGTTCCAGCGGCACTCCATCGACGTGGATTACCTGCAACATGGCCGGTCCTTTTCACCTTGACCTCCGCATCACCCTGACTGCAACTACTCCGTCTGCTGCTCAGCCGGTGATACGTCCAATTTGCATCATGATTTCCTACTGTTGTTTATAATGTATTTGATCATTATTTCACTTTATGATGCAATTCTTATGCCTTTTCTCTCTTAATTTGCAAGATTTATATGAAGAGGGAGAATACCGACAGCTGGAATTCTGGACCTGAAATAGCTACAACACACATACCTATCCTACAGAGCTCCAATTGACTTGAAATTTCACGGAGATTTTTTATTGAATATATAAAAAAATACTGGAGAAAAGAGATATTGGAGGGGACCCACCAGTTGCCCACAAGGCAACAGGGGCGCGGGCCCCCCTGGGCACGCCCTGATGCCTTGTGGGGCCCCTGGCTGGCGTATGGCCCCCTCCTTCTGCTATATAAGCTCATTTGCCCTAAAAAAATAATAGCAAAGAATTTCGGGATGAAGCGTCGCCGTCTTGAGGCGGAACCTGGGCAGGAGCAATTTTGCTCTCCGGTGGAGCGATTCCGCTGGGGATACTTCCCTTCGGGAGGGGGAAATCGAAGCCATCGACATCACCAACGATCCTCTCATCGTGGGATGACCAATCTTCAGCAACATCTTCACCAGCTGTGGGATCGAGGATATAGGTCTAGAGGGGGGGTGAATAGACTCCTAACGAGCCAAAGGTGCCGTTTTTGATTTCTCTTTGAACTTAGGCAGATTTTGGCACAAGTTAAGATCACTCCAATACTTTCTACACATGCATATCTAGAGATTGAGCAGCGGAAATAGTAAAGCATGCAATAGTGCAGAAAGTAAAGGGGTAGAGTATGGAAGATCAAACGCAATGAAGACACGGTGGTTTTTGGCGTGGTTCCGATAGGTGGTGCTATCGTACGTCCACGTTGATGGAGACTTCAACCCACGAAGGGTAACGGCTGCGCGAGTCCACGGAGGGCTCCACCCACGAAGGGTCCATGAAGAAGCAACCTTGTCTATTCCACCATGGCTTACGTCCACGAAGGACTAGCCTCACTCGGGTAGATCTTCACGAAGTAGGCGATCTCCTTGCCCTTACAAACTCTTGGTTCAACTCCACATCTGGTTGGAGGCTCCCAAGTGACACCTAACCAATCTAGGAGACACCACTCTCCAAAAGGTAATAGACGGTGTGTTGTTGATGAACTCATTGCTCTTGTGCTTCAAATGATAGTCTTCCCAGCACTCAAACAACTCCTCACAGATTTGGCTATGGTGGAAGAAGGATTTGAGTGGAAAGCAACTTGGGAAAGGCTAGAGATCAAGGTTCAAATGGTAGGAATGGAATATCTTGATCTCAACACATGAGTAGGTGGTTCTCTCTCAGAAAATGAATGGTGGAAGTGTAGGCACGTTTTGATGGCTCTCCTTACTGAGAAGGATGTGGTGGAGGGGTATATATAGCCTCCACACAAGATCCAACCGTTACACACTTTTGACCCAACTCGGTGGCACCGAAACAATCATCTCGGTAGCACCGAACTGTGTAAAAGATATGAACGTTAGGAATCTCGGTGGGACCGATACGGACAACTCGGATGGACCAAAGTGCAATGGCTTAGGGCAAACCTCATCTCGGTGGCACCGATTGCATCAACTCGGTTGGACCGAAGTGAAGCAATAAGGCAACAGAGACTTGGCAAGCCATCTCGGTGAGACCGATTTGCAAACTCAGTGAGACCGAAGTAAATGCAAACGATTACAGAGAGTTGGCAAGGCCATCTCGGTGGGACCGAGATCCATTTCGGTGGATCCGATTTGTTAGGGTTTGGGAGTGGCTGAGTCTTGGATGAACTCGGTGGGGCCGAATAGGAAAAATCGGTGGGGCCGAGTTGGACTGTAGGTTTAGGACATATTTGGGTAGAGAGAGTGGTTGAGGGTTTAGGAATACTGTCACTAAGCACTTGAGCAAAAAGACCATTAAGCAACACCTCATTCCCTTTTAATAGTATTGGCTTTCCTATGGACTCAATGTGATCTTGGATCACTAAACCAAAAATGTAGAGTCTTGATCTTTTGCCAATCCTTGTCCTTAGCATTTTGAAGGGTTTCCACGTCCTCTTGTCCACGCCACGCCATTGTTGAACTTGTCTGAAATTCACTAGATAAAAGCATTAGTCCAACAACATGTATGTTGGCATAAATTACCAAAACCACCAAGGGAGCAAATGTGCTTTCAATCTCCCCCTTTTTGGTAATTGATGACAACATACATCAAAGCTTTAAATAAAGATTTAGCAGAGGTATGTATGAAAGCTTTGAAGGAAACATGTAACATGTATGAGTTCCCTTGAACTCCCCCTGAAGATGTGCATAACATGATGATATCTTATGGGAAATATACATGCAACATGTATCTTGGCTATATGCATCAGAGCAATATATATATGTGACATTAGGGTATCCACATGTACAAGATTTTCTCCTTGCAAACAATATATACTTAGCAAGAGGTCAACCATGTACATGAGTGTGATGCATATACTTACCATGAAGTTCTTGATCAAGTACCTGAAGAAATACACTTGAGAAAACAGGGTTAGATAACACAAGATAATTTCTTCAAGAAAAAGACACAAGATCAACAAGAAACCAAGATTGGGATGACATGTAGAAGAGAGTATCACTAGGTGAATACTTCTTTGAAGCAGACATGTCCCCAAAAGAAATAGCTGTCTCCCCTTAAATAACTTCCTCTCCCCCTGAATTTGACATGGATATTGGGAGTAGGTAGGGTGAGAAAACTCAAACAACAGCCAAAGAACAGACTAATCATGTTTCTCCCCTCTTAGAAACATGTAACATTCTCTCCTCTTGTAAGGTGCATCTTTGTTTTGAATAGATAAGCTTAAGCTTTGATGTATTCCTCTCTCCCCCTTTGACATCAATTTCCAAGAAGGGACTTCAAGCTTATTGATTAAGTGAGTTTGGTCCTTGAGAAATACAGCTAGATGCATGTAGAGGATAAGAATCATCGAGTGGAGCTGTAGCAGAAAAACTCAGGGAAAATTTGACAGAAAATTCCTTAGAGCAGTCAAAATCGGTGACACCGAGTTGAGACAATTCGGTGGAACCGAGTTTGATGCAATGGAATATTTTGTCAACTCAGCTCACTAGGCAAGGAAATCTCACAAGGATTTGCAAAGAATTAACTGTGAATCAAGCTAAAAAGAAGAAACAGAAAAGAAGCAAAGAAATGTCTAGATGAAGTTTTTTTTTTGAAAAGAAACACTCTAGCAAGAAGAGAACAAGCAGAAGAAACACTAGAAAACTTCATCTAGATGGGTCGGCGACTAGGTCACCTATGTTAGAGTATTTTGACTTAGGAGTCAAGTGAGAACACTTGATCATAGGTCATACTCATCGTTAAGCTCAAAATGGGGTTGCCATTTTCCTTTAAGCATTTCAATGTATTCACATCTTGTTGAGTTGCTTTAGCTCATGTCTTTGAGTAAAGCTTCTCTAGGATGTGAGAACTTACATTGGGATTTTGGAGAAGTCCATCATGTAGTTGAACTTGAAATGGATGCTCATGAGTTGGAGTTGGGAGCTATCCTATCATTTGTAGTTCATCTTCCTACATGGGTTAGATTTGCAAGGAACAACATGTGTATCCAAAATGACAAGAATGAAGCATAACTCAAATGTTGTCAAAGGATATGTTTAGGTTGTCTTGTTCCTTGTTCCTCCATCCATTGTTGATACTTGGGTTATACAAAATAGCTCAAGATAAGAGTGAGATGCAATCTTGTGACATGAAACTTGTCCAAGTACCTACAAAAGGTTAGATACCATACAAGGGAGCAAAGTGTCCAAGATATAAAATGATCATGAAGGATATCATGGATTAGTCAAGAATGCTCATGCCCTTGTATGCATCCATATGAACCTCTAGTTCACATTTGAAGCATCAATGATGTTCAACTCACTTCTCAAGTGACAAAACACTTTCTCATCAAGGGGTTTGGTAAAGATGTCCGCCAATTGTTTGTTGGTACGAACATGTTTAAGGTCAATATCACCTTTCTCAACATGATCTCGAATAAAATGGTGATGAACCTCAATATGCTTAGTTCGAGAATGTTGCACGGGATTGTGCGCTATCTTAATAGCACTCTCATTGTCACATAGTAATGGTACATGTCTCACACGCACACCATAGTCTTTAAGAGTTTGTGTCATCCATAGTAATTGAGCACAACATGATCCCGCGGCAATGTATTCCGCTTCGGCAGTAGACAGAGATACGGAATTTTGTTTCTTGGAGGACCAAGACACAAGAGATCTACCAAGAAATTGACATGTACCCGAAGTGGATTTTCTGTCAACCTTGTCTCCGGCATAGTCCGAATCGGAGTAGCCAACAAGATTGAAAGAAGATCCTTTGGGATACCATATGCCAAAGTTTGGTGAATGTATCAAGTATCTCACAATTCTTTTCACTGCCTTAAGGTGACACTCTTTTGGTACCGCTTGGTATCGTGCACACATGCACACACTTAGCATAATGTCGGGTCGGGAGGCACATAGATATTGTAATGAACCAATCATAGATCGGTAGACCTTTTGATCAACAGGTTTGCCATCCTTGGCCAATTCAAGATGTCCACTCGTGGGCATAGGGGTTTTCATACCTTTACTCTCTTGCATGTTGAACTTCTTGAATAAGTCCTTGGTATACTTTGTTTGAGAGACAAAAGTACCTTCCCTAGTTTGCTTGATTTGCAAACCAAGAAAGAATTTGAGTTCACTCATCATAGACATCTCGAATTTTTCCGACATCAACCTTCCAAACTTTTCACTAAATGAGGGGTTAGTAGATCCAAAGATAATATCATCAACATAAATTTGGCATACAAATAATTCTCCATTAACCCTCTTAGTGAACAAAGTTGAATCAATCTTCCCAATTTCAAAACCTTTTTCAAGAAGAAACTTTGTCAAGCATTTGTACCAAGCTCTAGGGGCTTGTTTAAGACCATAAAGAGCTTTACGAAGTTTGTACACATGATTAGGTTTCTTGGGATTCTCAAAGCCGGGAGGTTGTTTAACATACACTTCCTCCTCAATTTCACCATTTAAGAAGGCACTTTTAATATCCATTTGGTAAAGAGTGATATCATGGTGATTGGCATAAGCAAGTAAAATGCGAATGGATTCAAGTCTTGCAACGGGGGCATAGGTCTCACCATAGTCCATACCTTCGACTTGTGTGTAACCTTGTGCTACGAGACGAGCTTTGTTGCGTACCACTTGTCCATCCTCATCTTGCTTATTCCGAAACACCCATTTGGTTCCAATGATGTTTTGCTCTTCCTTAGGCTTCTCAACCAATGTCCACACTTGGTTCCTCTCAAAGTTGTGTAGCTCTTCCTGCATTGCATTCACCCAGTCGGGGTCCTTGAGAGCATCTTCCACCTTCAGAGGTTCAACACTAGAGATAAATGAGTAGTGCTCACAAAAAATAGCTAAACGAGATTTAGAGCGAATGATTCTCCCGGTTTGGATATCTCCAAGTATTTGTTCGACGGGATGATCCTTGCCGATCCTTGCTCTAACTCGAGGTAGCTTTTTCTTGGGTTGTGGTGAGGCTTCCTCATCATCATCATCTCCTTCTTCTTCGTTGATGTTGTCGTGGTTCGCTTGTGGAGGTGGAAAAGGAGGTTGAGGTGGATCATCTTGTTGCACTTCCTCATTCCCATCGTCTTGACGTGTTCCACTTGTGGATGCCTCCATATCAACTTGTCGTTCATCTTGATGTGAAGTTGGGGCTTCCACTTGAATAGACGAGGTACTCTCCTTCACTTCCACGGGGCGAATCTTACCAATGGGCAAGTCCTTGATTGCTTCCGAAGGTTCTTGATCTCCTACATCAAGTGGCAATTGCTCGACTTGCGAGCCGTTAGTCTCATCAAACTTCACATCTACCGTCTCTTCAACTTTTCGAGTGAAGTTGTTGTAGACACGGTAAGTGTGAGAGTTTGATCCATAACCAAGTAGGAACCCTTCATGAGATTTGGTTGCAAATTTTGAACGATGATGCTTATCAAGAATGTAACATTTTGAGCCAAATACTCGAAAGTATCCAACTTGTGGTTTGTTACCGGTGAGCAGTTCATACACCGTTTTACCAAGAAGCTTGTGAAGATATAGTCGATTTGTTGCATGACAAGCTGTTTCAACTGCTTCCGCCCAAAAATGTCTTGGCGTCTTGTATTCATCAAGCATCGTTCTTGCCATCTCAATGAGTGTCTGGTTCTTCCTCTCAACAACTCCATTTTGTTGAGGTGTGTACGTAGCCGAGAACTCATGTGAAATACCCTCCTCATCAAGAAAGGTGTCCACATTGGCGTTCTTGAACTCCATTCCGTTGTCACTCCGAACCTTCTTGATCTTCACTTCAAATTGATTTTGAGCCTTTCTTGCGAAGTTCTTGAAGATCTTTTGTACCTGCAATTTGTCATCAAGAAAGAACACCCACGTAAATCTGGAAAATCATCAACAATGACCAAACTAGAAGAGTTACCACCAAGACTCTTATAGGCGTTGGGACCAAAAAGATCCATATGAAGTAGCTCAAGTGGTCTCCTCGTGGTCATAATGTTCTTCATGGGATGGCTTCCTCCAACATGTTTTCCTGCTTGGCAAGCACTACACAGTCGATCTTTGTCAAATATAACATCTTTCACTCCAAGAATTTGATCTCCTTTAACGGGTTTATCAAGGTTACGCATACCGACATGTCCAAGTCTTCTATGCCATAACCAACCTTTAGACGATTTAGCAATTAAACAAGTACGAGGTTGAGCTCTCTTAGTGAAATCAACAATGTATAGATCACCTCTACGAATGCCGGTAAAGACCATATTATGATTATCTTGGCGAAACACTTGGCAATCTACTTTGGTAAATAGAACATTAAAGCCAAAATTAGCTAGTCTAGATACGGAAAGAAGATTGTAACCAAGAGATTCAACAAGCATAACATTTTGTATGGAGCTATCATTGGATATGGCCACCTTACCAAGGCCAAGTACCTTACCCTTGGAGTTGTCTCCAAAAGTCACATACTTGCGTGGACCATCATTTTTAGTAAGCTCACGAAACATGTCTCTATCTCCGGTCATGTGATCGGTACAACCGCTGTCAAGAATCCACTCTTTTCCTCCGGCCATATAATCTCGAAGATTTGCCATAAGACTGAGATTCCTCAAGGTCATCTCAAATTCAATATCAAAGTCTTCGTCTTCATCATAATAGTCATGCTCAACATCATCATCATCATGCATTTGATCATTACCTAGGGCAATAGATTTATTAGTTTCATGATCATGACAATGTTCAAGTTTATGGATTCTAATAGTTTCCATGATAATGTTGCTAATAGTTCTAACATCTCCTTTGGCACGCATGAGATCACGAAGCTCAAACAAGCAATCATCAAACTTAGGATCACTAGGACTCATCTTGTGAAAAACAACAGCCTTATGAAGAATCTTATCTAGACTCTTTAAGGAATAATCAGGATATCGCTTTTCTAAATCATGCCATAGAGTATAAGCACATGCAAAGTTTCGTATACAACCAAGCACAATCTTAGGTAATCCTCTAATGATAAGATTGACAGTTCTAAGATTACGAAGCATATCAATTTCCTCTTCATGAGTAGGATGCAAGGGATCAATAGGGGGCACATAAGGATTATGAATATACTTGCTCAAGTTAAATTCATCAAAAATATCAAGCATTTCATCTTTCCAAAAGTTGTAATACTCCCCATCGAGAATAGGCACTCTACGTCTAAGACTCCCCAACGTAGACACATCCATCTCCCTCCAATGGTGATGAAACCAAGGCAATGGAGACCAATGCTCTGATACCAATTGTGGGATCGAGGAGATAAATCTAGAGGGGGGTGAATAGACTCCTAACGAGCCAAAGGTGCAGTTTTTGATTTCTCTTTGAACTTAGGCAGATTTTGGCACAAGTTAAGATCACTCCAATGCTTTCTACACATGCATATCTAGAGATTGAGCAGCGAAAATAGTAAAGCATGCAATAGTGCAGAAAGTAAAGGGGTAGAGTATGGAAGATCAAACTCAATGAAGACACGGTGGTTTTTGGCGTGGTTCCGATAGGTGGTGCTATCGTACGTCCACGTTGATGGAGACTTCAACCCACGAAGGGTAACGGCTGCGCGAGTCCACGGAGGGCTCCACCCACGAAGGGTCCATGAAGAAGCAACCTTGTCTATTCCACCATGGCTTACGTCTACGAAGGACTAGCCTCACTCAGGTAGATCTTCACGAAGTAGGCGATCTCCTTGCCCTTACAAACTCTTGGTTCAACTCCACATCTGGTTGGAGGCTCCCAAGTGACACCTAACCAATCTAGGAGACACCACTCTCCAAAAGGTAATAGACGGTGTGTTGTTGATGAACTCATTGCTCTTGTGCTTCAAATGATAGTCTTCCCAGCACTCAAACAACTCCTCACAGATTTGGCTATGGTGGAAGAAGGATTTGAGTGGAAAGCAACTTGGGAAAGGCTAGAGATCAAGGTTCAAATGGTAGGAATGGAATATCTTGATCTCAACACATGAGTAGGTGGTTCTCTCTCAGAAAATGAATGGTGGAAGTGTAGGCACGTTTTGATGGCTCTCCTTACTGAGAAGGATGTGGTGGAGGGGTATATATAGCCTCCACACAAGATCCAACCGTTACACACTTTTGACCCAACTCGGTGGCACCGAAACAATCATCTCGGTAGCACCGAACTGTGTAAAAGATATGAACGTTAGGAATCTCGGTGGGACCGATACGGACAACTCGGATGGACCAAAGTGCAATGGCTTAGGGCAAACCTCATCTCGGTGGCACCGATTGCATCAACTCGGTTGGACCGAAGTGAAGCAATAAGGCAACAGAGACTTGGCAAGCCATCTCGGTGAGACCGATTTGCAAACATGATTTGGATCCATATGTTTCATGCTATGGTTAGATTTATCTTAATTCTTATTTCATAGTTGCGGATGCTTGCGAGAGGGGATAATCATAATTGGGAGGCTTGTTCAAGTAAGAACAGCACCCAAGCACCGGTTCACCCACATATCAAATTATCAAAGTAGCGAACGCGAATCAAGCAAACATGATGAAAGTGACTAGATGAAATTCCCATGTGTCCTCGAGAACTCTTTGCTTATTATAAGAGATCGTTCCAGCTTGTCCTTTGCTATAAAAAGGATTGGGCCATCTTGCTGCACCTTTGTTACCGTTACTACTGGTTACTTGTTACGAATTACCTTGCTACCAAACTATCTGTTACCTACAATTTCAGTGCTTGCAGAGAATACCTTGCTGAAAACCGCTTGTCATTTCCTTCGGCTCCTTGTTGGGTTCGACACTCTTACTTATCGAAAGGACTACGATTGATCCCCTATACTTGTGGGTCATTAAGATCTTTTCTGGCGCCATTGCTGGGGAGTGAAGCGCCTTTGGTGAGTGGAATTTGGTAAGGAAACATTTATATTACGTGCTGAAATTTACGGTCACTTGTCACTATGGAAAGTAATCCTTTGAGGGGCTTGTTCGGGGTATCTTCACCTCGACCGGAAGCAATAAGAGTTGCTCCTCAACCTAATGAACCTACTGAAAATATTTACTATGAAATCCCTTCGGGTATGATAGAGAAACTGCTAGCTAATTAATCCTTATGCAGGATATGGAACAGTGCATCCTTATGTGCACTTGATATATGTGGATGAAATTTGTGGATTGTTTAAGCTTGCAGGTTTATCCGGAGATGGAGTTAAGAATAAATTATTCCCTTTATCTATGGAGGGAAAGGCATTGACATGGTATAGGCTATGTGATGATACTGAAACATGGGATTGGAACCGTTTGAAGCTGGAATTTCACCAGAAATTTTATCCTATGCATTTGGTTCATTGTGATCGGAATTATATATATAATTTTTTGCGTCGTGAAGGAGAAAGTATCGCTCAAGCTTGGGGGAGGCTTAAGTATATGTTGCACACATGCCCCAATCATGAGCTCTCAAGAGAAATAATTATTCAAAACTTTTATGCTCGGCTTTCTCATAATGATCAATCCATGCTCGATACTTCTTCTACTGGCTCCTTTATGAAGAGAACTATTGAATTCAGATGGGATCTTCTGGAAAGAATTAAACGTAACTCTGAAGATTGGGAAATCGACAAAGGTAAAGTGTCAGGTATAAATCTTGAGTTTGATTGTGTTAAATCTTTTATGGAAACTGATGCTTTTCATAAGTTTACTACTAAATATGGACTCAACTCTGAGATAGTAGCTACCTTTTGTGAATCTTTTGCTGCTCATGTTGATCTCCCTAAAGAGAAATGGTTTAAATATCATCCACTTATCGAATTAAATGAAGAACATGTTAGTGTTAAAGAAGAAACAATTGTTTACAATGTTGATCCAGTTGTGCCTACTGCTTACATTGAGAAACCTCCTTTCCCTGTTAGGATTAAGGAACATGCTAAAGCTTCAACTGTGGTTAACAAAATTAATATAAGAACACCTAGACCTTCTGAACAAATTAAAGTTGAACCTAATATTGCAGTGGTTAAAGACCTTTTGGTTGATGATATTGATGGGCATGTTATTTACTTTTGTGATGAGGCTGCTAGAATTGCTAAGCCCGTAGTTGGCATGCCTGTTGTTTCTGTTAAGATTGGAGATCATTGCTATCATGGTTTGTGTGATATGGGTGCTAGTGTGAGTGCTATTCCATTTTCTTTATATCAAGAAGTAATGCATGATATTGCACCTGTTGAGATTGAAGATATAGATGTTACTATTAAGCTTGCAAACAGGGATACTATTACACCACTTGGGATTGTTAGAGATGTTGAAGTTTTGTGTGGTAAAATCAAATACCCTACTGATTTCTTAGTACTTGGGTCACAACAAGATAATTTTTGTCCCATTATATTTGGTAGACCTTTCTTGAATACCGTTAATGCTGAAATTGATTGTGTTAAAGAAAAGGTTCGAGTTAAGTTTGGTGATATATCTCATGAATTTAATTTCTCTAAGTCTAGTAGACAACCGCATGATAAAGAATTACCCAGTAAAGATGAAATTATAGGACTTGCTTCTATAGCTGTGCCTCCTACTGATCCTTTAGAACAATATTTGCTAGACCATGAAAATGATATGCATATGAATGAAAGAAATGAAATAGATGAGTTGTTCTTTAAGCAAGAACCTATCCTTAAACATAATTTGCCTGTTGAAACTTTGGGAGATCCTCCTCCACCGAAGGGTGATCCTGTGTTTGAATTAAAGCAATTACCCGATACGCTTAAATATGCTTATCTTGATGAAAAGAAGATATATCATGTTATTATTAGTGCTAACCTTTCAGAGCATGAAGAAAAGAGATTACTTAAAACTGTGAAGAAGCACCGTGCTACTATTGGATATACTCTCGATGATCTTAAGGGCATTAGTCCCACTTTATGTCAGCATAAAATTCATATGGAGCCCGATGCTAAACCCGTTGTTGATCATCAAAGAAGGTTGAATCCTAAAATGAAGGATGTGTTTAGAACTAAAATATTAAAGCTTCTGGAGGCAGGTATAATTTATCCCATAGCTGATAGTAGATGGGTAAGTCCTGTTCATTGTGTTCCTAAGAAAGGAGGTATTACTGTTGTTCCTAATGATAAAAATGAACTTATCCCACAAAGAATTGTAACTGGTTATATGATGGTAATTGATTTCAGAAAATTAAATAAAGCTACTAGGAAAGATCATTACCCCTTGCCTTTTATTGATCAAATGTTAGAAATATTATCTAAGCATACACACTTTTGCTTCCTAGATGGCTATTCTGGTCTCTCTCAAATACCTGTATCACGAGAAGATCAAGAGAAAACCATGTTTACTTGTCCTTTTGGAACTTATGCTTACGTCGTATGCCTTTTGGTTTATGTAATGCACCTGTTACCTTTCAAAGATGTATGACTGCTATATTCTCTGACTTTTGTGAAAAGATTGTTGAGGTTTTCATGGATGATTTTTCCATTTACGGAACTTCTTTTGATGATTGCTTAAGCAATCTTGATCGAGTTTTGCAGAGATGTGAAGAAACTAATCTTGTCTTGAATTGGGAGAAGTCCCACTTTATGGTGAATGAAGGTATATTCCTTGGGCATAAAATTTCTGAAAGAGGTATTGATGTTGATAAAACTAAAGTTGATGCAATTGAGAAAATGCCATGTCCTAAAGATATCAAAGGTATAAGAAGTTTCCTTGGAAATGCTGGTTTCTATAGAAGGTTTATAAAAGACTTCTCTAAAATTTCTAGGCCTCTCACTAATCTTTTGCAAAAAGATGTTCCATTTGTTTTTGATGATGATTGCGTAGAAGCCTTTGAAATACTTAAGAAAGCCTTAATTTCTGCACCTATTGTTCAACCACTTGATTGGAACCTACCTTTTGAAATTATGTGTGATGCTAGTGATTATGCTGTCGGTGCCATTCTAGGTCAAAGGGTTGATAAGAAATTGAATGTCATTCATTATGCTAGTAAAACTCTAGACAGTGCTCAAAGAAATTATGCTACTATTGAGAAAGAATTTTTTGCAGTTGTGTTTGCATGTGATAAATTTATATCTTACATTGTGGATTCCAAAGTTACTATTCACACTAATCATGCTGCTATTAAATATCTTATGGAAAAGAAAGATGCTAAACCTAGACTTATTAGGTGGGTTCTTTTGCTACAAGAATTTGATTTGCATATTGTTGATAGAAAAGGAGCCGAGAATCCCGTAGCAGATAATTTGTCTAGAATGGAAAATGTTCTTGATGACCCACTTCCAATTAATGATGATTTCCCTGATGAACAATTAGCTGCAATAAATGTTTCTCGTAACACTCCATGGTATGCATACTATGCTAATTATATTGTTGCCAAATATATACCACCTAGTTTCACATACCAAAAAAAGAAAAAAGTTCTTCTTTGATTTAAGGCATTACTTTTGGGATGACCCACATTTATATAAAGGAGGAGTAGATGGTATTATTAGACGTTGTGTACCTGAGCATGAACATGAACAAATCCTATGAAAGTGTCACTCCGAGGCATACGGAGGACACCATGCGGGAGACATAACTGCACATAAGGTATTACAATCTGGTTTTTATTGGCCTACTCTCTTCAAAGATGCACATAAGTTTTTCCTTTCTTGTGATGAATGTCAAAGAATTGGTAGTGTTGGTAGACGTCAGGAAATGCCTATGAATTATTCACTTGTTATTGAACCATTTGATGTTTGGGGTTTTGATTATATGGGACCTTTTCCTAAATCCAATGGGTATACACATATTTTAGTTGCTGTTGATTACGTTACTAAGTGGGTAGAAGCTATTCCAACTAGTAGTGCTGATCATAACATTTCTATTAAAATGCTTAAAGAAGTTATATTTCCGAGGTTTGGAGTCCCTAGATACTTGATGACTGATGGTGGCTCACATTTTATTCATGGTGCTTTCCGTAAATTGCTTGCTAAATATGATGTTAATCATAGAATTGCATCTCCTTATCATCCTCAGTCTAGTGGTCAAGTTGAATTGAGTAATAGAGAAATAAAATTAATTTTGCAAAAGACCATTAATAGATCCAGGAAAAATTGGTCTAAGAAACTTGATGAAGCATTATGGGCTTACAGAACTGCTTATAAGAATCCTATGGGTATGTCTCCATATAAAATGATTTATGGAAAAGCATGTCATTTACCTCTTGAATTGGAACATAAGGCATATTGGGCAATAAAAGAACTTAACTATGATTTCAAACTTGCCGGTGAAAAGAGGTTATTTGATATTAGCTCTATAGATGAATGGAGAACCCAAGCTTATGAAAATGCCAAGTTATTTAAAGAAAAGGTCAAAAGATGGCATGATAAAAGAATCCAAAAACGGGAATTCAAAGTGGGTGAGCAAGTTCTATTGTACAACTCTCGTTTCAGATTTTTTGCAGGAAAACTTCTCTCCAAATGGGAAGGACCCTATATCATCGAAAAAGTTTACCGCTCCGGAGCTATCAAAATCAACAACTCCGAAGGCACCAACCCGAGAGTGGTGAATGGACAAAGAATTAAGCATTATATCTCAGGTACCCCCATTAATGTTGAAAGTAATATTATTCAGACAATGACACCGGAGGAACACATCAAAGAGTACTTCCGGAACGCTCCAAAACCCTAAAAAGGGGTAGGTATGTGATACGGTAAGTAAACTGACTCCAAAAATTCCATAAAAAATATTTCTATCCGTTTTGGAATATTAGAAAAATTACAAAAATAAGAAACAGCTGAGGGGACCCACGATTCGCCCACAAGGCAACAGGGCGCGACCCCCCCTGGGGCGCGCCGTGATGCCTTGTGGGCCCCTCGTGTGCCCTCCCGACTCCTTTTTCCTCTCGTATGCTTGTTTTGCAAGATAAAAATTCTTTATATATACTCATGGGTGTATTGACCACCGCATCGCAAGTTTCTCCTCTGTTCTTGTTTCAGACTATTTTTTTTTGACAGATCTAGAACACCATGGCCTCTCCAAGCTCGTCCAAGGACAAGTTCTGCGAGAAGGCCAGACTGGAAGCGGTGGAACAGGAGATCTTCAAGTGCCAAGGGATGGTGGAGCGCGGACTTAGTGCTAACCACTCCATGATCACGGAGTTCATCCGTGAGCACAAGGTGGACGACAAGAATATTGGGGACGTCATCTTCAAGCTCAACGACCGGATTGATTATCTTCAGGCCCAAATCTATGATCTACAAAATCAAAATTTTGAGTATGAGGCCAAGTTCAAAGGTATGAGTTTAGCTGCAAATTTCAAGACTCCGGAAACACGTTCGTCCTTTTATGATGGAGAACCTATGCCTTGGAAGACGGAGGACAAGCCTACCTCTTCATCACCACCATCACCGAAGATGGAGACTTGAATACATGGGTATGGGCGCCACCCTTGGCTTGTGCCAAGCTTGGGGGAGGTGCCCCGGTATCGTATCACCATCACTTTTATCATCATTATCTATCTTAGTTCAATCCTTAGTTATTTCGTGATTTAGAAGAATAAAGTTTTAGTATGATCTAGTTTCGAGTGTTTGCTTTGTGGTCTATCTATCTATGTAATCATGTGTGAAAGTTATATAATAAAGAGTAGTTCGAGTTGAGTGTTTTTCTTTTGTTGATCCAATCTTAGAAATAAAATAAAGAGAATAAAAAGTAAGATCATATGCTAATCCCATGGGGAGTGATAACTTCACATAAAAGAAGTATAATTGATAAAACTTGTTGGAAGTTGACAAACATAGCATTGGTCATTGTTGCAATTCATGAAAAAGTAATAAAGGAAGAGAGGTCTATAAATATACTATCTTGGACATCTTTTATATGATTGTGATCCCCCATTAAATATTCTATGTCAATTAGTCGACGTTGGACAAGGAAGACAACGTAATGAGTTATGTTTGCTTATATTCACATAGAAGTTATATTGATTTGGATCCTCCAACATGTGGTGTTTGCCCCCTATCTTTTGCTAGCCAAAAATTCTGTACTAAGTAGAGATACTACTTGTGCATCCAGAAACCCTTAAACCCAGTTTCATGCCATGAGAGTCCACCATATCTACCTATGGATTGAATAAGATCCTTCAAGTAAGTTGTCATCGGTGCAAAAGCAATAAAAATTGCTCCTAAATATGTATGATCTTTTATTGTAAGGGAAAATAAGTTTTGTACGAACTTGTGACAGTGAAGAAATAAAAGCGACAGACTGCATAATAAAGGTCGCTATCACAAGGGGCAATATAAAGTGATGTTCCTTTACATTAAGAGCTTGCACATCCCAAAACAAAAAGCGCATGACAACCTCTGCTTCCCTCTGCGAAGGGCCTATCTTTTACTTTATGTATTTACTTTCATGCAAGAGTCAATAGTATTCTCCTCTATTCCGTTTTTATTTTCTCTCTTGGCGAGCATCATGTGGTGGGGATAGATCCAAGCATATATATCCAGTTGGATGTAGGGGATCATGAGTTATTATTGTTGACAATACCCTTGAGGTAAATACATTGGGAGGCAAAATTATAAGCCCCTATCTTTCTATGTGTCTGGCTGAAACTTTTTGCTCCATAAGTATGATGTGAGTGTTAGCAATCATAGAAGATTAAATGATAGTTGAGTATGTGAACTTGCTGAACAAAGCTCTTACATAGACTCTTTCTGATAATATGATGAATTGCAATTGCTTCAGTGACTGAGATCATAGTTTGTTAGTTTTCAATACGGTTTATGGTTCATACTTTAACTTGTGAATAAATTGTTACTTTTTCATGAGAAGTTTTATGATGATATATTGCTGTTATAATAAAGATCATGATGCATGCATGTCCGTATTCTATTTTTTTATCGACACCTCTCTCTCTAAACATGAGGTCATGATTACCGATTTCGACTTGCGCTTGAGGACAAGCAAGGTCTAAGCAGGGGGAAGTTGATACGTCCAATTTGCATCATGATTTCCTACTATTATTTATAATATATTTGATCATTATTTCACTTTATGATGCAATTCTTATGCCTATTCTCTCTTAATTTGCAAGATTTATATGCAGAGGGAGAATACCGGCAGCTGGAATTCTGGACCTGAAATAGCTACAGCAGAGATACCTCTCCTACAGAGCTCCAATTGACTTGAAATTTCATGGAGATTTTTTTATTGAATATATAAAAAATACTAGAAAAAAGAGATACTGGAGGGGACCCACCAGTTGCCCACAAGGCAACAGGGCGCCCCCCTGGGCACGCCCTGATGCCTTGTGGGCCCCCTGGCTAGCGTCTGGCCCCCTCCTTCTGCTATATAAGCTCATTTACCCTAAAAAATTATAGAGAAGACTTTCGGGACGAAGTGCCACCGTCTCGAGGCGGAACCTGGGCAGGAGCAATTTTGCTCTTCGGCGGAGCGATTCCGTCGGGGATACTTCCCTCCGGGAGGGGGAAATCGAAGCCATCAACATCACCAACGATCCTCTCATCGTGGGAGGATCAATCTTCATCAACATCTTCACCAGCACCATCTCATCTCAAACCCTAGTTTATCTCTTGTATTCAATCTTTGTCTCAAAACCTCAGATTGGTACCTGTGGGTTGCTAGTAGTGTTGATTACATCTTGTAGTTGATGCTAGTTGGTTTATTTGGTGGAAGATTATATGTTCAAATCCTTAATGATATTCAATACCCCTCTGATCTTGAACATGCATATGATTTGTGAGTAGTTACTTTTGTTCTTGAGGACATGGGAGAAGTCTTGTCATAAGTAATCATGTGAATTTGGTATTCTTTCGATATTTTGATGATATGTATGTTGTTGCTTCCTTTAGTGGTGTCGTGTGAACGTCGACTACATGACACTTCACCATCTTTGGGCCTAAGGGAAGGCATTGTGGAGTAGTAATTAGATGATGGGTTGCTAGAGTGACAGAAGCTTAAACCCTAGTTTATGCGCTATTCCGTAAGGGGCTGATTTGGATCCATATGTTTCATGCTATGGTTAGATTTATCTTAATTCTTCTTTCATAGTTGCGGATGCTTGCGAGAGGGGGTAATCATAAGTGGGAGGCTTGTTCAAGTAAGAACAGTACCCAAGCACCGGTCCACCCACATATCAAATTATCAAAGTAGCGAACGCGAATCAAGCAAACATGATGAAAGTGACTAGATGAAATTCCCATGTGTCCTCGAGAACTCTTTGCTTATTATAAGAGATCGTTCCGGCTTGTCCTTTGCTATAAAAAGGATTGGGCCATCTTGATGCACCTTTGTTACCGTTACTACTTGTTACTTGTTACGAATTACCTTGCTACCAAACTATCTGTTACCAACAATTTCAGTGCTTGCAGAGAATACCTTGCTGAAAACCGCTTGTCATTTCCTTCTTCTCCTCGTTGGGTTCGACACTCTTACTTATCGAAAGGACTACGATTGATCCCCTATACTTGTGGGTCATCAACCGGCGTCATCTGATTTCGAAGTTCGGCTGAGCAGCGGCGAGACGTATGTCCATTCAGTTGATTCAGGGTTTCCAACTCAATGTATGCATGAATTGGCTACTCGGATCAAACTGGCCTCTCGACATAAATATATGCATGTGCGGATGGCTCGGTTCAAACTGACCGAATGTCACGAGGGCGTGGAGTCTATATTCCTATTTGGCACCAGGACTTCTTTTTAATATAAGTTTGTTTGGAATCAGGAGGACAGTAACGTGGAGTCCATATTCTCATTTCGCATCGGGATTTTTTTTAGTCTATTATGCAGATCTACTTTTAAATTTTAAATCTCACTCGTCAATCTTTATGGCTAACATGAAATCAACGGATATGAAAAGGTGACTTATGGAGAACTATGAAAGCCTCCTCCCTTTAATATTAGGTATAGATATATCTATGCTGAATTATCCAAACCTACTCCAAGACTGTTGTGACAAAAGTTGAATATGCTCTTCAAACATCTATGCTGAATTATACTCTGGAGTAACAAAAGTTGAATACTCCGGGACTGTTTCAACATTTAGGGAGTAGATTCGGCAGTTTAGGACTGTAGTTGAATATGTTTGTGATTGTTCAAACAAAGTTGAAAATGTTTAGGATTGTAGTTTGTCAGTTTAGGACTGTAGTTTGTCATTAGGCAATCCAGGATAGAAATTTTGGTTGTAGTGACCATTTTCCTTTCAAGCGGGAAGTTTGCAACAATTTGCCCTCTCCCTTGTGTCGGTGTACGACAATCCATGGGGCCGGAGAGCCCCTTCAACGTCTAGCTAGGGCTCGCAGCACACAAAGAGCAACAACAACCGCAAAGCACACAAGTGTTTACCCAGGTTCGGGCTGCAGTATGCGTAAAACCCTACTCCTGCTTTAGTGGATTTATGAGTGTTTGGAACCCTGTGTTTACAAGAGCGCAACCTTGCCGACAAGGAGCTCGGGAGGTGCTGCTAAGCTACTGTAAATGAGCAAGGGTCCAACCCTCGTAAAGGTTGCCTTGGCCCTCCTTTTATAGATGAAAGTGGTAACCACAGTGGCAAAGTGGTAATTACATAGTAATTGGATAGCAACAGTGCTATCATACCTAACATGGACGGGTTAGGACAAACGCATTAAATGCGCTGTTAGGTGTCACGCTGGGACGAATGCCGGCAAGGGAGCCCCGCTCCACCTGTACCGTCAGCCCAGCTACCTTTTATTATCGTGAAACATCTTGGATGGGTGTCAATAAAGTCATTCTTCAGGCGGTGGATCGCCACGTGCCCCGACAGGCTCGACCTAACCACCTACGCACTCGCCATCTGTCGGCAAGAGTCTGACATGTAGGTGCAGCGAAGCGGTGGAGGGAGCTTGTCGGCTTGAGGCTTGTCGGTCCCGAACTTGCCGGTCTCAAGCTTGCCGGCAACGTGGGAAATGCCTTCTCAGGAACCGGATCTTGATCTCCAGTACTTCTCGATCACCTGCCTCGAGGTCTTCTTCATGGTATTTGACTATCATGTCTTGAGTTCTTCTGGAATGAATCCATCCTCCGCCAAGCCCTCCCCGGCGTGGAGGCTGCAACTGTCTGCGCGTAGTCAGGGGTATGAACACCCTTGTCACTACACCGACACCTTGCAACTAGTAGAAGAGCGGACCAAGCTCCTCCCTTATCTTTGGGGCATCCCGAAGCTTTTCTTGCCAAGCAAAAAGAAAGCAGAACCAACATCTGATCTGGAGTAGCATACCCTTCTAAGTAACACACTCTGTCAATGTAAGTTCATCAGCTGAGAGGACCTCACATGTCAGTTCTCGCAGCTTCACTTCTTGGAGCTCATGACCGTTGGGCTCGCCGGACAAGGAACACAGATGCCTCTATGGCCTGTGAAAATTTAGATTAGGTTAAAAATGTCATGTCCGCTTTTGGTTAATGAAATATGTCGGTCATGAATTTGGTCTGGTTTAAATGAAAATTGTCCGATTTCCATAAAATGTGTCTGGTTTGTTCAAATTCCATTTGAAATATCGCCGGACGTTTGATGAATAGGGTTGGATGGTCGTCTCCGATATCACTGTCCATGGACGTGTCCGTGGACAGATGCTACGTCAGTTTTAGGGGATAGCGTTAGAGATGCCTTAAAGAGCCTTGGCAACCATCCAAACGAAGACCAAAGTTTTGGCTATGACCAAAAAAATGGTAAGGGCAACTCCAACCGGCCGACCCAAACAGACACAAATTTTGTCCGTTTGGGTCGGCAAACGGACAGGCGGACGGGCGAACATGGCCGGACAAGGCCGGAGTACCCAACGCAAGACCCATTTGGGGAGATGTCCGCCCCCGTCGTTTTGTCGAACACCCGTCAGCGTGGACGACAAGCACGCGCCCGAGGAGAGTTGTCCTGGCCGGGCGTGGCCTGTCGCGGCGCATGCGCAACAGTTGTAGCGCTACCGTGAGGCCCCTCCACCGCCGGCACAGGCAGCGCGCGACCAGGAGCGAGGCCAGCAGCAGACGCGGCACCCGGGACTCAGCCTTGAGGTCATCCCGCGCCCGCAGCGCGTGCCGCGACTCGGCCTTGAGGCGGGTCTCGGAGCTCGCGAGGGACTCCTCTGCCGCGCGGCGCAGGCGCCGTTCCTCCTCCAGCTTTGCGGTGAGGTCCAGCTTGGGATCGACGGAGTCCAGAGCACGGCGGCAGTACACCCCATGCTCCTAGATCCCGTCGAGGGGACTCACAGGTGCAGAACGCGACGTCTAGCGGACACGCAGGTGCAGAGCGCGACGTCGAGAGGACGCACAGGTGCAGAGCGCGGCGTCAGGGCACCCCGTGCTCCCAGATCCCGTCGAGGAGACTCTGGCCGCGGCGAGGTCTGGCGGCTGGGGATCTGCATGCCTGGCCTAGAGCGGCGGAGGGAGCGCCACCGTGCCTGGGACTCCGGCGGCGGCGAGGTCTGGCGGCTGGGCGCTCTCTCCCGTCCTGTCAAGGTGCTCCCGCGGTGGCCTGCTCGTGCTGCGTCCCGGACCAGAGCGGCGAGGAGCGCCTGGCGTCCGAGGCGGCCTGCTCGTGCTGCTTGATCAGCTGTGTCCCGGACCAGAGCACTAGCAAGTGAGCACGACGGAGGCGCTGCTCCGGCGTTACCCCGGCGGCTGCCTCGTCGCCCACGGCATGGTTGGTGGTCTGCACCGGGATGGGTGGGTGTGTGGGGGAGAAGAGAGAGGAAAATGTGGAGAGGGATGGGATGGTGGGTGAATGGCAGGTGGACCCAGGCCGGACATGAGAGGACACAGACGGACGAGGAGGACGCAGCAAGAGGAGGACGCAGCAAACGTCAGATTTGTGTCCGCTTCAGACCCAAATCGCGAGCAAATTTGGTTCGAAAATGGGTCCGAGCGAACACAAAACCAATGAAAAATGAGATGCGTCGCAGCGTTGGGCCGTTGTTGTTTTTTTGTTCGTTTGGACTCAAACGGACACCTGAACGAAATGGGGTTGTGCGTTGGAGTTGGTCTAAGGGCAACTCTAACCGATCCCTTATAAGTTAGCAGAGTAAAACTCTTAGTGGAGTATATATACTCCACTAAAATTTGACCGCACCTAGCCGATCCCCTAAAATTAGCGGAGTAAAACTAAATTTGCATAAATTCGATCAAATTTGAACCGAACGATGATGCATTTAAACATAAATCCAACACATAAAGTTCTTGCAACCGAACACTAAACATAAATTTAAACTAAAATTAAACTTAAACTACTTGCGGCCGAAGTGGAGGTGGAGCCAATCCTTCCGGGTGAGGCCGCCATTGACGAGAGCCGGGTCCGGGCCGGTGCCGTCGTCGTCGTCATCGGGGAAGACGCTCCGCCACTCCTCGACGTCGATCTCGTCGTTGCCGCCCACCTCACCGCTCGCGTTGCCGCCCTCGTCGTCGGAGATGACGATAACTTCGCCGTCATTGACGGCGAAGATCACCCGCTCCGCCCGAAGGAAATATGCCCTAGAGGCAATAATAAGTTGTTATTTATATTTCCTTATATCATGATAAATACTTATTATTCATGCTAGAATTGTATTAACCGGAAACTTAGTACATGTGTGAATACATAAGACAATCAGAGTGTCCCTAGAATGCCTCTACTTGACTAGCTCATTAATCAAAGATGGTTAAGTTTCCTGACCATGGACAAGTGTTGTCAGTTGATGAACGGGATCACATCATTAGAGAATGATGTGATGGACAAGACCCATCTGTTAGCTTAGCATAATGATCGTTTAGTTTTATTGCTACTGCTTTCTTCATGACTTATACATATTCTTCTGACTATGAAGATTATGCAACTCCCGAATACCGGAGGAACACTTAGTGTGCTATCAAATGTCACAACGTAACTGGGTGATTATAAAGATGCTCTACAGGTGTCTCCGAAGGTGTTTGTTGAGTTGGCATAGATCGAGAATAGGATTTGTCACTCCGAATGTTGGAGAGGTATCTCTGGGCCCTCTCAGTAATGTACATCACTATAAGCCTTGCAAGCAATGTGACTAATGAGTTAGTTGCGGGATGATACATTACGGAATGAGTAAAGAGACTTGCCAATAACGAGATTGAACTAGGTATGATGATACCGTCGATCGAATCTCGGGCAAGTAACATACCGATGACAAAGGGAACAACGTATGTTGTTATGCGGTTTGACCGATAAACATCTTCATAGAATATGTAGGAGCCAATATGAGAATCCAGGTTCCGCTATTGGTTATTGACCGGAGATGTGTCTCGGTCATGTTTACATAGTTCTCGAACCCGTAGGGTCCGCACGCTTAACGTTCGATGACGATTTGTATTATGAGTTATGTGATTTTGATGACCGAAGTTTGTTCGGAGTCCCGGATGAGATCGCGGACATGACGAGGAGTCTCGAAATGGTCGAGAGGTAAAGATTCATATATTGGAAGGCTATATTCGGACGTCGGAAAGGTTCCGAGTGATTCGGGTATTTTTCGGAGTACCGGGGAGTTACGGGAATTCACCGGGAGAAGTAATGGGCCTTATTGGGCCATACGGGAAAAGGAGAGGTAGGCCACGTGAGGAGGCGTGCGCCCCCCCTTGCCCAAACCGAATTGGACTAGGGGAGGGGGCGCAACCTCCTCTTTCCTTTCCCTCTCCCTTCCCCCTTTCCTACTCCGTATGGGAGGTGGAATCCTACTAGGACTAGGGAGTCCTAGTAGGACTCCACACCTTGGTGCGCCCCCCCCCTAGGGCCGGCTGCCTCTCCCTCTCCCTCCTTTATATATGGAGGCAAGGGGCACCCCAAACACACAACAGTTGTTCCTTAGCCGTGTGCGGTGCCCCCCTCCACAGTTCAACACCTCGGTCATATTGTCGTAGTGCTTAGGCGAAGCCCTGCGCCGGTAACATCATCATCACCGTCGTCACGCCGTCGTGCTGACGGAACTCTCCCTCGACCCTCTACTGGATCAAGAGCTCGAGGGACGTCATCGTGCTGAATGTGTGCTGAACACGGAGGTGCCGTACGTTCGGTACTTGGATCGGTCGGATCGTGAAGACGTTCGACTACATCATCCGCGTTACTAAACGCTTCCGCTTTCGGTCTACGGGGGTACGTAGACACACTCTCCCCTCTCGTTGCTATGCATCACCATGATGGATCTTGCGTGATCGTAGGAATTTTTTTTTGAAATACTACGTTCCCTAACAGTGGCATCCGAGTCAGGTCTATGCGTAGATGTTATATGCACGAGTAGAACACAAAGGGTTTGTGGGCGATAATAGTCATACTGCTTACCACCAACGTCTTACTTTGATTCCGCGGTATTGTTGGATGAAGCGGCCTGGACCGACATTACACGTATGCTTACGTGAGACTGGTTCTACCGACGTGCTTCGCACAAAGGTGGCTGGCGGGTGTCTGTTTCTCCAACTTTAGTTGAATCGAGTTGGACTACGGCTGGTCCTTGTTGAAGGTTAAAACAGCACACTTGACGTAAAATCGTTGTGGTTTTGACGCGTAGGTAAGAATGGTTCTTGCTAGAAAACCGTTGCAGCCACGTAAAACTTGCAACAACAAAGTAGAGGACGTCTAACTTGTTTTTGCAGGGTATGCCGTGATGTGATATGGTCAAGACATGATGAGATATAAGTTGTTGTATGAGATGATCATGTTTTGTATTATATTATGACAACCGGCAGGAGCCTAATGGTTGTCTCTTTATTGTATGAGATGCAAGCACGATGTATATGCTTTACTTTATCGCTAAACGTTAGCAATAGTCATAAAAGCAATAGTTGGTGAGACGACTACACGATGACAAGTTGATGGAGATCAAGATGATGAAGATCATGGTGTCGTACCGGTGACGATGGAAATCATGACGGTGCTTTGGAGATGGAGATCAAAGGTATAAGACGATGATGGCCATATCATGTCACATATTTTGATTGCATGTGATGTTTATCCTTTATGCATCTTATTTTGCTTAGTACGGCGGTAGCATTATAAGATGAATCCCTCACTGAATTTCAAGGTATAAGTGTTCTCCCTGAGTATGCACCGTTGCTACAGTTCGTCGTGCCGAGACACCACGTGATGATCGGGTGTGATAAGCTCTACGTTCACATACAACGGGTGCAAGCCAGTTTTGCACGCGCAGAATACTCGGGTTAAACTTGACGAGCCTAGCATATGCAGATATGGCCTCGGAACACTAATACCGAAAGGTCGAGCGTGAATCATATAGTAGATATGATCAACATAGTGATGTTCACCATTGAAAGCTACTCCATCTCACGTGATGATCGGACATGGTTTAGTTGATATGGGTCACGTGATCATTTAGATGACTAGAGGGATGTCTATCTAAGTGGGAGTTCTTAAGTAATATGATTAATTGAACTTTAATTTATCATGAACTTAGTACCTGATAGTGTTTTGCATATCTATGTTGTTGTAGATCAATGGCCCGTGCTACCATTCCCTTGAATTTTAATGCGTTCCTAGAGAAAGCTAAGTTGAAAGATGATGGTAGCAACTACACGGACTGGGTCCGTAACTTGAGGATTATCCTCATTGCTGCACAGAAGAATTACGTCCTAGATGCACCGCTAGGTAACCCACCCGCGCCCGCTAATCTAGATGTTGTGAACGCCTGGCAAACGCGGATTGATGACTACTCGATAGTTCAGTGTGCCATGCTTTACGGCTTAGAATCGGGACTTCAAAGACGTTTTGAACGTCATGGAGCATATGAGATGTTCCAGGAGTTGAAGTTAATATTTCAAGCAAATGCCCGAGTTGAGAGATATGAAGTCTCCAACAAGTTCTATAGCTGCAAGATGGAGGAGAATAGTTCTGTCAGTGAACACATACTCAGAATGTCTGGGTACCACAATCACTTGACACAGCTGGGAGTTAATCTTCCTGATGATGCTGTCATTGACAGAGTTCTTCAATCACTACCACCAAGCTATAAAGGCTTCGTGATGAACTATAATATGCAAGGAATGAACAAAACAATTTCCGAGCTCTTCGCGATGCTAAAGGCTGCGGAGGTAGAAATCAAGAAGGAGCATCAAGTGTTGATGGTTAACAAGACCACTAGTTTCAAGAAAAAGGGCAAGGGGAAGAAGGGGAATTCCAAGAAGAACGGCAAGCAAGTTGCTGCTCAAGGGAAGAAACCCAAGTCTGGACCTAAGCCTGAAACTGAGTGCTTCTACTGCAAAGGGACTGGTCACTGGAAGCGGAACTGCCCCAAGTATTTGGCGGAGAAGAAGGATGGCAAAGTGAAAGGTATATGTGATATACATGTTATTGATGTGTACCTTACTAATGCTCGTAGTAGCACCTGGGTATTTGATACCGGTTCTGTTGCTCATATTTGCAACTCGAAACAGGGGCTACGGATCAAGCGAAGATTGGTTAAGGACGAGGTGACGATGCGCGTGGGAAATGGTTCCAAAGTCGATGTGATCGCAGTCGGCACGCTACCTCTACATCTACCGTCGGGATTAGTTTTAGACCTAAATAATTGTTATTTGGTGCCAGCGTTGAGCATGAACATTGTATCTGGATCTTGTTTAATGCGAGACGGTTATTCATTTAAATCAGAGAATAATGGTTGTTCGATTTATATGAGTAATATCTTTTATGGTCATGCACCCTTGATGAGTGGTCTATTTTTGTTGAATCTCGATAGTAGTGATACACATGTTCATAGTATTGAAGCCAAAAGATACAAAGTTAATAATGATAGTGCAACTTATTTGTGGCACTGCCGTTTAGGTCATATTGGTGTAAAGCGCATGAAGAAACTCCATGTTGATGGGCTTTTGGAATCACTTGATACTTGCGAACCATGCCTCATGGGCAAGATGATTAAAACTCCGTTCTCCGAAACAATGGAGCGAGCAACAGACTTGTTGGAAATAATACATACTGATGTATGCGGTCCGATGAGTGTTGAGGCTCGCGGCGGGTATCGTTATTTTCTGACCTTCACAGATGATTTGAGCAGATATGGGTATATCTACTTGATGAAACATAAGTCTGAAACATTTGAAAAGTTCAAAGAATTTCAGAGTGAAGTGGAAAATCATCGTAACAAGAAAATAAAGTTTCTACGATCTGATCGTGGAGGAGAATATTTGAGTTATGAGTTTGGTCTTCATTTGAAACAATGTGGAATAGTTTCGCAACTCACGCCACCTGGAACACCACAGCGTAATGGTGTGTCCGAACGTCGTAACCGTACTTTATTGGATATGGTGTGATCTATGATGTCTCTTACCGATTTACCGCTATCGTTTTGGGGTTATGCTTTAGAGACGGCTGCATTCACGTTAAATAGGGCACCATCTAAATCCGTTGAGACGACACCATATGAACTGTGGTTTAGTAAGAAACCTAAGCTGTCGTTTCTTAAAGTTTGGGGCTGCGATGCTTATGTGAAAAAGCTTCAACCTGATAAGCTCAAACCCAAATCGGAGAAATGTGTCTTCATAGGATACCCAAAGGAGACTGTTGGGTATACCTTCTATCACAGATCCGAAGGCAAGATATTTGTTGCTAAGAATGGATCCTTTCTAGAGAAGGAGTTTCTCTCGAAAGAAGTGAGTGGGAGGAAAGTAGAACTTGATGAGGTAATAGTACCTTCTCCAGAATTGGAAAGTAGTTCATCACAGAAATCAGTTCCAGTGATTCCTACACCAATTAGTGAGGAAGCTAATGATGATGATCATGAAACTTCAGATCAAGTTACTACTGAACTTCGCAGGTCTTCCAGAGTACGATCCGCACCAGAGTGGTTTGGTAATTCTGTTCTGGAGGTCATGTTACTTGACCATGACGAACCTACGAACTATGAGGAAGCGATGATGAGCCCAGATTCCGCAAAATGGCTGGAGGCCATGAAATCTGAGATGGGATCCATGTATGAGAACAAAGTGTGGACTTTGGTTGACTTGCCCGATGATCGGCAAGCCATAGAGAATAAATGGATTTTTAAGAAGAAGACTGATGCTGACGGTAATGTTACTGTCTTCAAAGCTCGACTTGTTGCAAAAGGTTTTCGACAAGTTCAAGGAGTTGACTACGATGAGACCTTCTCACCCGTAGCGATGCTTAAGTCGGTCCGAATCATGTTAGCAATTGCCGCATTTTATGTTTATGAAATTTGGCAAATGGATGTCAAAACTGCATTCCTTAATGGATATCTTAAAGAAGAGTTATATATGATGCAACCAGAAGGTTTTGTCGATCCAAAGGGTGCTAATAAAGTATGCAAACTCCAGCGATCCATTTATGGACTGGTGCAAGCATCTCGGAGTTGGAATATACGATTTGATGAGGTGATCAAAGCGTATGGTTTTATACAGACTTTTGGAGAAGCCTGTATTTACAAGAAAGTGAGTGGGAGCTCTGTAGCATTTCTGGTATTATATGTGGATGACATATTGTTGATTGGAAATGATACGGAATTTCTAGATAGCATAAAAGGATACTTGAATAAGAATTTTTCAATGAAAGACCTCGGTGAAGCTGCTTATATATTGGGCATCAAGATCTATAGAGATAGATCAAGACGCTTAATTGGACTTTCACAAAGCACATACCTTGATAAAGTTTTGAAGAAGTTCAAAATGGATCAGTCAAAGAAAGGGTTCTTGCCTGTGTTACAAGGTGTGAAGTTGAGTAAGACTCAATGCCCGACCACTGCAGAAGATAGAGAGAAAATGAAATTCATTCCCTATGCTTCAGCCATAGGTTCTATCATGTATGTAATGCTGTGTACCAGACCTGATGTGTGCCTTGCTATAAGTTTAGCAGGGAGGTACCAAAGTAATCCAGGAGTGGATCACTGGACAGCGGTCAAGAACATCCTGAAATACCTGAAAAGGACTAAGGATATGTTTCTCATTTATGGAGGTGACAAAGAGCTTGTCGTAAAGGGTTACGTCGATGCAAGCTTTGACACTGATCCGGATGACTCTAAGTCACAAACCGGATACGTATTTATATTGAATGGTGGAGCTGTAAGTTGGTGCAGTTCCAACCAAAGCGTCGTGGCGGGATCTACGTGTGAAGCGGAATACATAGCTGCTTCAGAAGCAGCAAATGAAGGAGTCTGGATGAAGGAGTTCATATCCGATCTAGGTGTTATACCTAGTGCATCGGAACCAATGAAAATCTTTTGTGACAATACTGGAGCAATTGCCTTGGCGAAGGAATCTAGATTTCACAAGAGAACCAAGCACATCAAGAGACGCTTCAATTCCATCCGTGATCAAGTCAAGGAGGGAGACATAGAAATTTGCAAAATACCTACTGATCTGAATGTTGCAGACCCATTGACTAAGCCTCTTCCACGAGCAAAACATGATCAGCACCAAGACTCCATGGGTGTTAGAATCATTACTATGTAATCTAGATTATTGACTCTAGTGCAAGTGGGAGACTGAAGGAAATATGCCCTAGAGGCAATAATAAAGTTGTTATTTATATTTCCTTATATCATGATAAATACTTATTATTCATGCTAGAATTGTATTAACCGGAAACTTAGTACATGTGTGAATACATAAGACAATCAGAGTGTCCCTAGAATGCCTCTACTTGACTAGCTCGTTAATCAAAGATGGTTAAGTTTCCTGACCATGGACAAGTGTTGTCATTTGATGAACGAGATCACATCATTAGAGAATGATGTGATGGACAAGACCCATCCGTTAGCTTAGCATAATGATTGTTTAGTTTTATTGCTACTGCTTTCTTCATGACTTATACATATTCCTCTGACTATGAAGATTATGCAACTCCCGAATACCGGAGGAACACTTAGTGTGCTATCAAACGTCACAACGTAACTGGGTGATTATAAAGATGCTCTACAGGTGTCTCCGAAGGTGTTTGTTGAGTTGGCATAGATCGAGAATAGGATTTGTCACTCTGAATGTCGGAGAGGTATCTCTGAGCCCTCTCGGTAATGTACATCACTATAAGCCTTGCAAGCAATGTGACTAATGAGTTAGTTGCGGGATGATACATTACAGAACGAGTAAAGAGACTTGCCGGTAACGAGATTGAACTAGGTATGATGATACCGACGATCGAATCTCGGGCAAGTAACATACCGATGACAAAGGGAACAACGTATGTTGTTATGCGGTTTGACCGATAAAGATCTTCGTAGAATATGTAGGAGCCAATATGAGCATCCAGGTTCCGCTATTGGTTATTGACCGGAGATGTGTCTCGGTCATGTCTACATAGTTCTCGAACCCGTAGGGTCCGCACGCTTAACGTTCGATGACGATTTGTATTATGAGTTATGTGATTTTGATGACCGAAGTTTGTTCGGAGTCCCGGATGAGATCGCGGACTTGACGAGGAGTGTCGAAATGGTCGAGAGGTAAAGATTCATATATTGGAAGGCTATATTTGGATGTCGGAAAGGTTCCGAGTGATTCGGGTATTTTTCGGAGTACCGGGGAGTTACGGGAATTCACCGGGAGAAGTAATGGGCCTTATTGGGCCATACGGGAAAAGGAGAGGCAGGCCCCCTTGCCCAAACCGAATTGGACTAGGGGAGGGGGCGCAGCCCCCTCTTTCCTTTCCCTCTCCCTTCCCCCTTTCCTACTCCGTATGGGAGGTGGAATCCTACTAGGACTAGGGAGTCCTAGTAGGACTCCCCACACTTGGCGCACCCCTAGGGGGCCGGCCTCCTCCCTCTCATCCTTTATATACGGGGGCAGGGGGCACCCCAAAACACAATAGTTGTTCCTTAGCCGTGTGCGGTGCCCCCCTCCACAGTTCAACACCTCGGTCATATTGTCGTAGTGCTTAGGCGAAGCCCTGCGCCGGTAACATCATCATCACCGTCGTCACGCCGTCGTGCTGACGGAACTCTCCCTTGACCCTCTACTGGATCAAGAGCTCGAGGGACGTCATCGTGCTGAACGTGTGCTGAACACGGAGGTGCCGTACGTTCGGTACTTGGATCGGTCGGATTGTGAAGACGTTCGACTACATCAACCGTGTTACTAAACGCTTCCGCTTTCGGTCTACGAGGGTACGTAGACACACTCTCCCCTCTCGTTGCTATGCATCACCATGATGGATCTTGCGTGATCGTAGGATTTTTTTTTGAAATACTACGTTCCCTAACACGGGTGGGTAGAGGGATGGCCTGGCCAGTGGTGGGAGTAGGGTAGGAGCAGGCAGTAAAGCCGGCGCTGGTTTGGGCGACTGGAGCAGGAAGATCAGAGATTGAAGAAGCACGACGGCTGTTGGATGGACAACCAATAGTCACTGCTGCTAGAATCATTTGTTGACTATAAGTTGACAAAGCCTTACGTAGGCGTCAACTTAGTCGGCCAACAAGTCAGCCTGGAAATCTGTGGCGTGTACAACCCATTTGCTATTATTTTTACAATTTAAAGCCCATTTGCTAATTCATATGGAATTTATTACAGCCCATTTGCCATTTTTAGAATTGCTGCCCTTTTCTGGTCAGGACCAGGGTTAAAAAATTACTAAAAAATATGCGGATATTTTGAAATTTCGCATATTTTTGCTGGGGTCTGAACTATTTTCAATCCCATAATTAGGAGCGATATTAAAACTAGTTTAAAAAATGTTAAAATCCAATGACATATAAAATCTCAAAGAAGAAAAAAAACAAAATATGAAACTAATTGCCCATTTGCTGTGTTTTTTTACATTTGCAGCCCATTTCATATTACTTTTATGATTTACTGCCCATTTTTTGGCCAGGCCGAATGCATCCCTCCTCGTCTTGAAAGATTTGCAGCCCAGCAAGTCAGAAAAAACAAATAGGCCTAGGTTGGTTATTCTTCAAAAAAATGGTGGGCTACCCATTTTCCCAAAGAAAAAACAGCTGGCCTGGTCATGTTGTTAGACGGGCCACAGACACCACACAACCCAGTTTATACGCTGCTCCGTCTGAACAACCAAAAAAAACTGCTCGAGCTACTGGATCCCTGGTGTCAGCCGCTCCTTGTGCAATTCTGACGTTAATTGACTATACGTTGACAATGATGTCGGTCCCAGATATCAGCAAGGTGGATATGAGTAAAAAAATTGAGGGGTGGATCTGAGTAGTAAGGAGGCACTTGCTTGCGTTCGGCAGTGGACCTGGTGGGTCCCTACTGTCATACTCTCAAGTACAGTCCTCCCCCGATTCACCATGTTGACCATGTTGACAGGGCCGGACGGCGGCGCCGTGGCGAGCGCACCAACGCGGAGAACGACGGCGAGGCCTCGGATGGGAATGAACAGGATCCGGGGAAGATGCGGCAGTGTGGTCGTAGGCGGCGAGGAGTACGAGGGTTGACTGGTTCTGGTGCGGGGTGGGCTGCCATCACCGGAGAAGAATAGGATGTGTGGGGGAGTAGAGGGATGGCCTGGCCAGCATTTCATGGTACGACAAGGCGGCGATCCGGGCACGGCACCGCAACCAGCCATGGAAGGCGGGAACAGGCCATCCCGCCGGCACTGATTTGGTTTTGGCGCCTGGATCGGTCAGACCCAAAAACTCAGCATGCTCGATAATAAGAATTAATTTTATATGGCTACAATTTATTGTAAAATGAAGCCGAGCACTTTTTTTTCTTTACGTGTGAAGCCGAGCACATTCAGAAGCCCTGGGATAAAGTGGGGTCGCCACATGTGTTGGGCTGGGTTGGGCATTCTTATCAAAAAATAATGTTGGGCTAGAACTTTTTATCATAAAAAAACTCGGCTTGTCAAAAAACTTGTGGTACCTGGGATTCGAACGGGAGACCTGGGCAGCACAATCCATAAAACATACAAATGCAACGGAAAAAAAATGTGATATTTATTACAACTTGCCGCTAATAATTGTTAGATGTTGACCACGTTGACTACGATTTGCATCGGCTTCAACCTGGTGGGTACCAAATAACAGTCCGCTGGTTGCATGAAGAATAGGGTGTGAGAAAAAAGACTGGTCGCAATCTTTGCCTAAGAATAATATCGACTGAATGTAAAGATACTCTCATAGGAAAATAATATCCTCCAGTTAAAATCATACTTTTCAAATCGTAAATTTAAACAACCTGTGCATGAACATTTAGATTTATTTATTTATTTAGGGGAGCATGAGCATGTAGCTGGGCCGGATTCATGTGAGAGCCTCCCTCCCAGTTAATTATGGACTCTTCTATTGGGCCTAAATCACTGGGCTGCATGTCCTCGACAAGTGGAAGATTTGTTCCCTAGAAAAATATAGTATGTGCTACGTACGGGGCACTAACCTCTCAAAAAAAATGTACGGGGCACTAAAGGATCGGAGCGTGCAACGACTTCCAAAACATTGTTTTTATCATTCTAACACCACTATTTATTCAACCAATAGACAAAATATATTACTCATTGTACATTAACAACACCAGCAGCATCGATGGCTCTATATTGTTTTAGTAAAAGGGGTTTGCCGCCAATTTTCCATGAATAGAAACCACTGGAGGTTCAAAGCAAACTAGAGCCCTACAAAGGAGCCTTGGGATTGAAGATACCACCAGGGGTGGGGTGCAACAGAAGCAGTAAGCAGACCAGAAGAGTAAAGACGCAGCTCTCTCTTCCAACCAAACATCAGCCAACATTACAGAAGGGCTACCAAAAAAACCAGGTGTATGCATCAAACTTAATAAAAATCCTACTACACCAAGTGTACGCATCTAACTAACTGGCTCAGTTAGACGTTACTATTTATTAAGCTGTGGAGATTGGCTAAAGGCTTGAACCAGATGGGTGCCTGCCGGGGGAAATTCCAGCCAGCAAGTCGAAGTCTGATACGTGCGACCCTCTCTCCTACTTTGGGCTGCAGAGCGTGGCGGCACATATCAGGGTATGGTGCATGGAGAGACGCATGGTACGCTGTGTACACACAGTTTTGCCTGATGAACGGAACCGCGCTGCCATCAGGATCCTTGACATTGGTGATCTCCTGGTTAATCGGATAATTCAGTCGGAGAAACAGAGAGCGTGTGCCGAGGCTAGTTACCGGCCTCCAGTCAAAAATTCCTGAAGTCCCAAAGAAGCTGGGATCCTGCTCAAAGACCATGCAGTGACTGTGATTGTATTCCGCGAAACAACACGTCCGGTACGTGCGAACGATCATCAATCATTCACCGTCGTCTGATCGAGCCAGGAACCACCTGCAACTGCCATGCCGCTTTTCTTTAAAAGGTTCTGGGATTAGGAAGGGAAGGGACACCACGCGGCCTACAACATCATATCAAGTTGGAGTCAAATAAAAATGGGCTGGTACTATAAATCTAAGAACAGCATGTTCAGAGCATGAATATTTTTCAGTAAATGTTGACAGTAATATAAGCATGGGAAGGATGATTTGATTTCACCAAAATTCTACTACATCTGATCACCAATGTGGGACATTTTGGCAGTTCGAATTAAACTGTCAAAACATCCACGTTACTGAACAGAGGGTGTATTTGACAGCATGGTGTTAATTTCTAACAACAATGTCATGATTCTAACTCTTCTCAAACTATACTCTGACAATAGGAAGCAAGCCATCATGATATCATAGGAAATTAGGAGTAACATACTGCTGTAACAGCCATTTGTAGAGATGACTGGATTAGGCCAGCAATATGTCCAGCCATAGAAGGAGTCCACAGTGTAAATGAAGCCCTTGTGTTCAATGGCATCAGAGAGCCATGGAGGATGTATGATCCTACGATGGACGTGGAGATTTATCCACTTATTGCAGTGACCTGTCAGATAGGCGAGACCGCGGTTGAAGAACGCAATTAGCCTGAAGTCTTTATAATTCGCAGATCTTGTGGGCACTTGGCAGATTACAACCTTGAGCAAATCAAACTTGGTATCATGTTGGCTACTGTAAGATTCCGAGTATTCTGGGCCGCGGTGCCAAAGCAGTGTAGTGTTAATCGAAGGAAGGGGTATCAATCACCGAGTGTAGACCTCCACGAGCATCCATCTGCCGCGTCCGTCGACGAGAACCATCCAAGACGTGTTCATGCCGACCCAGTACATACCGTTAATGTAGTTGAGGGTGACGGGGATCGGATCGCAGTCGAGGGGGTTGATGCTCACCACCCTAGGATCCTTAAGCTGTGTGACATGCCATTTCTGAAGATCATGTGGCATCAGCAAGCAGGGAGCTGGATTAAAAAGCTTCGGCCTGAGGGCTTTGAGTAAACGGTACAGCCCCTACGAGCACGTGGCGAGCGGCATGGTACTGAGATTGTCCACATGCGAAACAATGAGTTTCATTACCTCTGGCGGGAGCGAATTCCAGCCACTCTTTTGGCGTACGCTGCTCGGTTCTGCCATTGTTAATGCTTGGGTTTCGAAAGAGGGGGGAGGCGCCTAGCGGGGATGGAAGATTGGACGATTTTGTGCCGGCAAGGATGGAGAAGCAAATATGTGTTGCGGGAAGTGGACAGGTGATGATGACAATGTAACAGCAGCACGCCGCTTGACTTACGAGACACATCCCAGCAGCGTAGGGTCATATCGATGCGAGACAACTTGACTGATTACAGTACAACTAAAATATACTCCTATAAACTACAGTACCTACTATAGTGGAGTAGGACTCTGCTCTACCGGAGTAGTATAGTAAATAGTACAAATTCAATGCCCGAGCGTGGAACTACTACGAACCACCATCGGTGCTAATGCCAATCTCCATCAAACGTTCGCTGGGAGACATGGCAGTTGCACACGCCCGCGTCGCAGTTACATGTGTAAGGGTGGCAGTTTTGTCAAATACCATGGGCTTAAAAAAGGCCACCGTCGGATGAAAATCTGGCGGTTATGTGGGCGTTCGCCAGGATTGGGCTCGTGGCGAACGTTCGCCAGGTATCATTACTAACTAGTAAGTAGTACTGGTAGATGCTCATAATTAATTAAACAAACGTACGGGTGACACACACACTAATTACTTCTCGCATGCTGTCCAGACCCAAACGCCATTGTTCTCTTTCTCGTCCTTGTCGGCGGCAGCCCACCGTGCTTGTTGGACCTCTGCCCAGCTCTCCTCAGCATCACGGTAGCTACCGTCGCGATCCTGGCAGGTGGAGGCATCGGGCCATGCTGGCCAGAGGCCATTGTTCTCCTTCCCGGCCTTCTCGGTGGCAGCCCGCCGTGCTTGGATCTCCGCCCGGCTCTCCTCAGCAGTGCGTGCGGCAGCTTCTTTCTTGCGGTGGTGAGACTCTCTTTTCTTGAGTGCTTTCGGCCTTTTCTGCTCATTCTGTGCGGCTTTGGCCTCCTATTGCTCCATCGCCCATTCGGCCATGGTAGCTTCAAAGTCCGCCCACGTAGGTGTGCGGTCGTGGGCGGCGATGAACTCGGCGCGGCGGAATGCCATCGCTTCCTTACCAGTTCGCGTGCGGTCACGGGCGGCGATGAACTCTGCGCGGTGGGATGCCATCGCTTCCTTACCAATTAGTGTGCGGCGCGGTGGCATGAACGGCGACGCTTGGAGAGAGCTCTGGGACGGGGTGGCCGAACAACCGTATAGTGCGGTGGCTGTATTAAACCTTCCTTGTTGCCATAGTGTTCATGTTGCTACTCTGTGATTTGGCTGGTTGGGCGGGTGATCTGCCTTTTCTCTAAAAAAATCTACCGCTTCCTGGATCATCTTTGATCATCGGAACCGGTTTCCCGACTCACAGCCATCATAATTTGCATTTGAATGCACTTTCCATTAATATTATTTTTGCCAGGGCATATAACATACACTATTTTTTAACCCGAATCCAACGTCGAATTCCAATTTTTTGAATTGTTTGGATTGCTTACCACATGTGTCATGTGGTTCCGACGTCGAACTTTATACTAGAGTACTATTTCCCTACTAGTTAAATTTACGGAAAAAAATATAGGTCGAAAAGTCGAAATACGAGAGGTGCTAGTAAACCGGGACGGAAGTAGGAGTAGTAGGGGCTACTAGAGTAGAGGGTCGGCAGCGCTGCAGGGGAGTCTCACCCCGCTCGTGGCGCGACAGTAAAGCCCTCATATCACAAAACCCCACCACTCCCAGTAATAAGTGGCCTGGTAAAATGAACGGACAAGCAACCATCATATCACTCCTGTCTTTATTGCATTTCATCTCTCTGCAGTCCGGTTCATCTCTCCACATTTACAGTCGATCCTAAAGCGGCACGCTCGATCCCTATCTACTATAGTACTCAAGTTGGAATTCCAATTGCACGACACAACTTCATAGGAAAAAATACGACCGAGGGTGTACAAAGCGATTTGGGAGTAGTAGTAGTACTTGCAAAAAAAATAGTGCGTATAGATTTTTTGAAAAGTCAAACTTTACAAACTTTGACCAAGTTTATATAAAAACTACTTGTATATATAATAGTGAATATATAAATTTTGAAACTATGTGTTGTGATGAATCTAATGAAATATGTTTTGCACTCTAGATGCAAATATTTTTCTCCAAAAATTGGGTCAAATTTAGTGAAGTTTGACTTTTGAAAAAGTCTATATGCACTACATTATGGAACGGAGGGTAGTAGGAGTCACTCGTAGGAGTACGTGCTAGTACGTACGGTGTGCCGCCAAAGGCCACTACTCCCTCCCCGGTGCATAGGGCATAGATCGAATGGCTGATCTGTGGGATTTGCTTGAACAGTAGCTGCTGCATCCGTACTGTTCTGGAACAATCACAAGGGCACTTATCCGAAAAATTTGCATGCCTCCCGACCAGTGAGATATAACTACTACGATAGAGAAAAATCTACAGAGAGAAAGAAGTAAACAATCAAATGAGAATGAGTCCCGCCATTTATACCTCATCAGAAAACAATCAATGGAGTTTTCACTTCTCATTCTTACATTTCTTTTGCATTGAATCATTTCACAAGGTTGTCTACTATTTTACTACTTTTACCAAAACCGCATCGTAATATTCAAACGTGCATTCGCATGTGTGTATACATATATACTAGTTGTCCTAGTGCATAAGCCTAGATATAGAGAGAGACGTGTACTAGAGAGAGACGTGTACTGCGATATATAGTGTTGAACTTCGTGCTATGTACGTACTCTACTTACAAAAAGTAACAAGCGTACAGATACAAAAGGTTTTCAAACTTGTTCCTTTTATACATAATTAATTAAGGCTGCTAATCATTTCCGTCCCAATACCATAGAAAACTACAAGAACTCCAACCTACTAATGGGATCACCTTACGACAATAAATTATTCCTAATAAAAGCCACGGCGCTCGCAGGAGCGCTTGCGGTGCTCCACGAGTACCCTGGTGCGCGGCCGTTTCCAAGCGCGGCGAGACAACGCCTCTTCCTCGGCCTCGCAAGTCGCGAGGTGCTGATTAGCGGCTTGCCGGCGGGCGAGCGCGATCTCACCGGTCTAGTGATCCGGCGCTAACAGGTACTCCTCCTCGCTGGAAGCGTGCACCCGATCGACGTACCGCCAAGCGTAGATGAGGCGCATCGACCCGACTGCACTCAGGGCTTTGGCACGGGCGTCCTCCGCCACCCACACCGCCCTCGCACGAGCCTTCTGCCAAAGAGCGAATTGCCTGACTCTCTCGGAGGTGACATAGGCCTGCCAGGCAGCATCCCTCGCGGCGCGCTTCTCTTTCTCGGCCTTCTTCTCGGCCTCTCTTTTGGCACGCTCCACTGGAGGCAAAGCCTCCCACAAGGTGACCTCCATTTCTTTCCATAGCTCCTCCAAGCTGGGCGGCTCGAGGGCCAGTGCGATGTCCTCCTTGTAGAGAGGCGCCGACACGTCCTCCGATGTGCCTGCTGGCGAGTCTGGGAACGCCGACGCGTCCACCTCAACGCGTCGCGGCGACGGGGAGGAGCGGAACACCGACACGTCATCCTCGACTCATGGCAGCGAGGAGCGGAACGCCGACACGTCCTCCTCGAATTGTGGCGGCGAGGAACGGAATGCCGATGCGTGACCCTCCGCACGGGGCAGCGAGGGGCGCCTAGGGCTAGGGAGGGGCGATGCCATGGTGGTCGACGAGTCCGTAATTGAGAGGAAGGGCAAGGAGATGAATGTGAGCGTTCTTCAAAATGCCGTGGGAGGCGCATTATTTATAGCGAGCAATGGTACACCTACGTAAGATAGGTTGCGTGATTAACGTAACAGCTAGGTGGGCATTTTTTTGTTGGAGGAAATTAAGGGGGAGGTGGGGGCACCGAGCTGAATTCAGGGGGCGAGGTGGAGATATTGCTGGTCACAACGGTTTAGGGTTTAGGTGATCTGCGATTTATTAGGCAGGAGGAGATTGGACAAGCACGGGAGGGAGAGTCAACAATCGGCTATACTAGTATGCTACATCATTAATATATGACCCACATGTTTCTCTCAGAAAGTGTGTTGGAGCTCGTGCTACAGCCGGCTGTAAGTTTGTAGCCCGCTTCTCTTCTCTCTCCTCTTCTCTCTCATCCAACTCAGAAAAATTATATTATTTAAAGTATTACAGCCCGCCTACATCACCTTATTGTACTTGCTCTCATGCATGCAGATTGTTTTCACACGGGGAGGACAGGTGGGACTGCGGGGGGGAGAAGGAGAGTCATCCAGCAGACTGTTTTCACACATGGAGAGGAAAAGATTTGGAGGCGAACGGGTTTCCTGGTAGGCCGAACGAGAAAAATGAATTGAGAGAGAGGTGGGCACATGATGCGGTTGAGTTAAACGAGGCGCAATTTAATTACTACTGTACATCGCATCTAATACTTTAAGATCTTCTGAATTCTCTAAGAGTAAGTACAATAATGAGCTTATAACCCGCTTACATGGCACTTTTGCCTATGTGGAGTAGAGAGAAATGGAAAAATGGTGGGACTGGGCTCTCTTGCAAGAGCCTAGCTATATGCGCACTCCCTGGCAAATGCAAGAAATACGAAGAACGAGATAGAGAGAAGGTAAAAAAACAGTACTCTTATAGCCAACCTTATAGCTAACCTTGTCGTATGAGTGACTATAAGTGATAACTATATATGACATGGCAACATCATATAGCCTAACGCACCCGGATGGAGGAAGTAGTACTCTGGTCTGGTGTGTAAGGCTCACTAGGAATCGCATCGTGACCCAAGGTGGATGACTACTGGCTAGTAGCGATTACTCGTCTCGTTCCTTTCCTCCAATCAAGATCCTGTTTGGTTTATTTCAAAAAAAAGATCCTGTTTGGTTAATTAAACATAGTTGGTTTCCCACGATGTGCATGCATGCAATTGTATTCTCACGGTGCGGTCAATGCAGCCCCCTCATGATAACCAATGGAATTCCCACCTGCTGGCATGCTAGTCGTTTCCACTAGGGCCCTAGTTTCCACCAATGGAAAAAAGGAGAAAGGACCGGTAGAGAGTAATTAGCATGAGGAGACGAGCCTTGCAGAGAGGGTAAATTAGGGGGAAAATTGCTCATTTATAGCCGTCCAAAGTCTCAAAGGGCGCGACCACGCGAGCGAGGCGACCGTCGTGGGAGCCGCGACGCTTGACGGAATTAAGTCAAAGTTGCATGCACACACTGGCATGGCGTGTGAACACGCAGATCCTATACTGTCAGCCCTACGAAGTTGGTCTAGTAGACATGACATCTAGTGGGTCCCCCATAGTACTAGAGAATTCTTTGGGGGCATGCAGCCGTTTATCCACCGGGCAAGCCACTACCCCACGCCATTCACATGCCTTACTCAGCATTTTTACAATCGGAAAACCGCTAGCAGTTCGCTCCTACTCGTCCCCATCCTTTAACATTACAGCAGTTCGCTCCCACTTGTCCCGTCCTTTCACATTACAGCAGTTCCACTCCTCCTAGCCCTCCTCCAAACTCCATGGCCTCCCAAATCTCCATGATCGGCGGGGAGTACAAGGTTAAAACCATCATCGGCGATGAGTTCGACGTCATCTACCCCCGTTCTTTCGCGACTGTGCAACGATGCCTTGGTCGCTTCCAACGCATGTTCGCAAATTCAAATGATGAGTGGGTCGCTGAGCTAGATGTTGAGTACACCACAGTCTTGGATAAAGAGAGGTTTCTAAAGGAGGAAGAGAAGAAGAAGCCCGCCGTGATCCAGGTTTGCGTACATAACTTGTGCTTGGTGTACCACATATGCCATGCCGACGTTAGGTGCTAGAATTTTGAAGAATTCCTCAAGGACGACAGAGTCAAATTCGTTACTGTAGACTTTAACAACGACAAGGAAGTCCTGGGTTGGATAGGCCTCGTTGTACACCAGCCCCTCGAGCTCCAGAAGAAAGGCCTAGTGTCCTCCTCTCAGCCTTCAATGCTGACCCTGGCAGAAGCCATGATTGATCCTTCATAGGGTAAACTAAAGAAACCTCACTATAGGTTTCATTATTCATGGGAGTGGGAGAATATAGATGAAGCTCACATTGGGTACGCAGCACTGGATGCCTACCATTGTTTAAATATCTACAAGGGTTGGTTGAAGAGGTGGAGCCTAGTGTCCGATTCAAGCAACGAAGTATCGGCGAATAGGAAGAGGGACAAGGACGAAGTCGAGGACGCGGACGAGGACTCTGAGTAAGGTGGCAATGTCATTGCTCATGCTGGTTCTAATGCAGTGTCAACCGGATTAGTTGCTTAGTTTTATTTCAGGGTGCTTAGTTTTATTTCAGTGTGCTTAGTTTTATTTCAGGGGTGTGTTGTGCTGAGCCCCCAGCAGAACTATGTTATGTTCTTTCTCGTTACTTGAACTCTTTACTACGTACTAGTATTTCTTACAGTTCGAGTTGTAGATGGTACTACTACTCGTTTCTTCACCTTCCTATTGTACTTAAACTACTAAGTACTAGTAGTATTATTTCCATCCGTCTAACTAGTTGGTACTATTCGCCTGTACTACTCATTTCTTACACAACAGCTATAGCAATTTGGGTCAGTCGATTTGTGAAAGAAGAAGTTCGCCAGAGGGAAGGAAGAAGACGATAGAGATGCTACCCCGGTATCTATATTATGGTGGCAGGGTGCCCATGATCTATCTTATGAGTGTTGGGTGTGGGATGCAGTTCGCCGGAAAAAATGGATCATGCCCGGGGTTAGACGGATGGCAAGGGGTTGGAGCACGGCGGTGGGAGGCGGTTGAGGGAAGGGCGGGGCGGCGGCAGCAGGCGGTTAGGCATGTGGCGGCTCGATTCTTGAGAGAGAAGATGAAGAATGCATCAATTTCGGAGGTTGAAGAAGCCCTTCTGGTCGTCCATGTTGCATCCAACGGCTCACAAGAGTCGACTGACCCAAATTGTTCCTTCAGATTGGAGGATCCACGTGGTGTTCAAGGTCTCGAGGGTAGATTCCACGTCCGCACCTGGTTTGCGGCCTCGGTACGGACGCGACCGGCTTCCGTCGCGACAGCCACCATGCGGGCCTCCTCCACGCGGGCGGAGACCACAATGACCCGCTAGCTCCTCATCCTCGCCAGCGTGCTGGAGCACGCGCTCGTCCTCCTCCTGTTCGTACGCTGCGGGCATAGACGCGGCTCCAGCTGCTCACGTCCTTGGCAGCGCGGCGGCATCGCCCGAAGGGACTGCAGACGACGTGAGCGGGCTAGCCTGTGACTTCATGGCACCGGGATGGCGGGGACACGGTGGTGATGGGCGAGAAATGGTCAGCCAGAGCAGTACCACATTAATTAGCACAACATCGATATGGAATCCTCTGCAAGCGCGTGCACCGCGGCCGCGCGGTCGATCGAACGGTGTGTCACGGTGTCGCGCTCGAAGGACATCCACCGAACCTTTGTGTGTGTGTGAAACAATCCCCGAATATCATGCTACACTTTTTTGCTGGAAAATTTCTTCATGCTACAATATTTCCATATATTTGAATTTAGCTTCAGTTCGTGCTTATTTGGATTTGGACGTTTTAGGTGCACCCTAATAGTATTTTTTGAGGGAGATTCTGTGTGTGTGACGGAGAGAGAACGTGTGTATGTGTCTATATGTGGGTTGTGGCGAAAGGGCAATGTGGAGACGGTGTGTGTGTGATATAGAGAGGTGTGAATGTGCAAATGATCGTGTATGAGTGAGACATAGAGAGATGCCGAGATATGGTGTATGCGTGAGAGAACGGTCTTGTATTTGTGTTTGTGTGTGAGAGAGAGAGAGAGATAGAGAGAAAGGCATCCGTAACACAACAACCATCTCTCTTGATTCGACCCTCCCTCACACACTCGCATGTAACACATGCATCAACACACACATTTTCACACCCTCACCCAGCCCCTGCCCGCCTCAACGCCCCTATCTCTCTCTATCTCTCTCTCTCTCTCTCTCTCTCGCACACAATCTCTCCCCGAAAGCCCTATTTAGCATGTACCTCTCCGTCACATACAACCTATACCATGCACACACATTTATCTCTCGTTGTGTCTCTCTGCCTCACAAACACACTCCCCATAGTCCTCTCTTCGTATCCCGCACATGGTCTCTCTATATTGTTTAAACACTCACGCACACGATGTATCCATCTCGCACCATTAGCCTCTCTCGCCTGCACACTATGCACACACATTCTCTCCCTAGGTTTGATTTCTCTCAATATTTCGCACACACACTCCCCCTCGCACACTATCCATCCCCATCCTAGGTTATATAGTGACCACTATCGCTAGTGCTTCTCTGCACCCCGGCATGCACACCACCTCGATCTTCAAGGAGGGCATCGGGAAGAACGAAGACGCCGACCAGACCGCACTAGAAAATGTGGGGCAAGTTGGAAGTAGGCTGACGTAAAAGCGGTTGACTGACAACTTTGCTCTCTCTCTCTCTCTCTCTCCCGAACAAAAATATCAATCCCTTGACCCACAAGGCCACAAGCACACACACAATCTCCCCCCCCCCTCTCGTCCATGGTTTTTTAGCTCTCTCATCAAACCTTTTGTCTCTTCTCCTTCCACATGTACAAAATCTTGATCGCACGCACGCATCTCACTATGTATATATACATGTCTCCATCTTTCTCACAGACATAACTTCTTCCTCCCTATACAAATGTCCCTCTCTCGCACACTTCCTCTCTCTCTCTCTCTCTCTCTCGTGAGGTTTCTCTCCTACTCTCTCGCCCACATATATACAATAGTTCCCGCCCTCTATCTCTCTCTTCCATGGGGTGTATATCTTGTGTGTTGTGTGCACACATCACTCTCCCGCCATTGCTCCATCATCACACACACACTCTCTCTCTCTACGCTTCATTCACAAACGCAGGGATTCACACATTGGGATGTGTTCAAATATTGTTTGGACTGGATCATGTAGAGTTATTGGTGGTTTCGTTGCATCCAACTAATTAATAATTATGAAATGCATTTAGATTTTCATTTGAGTTGGATTATGTGAGTTTGAGTATATTGTGAAGTACCATAGACTTGGTATTCATCTTGGAATTCAACTATGATTCTAACTGTTGAATTGTATAAACCATTACTTTCGAAGTCAATAGCTTAATATATTTATTTGACAACTACAACAAATAATTAATGTCATGACAGTAAACTAAGAAAACAGATGTGAACTAGTACTCCTAGTTGCTTAGCCCAATCATCCAACACGCCGGACGGGGAGTACAGTGTTACAAATTTTTAGGTCGGCGGCAAAATCTCCTGCTTCCATCGAGATCTCCCGCGACCCAGATTTGAGCAATGCGAAATTTGTTGGAAATATGCCCTAGAGGCAATAATAAAATGGTTATTATTATATTTCCTTGTTCATGATAATCATTTATTATCCATGCTATAATTGTATTGGTTGGAAACACAAATACATGTGTGGATACGTAGACAACAACATGTCCCTAGTGAGCCTCTACCGGACTAGCTCGTTGATCAAAGATGGCCATGGTTTCCTGGTCATAGACATGAGTTGTCATTTGATAACGGGATCACATCATTAGGAGAATGATGTGATGGACAAGACCCAAACTATGAACGTAGCATATATGATCGTGTCAAGTTTATTGCTATCGTTTTCGCATGTCAAGTATCTGTTCTTATGACCATGAGATCATGCAACTCACTGACACCGGAGGAGTACCTTGTGTGTATCAAACATCGCAACATAACTGGGTGACTATAAAGATGCTCTACAGGTATCTCCGAAGGTGTCTGTTGAGTTGGCATGGATCAAGACTTGGAATTTGTCAGTCCGTATGACGGAGAGGTATCTCAGGGCCCACTCGGTAATACAGCATCACAATGAGCTTGCAAGCAATGTGACTAAAGAGTTAGCCACGGGATCTTGTATTACGGAACAAGTAAAGAGACTTGCCGGTAACGAGATTGAACTAGGTATGGAGATACCGACGATCGAATCTCGGGCAAGTAACATATCGCCGGACAAAGGGAATTGGATACGAGATTGACTGAATCCTTGACATCGTGGTTCAACCGATAAAGATCTTCGTTGAATATGTAGGAACCAATATGGGCATCCAGGTCCCGCTATTGGTTATTGACCGGAGAGGAGTCTCGGTCATGTTTGCATATTCGCGAACCCATAGGGTCACACGCTTAACGTTCGGTAGCGCTAGGGTAGTATTGAGATATTAATAGTGGAAAGTCCGAAGGTTATTAGGAGCCCCGTATGGGATCCGGGACATCACGAGGAGCTCCAGAATAGTCCGGAGGTAAAGATTCATATATGGAAAGTTGTTACCGGGGTTCCGGAAAAAGTTCGAGTTTTTTCGGTATTGTACCGGGAAGGTTCTAGAAGGTTCCGGAGTGGGGCCCACCTGCATGGGGGACCCACATGAACGTGGGTAGTGGGGAAAGTCCCCACAACCCTGGTCTAGGCGCAGCAAGATCCTCCCTTAAAAGGAATAGTATCATATCCCAAAGGGATAAGATCAGGATCCCTAAAAAGGGGGGATAGTGATCGGTGGGGAAGGAAAGGAGGGATTTCCTTCCTCCCCCTTTGGCCAACGACCCTAGGGCCTTGGAGGGCAAGCCACCAGCCCCCTCCACGCCTATATAAAGGTGGGGAGGCGTTGGGGGCAGCCACCCCTTGGACCCTTGCCCGTTACCTCTCCCAACTCCTCCCACGTTTCACCGGTACGCGCTTGGCGAAGCCCTGCCGGAATTCTGCTGCCACCACCACCACCATACCGTCGTGTTGGTCCTGATCTCATCTACCCCCTCTCTCTCACTTGCTGGATCAAGAAGGAGAGGACGCCGCCGAGCCGCACGTGAGCTAAACTCGGAGGTGCCGTCCGTTCGGCACTTGATCGGGAGTTCGTTGACGGATCGTGATTGGATCGCGAAGACGTTCGACTACATCAACCGCGTTTCTTAACGCTTCCACTTAGCGATCTACAAGGGTATGTAGATGCAATCTCTCCTCTCGTAGATGTTCATCTCCTAGATCGATCTTGGTGAGCGTAGGAAATTTTTTGTTTCCCATGCAACGTTCCCCAACAGTGGCATCATGAGCTAGGTCTTTGCGTAGATGACATCACGAGTAGAACACAAAGGAGTTTGTGGGCGTTGATATTCAGATTGCTTCCTTCCTTCATCTTTTCTTGATTCAGCGGTATTGTGGGATGAAGCGGCCCAGACCAACTTTACTTGTCCACGTACATGAGACCGGTTCCATCGACTGACATGCGACTTTGTTGCATAAGATGGCTGGCGGGTGTCTGTCTCTCCCACCTTAGTTGAATCGGATTCGGCGAAGGCGGTCCTTGTAGAAGGTTAAATAGCAACTTGCATATCACCGTTGTGGTGTTGCGTAGGTAAGAATCGTTCTTGCTAGATACCCATAGCAGCCACGTAAAACATGCAACAACAAATTAGAGGACGTCTAACTTGTTTTTGCAGGGTATGTTGTGATATGATATGGCCAAAGACATGATGAAATATATTTGATGTATGAGATGATCATATTTTGTAATAGTTTATCTCGGCTTGCATGTCGATGAATACGGCAACCGGCAGGAGCCATAGGGTTGTCTCTAATTATTGTATGACCTGCGTGTCAATCATTAAGCGCTATGTAATGCTTTACTTTATCGCTAAACGGTAGCAATAGTAGTAGAAGCATAGTTGGCGTGACAACCCCAATGGCGACGCGATGATGGAGATCATGGTATCATGCCGGTGACGATGGAAATCATGCCGGTGCTTTGGAGATGGAGATCAAAAGCACAAGTTCATGGCCATATCATGTCACTTATGATTTGCATGTGATGTTAATCTTTTTATGCATCTTATTTTTCTTAGGACGACGGTAGCATTATAAGGTGATCCCTTTCTAAAATTTCAAGATAAAATTGTGTTCTCCCCAAGTGTGCACCGTTGCGAAAGTTCGTCGTTTCAAAGCACCACGTGATGATCGGGTGTGATAGACTCTACGTTCACATACAACGGGTGCAAGCCAGTTTTGCACATGCGGAACGCTTGGGTTAAACTTGACGAGCCTAGCATGTACAGACATGGCCTCGGAACACAAGAGACCGAAAGGTCGAACATGAGTCATATAGTAGATATGATCAACATGGAGATGTTCACCATTGAAACCACCTCATCTCACGTGATGATCGGACTTGGGTTGGTGAATTTGGATCATGTTCACTCGAACGACCGGAGGGATGTCGATTTGAGTGGGAGTTTTTAAGTAAACTAAACTCATTATCTTGAACAATAGTCTAAGTTGTCTTTGCAAATTTATGTTGTAGATCAATGGCTCGCGCGGTAGCTTCCCTGAATTTCAATGCGTTCCTAGAGAAAGCCAAGCTAAAAGATGATGGAAGTAACTTTGTAGACTGGGCCCGTAATCTGAGGATTATCCTCATGGCTGCCCAAAAGGCTTATGTCCTTGATGCACCGCTTGGTGAGCAACCCCCTCCAGCGTCTGTGGACGTTATGAACGCCTGGCAGGCGCGTGTTGATGACTACTCAATAGTTCAGTGTGCCATGTTGTATGGCTTAGAACCGGGACTTCAAAGGCATTTTGAACGTCATGGAGCATATGAGATGTTCCAGGAGTTGAAGTTTATTTTTGAGAAGAATGCCCGGATCGAGAGGTATGAGACCTCCGATAAGTTCTATGCTTGCAAGATGGAGGAGAACGGGTCTGTCAGTGAACACATACTCAAAATGTCTGGGTATTACAACCATCTGGCTGAGTTGGGAGTTGTGCTCCCGCCAGAGGCGATCACTGACAGAGTTCTTCAGTCGCTACCACCTAGCTACAAGAGCTTTGTGTTGAACTATAACATGCAAGGGATGAACAAGTCAGTCGCCGAGCTGTTTGCGATGCTGAAAGTCGCTGAGTCAGACATCCAGAAGGAGCATCAAGTGTTGATGGTTAATAAAACCACTAGTTTCAAGAAGAATGGCAGGGGCAAGAAGGGAAACTCCAAGAAGAGTGGCAAAGTAGTTGCCCCTCCCGTGAAGAAACCCAAGGCTGGGCCCAAGCCGAAAACTGAGTGCTTCTATTGCAAGGGAACTGGCCACTGGAAGTGGAATTGCCCCAAGTATCTGGCCGACAAGAAGGGGGCCAACGCCAAACAAGGTATATATGATATACATGTTATTGATGTGTACCTTACCAACTCTCGTTGTAGTGCCTGGGTATTTGATACCGGTGTGGTTGCTCACATTTGCAACTCAAAGCAGGAACTGCAGAATAAACGGAGGCTGGCGAAGGACGAAGTGACGATGCGCGTGGGAAATGGTTCCAAGGTTGATGTGATCGCCGTCGGCACGCTCGCTCTTCGATTACCATCGGGATTAGTGATGAACCTGAATAATTGTTATTTAGTGCCTGCGTTGAGCATGAACATTATATCTGGATCTTGTTTAATGCGAGACGGTTACTCATTTAAATCAGAGAATAATGGTTGTTCTATTTATATGGGTAATATCTTTTATGGTCATGCACCCATTGTGAGGGGTTTATTCTTATTGAATCTCGATAGTGATGACACACATGTTCATAACATTGATGCCAAAAGATGTAGAGTTGATAATGATAGTACCACTTTCTTGTGGCACTGCCGCTTAGGTCATATTGGTGTAAAACGCATGAAGAAACTCCATGCTGGTGGACTTTTGGAGTCACTTGATTTTGAATCACTTGACACATGCGAACCATGCCTCATGGGCAAGATGACTAAGACCCCATTCTTCGGAACAATGGAACGGGCAAGTGACTTGTTGGAAATCATACATACTGATGTGTGCGGTCCGATGAGCATTGAGGTGCGCGGTGGATATCGTTACTTTCTCACCTTCACCGACGATTTGAGTAGATATGGGTATGTTTACTTAATGAAACACAAGTCTGAAACGTTTGAAAAGTTCAAGCAATTTCAGAGTGAAGTTGAGAATCATCGTAACAAGAAGATCAAATTCCTACGATCTGATCGAGGGGGAGAATATCTGAGTTATGAGTTTGGCAGTCACTTAAGACAATGTGGAATTGTTTCACAGTTGACGCCACCTGGAACACCACAGCGTAATGGTGTGTCTGAACGTCGTAATCGAACCTTATTGGATATGGTGCATTCTATGATGTCTCTTGCCGATCTGCCACTATCATTTTGGGGTTATGCGTTAGAGACAGCTGCATTCACTTTAAATAGGGCACCATCTAAGTCCGTTGAGACGACACCGTATGAACTGTGGTTTGGCAAGAAACCAAAGTTGTCGTTTCTTAAAGTTTGGGGATGCGATGCTTATGTCAAAAGGCTTCAGCCAGATAAGCTTGAACCCAAAGCGGACATATGCGTCTTCATAGGATACCCAAAAGAGATGGTTGGGTATACCTTCTATCTCAGATCCGAAGGCAAAGTGTTTGTCGCTAAGAACGGGTCCTTTGTCGAGAAAGAGTTTCTCTCGAAAGAATTGAGTGGGAGGAAGATAGAACTTGATGAGGTTGTTGAACCTTTACTTCAACCAGAGAGTAGCACTGCGCAGAAAGATGTTTCTGTGGAACCTACGTCAGTTGAAGAGGAAGCTGATGATGGTGATCATGAAGCTTCGAATCAAGTTACAATCGAACCTCGTAGGTCGACAAGGATACGTACTGCTCCTGAGTGGTACGGTAACCCTGTCTTAAAGGTCATGTTGTTGGACAACGATGAACCTACGAGCTATGGAGAAGCGATGGTGGGCCCGGATTCCGACAAATGGTTAGAGGCCATGAAATCCGAGATGGGATCCATGTATGAAAACAAAGTATGGACTTTGGAAGTATTACCTGAAGGGCGAAAGTCCATTTAGAATAAATGGATCTTCAAGAAGAAGATAGACGCAGACGGTAATGTCACTGTCTATAAAGATCGACTTGTGGCAAAGAGTTTTTCACAAGTTCAAGGAGTTGACTACGATGAGACTTTCTCACCCGTAGCGATGCTTAAGTCCGTCAGAATCATGTTAGCAATAGCTGCATTTTTCGATTATGAAATTTGGCAGATGGATGTCAAAACAGCGTTCCTTAACGGTTTTCTTAAGGAAGAGTTGTATATGATGCAACCAGAAGGTTTTGTCGATCCAGAGAATGCTGACAAAGTTTGCAAACTCTAGTGATCCATTTATGGACTGGTGCAAGCGTCTCGGAGTTGGAATCTTCGCTTTGATGAGGTGATCAAAGCGTTTGGGTTTATACAAGTTTACGGAGAAGCTTGTATTTACAAGAAAGTGAGTGGGAGCTCTATAGCGTTTCTAATATTATATGTGGATGACATATTGCTGATTGGAAACAATATAGAACTTTTGGGAAGCGTGAAGGAGTATTTGAACAAGAGTTTTTCAATGAATGACCTAGGAGAAGCTGCTTTCATATTAGGCATCAAGATCTATAGAGATAGATCAAGACGCTTAATAGGACTTTCACAGAGCACATACCTTGATAAAGTTTTGAAGAAGTTCAAAATGGATCAGTCCAAGAAGGGGTTCTTGCCTGTTTTGCAAGGTGTGAAGTTGATTAAGTCTCAATGCCCAGCAACTACAGAGGATAGAGAAAAGATGAGTGTCATCCCCTATGCTTCTGCCATAGCCTCTATCATGTATGCGATGCTGTGCACAAGACCAGATGTCAGCCTTGCCATAAGTATGGCCGGAAGGTTTCAAAGTGATCCAGGAGTGGAACACTGGACAGCGGTCAAGAATATCCTTAAGTACCTGAAAAGGACTAAGGAAATGTTTCTCGTTTATGGAGGTGATCAAGAGCTCGTCGTAAAGGGTTACGTTGATGCAAGCTTTGACACTGGTCCGGATGACTCTAAGTCTCAAACCGGATACGTATATATTCTAAATGGGGGAGCGGTAAGCTGGTGCAGTTCCAAGCAAAGCGTGGTAGCTGATTCTACATGTGAAGTGGAGTACATAGCTGCCTCAGAGGCGGCAAAGGAAGGTGTCTGGATGAAGCAGTTCATGACAGATCTTGGAGTTGTGCCCAGTGCACTGGACCCGATGACTCTGTTCTGTGACAACACTGGTGCCATTGCTCTAGCCAAGGAACCAAGGTTTCACAAGAGGACCAGACACATAAAGCGACGCTTCAATTCCATCCGCGATGCGATCAAGGAGGAGGACATAAACATTTGCAAAGTGCACAAGGATCTGAATGTTGCGGATCCGTTAACTAAACCTCTTCCACGGGCAAAACATGATCAACACCAGAACTCTATGGGTGTTAGATTCATAACCATGTAATGCTAGATTATTGACTCTAGTGCAAGTGGGAGACTGTTGGAAATATGCCCTAGAGGCAATAATAAAATGGTTATTATTATATTTCCTTGTTCATGATAACCGTTTATTATCCATGCTATAATTGTATTGGTTGGAAACACAAATACATGTGTGGATACGTAGACAACAACATGTCCCTAGTGAGCCTCTACCGGACTAGCTCGTTGATCAAAGATGGCCATGGTTTCCTGGTCATAGACATGAGTTGTCATTTGATAATGGGATCACATCATTAGGAGAATGATGTGATGGACAAGACCCAAACTATGAACGTACCATATATGATCGTGTCAAGTTTATTGCTATCGTTTTCGCATGTCAAGTATCTGTTCCTATGACCATGAGATCATGCAACTCACTGACACCAGAGGAGTACCTTGTGTGTATCAAACGTCGCAATGTAACTGGGTGACTATAAAGATGCTCTACAGGTATCTCCGAAGGTGTCTGTTGAGTTGGCATGGATCAAGACTGGGAATTTGTCAGTCCGTATGACGGAGAAGTATCTCAGGGCCCACTCGGCAATACAGCATCACAATGAGCTTGCAAGCAATGTGACTAAAGAGTTAGCCATGGGATCTTGTATTACGGAACGAGTAAAGAGACTTGCCGGTAACGAGATTGAACTAGGTATGGAGATACCGACGATCGAATCTCGGGCAAGTAACATATCGCCGGACAAAGGGAATTGCATACGGGATTGACTGAATCCTTGACATCGTGGTTCAACCGATTAAGATCTTCGTTGAATATGTAGGAACCAATATGGGCATCCAGGTCCCGCTATTGGTTATTGACCGGAGAGGAGTCTCGGTCATGTCTGCATATTCCCGAACCCGTAGGGTCGCACGCTTAACGTTCGGTAGCGCTAGGGTAGTATTGAGATATTAATAGTGGAAAGTCCGAAGGTTGTTCGGAGTCCCGGATGGGATCCGGGACATCACGAGGAGCTCCGGAATAGTCCGGAGGTAAAGATTCATATATGGAAAGTTGTTATCGGGGTTCCAGAAAAATTTCGAGTTTTTTCGGTATTGTACCGGGAAGGTTCTAGAAGGTTCCGGAGTGGGGCCCACCTGCATGGTGGACCCACATGAACGTGGGTAGTGGGGAAAGTCCCCACAACCCTGGTCTAGGCGCACCAAGATCCTCCCTTAAAAGGAATAGTATCATATCCCAAAGGGATAAGATCAGGATCCCTAAAAAGGGGGGATAGTCATCGGTGGGGAAGGAAAGGAGGGATTTCCTTCCTCCCCCTTTGGCCAACAACCCTAGGGCCTTGGAGGGAAAGCCACCAGCCCCCTCCACGCCTATATAAAGGTGGGGAGGCATTGGGGGCAGCCACCCCTTGGACCCTTGCCCGTTACCTCTCCCAACTCCTCCCACGTTTCACCGGTACGCGCTTGGCGAAGCCCTGCCGGAATTCCGCTGCCACCACCACCACCATACCGTCATGTTGGTCCCGATCTCATCTACCCCCTCTCTCTTGCTTGATGGATCAAGAAGGATAGGACGCCGCCGAGCCGCACGTGTGCTAAACTCGGAGGTGTCGTCCGTTCGGCACTTGATCGGGAGTTCGTGGACGGATCGTGATTGGATCGCGAAGACGTTCAACTACATCAACCGCGTTTCTTAACGCTTCCGCTTAGCGGTCTACAAGGGTATGTAGATGCAATCTCTCCTCTCGTAGATCTTCATCTCCTAGATCGATCTTGGTGAGCGTAGGAAATTTTTTGTTTCCCATGCAACGTTCCCCAACAAAATTACCATCATACCCTTTGTACAACTGGCCGAAGGACGGTGTTGGGTCAGGGGTTGCTTTGGTAACTTCACATTCTCCCCGCCCAGCCACCCCCACCCCCACACCCAGAGGACACCTCAATAATCCCCATTTTCTTTTCTTTTTGCGAAACAATAATCCCCATTTTCTATCCCCACCGCAAAATACACTTCTCCACAGCACCGCAGCACCCCACAACAAGCCGGCTGCGGTTAGCCGGCCTTCCTGCCCCTCCCCTTCTACATCGGCGCACTCGTCCACCGCAGCGCATCTGCCTCATCGATGACGTCATGCGCCGCACTGGAGCCGGTCCACCATCGTCGTCGTACACCGCGCAGGAGCCGCTTCCCCGACGCCGTCGTCCACGGTCTCGGATCTGCTTCCCGGTAGCCGACGGCAAGGGCAGCAGCAACACTGTCGGCGACAATGAACTGACTCCCGTTGCTGCCCATGATGCACAGACGAGTCCACGACATTCGTGCTCCTCTGCGATTGGTAATGTGTACATTGATTCTCTTAGCTGTACTTGTGCAGTTCCGATTTTGTTCATACCTACCCATCAAATTTCCATGCTTCTATTGTTCCAGTAAAAGTAATTGGTTATAGCTTGCATTATCCAACAGAATATCATCTTGTAATTAGGCGTCCCTCTTGTATTGTGGTGTGCTTGCATAGGTTCTTCATCTCTAACCAGTAGTGTGGCAGATGGTTAAAAGTTTTTGAGAATAGCAGCGAGGTGATCCCCCAGTTTTATTGACTCGGAATGAGACCACAACGTATTTAAGTTGAATAACCACAAAGTAGGATATTAAAAATTACTCGTGCCAACATTGTAGATGAGTGCTTTAATGTTGCCTACAAGATGTGTGAGTATTACTATATTTTTCTTGCCATGTTGGGATTTTACAAAACTACTAGTGCCAACATGCAGAGGGGAAATGAAGATCAAATACGGGATGTTGGGGACATCTTCAAGGAACGTCGCAAGATAAAGACGAGCTGCACCGAACCTGTAAAACGAGCTTTGGTAAGTAACAACATTTCAATTACTTTGACATGGGATGTGTCTGGCAGCAGTATTGTAGACAGGACCAGGCCAGGCCCTGGGCAAGCCCCAAGCCGAAAACAACGTCAAACAATGTTGTGTGCTTGGCTAGGGTTCTTGCCATGCAATCCAACAGTGTGGCAAATTATTAAACAGTAATAGGTGGGACAAACAATTGCCTCTACACTTGATTAGGCTCTCTATCATTTGTAGGATCTCAATTTACTCACTGGACTCACCATGTCGTAGGATGAAAAACTAGTCAGTCAAACGCGGCTACAAAGGCCCTGGAGATCATCTGGTTGCCGGTTGTTTTGCTGCAGCTACCCTTGGCTTAGTGCACCCCTCTGCTGGTTTTCCTATTTGGCTTAGCCTTGTGTTCTTTGATGTAGATATTGTAGTTTCTCTAAAGTAGCTCTGCTCGATATGTAATAAGCACTCTTAATCGTCCTAATGCTTTCCTTTTTAGCTTGATGTAGGAAGTGGGTGTTCTCACCCTACGAGTCTGTTTTTATATTTCTCCTTCTGAACTCACTTCTACTAGTCCTGTTTATGGGGCTTCTACTGAATGGATCTGTGGAGCTCTCACTATTGATCTAAAAAAGAAGTAACTTCTTCATGTCAGGATGCAGTTCGTGCGAGGAGGGAAGTATGGTCAACCTCAAGATCAGGTTTTGAGGCTAGTCCTATGTGCCAGTTCCCAAATGATGTTGGATTACACACAAGGTGCCAGTTCCCTAATGATGTCAGATTAGACACAAGGTGCCAATTCCTAAATGATGCTGGATTACACACTAGCCAGGTGAAGTTGTCAAGTGTTCGTGTCCTCGTGGCTCTAGTAAAGGCTGAAAGAAAGCATGCACCAGCCCTTGAGAATGTAGCTGAGTTCATGAAGATGTGAAAAGAGCAATCAGATGCTCTCTTCACCCAAGCCAAACAAGAGATGGAAGAAGCCAGAAAGAAGCTAGCAGAGGCAAAGTAGGCTAAGTGTCTCATGCTATCTAAAACCGATGTCAATCCGAATTTTCATTCATAATAGCTAGGTTCAAATGTTGATCTAGTCAGCATGCATATTGTGATGTGCGTGCATCGACTGAGATGTATGTAAGTCTGATGCCGAGATGTGGCATAGAATATATTTTTTCCGGGTCATGTAATAACTTACTCTATTTCCAGAACAATAACAGACAAACCATTGGACATGGTATAGTTCACATGCAAGCCCAACATTCCAAGTTTAACTTTCACATCAAACTCATGTTCACAGATATCTTAACATTCATAGATAATGTCCACAACCAATTAATAGCCATAGTTGAAATAGTTTATGCATCTCAATGATTCATTTCAAAGCTAAAAAAAAGTGAGGAGAATTAGAAATAAAGAAAAATCTATAGTTCTTACTACCAACATCAATGCTTCTCCAAAACAACATTTAGTTCACAGCCAAAATACAAATTCCTTCTGAGAGTATTGATGAAAAAGGTGCATTTTCTACCAATGGTGGAGGAACTCCCGTATAATTTTGTGGTTCCACTAATATTGAGGTATCTGCTTCTGTTTGCACAAACATGCCTGAGATTAACATCCGTGTTTGCAAAAATATGTAAAAGGGTTATCGATGGCATTGCGTCATTTTACAAGTGCCATTGGATTTATCGATGGCACTAGATTGACAGCAGCATATTACTCCCTGTGTGACATTGCATCATTTTTCAAGTGACATTGGATTGACAGCAATAAAACAATGGCACTATAAGGGCATGGCGATGTTGGGCGCGCCAACACCATGTAAAGTACCTCCACAGATGCAATAAATTGGTGAGGCAGAGCTCGTTGCCGAGAGCAACAAACATATCTGTGCGAGCACAACAAAACTAGACCATACGAAATTAGTTACATTTCAGACATTTTTTAACTAAACGCGAATAGCTTCCGGAGGTAGGTATAATCTGATGCCGGCCGCGGCGGCCCTCCGTGCCTTCCGCCTCCGTGGCCTCCGCCTCCGCCATAACTTCCCTATGTCCGACTGCGCTTCAGCCGAAGGGGATGACCCAGGGGAAGAGTGGCTCCTTCGCTTTCGTGAAGCCAAGGCGGGGGTCAGCGGTGTTGTGCACTAAACCGGGCAACACACCGGGTGTGTATGCCGGCGACGCGGTGGCGGTGGCCTTCGTGGGACCCAAGCGTCGCCGGCTCCCATGGTCTACTTTTCCTCGGTGTCGGCGGCGGCCGCGGAGGTGCTGGCCGCCTCCGTCGGCAAGCCGCGGTTCCGCCAATGTTTGCAGCGGATGGCGCGGCCAGCCACGGTGCACTGGACACCGTGCTCCCCTGCGTGCCGGTGTGGAGCAACTGGCCACTCCTCTGCGAGCTGGCTTGGAGCGGCGAGTTGCTGCACCAGGGGCCAGCTTGGAGCGGTGGCTTGCTCCTCCGCTTGCCGCCTACAGCCTCGCCCATCGTATTGACGGCCTGGGGCAGTGAGGGAGGTGGAGCAGCGAGTTGCTTGGCACGTATTCGGCAGGCTCGGCTTGGCACTGATACGTCTCCAACGTATCTATAATTTTTGATTGTTCCATGCTATTATAGTATCAATCTTGGATGTTTTATATGCAATTATATGCCATTATATATCATTTTTTGGGACTAACCTATTAACCCAGTGCCCAGTGCCAGTTGCTGTTTTTTTTCTTGTTTTTGCCTTTTCAGAAAATCATTATCAAAAAGAGTCTAAACGAGAAAAAAACTTTGGATTAATTTTTTCTGGACCAGAAGAGACCCACGAAGCTTCAGGAGAAGACCAGAAGAGCCACGAGGAGGCGACAAGCCTGGAGGGCGCGCCCAGGGGGGGTAGGGCGCGCCCCCAGGCTCGTGGGCCCCTCATTGCCCCTCCTAACCAAATTCTAGTGCTATAAATTTCAAAATATTCCCAATATACTAGAGAGACAGAAGAGAAAACCTTTCCATAGCCGCAAGCCTCTGTTCTTCTGCGATCCCATCTGGAGGCCTTTTCCGGTACTCTGCCAGAGGGGGAATCAATCACGGAGGGATTCTTCATCAACCTTGCCGCCCTTCCAATGATGTGTGAGTAGTTTACCATAGACCTACGGGTCCATAGCTAGTAGCTAGATGGCTTCTTCTCTCTCTTTGATCTTCAATACCATGTTCTCCTTGATGTTCTTGGAGTTCTATCTGATGTAATCTTCTTTTGCGGTGTGTTTGTTGGGATCCGATGAATTGTGAGTTTATGATCAGATTATTCATGAGAAATATTTGAGTCTTCTCTGAACTCTTTTATGCATGAGTATTATAGCTTTGTATTTCTCTCCGATCTATCAATTTGGTTTGGCCTACTAGATTGATTTATCTTGCAATGGGAGAGGTGCTTTGTGATGGGTTCAATCTTGCAGTGCTCAATCCCAGTGACAGAAAAGGACATGACACGTATTTGTATTGTTGCCATTAAGGATAAAAAGATGAGGTTTAATCATATTGCTTGAGTTTACTTTGTCTACATCATGGCATCTTGCTTAAGGCGTTACTCTGTTTCATACTCAATACCCTAGATGCATGCTGCATAGCGGTCAATGGGTGGAGTAATAGTAGTAGATGCAGGCAGGAGTTGGTCTACTTGTCTCCGACGTGATGCCTATATACATGATCATTGCCATGAATCCATCATAATTATTTGCTTTTCTATCAATTGCCCAACAGTAATTTGTTTACCCACCGTATGCCATGCGTTCGAGAGAGAAGCCTCTAGTGAAAACTATGGCCCCCGGGTCTACTTTATCAGATATTAAAAACTTAAAAATACCTTGCTGCAATTTATTTACTTTTATTTTATTTAGTATTTTAGTTTATCTATCTATCCCTATCAGATTTAATCCTTGCAAATAACCGCTAGGAGGATTGACAACCCTCTTATTTGCGTTGGGTGCAAGTGTTTGCTTTTGTGTGTGCAGTAATGGGATTTTGCTTGGTTCTCCTACTGGATTGATAACCTTGGTTCTTAACTGAGGGAAATACTTAAATCTACTATACCGCATCATCCTCTCCTCTTTGGGGAAATACCAACGCAGTCTACAAGTAGCAGGAAGAATTTCTGGCGCCGTTGCCGAGGAGACATCATCAAAATTAACAAGTACCATCGCACAAACTATCATTCACTTGCATTTATTTTATTTGCCTTTTATTTGCATTTGCCTCTCGTTTTCATCTCCCCCACTTCTAATTTTTTTTACAAAAACACAAAAATATTTTTATTTGCTTGTTTGCTTGTTCGACTTGCCTTTAGTCGCCATCATGACTGAGTTTGTTATTGAAAAGAGTAAGGATGGTGAAGTCCCTAAGATAGAAATTCCCTCAAATTTAGACACAAATTTTTTTGTAGTAGGGAGTGGAAATATCATAGGGAAAAACATTATTCAAGAGTTCTTCAACTGCACGGGAACTTTGGTTTGCAATGATATTCCAATTCTTAAAAGAACTGCATGGGGAGGCTATCTCCGCACTTGTTCTTAAACTTGAAAGAAGATTTATTCATACTCATCCTACCTTGCAAAGATTGTTGTATGAGCTACCGGTTATAAACAACCCTAAGGCTAAAAGGATAGCTACTCTTATCCTTATGAATGAGTTTAATTACATAGTGCAAGAGGCTAGAGAAATCTTTGATTTCTATAATATGAGCCAAGAAAATCCAGTGACAGATGAAATTTTATATAATAAGGAATATATGTTGAGATATGTTTTCCATGATCACCATGATTTTGATGAAAATACTAAAAAGGAAGTTCCTCCTCTACATATCATTCAACAAGTTTTCAATGGTATTAATCAGAAATATTTTTGGCTTGTAAAAGGGAACCAACAAGGGTTTGAAGAGAGTAGCCTTAATGACCCTAAAATTTTGGTTGATGATGTGTTCCCAATTGTTTTTGAAAAGCCTCCTGAAAATCACACACCTGAGGATGTCAAAACCAAGGATGGCAACACTTGAAACTATGCATTATGCCTAGCTAGGGGCATAAAACAATAGCGCTTGTTGGGAGGCAACCCAATGAATAAAATGATTTTTTTTGTTTTTACCTACTGTTCTTCAGTGTTTACACAATTATAGCCTCTGTTATGATTGTATTTTTATCTTTTAATTAGTGTTTGTGCCAAGTAATGCCTTTGGGATGATGTTGATGATAGTATAATTGATGCTGTTTGGAAAACAGAAAGTTTTGCATCCAGTGCTGGATTTTTGATTCTGTACTGTAGCATCAAAAAAATCTGAAACTTTTACACAGTATTGTTATATGAATTGTTTACATTTTCCTAATTTTTCAGAATTTTTGGAGTTACACAAGTATAGCTTCTAAATAGATCTTTACAGACTGTTCTGTTTTAGACAGATTCTGTTTTTGTTGCATAGTTTGCTTATTTTGATGAATCTATGGATCGTATCGGGGGGTATGAGTCATGGAGAAGTTGGATTACAGTAGCATTATGCCAATATTAAATATGAATCAATTTACAATAGTACCTAAAGTTTAAGATTTGTTTGTTATACTAACGGATCTCACGAGGTTTCTGTTGAGTTTCCTGTGCTGAAGTTTTCATGTTTTGGGTGAGACTACGATGGATAAAGGAATAAGGAGCGGCAAGAGCCTAAGCTTGGGGATGCCCAAGGCACCCCAAGTTAATATTCCAGGAAGACTCAAGCGTCTAAGCTTGGGGATGCCCCGGAAGGCATCCCCTCTTTCGTCTACAATCTATCGGTAACTCACTTGGAGCTATATTTTTATTCATCACATGATATGTGTTTTACTTGGAGCGTCTTGTGATATAATTTTTTTGATTTTGTTTGCTCTTTAGTTTGTCACAATCATCTTTGCTGAACACACATTTTTGAGAGGGACACACATTATTCGTGATTTGTTAGAATACTCTATGTGCTTCACTTATATCTTTTGAGCTAGGCAGTTGCTCTAGTGCTTTAGTTATATCTTTTAGAGCACGGCGTTGGTTATATTTTAAAGACATAGATGCACTCTCATGCTTCACTTATATCTTTTTGAGAGTCTAATGATTAGCAATGGTATGCACAGGTTATGAATTTGGTCCTGAATGATGGGTATTCAAGAGGGATATAATAAAAACTTTCATGTAGATCACTGAATATGATAGGTTTGATTCCTTGCAATAGTTTTGAGATATTAAGATGGTAATAGGTGGGAGGTGCTAGTAGATAATTGTGGTTTGGTAAGAATATTGGAGTTAAGGTTTGTGATTCCCGAAGCATGCACGTATGATCTGTCGTTATGCTAAGAAGTTGGAGCATGATTTATTCATGATTGTCTTCCTTTGTGTGGCGGTCGGGGGCGCGCGATGGTTAACTCCTACCAACCTCCCCCTAGGGGCATGCGTAGTAGTACTTTGCTTCGAGGGCTAATAAACTTTCGCAATAAGTATGTGAGTTCTTTATGACTAATGTGAGTCCATGGATTATACGCACTCTCACCCTTCTGCAATTTGCTAGCCTCTTCGGTACCGTGCATTGCCCTTTCTCACATCGAGAATTGGTGCAAACTTCGCCGAAGCATCCAAACCCCATGATATGATACGCTCTATCACACATAAGCCTCCTTATATCTTCCTCAAAACAGCCACCATACCTACCTATCATGGCATTTCCATAGCCATTCCGAGATATATTGCCATGCAACTTCCACCGTTCCTTTTTTATGACACACATCATCATTGTCATATTGCTTTGCATGATCATATAGCTGACATAGTATTTGTGGCTTAGCCACCATTCATCATTTTCTATACATGTTACGCTAGCATCATTGCACATCCTGGTACACTGCCAGAGGCATTCATATAGAGTCATATTGTTCTAGTATCGAGTTGTAATATTGAGTTGTAAGTAAATAAAAGTGTGATGATCATCATTATTAGAGCATTGTCCCAGTGAGGAAAGGATGATGGAGACCATGATTCCCCCACAAGTCGGGATGAGACTCCGGACGAAAAATAAATAAATAAATAAAAGGCCAAAAAGAGCCCACCAAAAAAATGAGAGAAAAAGAGAGAAGAGGCAATGTTACTATCCTTTTCCCACACTTGTGCTTCAGAGTAGCAGCATGTTTTTCTTATAGAGAGTCTCCTATTATGTCACTTTCATATACTAGTGGGAATTTTTTAGTATAGAACTTGGCTTGTATATTCCGATGATGGGCTTCCTCAAATGCCCGAGGTCTTCATGAGAAAGCAAGTTGGATGCACACCCAGTTAGTTTTCATGTTGAGCTTTCATACACTTATAGCTCTTAGTGTGTCCGTTGCATGGCAATCCCTACTCCTTGCGTTGACATCAATTGATGGGCATCTCCATAGCCCGTTGATTAGCCTCGTTGATGTGAGACTATCTTCTTATTTTTTGACTTCCCCTTATTGATCTCTACCACCACACTCTATTCCACCCATAGTGTTATATCCATGGCTTGCACTCATGTATTGCGTGGGATTTAAAAAAGCTGAAGTGCGTTAAAAAGTATGAATCAATTGCTTGGCTAAAACCGGGGTTGTGCATGATAAATATTTTGTGTTAAGAAGATGGAGCATGACGAATTATATGATTTTGCAGGGATAACGTTCTTTAGCATTTTTATTTTGAAAGACATGATTGTTTATTAGTATGCCTGAGTATTGATGTCTTTATATCAAATTATAGACTATTGCTTTGAATCACTCGGATCTTATTATTCATACCATAAGAGAAATATTACATGATGAAACATGTTAGGTAGCATTCCACATCAAAAATTATGTTTTTATCATTTACCTACTCGAGGACGAGTAGGAATTAAGCTTGGGGATGCTTGATACGTCTCCAATGTATCTATAATTTTTGATTGTTCCATGCTATTATAGTATCAATCTTGGATGTTTTATATGCAATTATATGCCATTATATATCATTTTTTGGGACTAACCTATTAACCCAATGCCCAGTGTCAGTTGTTGTTTTCTGCTTGTTTTTGCCTTTTCAGAAAATCATTATCAAAACGAGTCCAAACGAGAAAAAAACTTTGGATTAATTTTTTCTGGACCAGAACAGACCCACGAAGCTTCGGGAGAAGACCAGAAGAGCCACGAGGAGGCGACAAGCCTGGAGGGCGCGCCCAGGGGGGTAGGGTGCGCCCCCCAGGCTTGTGGGCCCCTCGTTGCCCCTCCTGACCTAATTCTAGCACTATAAATTCCAAAATATTCCCAATATACCAGAGAGACAGAAGAGAAAACCTTTCCATAGCCACAAGCCTCTGTTCTTCCGCGATCCCATCTGGAGGCCTTTTCCGGTACTCTGCCGGAGGGGGAATCGATCACAGAGGGCTTCTTCATCAACCTTGCTACCCTTCTGATGATGTGTGAGTAGTTTACCATAGACCTATGGGTCCATAGCTAGTAGCTAGATGGCTTCTTCTCTCTCTTTGATCTTCAATACCATGTTCTCCTTGATGTTCTTGGAGTTCTATCCGATGTAATCTTCTTTTGCGGTGTGTTTGTTGGGATCTGATGAATTTTGAGTTTATGATCAGATTATTCATGAGAAATATTTGAGTCTTCTCTGAACTCTTTTATGCATGATTATTATAGCTTTGTGTTTCTCTCCGATCTATCGATTTGGTTTGGCCTACTAGATTGATTTATCTTGCAATGGGAGAGGTGCTTTGTGATGGGTTCAATCTTGCGGTGCTCAATCCCAGTGATAGAAAGGGACATGACACGTATTTGTATTGTTGACATTAAGGATAAAAATATGGGGTTTAATCATATTGCTTGAGTTTACTTTGTCTACATCATGTCATCTTGCTTAAGGCGTTACTCTGTTTCATACTTAATACCCTAGATGCATGCTAGATAGCGGTCGATGGGTGGAGTAATAGTGGTAGATGTAGGCAGGAGTCGGTCTACTTGTCTCGGACGTGATGCCTATATACATGATCATTGCCATGAATCCGTCATAATTATTTGCTTTTCTATCAATTGCCCAACATTAATTTGTTTACCCACCGTATGCTATGCGTTCGAGAAAGAAACCTCTAGTGAAAACTATGGCCCCCGGGTCTACTTTATCATATATTAAAAACTTAAAAATACCTTGCTGCAATTTATTTACTTTTATTTTATTTAGTATTTTAGTTTATCTATCTATCCTTATCAGATTTAATCCTTGCAAATAACCGCTAGGAGGATTGACAACCCTCTTATTTGCGTTGGGTGGAAGTGTTTACTTTTGTGTGTGCAAGTGCGCTTAAAGGGATTTTGCTTGGTTCTCCTATTGGATTGATAACCTTGGTTCTTAACTGAGGGAAATACTTATCTCTACTATACTGCATCATCCTCTCCTCTTTGGGGAAATACCAACGCAGTCTACAAGTAGCAGGCACCCAGCCGGCTTTTATGCCGGAGAACTCGTCTTCATGCTCGCCGGATGCTATGGAGAGCATGGAGAAAATGGTGCAAGGAGGAGATGGGGAGTAGAGGTGTGGTGCAGTTCTTGCTAGGCGTCTGGCCTCGTTTAACTAGCGGGCGGACGCGTGGAGCCAAGCGGCGTTGTGTTGAATGCCGGTAGGCTCGCGGACGGATGTTTGACCGGAGTTGGTTTCTCGGCACACGCGAGGGTTCAATGGAGGTAGGCGGGGCAGTCTGAAGCCGGCTGAGAGCATGGTTAATAATATAGCCAACAATTGGCTATAAGAAGTTGCCATGTCATTTAGAATCAACCTAAAAGTTGGCTTGTATACAATAGTAAGATTGAAATATGTACTAATAGTACTTTGTTAATAGCTGACCCACCATACATTCTCACAAAGTGCCTTGGGTCTCATGCTATAGCCGGCTCTTATTCTACAGCCCGCTTTCCTTCTCTCCTCTTCTCTCTCCTCCAACTAAGCAAAGATATAATGCGGTGAGGAGGCGTGTTCAGCCTGGCATGCAGCGGGTGCTGCTCTCTCGGCCGGCATGCCGGTTCAATGCCTGCGCCAGTGAGAGGTCGCGTTGAAAGCACATTTGCTCCCTTGGTGGTTTTGGTAATTTACAACAATATATATTTCATTGAACTAATAAACATTCAAGTGAAAGATTTCAGGAAGTTCAATGATTGGCATGGCAAGGACTAGGGATGTGGACCCTTAAAAATGCTAAGGACATATATTGGCAAAAGCTCAAGACTCTTCATTTTTGGTTTAGTGATCCAAGATCACATTGAGTCCATACGAAAGCCAATGCTATTAAAAGGGGATGAGGTTTTGATAATGATCTATTTGCTCAAGTGCTCAATGATATTGCTCCAAAACCCTCAGCCACTTTCCCTATCCAAACTTGTCCCATTTCACAAAGTCAAACTCGGTTCCACCGAATCTCATTCATCCGGACCCACCGAGTTCATCAAGACAGTGCCACTTGCCAAACCCTAACAAATTGGATCCACCGACATGGATCTCGGTCTCACCGAGATGGGTGACCATCTTTCTATTGCCTGGTTGCAATTCTTTCGGTCCCACCGAAATTGCACTCGGTAACACCGAGATGGAGTGACCAAGTTTCTGTTGCCAAGTTGCATCATTTCAGTCCCACCGAGATTATGCAATCGGTGCCACTGAGACTAGGTCTAGCCCTTACCATTGCACTTCGGTTGCTCCGAGATGTTCCATCCGGTCCCACCGAAACTTCAAATGTTCATATCTTTGCACAGGTCGGTCTCACCGAGATTCTAGTTTTGGTGCCACCGATTTTGGTCAAATGTGTGTAACGGTTGGATTTCGTGTGAAGGCTATTTATACCCCTCCACCACCCTCTTACCTAGTAAGAGAGCCATCAGAACATGCCCACACTTCCACCATACATTTTCTGAGAGAGAACCACCTACTCATGTGTTGAGATCAAGATATTCCAATCCAACCATTTGAACCTTGATTTCTAGCCTTTCCCAAGTTGCTTTCCACTCAAATCTTTCTTCCACCATAGCCAAATCTGTGAGGAAGTTCTTGAGTGTTGGGGAGACTATCAGTTGAAGCACAAGAGCAAGGAGTTCATCATCAACACACCATCTATTACCTTTTGGAGAGTGGTGTCTCCTAGATTGGTTAGGTGTCACTTGGGAGCCTCCAAGATCATGTGGAGTTGAACCAAGGAGTTTGTAAGGGCAAGGAGATCGCCTACTTCATGAAGATCTACCCCGAGTGAGGCTAGTCCTTCGTGGACGTAAGCCATGGTGGAATAGGCAAGGTTGCTTCTTCGTGGACCCTTTGTGGGTGGAGCCCTCCGTGGACTCGCGCAACCGTTACCCTCCGTGGGTTGAAGCCTCCATCAACGTGGACGTATGATAGCACCACCTATCGGAACCACGCCAAAAATCATCGTGTCTTCATTGCGTTTGAAATCTCCGATCCCCTCCTTTACTTACATGTGCAATTGTTTACATTCCGCTGCTATACTCTTGGAATTGCATGTGTAGGGTGTTACTTGACTTGGTGCACTTGCTAAAATCTGCCCACAACTAAAATTGGGAAAAGGTTAGATTTTTATTTGGTCAAGTAGTGTCGGGGGAATTACCCGCGGCTAGACCCGGCATCCTAAGGCATAACCCAGCAGGACCAAAGGGCCCATAACCGGGTCACGCGTGGCATTAAACGGGTCGGCTCGCTATGGACTGGACCCTGGAAGGAACCTGGTAAGAGAAGCAAGACCCGGCCTGGGTAGACCCGGCTCGAAGAGAAGACCCGGCCCAGAGAGAAGACCCGGCCTGGGTAGATCAGTTTGGAAGAAAAGACCCGGACTAGGATCCGACTTGTAATAGAAGATAGAATAGTTGTAGTCCTACTAGGACTCTACATGTAAGTCAGCCCCTCCAACTTATATAAGGAGGGGCAAGGCACCCCAAGAGGGACAGGTCGATTTGAGACAAGAAAAGAGAGACAGACAAATCAATAGCTCTTGAGATAGAGGTAGCAAAATATCACCCTTGTAATCGAGATCATCATCATCATCGATAGCAATCAAGCAGGATGTAGGCTTTTACCTCCACCGTGAGGGGCCGAACCTGGGTAAAACTCGCGTCTCTCGATTCCAACCAACCCCTTCAAGCTTCCACCTAGTTACGATGGCCTCACCACTAAGTCCTTTCACGAGGACACTTGCCGTGATAAAACCACGACAGTTGGCGCCCACCGTGGGGCCTGCGCACGGTGGTATTGTGTTCTTGAAGGGAGCTCTTCAAGGGATCGAGAAGCTTGCGATCGGCTGGATCAGGAAGAGCCAGCTCGGAAGGATCTTCATCGACTCCGAATTCATCAGGCAAGATTGAAAAAGTTTCGGCAACAGTATAAATCAGATCAGAGTCAAAAAGTTACTTCGGTGGCAGTCGGAACGGCGGCGGTCGCAATCAAGTCAAGGAAAGAAAAAGCAAGCCGGCGTTCAGAGATCTTTTGACCCACGTGGAGATCAAAAAAAAGGAGAGAGGATAAAAAAATTGTGGCACTCCACGCGTGGTCACCAGTAATCCGATCTATTCAGCGACGGCCGTGCCTTCAGGCAGGAGTTCGGCGGCTACTACCTCACGTGGCAGCATATTTAGTCCAGAGATTGACTACAACACCGAGCAAATAAATATTACATTCTTTGGTGGCGACAACAAAACGCAGCAGCAGGGCAGCCGGTCCGCCACTGTAGCTATACTCCGTCTGGCGTAAAAAAGGTGCAGTACATCTAGTAAATAGAAACCGAGAAAGAAAAGGAAAATTCTGCTCGGCGGGCCGCGTGTTTGTCGGGAAAAAAAGGGGCATCAGCCCGCCACAGGGAGCCCACAGCCACCAAGGGCTAAAGGCATCACGCGGCTTACTCACGTGCATGTGTTGCCATGGGAAAGAGACAACTAGTACTACTAGTGTTGGCACATACTTTGAGATCTAATTGATCTACAAAACCATCCTACAGTTATCTGAATAAGATAAATCAGGTCAACTAGTTCACTACAAGGGTGAACATGTGTGCAGCCCACCGAGCATGCTCGGTCTACGAGGCCGCATCAGCATCCGCGTTCATCCGATAAAAATACCAGGTGCTATTTGCCCTATCTATTTTTTAGTACATATTAAAATTCTTCAAAGAACAACTACTCTGGCTTGCGATATTTTTTATGCAGGACAATTGTTCAATGCAAGGGTGACCGTCGTGCCACGGATATAGAGCTCGCGCCAACATTATCATGCGCCAGCGGCCGTCCATGCCGCATTGCTCGACAAACATGCGCGCAAGCCGCCGCCCCCACGATCCGGTCTACATCAACACACCAGGGCCGCGTCGCTCGCCCGAGCTGCCCAATGGACGCGCGCAAGCCGCCGTCCCCGCGGTCTGATCTACATTAACACACCGGGTCTGCGCCCGCCCGTATGAGTTGCCCAACGGACGCGCGCAGGCCGCAGCCCCTGTGGCTCGGTCTAGTCCAACAATGCTGGAGCAAAAAAGAAATATATCTCTATTATCAACCTCCACCCACGCCGGGTTGCCCAATGGATAGGCGTATTGGCCTGCCATCCCCATGGTTCGGCCTGCTTCAGCACATCGATGAAACAGGAGAGTCGGCCACGGAGGAACCGTTCCTGCAGAAGCTAGGTGAGCCGGCCACCGTTGAGCCGGCAGTTCAAAAGCCAGCGGCGAAGAAGAAAAAAAGATAGAAAAAATGGCCCTGGAAGAGGCAGGAGAGCCGGACCAAGAGAGAATAGTAAGGAATGAGAGGACATACGACGAGCATCGCAAAGATCATCAACTCGCCACATCGCCTCTGGTTTCAATAATTTCTAGCTTTCAGCTATCGACTATACGCCGGTTTATGCCACAACCCAGTATATAGAATCTCAAGCCGGCTCCCCAAGTCGACTTAAGACTCGGGGGCTACATAGACATGACTCGGCAGATTTGGCTGGTTTCAACAAATACAAAAACCCTGGGTCGTTGCAGGAAAGACAACCCAGTCCCGGGGGCTGCTGCCTTATTGGCAAAAAAGTAAGGGTTGCCAAAGAGGACTAGCTGCCACGATGCGTAGTTCAAACATAGGTATCCTGCCTCATTGACAAAAAAGTAAAGGTTGCCAAAGAGGACTAGCTGCCACGATGCGCAGTTCAAACATGGGCATCCTGCCGTATTGGCGAAAAGAAAGGTTACCAAAGAAGACTAGTCGCCATGATGCGCAGTCTACACATGGGTATCCTGCTCAATTATGATCAATGGATAAAGCCGGCTTATCTGGACCCCAGATGTTTTGCAGTAGTAGCATTGTCTCATGTATATCCTATGTTGAGCTTTTCCATGATCATATGGTCACTTGGGGGCTTCCAACTCATCGAGTTTAGCTTTCTCACCCTCTTGCCCCGGCATACGCCAAATATTATTCTTGGTTATACCTGCCTGTTAGCAAGATGCTACTCCGGAAAGGTGACCCGGTGTACGCCCGACGAGTCAATCACAGAGTGACCCTGAACTCGTCTGAGTTAAAACACCGATTGGTCACATTAGAGCCGGCTTTCAGAGAGCTAGGACAAACCAAAAGAGGCCAAAAAGCCTGCTTCACCGAAGCAAATCAGACTCGAGCCTCGAAAGCCGGTCTTTATGTCGTGCCTCGAAAGCTGTTTTTTTATTTTTACAGTTTGCATTACTAGAATTATCCTGTTATATAGTACTTTGCATTTATATTACAATTATTTGTACATATTGCATCTTTTTTGCAGAAATTGGCCTTCTTTTCAGAAAGGCCGGGTCTCATCAATTATGATTTTAATACAACGGCAACATGAATTGCCGGGTTGCATGACAACCAGGGTTTATGGTTTTCTATTCCAATCAAAGCAAGCTTGTGAGGTCAAATACAGAGCATAAATTGCCGGGTTGCATTGCAATCACGGCCAAGGATTTCTTTCATTGCAAAAGCATCATCAGTTCATAGGCAAAATACTAAGTGCTTGATGGCACTAGCAGACTATGGAGTTTCATCTCAAAAGCTATTACCAGCCACGACTGGGCTATTTTCTATCAAGTTTTTCAAAGCAAATTCAAAACTTGCGGAGTGGTTGATGGTTGAGACCCGGCAGTTGGATCTTCCGGGTTGATGTTGGTTTATTCTCTCGAAGGTTCTTTTCCGAGCTCACTTCTTTCTTCAAGTCGGCAATTTGCGACTCAGCAGGATTCAACATATTCTACATAAGATGTTTACAACATTACATACTTTATTGCAAGTCCCAAGTCACCACAGGTTGCTGACATGGCACTTGGGGGCTAATGCATGGTCATTTGTACTGATTTCATTGAAGACCCGACCCATCAAATAATGATGAATCGGCCCTTGGGGACTACTAATTGCTCCTGTCAAGATTCAAAAGTTCAAAAACACAAGCCCCAATCTACTATATCAATAGTGACCCGGACCTTAGGGGCTACATCATATGATGTTATTCTTTTCAAAGTACAAGTACATGTAAGTCCCAAGTCGCTGCAGGCATACGACCCGGCGCTTGGGGGCTACACTGGCTGAAGTTTTATAAGTATAAGATAATTACAAGTCCCAAGTTACTGTAGGCATGCGACCCGGCACTTGGGGGCTACACAGTCAAGATATTATTTTTATGCAAAGCACCAAGTCATCATGAACTGATAAACTCGGAGCTTGGGGGTTACAGGTAATATGGAGATAAAAAAACAGAAGAACACCTTCAAGCTGTCAATTTTGAAGCGAGTCGGGTCTCATTTTCTTGGTGGAGGCTTGCAAAGATCATCTCCTCTAAGTTATTCATAGAAGGCCTAGAAGCATTGAAAGCCGACTCAACATCAGATGGATTTCTTATTTCCCAATATTTCTATCAAGATGAAGCACTGGAAATCGACTCAACGTCAGATGGGTTATTTTTCTCAATATTTTTCTGCAAGGACCCAGTGTCAGCAAGTTGATTGCGAAGCCAGAATGTTGATATGACATAGAAAACCAGATTTTTCCAGGAGCTGGTTCATTGAATAAATCGGCCATTTGAGCAAGCCGGTCCTTTAACATATTAATTATTCTTATTTCAGGAGCTTAGCATGAATAAATTCAAGCTAACCTGGGGGCTAATGTCGAGGGAATTACCCGCGGCTAGACCCGGCATCCTAAGGCATAACCCGGCAGGACCAAAGGGCCCATAACCGGGTCACGCGTGGCATTAAACGGGCCAGCTCGCTATGGACTGGACCCTGGAAGGAACCTGGTAAGAGAAGCAAGACCCGGCCTGGGTAGACCCGGCTCGGAGAGAAGACCCAGCCCGGAGAGAAGACCCGGCCTAGGTAGATTAGTTCGGAAGAAAAGACCCGGACTAGGATCCGACTTGTAATAGAAGATAGAATAGTTGTAGTACTACTAGGACTCTACATCTAAGCCGGCCCCTCCAACTTATATAAGGAGGGGCAAGGCACCCCAAGAGGGACAGGTTGATTTGAGACAAGAAAAGAGAGACAGACAAATCAATACCTCTCGAGATAGAGGTAGCAAAACATCACCCTTGTAATTGAGCTCATCATCATCATCATCAATAGCAATCAAGCAGGATGTAGGCTTTTACCTCCACCGTGAGGAGCCGAACCTGGGTAAAACTCGCGTCTCTCGATTCCGACCAACCCCTTCAAGCTTTCACCTAGTTACGATGGCCTCACCACTAAGTCCTTTCACGAGGACACTTGCCGTGACAAAACCACGACAAATAGTCTAATCACCCCCCCTCTAGACATACTTTCGATCCTACAAGTGGTATCAGAGCTTTGGTCTCCATTGCCTTGGTTTCACAACCTAGGAGAGTATGGCGTCTAGTGAGGGAAACTATCACCGTAGAGGTCCATATTTTGATGGTACAAACTTTGCTAGTTGGAAACATAAGATGAAAATGCATATTCTTAGTCATAACCCCGTCGTTTGGGCTGTTGTTCGTGTTGGCTTGCAAGGTGAATTCTTTGAGGATGGCAAGGAACCGGATCGTGAAGCAACTACAGAAGAATTGAAGATGTTGTAATATAATGCTCAAGCTTGCGACATTCTCTTCAACGGTTTGTGCCCCGAGGAGTTCAACAAGATCAGCTGCCTTGAGAATGCAAAGGAAATTTGGGATACTTTGGTTGATATGCATGAGGGTACCGAGTCCGTCAAGGAATCTAAGTTGGATGTGCTTCAAAGTCAGCTTGACAAGTTCAAGATGAAGGATGGTGAAGGAGTCGCTGAAATGTACTCTAGGCTTGCTCTCATCACAAATGAGATTGCCGGCTTAGGAAGTGAAGACATGACCGACAAATTCATCATCAAGAAGATCCTTAGAGCTTTGGATGGAAAATATGATACCGTTTGCACATTCATCCAAATGATGCCAAATTACAAAGATCTCAAGCCCACGGAAGTCATTGGAAGGATTGTTGCTCATGAGATGTCACTCGAGAACAAAGAGGAGCTATACAACAAATCAAGTGGTGCCTACAAAGCCTCAACCGATGCTCCCACAACTTCAAGCGACAAGCTAGTATCCAATGAAGAGATAAGCCTAATGGTGAAAAGATTCAACAAGTTTTACAAGAACAAAGGAAAAGAAAGAAGCTCTAGCTCAAGACACTATGAGAGAAGATCATCAAGTCGTGACCGAAATTGTTACAATTGTGGAAGACCCAGACACTATTCTAATGAGTGTACGGCACCTCACAAGAAAAGAGACGAATCACCAAGAGGAAGATATAGAAGAGATGAATCACCTCATAAGGAGAGAAGGAGTAGAGATGATCATTATGAACGAAGTCCGTCTCGAATAAGCAAAGATTCAGAATGGAAGGACAAGTCATCCAAGAGCTACACAATAAGAAGACATCAAGCTCATGTTGGTGAATGGATTTCCGGCTCCGACTCCAATAACCACTCCGAGGGAAGCTATCACTCCAACTCCGACTATAGTCAAGATGAAGGTGTTGCCGGACTTGCTCTTGTGTCATCCAACTCCTATGATCTATTTGATTCACCAAATGAAGGAATTGGAAGATTCTTCATGGCAAAAGGCCCCAAGGTATCACATCTCGAATACTTTGACTTCAATAGTGATGAGGATGATTTGCTTGGTGATGATGATTTACTTGTTGATAAGGCTAGTGATGTGAGCTACAATGAAAATGCTAGTAATCATGATAGTCAAGAGGAAACGAATGACAATGCTATGAAGGAGATTGAGCGTCTAACTAAAGAACTAAATGCTCTTAAGTTAGCTCATGAAACAACTCAAGAGGATCATAGAGAACTTCTAAGAACTCATGAGAAGCTACGCTTCGAGAAGCTAAATTTAGAGCAAGAGCATGAGTTTCTTAAAGCTATCAATGATGATCTTCGAAAGAAGAGTTCTTCATATCTTGCCAAATGTTTACTCTTGTCTACCTTTATGCCACAAGTTAAATCTAAGCAAATTAGTAACAAGGTTAAAAGGGTTCTACCTCTAGTAGTAACAACAACAATGCTAAATCCCATGTTGTTGCTTCTAGTAGTTCTATTGATTCCACTAATGATTCTCTTAGCCAAGTTACACTTGAGCAAGAAAACAATCTATTGAAAGGAATTATAGAAAAAGGTGTCTACAAGAGCCTTGCCGGGAGTAAGCAATTTGAGGAAATTGTACGCAAGCAAGGAAGGCACCGGAAGAACCAAGGTGTTGGTTTTGAATAAAAGTTCAATGCCAATGGAGTTGAGTGGGAAGAAGATCAATACCCCAAGACGAAGTTTGTTCCTCAACAAGAGAAGTATGATCCTACTTCCTTCAAAGGAACACAAGCTCAAGATGATCTTCCACCACAAGACCACAAGCTAAAAGGCAATGACAAGCTTCAAGAGGAGATTGACTCATTTGAAGAAGCACCTCAAGCCTTAGTCAAGTGGGTTCCCAAGACTTCATCAAGTTCTACTTCATCATGTTCTACTACAACTCCAAGGATTCCCATCAAGTTGATGTGGGTCCCAAAGAAGAAGAACTAGAGAGTTATTGAGGGTGACTCTGCCAACAAACTCCACTCACATTCATTTATGGCAATAACTTGTGCAACCAACTTCAACATCTTGCAGTAGTTCATGGAGTCACAAACCCTCTTGTTGGTAAGACAAGGGACAAGGTATTCAATGCATTCATGGACATCATCATATGTGAATTTCACTCTATGTCTATGGATAGCCTTGTATGTTCCTTGTGTGGGACTAACCCATGTAGGTATTGAAAGCACAAAACTCCAAGGATTGCTCCCAACTCTTGATGGTCTACATCAACTTTGAGCATCCACATCTTCAACATCTACATCAAGTCATCATCGACAAAACCCAAGGTTAGTTCATCCCTCCTTGGGGGGATATCACATCTAGGGGGAGCTTTACTCTAAGACTTGAGTCAAAGCAACTCTAATGGTGTGAACATATTAATGCTTTATGTAAAAGTGGTAACCCCACTTGTGCTTAAACAATGAGTATGACCTATGATCAAATGTTCTCATTTGGCTCCTATGTCAATATACTCATATATAGATGACTATGTCATCGCCCATTGCTTGATAGATGCTAGATTTGGTTGTGCATGTTTGACACATGTTTCATTTGCTATCTTATTGTGTGAGCATGTTGCTATGCATATTTTTTTCATTCAAGAACATCCATTTGTTGTTTTGCTTATCTTGGTTTTTCTGGCCAAGTGGATGGACAAGAATGCCTAAGCACCTTCTCTAGCTATCTATTCTTTCTTGTCTCAAATTCTATTCTTGCTATATCACAAAATTTGAACAAGTCATTTTCGGACCCTCTGGGTGAGGCGCACTCGGAATCACTGATCTGAAAGGGATGAACTCCAAAACCTTCAAATATGTTTCGGTGTGACCAATCCATATATATTCGGACTCACCGAAATTATTTGATTGATCTGAGTTTTTGATCTCGGTGAAACTGATTCAGATCAACTCAGCGTCACCGATATGCTGTAACCGTCGCAGTTACACGTCTCGGTGCCACCGATTTGCTCCACTCGGTGCCACCGACAGCAGTTGGGTATATATATCCCGCGGGCCCGTACGATTGAAATTTCTCAAACACTTCCTTCCCGCACCCCCTCTGCTGCCGTCACCACTGTCTCCGGACTTCGCCGTTGTGTCCAGCGTGCCCTCGCCATTGGACTCCGCCGCCGTCAACGGAAATCTTCACCGCCGTTGCCGCCGTAGAGAGTTTTCACCAAGTTAAGGTAAAACTCGACCCCCTCATGCTTCAAATTCTGATTCAATGCACTAGGGTACTCACCATGATTCATGCCACGATTGCAATGCTCTTACCTCTTACCAAATTCCATAGAATAGATTCGAGCAAAAAAATTAGGGTTAAGTTTTCGCAGAACTAATCTCGGACCCACCGATTTGGAATTTTCGGCGTCACCGATTTGGTTTAGGCCATTGCACTAGTACGTCTCGGTTCCACCGAGCTGTGCTAATCGGTGAGACTGAAAAGAAGTTTCTGTGAAACCCTAGCATCTCGGCAGGACCAAAACCCATCTCGGTCTGACCGAAGTGGTGTGCCAAGTCTCTGTCTCATGCCTCGGCTTCACCGAAATGTTCAACTCGGTTGATCCGATATTCATTCCGTGAAAACTTGAAACTGAAGTTTGAACTCAATTTTTCAAAAATTTAGCTGCATTTTGTGATAACTCTTCCTCTCTGCCTATACCTATTCTCTTCACAGGTCTGTTTGCAAGATGTCAGATGCTAGTGACAGTCAGAATGTGTCAGAGAGATCAGCTGAGCTGAGTGCAGGGTCAAGCCCTAAGGAAAGCTTCTATGAAGGAGAAATAAGTTCTCCTGATTTGCCCAAGGCTGCCACCAAGTCCAGAAAGAAGAAAAATTCAGATGATGATGATAAGGACTTTGCAGCTGAGGAGGCTATCTCCAAGAGAAAGAAACCAGCTGTGGTAAGCAAAGAGTATGAGAGTAAATAGAAGAAGAAGGGCACCAGAAAAGTTCCAGCATCAACTGCTGCCCAAAAGGGAATGAAGATCACTCTTGAGGAGCCAATTGGCTCAAAGGCAAAAGCTCCAGGAAAGAAAAGAGAAAGAAAATAGACTGCTCATGTTATATTCAAACCAACCTCCATGAGGAGAGATGATGCTACTGATGATGAAGAACCAGCAGCAAACCCACCTCCTGCTAAGCAACAAAAGCTTATGGCAGAAGCCATGAAGTCCAGCACCTCCTCCAAGATAAAGAAGGCTACAACTACAAGACCCAAGAGAACCACTAGAGATGTCTCATCCAAGGAGAAGAACAAGGCCCCAGTGCCTGAAGCTGAAGTTGATGATGAGCCACAAGTGCTCAAGAAGCTAAGGCCCAAGTTGCCTGAACATGATGACACTCACCCAATTGCAGAAGACATGAAACAAGAAGGGACAATGGTCTGAGACAGTGGAGACTGAATGACCCCTATTCCATCAGAAGGAAAACTGCTTGTGACTACAGGTTTCACACAAGAGAGCAACAAGACTTTTATGAGACAATGTTGCTAGACAAGAAACCCATAGTCAGTGACATGAGATGGGTCAAGTGGGAATACATTGATGAAAATGAGGATAACTTTCCTCATGTGCATGAAAGTTTCAAGCTTGCTGGAGTTGACACTTTTGTTGGAAGAAAACTTACATCATGGAGTGATGAGATGATAATGCAATTTTATTCCACAGCACACTTCTATCCAAATGGGAAGATTGTGTCGATGACTGAGGGAGAGAGATACCAGTCTTCAATCACTGAGTGGGCTGCACTTCTAGAAGCTCCAAAAGAAGAAGAGGATGATATTGATGTCTATGCCAAGCCAAAGATGGATCACAATTCTATGAAGAACATGTACAATCCTATCCCAGAGAAAGACCTTGAGACACACAAGCTTGGATCAGTGAAGCATCTGCTACCTGGATTGGCCACCATAAACACTATATTGAGGCACACATTGATGCCCAAGTCTGGAGACGACAAGATGATTCGTGGCCACTCTATCAACATGCTACAACTCTTTGATGTTCCTCAGAAATTCAAGGTGATGAGTCTGATTGTTGAGACAGTGAAGAGGACAGCAGCTGACCAGAAGAGGTCATGTGGTTTTGCTCCACACATTCAATTGCTTCTCAATTCCAAGATTCCAAAGAACACTTATCTTCTTGACAGAGAGCACCTTCCACTGTATCCTGAGTTTGAGGATAATGTAGTGGTGATGGATCCTTCTCACCCTACATCTGCTAAGGCACAAGCCAAGATGGAAGCAGCAAAAGCAGCCAAAGCAACCAAAGAAGCATTAGCTCCTAGCTCATCTACTGCTCATCTCAAGACCAAGACAGATCAAATGGCATATCTGCTTGAAGCCACCCAGAGGATTGAATAGGGTCTGGCCAATCTTGTCAAGAATCAGGCAAGCTTAGAGTGGATAGTGGAAACAAAGTTCTATGATCTTGATGTCAAAGTCACAGAGATTCGGACCACAGTGGAGCAGCTTCAGAAATATGTAGACAGAGTCAGAGAGTCTGACAGTGGAGATGAGATTCCTACTACCAACAGGTTTCAGACAATGCCTAGGGCACCAAGGTCTGCTGTTGTACCCACTACAGATGTGAGAACTGCTGTCTCTGCCCCAGCTATAGCTCCATCAGTTCCACCACCAGTATCCACTCCACCAGCACAGCAGACATCAGCCGAAGCATTTGTAGAGGCAGTTCTCTCTACACCTTTCACGCACACTGGAGCTGCCAGCCAGAGATCTTCACCTCCAGGAGCTCCTGCCTAGAGTGACGTGTAGCTCTATACCTATTCGAGCTTTTTGGTACTTGTGCCAAAGGGGGAGAATTTGTATAGATCTTTAGCTTCGAGAGAGAGTGTCTTGCCTTTTGCTTCACTTGTTTTTCTTTTGAGAGATTTGATGTGTGCTTGATACTTTGTTTATGTTTGAGGCTACGTTGGTTGTTTGTGATCATACTATGCTTCATATCTATGCACTTTGATTATCCTTATCATTATCCATGTATGATCATTCACATGTGTTGTTGGTGATGAGTGCTTGTATTCCATTCATATCATTTTGTGCGCTCCACCAAGTTGTATGTGACATGGAAGAGTGACTTGTGATCCTAATCGATTGTGCATTTGCATTCAAATGCAAATTTTAAATAATGTACAAATTTAGGGGGAGCTCTTACTTATCACATACTTCTCAAAGCGACGATACTATTTATTGATTATGTTTTCTATTGAAGCTTTGATCTATATGTTGTCATCAATTACCAAAAAGGGGGAGATTGAAAGCACATTTGCTCCCTTGGTGGTTTTGGTAATTTACAACAACATATATCTCATTGAACTAATAAACATTCAAGTGAAAGATTTCAGGAAGTTCAATGATTGGAATGGTAAGGACTAGGGATGTGGACCCTTCAAAATGCTAAGGACATATATTGGCAAAAGCTCAAGACTCTTCATTTTTGGTTTAGTGATCCAAGATCACATTGAGTCCATAGGAAAGCCAATACTATTAAAAGGGGATGAGGTTTTGATAATGATCTATTTGCTCAAGTGCTCAATGATATTGCTCCAAAACCCTCAGCCACTTTCCCTATCCAAACTTGTCCCATTTCACAAAGTCAAACTCGGTTCCACCGAATCTCATTCATTCGGACCCACCGAGTTCATCAAGACAGTGCCACTTGCCAAACCCTAACAAATCGGATCCATCAATATGGATCTCGGTCTCACCAAGATGGGTGACCATCTTTCTGTTGCCTAGTTGCAATTCTTTCGGTCCCACCGAAATTGCACTCGATAACACCGAGATGGAGTGACCAAGTTTCTGTTGCCAAGTTGCATCATTTCGGTCCCACCGAGATTATGCAATCGGTACCACCGAGACTGGGTCTAGCCCTTACCATTGCACTTCGGTTGCTCCGAGATGTTCCATCCAGTCCCACCGAAACTTCAAACATTCATATCTTTGCACAGGTCGGTTTCACCGAGATTCTGGTTTCGGTGCCACCGATTTTGGTCAAATGTGTGTAACGGTTGGATTTCGTGTGAAGGCTATTTATACCCCTCCACCACCCTCTTACCTAGTAAGAGAGCCATCAGAACGTGCCTACACTTCCACCATACATTTTCTGAGAGAGAACCACCTACTCATGTGTTGAGATCAAGATATTCCTATCCAACCATTTGAACCTTGATTTCTAGCCTTTCCCAAGTTGCTTTCCACTCAAATCTTTCTTCCACCATAGCCAAATCTGTGAGAAAGTTCTTGAGTGTTGGGGAGACTATCATTTGAAGCACAAGAGCAAGGAGTTCATCATCAACACACCATCTATTACCTTTTGGAGAGTGGTGTCTCCTAGATTGGTTAGGTGTCACTTGGGAGCCTCCAAGATCATGTGGAGTTGAACCAAGGAGTTTGTAAGGGCAAGGAGATCTCCTACTTCGTGAAGATCTACCCCGAGTGAGGCTAGTCCTTCGTGGACGTAAGCCATGGTGGAATAGCCAAGGTTGCTTCTTCGTGGACCCTTTGTGGGTGGAGCCCTCCGTGGACTCGCGCAACCGTTACCCTCTGTGGGTTGAAGCCTCCATCAACGTGGACGTATGATAGCACCACCTATTGGAACCACGCCAAAAATCATTGTGTCTTCATTGCGTTTGAAATCTCCAATCCCCTCCTTTACTTACATGCACAATTGTTTACATTCCACTGCTATACTCTTAGAATTGCATGTGTAGGGTGTTACTTGACTTGGTGCACTTGCTAAAATCTGCCCACAACTAAAATTGGGAAAATGATAGATTTTTATTTGGTCAAGTAGTCTAATCACCCACCCCCCCTCTAGACATACTTTTGATCCTACACGCGTCCGCTCTGGCACCGGGTGAGAGAGGACGGCACGGTCCGCAGATCGGGACGCATCAACGCCCCTCCACGGCGGACAAGATCTGGTCAGATCTTTCACCGCCAATGAGGAGAGAGACAATGGCTACCGCCCGTCTTGTTTAGATCAGGAGAGGGTGAGAGTGTGAAGGGAGCAACCCTGGCTAGCAGCAAGCGTTGAAACTCCAGCCTACGTGTATAGTGACGATTTTCATTTCTCGCTCCATACCAATCGTTTTAATAAATTGTATAACGCGCCATTGAAAAACGGAACTCGTGTCTTGCTATAAAATGTATTTTATAAATGTGGCAACTCGATCAGTAGCAAGCCACCGCCTCCAGGTCGTTCACGTGTGGTCCCGGACCGTCAACACATGCAGATCAAATTATCATGTGAGCTGACTCTTCATACAAAAGTGCGCTCCACCACATACCCGGTACCTGCGCATGCAGAAATCGTGCACCTACGGGTTTATTTGTATATTGTGCGTTACGTAAATCTCATATGTGCGAGACAACGAGAGACCGACTGCGTGCACCTCTTCTCTTCGTATATGTACTCCACTGTTTGTGTGATGTCCAAAAAATAATAATAATACTCCAGTGTTCCTGTGGGGACCGTTGGATCGTCGATCAAACGGACACAGGTAGAGGTCATAAAAATTTGCAGAAAGCCCTCAAAGAGTCTCAAAATTTCGCTCAGGTCCAGAGGTTTTATCCACTATCCAACGACCGGAGAACTATCGTATCGTGGGAGCTTGGGAGTCCTTGGAGCACCAGATATTTTCCTACAAGGGGTCGTCCTACAAACAAATGGTGTGTGTGCGTGAGAACCGGCATAGAGAAAGAGAGTAACCTAGAGAGAGAGAGAGGGGGGAGCATGCATACGAGAGATCGACCTCGAGATAGATCGTGTGTCTGAAAGAGAGAGGGGGGAGAGAGAGGGAGAGAGAGAGAGAGAGGAGGGAGTACTGCATGTGTGAAAAGACACGAAGAGTGTGTGTGCGAGAGGTATCGACATAAAAAGAGACGGTAGCTAGTGTGTGTGCACGATCGAGATAAATAGAGGTAGACACAAGATCAAGGATCAGAGAGAGACATCGAAGTATGCGGGTGTGAGAGATGTAGGGAAGAAGGCTCGGTGATCGATTGAGCGCGTTTGTGTCCGACGGAGAAATGATGGGAGAAGTTACATGGAGTACACATGAATGGTTTGGGAGCGAGATACATTATGTGCAAGGGAGGCCGAGAGAGACGGGGTGCGTGGAACGAAGGGGCCTACAAACATTGTGCGAGAGAGACCTAGAGAGAGCGCATGAGAAAGAATGCCGAGTGCGTGTGTATGTGAGCTACGGAGAAAGAGAGTTCTTGCTACAAACAAATAAGGAGCGTGGGAGACACTACACAGAGAGGGTGTGTTTCAAGAAGGGGTGAGATATCTACATAGATACAAGGAGCGCGAGAGAGACATATACCAGAGAGTGGAAGCGAGAGTGTGTAATAGATGGATAAACCTAGCCAGAGGTTGGTCGATAAGTGTGTGTGGGAGAGACAGGAGTCGGGGTTGTGAAAGGGAGAGTTTTGTGTGTGTGTGTGAGGGAGACAGGGGTCGGGAGGGGGCGGGCGAAAGCAAAGAGGTGTGTGTGTGTGTGAGAGAGAGAGAGTTAGAGAGAGTGAGAGAGAGATTGTCTGACCAGTAAACAAAGGAATAGTTTCTGTTTTGGAACGGAGGTGAAGAGGGAAAGGAGACACCGACAAACGGTGTGTGTGTGAGAGAGAGATAAATTTTAGTGGTAGGAGTCATATCTAGAAAGAGATGAGGTGCGTGATAGATCCCTAGAGAGAGAGAGAGACAAAATGAAAGGCGAGTGAGAGAGTGTGTGTGGCGGGGAAAAATAACGCTAGGTAGCTGGAGAGATACCAGAGCACGATAGAGACGTAAGAGATAATGAAAGCCGAGTGGTCTACAGAGATAGATAGAGAGTGACACGTGTCGAGAGAGACGGCGAGAGACTGTGTTTGTGAAAAAAGAGAAACATGTACTGAGTATGCGGGTGAGATAGAGAAAAGAGAGTGATAGCTATACTACTATATGAAGGAGCACGCGAGAGAGACCTAGAGAGAGATGGGCATGAAAGGAGATTCAAATATTTAGTTGCGTGTGTAAAAGATGTCAACATAAAAGGGATTCAAATATTTGATTTAGAGATGATGATACATGTAATTCATACTCTAACCAAAATTGATCTATCAAACATGCATATTCATTTGAATTTGGGCTTATTTAAGTTCTTGATATTAGTGATCCATGCACTTGAGTTAAACATAAAATGGTTTCAAATATTTGAATTCAACCTTATGAATTTGAGATTATGGCATTTGTTAAGCATTTATATATATAAAGGGTGTTATGCTTTTGAAAGTATATATAAAAAATGATGTATATAGATTTGTATTCAAATACAAACTGGATCCTACCCGGAAAAAAAGAATACAAAATAGATTCGAATTGAGATGGCACGGTAAACGTGCAAGCTTATTCTCCTAAAATTTGAACGAAGCGGCGAAACACCCAGTCCCTCATCAACCGTAACCGCCCAAAACCAAATTTTGGGTGATGGAAATTATTGCCTATGCCCTGACAAGCAAAACCCGCAGACTCGATTTCTATAGGTCTCGATAGGGGTAGGTTTGTAATTTCACTCAAATGTGACATAACCGCCTCTCACCCTGATTCATACACGGTGGGCGCCAAAACACAGTCTCTCCTCGGCCGAAATCGGCTCTCACCCCGATTCATACACGGTGGGTGCCAACAGTGGGCGCCAAAACAAACTCTCCTCGGCCGAAATCGCTCTCGTCCAATATTCGGGGTATGCGAGATTACCATCCTACCCCCAACCGACCAATATCGCTTTGATGTCTAAAATTTTAAACGAGGGCTAAGTTTGTAACTTTCCCTACATCTGAGACAAGCGCGTCCCAAAGACATGGTTCCCCCTACCTCTCTCTCCCTCCATTTCCCCATTCGTACTCCATGGGCGCCAAAACACCCTCTCCACCCCAGCATCCTCCGTCCGCCACCCCATCCACCGCCGTCCTCCTCCACCATACCGGAGCTGATACCCCGACACCATCGTCCATTACAAGAGATCGACATCTCTCATCCACGGTTCCGGACCAGGATCCTTGCATCGCGTCCTCTCACTTCATCCGCGCCGTCGTCCACCTTGCCGGGGCCGCTCCTACGACCGTCTCGTCCACCGCGCCGAGACATATCCCCCGCCGCCACCGTCTACCCTACCAAATCTGCTTCCATGCCACCGACAGCCATCGCAACCGCAGCACCCTCAACTTCTCAGCAGATGCCTACACGGCGCCGCAACAGAGGCGGTACTCTTTCATATCTGCTCAAGTTATTTATCTCAGCCAGAAAATAGATCGCCACTGCTTTACTATGATTTCTTGTCCATCACTTAGAATCTTACTTCTTAGTTGAAAGCAAACATTGTTTGCGAAGTAGCCTTTGTCTCCTTTGCACCTTCAGATCCGCCATGGTACGCTCAACACTATACTCGCAATGCTTATGGTTTTCCCCTTTTATATTCACTACCATCATCCTAGGTGCTTCGTGTCGTGCCAGCACTGCTCCTCAACCCATCAAGAGAAACAACATGCCACTCATATTTTCAAAGCTTAGTTGTTTAAATACGAATCTGATATGATGCTGATATTACTAAAATAGTGAACGTTCGATTAATGTCCGGTTCAACTTGAATCGTGATGAGCTGAGTCACACTAAAATAACATGATGAAATAACAATGCAGATGAGCATGATAACAGTGTAACCATGGATTGGCAACATAATCATTTAACATCATAATGATAAATCATATATGCTACGGGATGCAAATGAGCATGGCATAGCGATGATCATAACTATCACAAGTATTTTCATATCAAACCGTAACTACTCAAGTGAGCATAGCATTATCACTAGCATCAAAAATAATTACAAGAATAAAACATGATAAGAATATTCTTAGCAATTAATCATATCACTTACTAGATGAAAATGAACATGGCATAAGCATAGACATGGATTCATAAGCATATTCGAAGTATTCACAAAATAATTAAATGCGCAAACAATTATTAAATATTCAAGTGGAAACCATGGCTACTGCAATGCCATCATGCAAGTGGATGTTGTGGCTTGCCTGGGTATGAAGGAGTCACCGGGGAGAGGTGCGATGAACTCGCGGAAAGAATCGCCGGAAAAGTTTCCCTCTCGGCGGAGCTGTTTTAAGGGCAAGGGCAAAATGGTCATTTTCACAGTGTGACAACCTCATGAAAATGGTACCATCGGAACGGGCTCGACGAACTGAGATCGTGGGCTTTGGAATCACCTGATTCGGAGTTACGGTTGCCGAGTTACGGCCGTCCGTTCGTTAGGCAGAAAATTAAATAAAAATATTTATTTCTGCTGCTAACGGACGAACGTCCGCAAAATAAGGGTTTCGGCCGGCGGAGTTTAAACAGAAAGCGTACTTCTGGGATTACGCTTTCAAACAGAGAAAGCGTATTTTATCTCAAAGGAGCACGAGAGTATGTTTTCAGAAATGGAAAATGTATTATTCCAAAATACGTCTCCACTTATTCCCGCGTGGGCTCGGGGTTGACTCTTCGTGCGGCAGACTGGTGGGGGCCACGGGAGGCGGGGCCCACTGGCCTGGTCAGCGTCTTCAAGCTCGGGCTCGCCCGAGATGCAGAGAGAGGCCGCGCTCCGGCGACGAGCCCCGGCGGCACGGGCCACCTCCGGCGAGGCTCCGGCCACCGGAGAGCTCACCGCGGAGCGGCGCATCAGGCAGGCCCACCAGGAGCAGCCGGGGAGCTCAGAGACGAGGAGGACCTCGGCCGCGGCGGACGGCGACCTCGGGCGTCGATGGGTACGGCACTAAGGCCTCGGGGAGAAGGGGAGAGAGCTATGGGGAGGTCGACGGTGGCTAGGGGAGCTCACGGGTGAGGTCAGGTGGGAGAGGGAGAGCTCGGGCAGCCGGAATTTAGGAGGAGGCCGAAGGTGGCCATGGAGGCAATGCGGAGGAAATAGAGCTCCTCGAGCTCGTTTGACTGGGCATGGGAGTTGCTAGGAGGGAGGTGAGGTGGTGGATGAGCTCGGGAGGCCCCTGTTGGGGAACGTTGCATGGGAAACAAAAATTTTCCTACGCACACGCAAGATCTATCCATGGTGATGAGCATCTACGAGAGGGAGAGTGAATCTACATACCCTTGTAGATCGCTAAGCGGAAGCGTTAATAAACGCGGTTGATGTAGTCGAACGTCTCCGTGATCCAAATCACAAGTCGTCCCTCGAACCGATCACGAACTAGTGCCGAACGGACGGCACCTCCGCATTCAACACACGTACGGCTTGATGACGCCTTCACCTCCTCGATCCAGCGAGCGGTGGTGAAGTAGTAGATGAGTTCCGGCAGCACGACGGCGTGGTGATGGTGGTGAGGAACAATCTCTGCAGGGCTTTGCCTAAGCACTACGGAGATTATGACGGGAGAACTAGAGGGTTAGGGTTGCCGCACACGGCTTGGGGAAATCCTGATCTCTCCCGTGTGCTAGCCCTGCCCCTCTATTTATATGTTGCGCCTTGGGGTCTAAACTTGGAGCAAAAGCCTCTTCCAAGTCGGTTTTGCCCGCACAAGGTCGGTTTGGCCCGCAGGGAAAGAGTCCAACTCGGATCCCTGCAGTACCGCGCACAAGCGGTAGTACCGCTTCACACAAGCGGTAGTACCGCTTATGCGGTAGTACCGCTTCTCACAAGCGGTAGTACCGCTTACGCGGTAGTACTGCCTTACCAGCGGTAGTACCGCTTTAAGGCAGCAGCAAAACTTTCTTTTGCACTTTCCAATACCTCGTGGGCTTTACCCCTTTGGTCCATATAAAGTGTTGCTGTACCCGAACACTTCGGTAAACATCCGGAACCCCTTCCGGTGAATTCCGGAACCCTTCCGGAGATCAAAACACTATTATCACATATATCAATCTTTACCTCCGGACTCTTCCGGAGATCCTCGTCATGTCCGGGATCTTATCCGAGACTCCGAACAACCTTCGGTCACCAACAAAATAACTCAACTATACTAATCGTCACCAAACGTTAAGTGTGTAGACCCTGCGGGTTCGAGAACTATGTAGACATGACCGAGACACCTCTACGGCCAATAACCAATAGCGGGACCTGGATGCCCATATTGGCTCCTACATATTCTACGTAGATCTTTATCGGTCGAACCTCTATGTCAAGGATTCAGATAATCCCGTATTCTGTTCCCTTTGTTCTTCGGTATGTTACTTGTCCGAGATTCGATCGTCGGTATCTCTATACCTAGTTCAATCTCGTTACCGGCAAGTCTCTTTACTCGTTCCGTAATACAAGATCTCGTGGCTAACACTTTAGTCACATTGCTTGCAAGGCTCATTGTGATGTTGTATTATCGAGTGGGCCCTGAGATACCTCTCCGTCACACGGAGTAACAAATCCCAGTCTTGATCCATGCCAACCCAACAGACACCCTCGGAGATACCTGTAGAGCACCTTTATAGTCACCCAGTTACGTTGCGACGTTTGATACACACAAGGCATTCCTCCGGTGTCAGTGAGTTGCATGATCTCATGGTCATAGGAACAAATACTTGACATGCAGAAAACAATAGCAATAAACTGACACGATCATATGCTACGTTTATAGTTTGGGTCTTGTCCATCACATCATTCTCCTAATGATGTGATCCCATTATCAAATGACATCTCATGTCCATGGCTAGGAAACCTTCACCATCTTTTGATCAACGAGCTAGTTAACTAGAGGCTTACTAGGGACACAGTGTTGTCTATGTATCCACACATGTACTAGTGTTTCCAATTAATACAATTATAGCATGGATAATAAACAATTATCATGAACAAGGAAATATAATAGTAACCAATTTATTATTGCCTCTAGGGCATATTTCCAACAGTCTCCCACTTGCACTAGAGTCAATAATCTAGCTCACATCACCATGTGATTTACAATGTAATGAATCGAACACCCATACAGTTCTGGTGTTGTTCATGTTTAGCTCTTGGAAGAGGTTTAGTCATCGGATCTGCAACATTCAGATCCGTGTGTACTTTGCAAATATTTATGTCGTCCTCCTTGATGTAATCGCGGATGGAATTGAAGCGTCGCTTTATGTGTCTGGTCCTCTTGTGAAATCTTGGTTCCTTGGCTAGAGCAATGGCACCAGTGTTATCACAGAACAGAGTCATTGGGTTTAGTGCACTAGGCACTACTCCAAGATCTGTCATGAACTCCTTCATCCAGACAGCTTCCTTCGCAGCCTCCGAGGCAGCGATGTACTCCGCTTCGCATGTAGAATCAGCTACCACGCTTTGCTTGGAACTGCACCAGCTAACCGCACCCCCATTAAGAATAAATACGTATCCGGTTTGCGACTTAGAGTCATCCGGATCAGTGTCAAAGCTTGCATCGACGTAACCCTTTACGACGAGCTCTTGATCACCTCCATAAACGAGAAACATGTCCTTAGTCCTTTTCAGGTACTTCAGGATATTCTTGACCGCCGTCCAGTGTTCCACTCCTGGATCACTTTGAAACCTTCCGGCCATACTTATGGCAAGGCTGACATCGGGTCTTGTGCACAGCATTGCATACATGATAGAGCCTATGGCTGAAGCATAGGGGATGACACTCATCTTTTCTCTATCTTCTGCAGTCACTGGGCATTGAGTCTTACTCAACTTCACACCTTGCAAAACAGGTAAGAACCCCTTCTTGGACTGATCCATTTTGAACTTCTTCAAAATCTTATCAAGGTATGTGCTTTGTGAAAGTCCTATTAAGCGTCTCGATCTATCTCTATAGATCTTGATGCCTAATATGAAAGCAGCTTCTCCTAGGTCCTTCATTGAAAAACTCTTGTTCAAATATTCCTTCACGCTTTCCAACATTTCTATATTGTTTCCAATCAATAATATGTAATCCACATATAATATTAGAAACGCTATAGAGCTCCCACTCACTTTCTTGTAAATACAAGCTTCTCCGTAAACTTGTATAAACTCGAACGCTTTGATCACCTCATCAAAACGAAGATTCCAACTCCGAGATGCTTGCACCAGTCCATAAATGGATCGCTAGAGTTTGCAAACTTTGTCAGCATTCTCTGGATCGACAAAACCTTCTGGTTGCATCATATACAACTCTTCCTTAAGGAAACCGTTAAGGAACGCTGTTTTGACATCCATCTGCCAAATTTCATAATCGAAAAAGGCAGCTATTGCTAACATGATTCTGACAGACTTAAGCATCGCTACGGGTGAGAAGGTCTCATCGTAGTCAACTCCTTGACCTTGTGAAAAACCCTTTGCCACAAGTCGAGCTTTATAGACGGTGACATTACCGTCCGCGTCCGTCTTCCTCTTAAAGATCCATTTGTTCTGAATGGCCTTACGCCCTTCAGGTAATACTTCCAAAGTCCATACTTTGTTTTCATACATGGATCCCATCTCGGATTTCATGGCCTCTAACCATTTCTCGGAATCCGGGCCCATCATCGCTTCTCCATAGCTCGTAGGTTCATCGTTGTCCAACAACATGATTTCTAAGACAGGGTTGCCGTACCACTCAGGAGCAGTACGCGTCCTTGTCGACCTACGAGGTTCGATAGCAACTTGATCCAAAGCTTCATGATCATCATCATTAACTTCCTCTTCAGCTGATGTAGGCTCTACAGAAACATCTTTCTGTGCTGCGCTACTCTCAGGTTGAAGTAAAGGTTCAACAACCTCATCAAGTTCTATCTTCCTCCCACTCAATTCTTTCGAGAGAAACTCTTTCTCAAGAAATGTTCCGTTTTTAGCGACAAACACTTTGCCTTCGGATCTGAGGTAGAAGGTATACCCAACTGTCTCTTTCGGGTATCCTATGAAGACGCATTTCTCCGCTTTGGGTTCCAGCTTTTCAGGCTGAAGCTTTTTGACATAAGCATCACATCCCCAAACTTTAAGAAACGACAGCTTTGGCTTCTTGCCAAACCAAAGTTCATATGGCGTCGTCTCAACGGATTTCGATGGTGCCCTATTTAAAGTGAATGCAGCTGTCTCTAATGCATAACCCCAAAACGATAGTGGCAAATCGGCAAGAGACATCATAGATCGCACCATATCCAATAAGGTTCGATTACGACGTTCGGACACACCATTACGCTGTGGTGTTCCAGGCGGTGTCAGTTGTGAAACAATTCCACATTGTCTTAAGTGACTGCCAAACTCATAACTCAGATATTCTCCTCCTCGATCAGATCGTAGGAATTTAATCCTTTTGTTACGATGATTCTCAACTTCACTCTGAAATTGTTTGAACTTTTCAAATGTTTCAGACTTGTGTTTCATTAAGTAAATATACCCATATCTACTTAAGTCATCAGTGAAGGTGAGAAAATAACGATAACCACCGCGCGCCTCAATGCTCATCGGACCGCACACATCAGTATGTATGATTTCCAACAAGTCACTTGCCCGTTCCATTGTTCCAGAGAACGGCGTCTTAGTCATCTTGCCCATGAGGCATGGCTCGCATGTGTCAAGTGATTCAAAATCAAGTGACTCCAAAAGTCCATCAGTATGGAGCTTTCTTCATGCGTTTTACGCCAATATGACCTAAACGGCAGTGCCACAAGAAAGTGGTATTATCATTATCAATTCTACATCTTTTGGCATCAATGTTATGAACATGTGTATCATTACTATCGAGATTCAATAAGAATAAACCCCTCACATTGGGTGCATGACCATAAAAGATATTACTCATATAAATAGAACAACCATTATTCTCTGATTTAAATGAGTAACCGTCTCGCAATAAACAAGATCCAGATATAATGTTCATGCTTAACGCAGGCACTAAATAACAATTATTCAGGTTCATCACTAATCCCGATGGTAATCGAAGAGCGAACGTGCCGACGGCGATCACATCAACCTTGGAACCATTTCCCACACGCATCGTCACTTCGTCCTTTGCCAGCCTCCGTCTATTCCGCAGTTCCTGTTTTGAGTTGCAAATATGAGCAACCGCACCGGTATCAAATACCCAGGCACTACAACGAGAGTTGGTAAGGTACACATCAATAACATGTATATCATATATACCTTGTTTGTTGTTGGCCGCCTTCTTGTCAGCCAAATACTTGGGGCAGTTCCGCTTCCAGTGTCCAGTTCCCTTGCAATGAAAACACACAGTTTCTGGTTTGGGTCCAGCCTTGGGTTTCTTCACGAGAGGAGCAACTGCTTTGCCACTCTTCTTGGAGTTACCCTTCTTACCCTTGCCAGTTTTCTTGAAACTAGTGGTTTTATTGACCATCAACACTTGATGCTCCTTCTGAATTTCAGACTCAGCGACTTTCAGCATCGCAAACAGCTCGGCGACTGACTTGTTCATCCCGTGCATGTTATAGTTCAACACGAAGCTCTTGTAGCTAGGCGGCAATGATTGAAGAACTCTGTCAGTGATAGCCTCTGGCGGAAGGGGCATCCCCAATTCAGCCAGACGGGTGGAGTACCCAGACATTCTGAGTACATGATCACTGATAGACCCGTTCTCCTCCATCTTGCAAGCATAGAACTTATCGGAGATCTCATATCTCTCGATCCGGGCATTCTTCTGAAAGATAAACTTCAACTCCTGGAACATCTCATATGCTCCATGACGTTCAAAACGTCTTTGAAGTCCCGGTTCTAAGCCATACAAAATTGCACATTGAACTATTGAGTAATCTTCAGAACGAGCCTGTCAGGCGTTCACAACGTCTAGAGACTCAACTGGAGCGGGTGGATCACCAAGCGGTGCATCAAGGACATAAGCCTTCTGGGAAGCCGTAAGGATAATCCTTAGATTACGGGCCCAGTCCACAAAGTTACTTCCATCATCTTTCAACTTAGCTTTCTCTAGGAACGCATTAAAATTCAGTGGTGCTACTGCGCGAGCCATGATCTACAACATAAATATAGCAAAGACAACTTAGACTATTGTTCAGGATAATGAGTTTAGTTAATCATATATTTAAAAAACTCCCACTCAAATTGACATCCCTCCGGTCATTCGAGTGTAACATGATCCAAATCCACCAACTCAAGTCCGATCATCACGTGAGTCGAGGTGGTTTCAATGGTGAACATCTTCATGTTGATCATATCTACTATATGACTCATGTTCGACCTTTCGGTCTCTTGTGTTCCGAGGCCATGTCTGTACATGCTAGGCTCGTCAAGTTTAACCCGAGTGTTTTGCACGTGCAACATGGCTTACACCCGTTGTATGTGAACGTAGAGTCTATCACACCCGATCATCACGGCGTGTCTCGAAACGACGAACTTTCGCAACGGTGCACACTCGGGGAGAACACAATTTATCTTGAAATTTAAGTGAGGGATCACCTTATAATGCTACCGTCGTCCTAAGCAAAATAAGATGCATAAAAGGATTAACATCACATGCAAATCATAAGTGACATGATATGGCCATGAACTCGTGCTTTTGATCTCCATCTCCAAAGCACCGGCATGATCTCCATCGTCACCGGCATGACACCATGATCTCCATCATCTTGATCTCCATCAACGTGTCGCCATGAGGTTGTCGCGCCGACTGCAGCTTCCACGACTATTGCTAACGTTTAGCGATAAAGTAAAGCATTACATAGCGCTTAAAGATTGACACGCAGGTCATACAATAATTAAAGACAACTCTATGGCTCCTGCCAGTTGCCGTACTCATCGACATGCAAGTCATGATATTCTATACAACACATGATCATCTCATACATCACATATATCTCATCATGTAATTGGCCATATCACATCACAACATACCCTGCAAAAACAAGTTAGACGTCCTCTAATTGTTGTTGCAAATTTTACGTGGCTGCTACGGGTTTGCAAGAACCGTTCTTACCTACGCAAAACCACAACGTGGTGTAGTGATTGCTTTTTGATCTTCTAAAAGAACCCTCTTCATTGAAACCGATTCAACTAAAGTGAGAGAGACAGACACCCGCTAGCCATCTTTATGCAACAAAGTTACATGTCAGTCGAAGGAACCTGTCTCGCGTAAGCGTACGCGTAAAGTCGGTCCGGGCCGCTTCATCTCACAATACCGCCGAATCAAGTATCAACTAGTAACGGCAAGCAATATGTATACACCCACGCCCACAACTCGTTTGTGTTCTACTCGAGATCTCATCTACGCATAGACCTAGCTCATGATGCCACTGTTGGGGAACGTTGCATGGGAAACAAAAATTTTCCTACGCACACGCAAGATCTATCCATGGTGATGAGCATCTACGAGAGGGAGAGTGAATCTACATACCCTTGTAGATCGCTAAGCGGAAGCGTTAATAAACGCGGTTGATGTAGTCGAACGTCTCTGTGATCCAAATCACAAGTCGTCCCTCGAACCGATCACGAACTAGTGCCGAACGGACGGCACCTCCGCGTTCAACACACGTACGGCTTGATGATGCCTTCACCTCCTCGATCCAGTGAGCGGTGGTGAAGTAGTAGATGAGTTCCGGCAGCACGACGGCGTGGTGATGGTGGTGAGGAACAATCTCTGCAGGGCTTTGCCTAAGCACTATGAAGATTATGACGGGAGAACTAGAGGGTTAGGGTTGCCGCACACGGCTTGGGGAAATCCTGATCTCTCCCGTGTGCTAGCCCTACCCCTCTATTTATATGTTGAGCCTTGGGGTCTAAACTTGGAGCAAAAGCCTCTTCCAAGTCGGTTTTGCCCGCACAAGGTCGGTTTGGCCCGCAGGGAAAGAGTCCAACTCGGATCCCTGCAGTACCGCGCACAAGCGGTAGTACCGCTTAACACAAGCAGTAGTACCGCTTGAGCGGTAGTACCGCTTCACACAAGCGGTAGTACCGCTTATGCGGTAGTACCGCTTCTCACAAGCGGTAGTACCGCTTACGCGGTAGTACTGCCTTACCAGCGGTAGTACCGCTTAAGGCAGCAGCAAAACTTCCTTTTGCACTTTCCAATACCTCGTGGGCTTTACCCCTTTGGTCCATATAAATTGTTGCTGTACCCGAACACTTCGGTAAACATCCGGAACCCCTTCCGGTGAATTCCGGAACCCTTCCGGAGATCAAAACACTATTATCACATATATCAATCTTTACCTCCGGACTCTTCCGAAGATCCTCGTCATGTCCGGGATCTTATCCGAGACTCCGAACAACCTTCGGTCACCAACAAAATAACTCAACTATACTAATCGTCACCAAACGTTAAGTGTGTAGACCCTGCGGGTTCGAGAACTATGTAGACATGACCGAGACACCTCTACGGCCAATAACCAATAGCGGGACCTGGATGCCCATATTGGCTCCTACATATTCTACGAAGATCTTTATCGGTCGAACCTCTATGTCAAGGATTCAGATAATCCCGTATTCTGTTCCCTTTGTTCTTCGGTATGTTACTTGTCCGAGATTCGGTCGTCGGTATCTCTATACCTAGTTCAATCTCGTTACCGGCAAGTCTCTTTACTCGTTCCGTAATACAAGATCTCGTGGCTAACACTTTAGTCACATTGCTTGCAAGGCTCATTGTGATGTTGTATTACCGAGTGGGCCCTGAGATACCTCTCCGTCACACGGAGTAACAAATCCCAGTCTTGATCCATGCCAACCCAACAGACACCCTCGGAGATACCTGTAGAGCACCTTTATAGTCACCCAGTTACGTTGCGACGTTTGATACACACAAGGCATTCCTCCGGTGTCAGTGAGTTGCATGATCTCATGGTCATAGGAACAAATACTTGACATGCAGAAAACAATAGCAATAAACTGACACGATCATATGCTACATTTATAGTTTGGGTCTTGTCCATCACATCATTCTCCTAATGATGTGATCCCGTTATCAAATAACATCTCATGTCCATGGCTAGGAAACCTTCACCATCTTTTGATCAACGAGCTAGTTAAGTAGAGGCTTACTAGGGACACAGTGTTGTCTATGTATCCACACATGTACTAGTGTTTCCAATTAATACAATTATAGAATGGATAATAAACAATTATCATGAACAAGGAAATATAATAGTAACCAATTTATTATTGCCTCTAGGGCATATTTCCAACAGCCCCGGGGTGGCTTTAAATAGCCACGGCTACGATGCCGTTATCGGATGGCAACGGAAACTTGCGTACGATGCTCTCTGGCACGACCGTGTGCACGAGCGCACGCGCGGAGGGGGAGAGAGGTCCAGGGGAGGCTCATACGGCGCAAAGTTATCGCGGGGAGGAAGAGGACAATGGCAAACCGACGACGGCCACGGGCACGCGCTGCGGCATGGTTCGCCGGAGAGGAAAGAGGAGAGGGGGAGGGGTACAGAGAGGACACGCGGATACAGGAGAGCGAGAGCAATGCTGTGGACATGGTGCGGTGGCGGGAGCTCGGCGTTTGGGCGGCGGCAGAGGGCCCCGACGGCTAGAGCGCACTTTCGGCGTGCCAGACCGCGTGGTCACCGCGTGCACTGGTGCACGCGGGACTTTAGGTCCGCCCACACTGTGTCTACCGTGTAGTCCTACCAAAGTGGGTCCAACCTGAGGTGATAGATCGAATAAAACCTCTGTGGATTGATGGGAGGGATCGACTGAACTTTGTTGTTGCAAACTTAAGCCTGAAGTAGTGATCAACTTAGACAGGATAAGAATTAACCAGGATGTCTCAGGGGCTTAGGGTATGAAGGACTATGATCCTGTGAATTTTGAGGTCATTTGGACAAGGTTAGAGTGCAGTTGCTTCACAACTGCAAAAATTTGGCCAGAATCTAGATCAGGAAGTAGCACTCACATGGTTGCTTGGATTGAGATGAAAATGGGTGAAGGGAGATCATTTGGGCATATGAAGGTTCCATAAAAATTTCATCCCATTTGGATAAACCAAAATGGTACTTCCTTCACAATGATACCCACTAGACAGAAAGTTGGGGGAATTTTGCAGACAAAATGGCTTGGCAAAATAATGTGAATTTTGGCATGCTCACATTGTTTATGGATATTTAGTTCCTGGATTAATTTCAGAATTTTTGAAGCAATATAAAATACAGTTGCTTCACAAACTAAAATTGTGACCAAAAACCAAGATTGGATGTTGTGCTCACATAGATTGTTGGATGGAGATGAAATTTGGTGGAGAGTCATGATTTGATCACATGAATGATCTCCCAAAATTGCAACTCATTTGGATTAAACTATCTAGTACTTCCTTCACAAATCTTCTCCCTGGACAGAAACTTTGGGAATTTGCTGAGGAAGCTTTACTAGGCAAATGGAGCTGAATTTTGCCATGTGACAATACTTTGGATATGAGAGGGTGCCCAAAAATATTTAGGGCAATCAAGAAAACATAAATAGCACTTCCTTCACAAAGTGCCATTCTGGACATAATAGGAAATGAATATTCCTGAATTATTTTTAACTAGGAAAGGATGGATTTTGACATATTTGTGGAAGATATGATCCAAAGAATTTATGAGAATTTTTTGGGAATTTTGTGGAAGGCAAAAATATAGGTTGCTTCACAACCTAGAGAAAACAGGGCTATTCCTTTAATAGAAAAAGGAATATTCCCAAGAAATAAATATTGGGGTTGGGCTAAGATGGAAATGACATGGTCTTGGGAAAGATTTGGGAATGACAAGCCACTTGGAAGTGGCAGGGGAGAAGATCTTCCCAGGTTTCAAGACCACATAGCCACGGAAAAAAGAACTCCAAATAAAAATTCGAAGAAATCCAAAAGAAAAAAGAAAGGGCCAAAAATCGGGGTGTTACAAACCTACCCCCCTTACGATAAATCTCGTCCTCGAGATTTTGTTGCTCAGGGAACAGGTATGAATATTCTTACTTAAGGAAACCGTTTCCAACTCGGGTATCCTTTTTCCTTCATATGATGTTCCCACTGAAGTTCATATGATCTGATTACCTTGCTCTTGGGTGGTTTGCTTCACCGTGTCCGTATTCTGACAGGTCTTGCTTCATATGTTCATTCTTGCTCTGACTTCAACTCTTTTATGTCTGCTGGCTTGTCTGATATAATCATGACCGGAATTTCCATAAGTTCGTGAGTGACTTCCATTCGACGTGACATTTTTCTATCCAGCACCGATAGTAATCAATGGAGTTGTGTACAAATTTTCTCGGTGGGCATGAAACCTTTAATCTTTGCATCGGATTACTCAAGTAGACGCATATCCTCCGGGTTCAAAACAATGCTGAGAATCATAATCGTTCTCTTGGCGGAATCTGACTGCTAGAAGGTAGTTCTGAATTACCTTGGCTGGCTCCACTGTCTCGAATCCGTACCGATGATTCGACTGTCACCTTGATATGAGGTCCTTACAAACAGAGTAGACCCCTTGGGTGTGTGTTCATGGTGATTAATACGGAATCAGGCTCTCTTGGGTATCCGTACCATGTTGTTCATGCCACAATTATCATACCTGGATTGCCGGTCTTGCTCCTTCATTATTGTTCTCTTTTTCTGAATCTTTGGCTGTAAAGAGCTTGGCCATATATATCCTTAATTCTTCGTGTGACCATAAGTGCTGTCAGGTGCAATATTCTGGCAGTCATACCTTATCCTTATCCTCAGACAGTGCAGCAACGTTTAACTGACAAGTTTATCATCTCTTGAGCTTTAACTGTAGGGCAATGATCATCCGAACCTTTGCAAGAAATCAGCAAATAAATCAGTAGCCACCAGAACGGTCTTTACAACTCAGATCTGGGATATTACTGAAATAACTCAACCTTGGCTCACGACGGCTGAAAAGCAGCTCAGAACATGAGGCGGTGTTGATAAGAAGAGTGTAGCAGTTCCCTAAGACGGCCGAAGAACAGCTCAGAGCATAGGGTCGCTGCTACAAAAAGAAACTCAATAGCTGCCCGAGACGACCGAAAATCAGCTCAGAACACGGGCTAGTTGTTGACAAGAGAAATAGAAAATCGGAATCCACCCTGGACGGCCGAACGCAGCTCAGAGCACAGGCGTGGTGCAGTTACCAAGAAAAAGGTAAGCAAGGGTTCATCATGATCATATACCGGGTCCACAGTTACTTGTATAGAGCTCACTGTTGTGGTCAATCATACATGACAATGACAGAGGTTAATGATATCACTTTGTCGGGTGTGAGGAAGCTGTCCTTGATATCCACTGTCAGGATTGTCGTCCCATCATTGTCTTGCTTCATAGCTTGTTAGGCATTGCATCACCCTGAGGTGTATAACTTGCTTTCTTCCTCTTACCTATTCACGGATTTTGTTGGATTCTCACTGTGCTTGTATCATCATACGAGTGACTTGAATGACCTTGGCAGCATGCTCATAACATATATGAAAGCATGTGTAACTGAGTATTTGATTCCCAAGGCAGACTTGTGTCCTGACTAGCTCGTGTTTCTGACCACCCTATTGCGGATCTAATTCTTGCGATGCACTGCATATGCTGCCAACTCACTGTGTAATATCTTGTACTAATGACGATGAATGTTTGTAGTGCCATACTGACGAGGACTGGATAGCTTGTGTTGGAAACTTTCTGAGAGTATCGTGCTGAGGAAGACTGAATAGCTTACACTCGAAGCTTTTGCCGGGATGGCGTGCTGAAGAAGACTGGGTATCGTACTTCAGAAACTTTTCCCTTGGTTGCTTACTAAGGAAGATTCAGTGACTTATACCAAAAGCTTTCTGTGGTGGCTTACCAAAGAAGACAGAGTTCCTTATGCTGGAAGCTATCCACATATCGTACTAAGTAAGACTGCGGACCCTTGTGTTGTAAGTTTCTCTGGTTGCGTGCGGAGGAAGACTGGGTTGCTTATACCAGAAGCTTCTCTCCGAGTTATGCAGACTGAATGCCATATATCCCCTTGATATTCCTTTGACTGGAAAGGTATTGTTGTCTTGCACACCAATTGTCCTCCAGCTGGGTCATTACGATTGTGATAGTTGCACACTGATGTAAACTTGATGCTGATAGTCATTCCAGAATATCATTTGTATTCAAACTAGATATTCTCAATACAATACAGTCCACTGATAATTCCATACTGTTTAGCTGCGCTTTAAAATATTTGAAATCCTCACTGATTCTTTGAGTCCGGTGTTGGTTGATGAGCAACTTTCATAAGGGGAAAATAAGGTAACACGGAAGGCCCAAAGAAAGAAGCCAAAAGAAACGACTAAAACAAAAGCACACACAACATTAAGATTACATACAAGCAACTTCACATTTTACAGCTCTTCACCTCACTATGCAAGCCTACTTAAGCACACAATTCTCGAGAAAACTCCGGTACTACGGTCTAATATGCTGTGGCGGTGTGCACGAAAGTGAATCAGCGTGTGGGGAGGTTGGTGTAAACAGAGCTACACCAAGCGTTGGCTCAACACCGGTTGCATCTGGACGAGCTTAGGGGTGAGGACGGACTCGGTGATCATGTAGCACGACACAGATGTCACGACCACATCATCATCAAGCGTACGGAAGGGGACCGTACTCGTCCAGGGAAGGAGTAATAAGATAGGGTAGGATAATGGTGGAAAGAAGGGCCTGCTGGCATTGCCCTTTCCTGGTAGCAAAGACCAGTGAGGGTTGCCAAAATGGCGGGTTGGATGGCAAGATCCGGGGTAGAAACGTGTCTACCACCGAAACAATAGGTGTGACTGAAGAGAAAATATTGGTGCGATACTTGTGCATCAATCCTGCAACTGATCGACACCACTAGGTACCTCGGCATCACTCCGCCGGGACAGAGATGACACCAAACACCAAAGAGCAAGAATGCAAAACAGGAGGGTGCAGGTAGTGGATCGAAACCGATGCCACCTACACTCACAAGATCAACCGTTAGCGACAATATAATAAGTCTATATGCATGCTATGCAGCAAACAAATGCAACAGCCAAATGCAGCAAGCAAGCTAGACTCTGAACTACCGGTTTCTAACGCTCGCGCTAACTAGGGCGTCCTACAGCCAGACCTGCTCTGATGCCAATCGTTGTGGCACCCTGGCTTAGAGAGACCGGAACACCCCGTATCCCAGCCCAGAGATCAAGTCTTCTGGAATACGGCACTGCTTGGCATAGAACAAATCAGCTCTTTATTATGAATATAACGGGTACAAAGGTTCTGAAGTCATGAAAGTTACAAAGGCATGGTGATACTACGCCCGCTCAGATAGCTCTATGCTAGCAGCGAGACAACTCGAAGCGGAATAACTCCTATCAGCGGAACAGCGACAACGGTGATGGACTCCACTCCGCAGGGACTCTGGCTGGGACGCATCCTAGGGCGCAACCTCGGGATCCTCGACAAGCAATCAATCACGGCATGACCTGCAATCTGGCATGACACGCCAGGTGAGTACTTTGAATGTACTCGCAAGCTCACAGCAACCAAAGCAATCAAGACATACAACAGCATGGCATTTACAGGTTAATCATCAATGATGAACATGATACTACTAGAACAACATGAGCATGGCAACAACATGAGCATGGCAACAACATGAGCATGGTAACAGCCTGAGCATGGCAACAACATGAGCATGGCATATACATATAATTCATGATATGAACAGGATGATACTAGCATGCAAGGGGGTCGATGTTTAAGGTCTCATGGACTAACTTACTCTGGTCAGGGGTTATCTTGTAACCACCAACTTACCATCGTGATCATCACATGACCACACGGAGCTTGATCTCTACCTATGATCATCGCATGACCACATAAAGATCAACCAACTTCTTTCCTCATGGAACCGGGGTTGTTTATTATTCAGATTTTTATTACTGTTGACCCACAGTGTGACCTACTACGAACTGTGTCCATGACCGAGGACGCGGCTATCGATAGATTATACACTGTACCCACACTACGGAACTCATGGCCTCGTGCTCCCATTCGGGTGGACCAACGACGTTCCGACAAAACCAATCTATTGCATGACACTCTCCCGGCCACTCCGACAAACTCCCCTTTGGGCTATGTCCTGGGTGACCCCGGTGTCAACATGTGACACCTGCCACCTCTGTGGCTGCCACCGTCGTGGCCAAACAAAACTGTCCCAAACGGGGACCTCGGTATACCATCAAAACTCGGGTCCTCAAGGCTTATGGTAGCCTACCTAATCAGGGTAGCGCGCACCCATAACCTTCCCTAGTAGGAGGCACCGGCGAGAGGCATGACAATAGACTGCATTAGGGCCTCCCATAAGGCAAGTGTGGCTGCACTGGTTAGCTCGATTCGGTGGCACCATGACTCAGCCAACAGATTTGTTCAAGTTCGATTAATGTCCGGTTCAACTTGAATCGTGATGAGCTGAGTCACACTAAAATAACATGATGAAATAACAATGCAGATGAGCATGATAACAGTGTAACCATGGATGGGCAACATAATCATTTAACATCATAATGATAAATCATATATGCTACGGGATGCAAATGAGCATGGCATAGCGATGATCATAACTATCACAAGTATTTTCATATCAAACCGTAACTACTCAAGTGAGCATAGCATTATCACTAGCATCGAAAATAATTACAAGAATAAAACATGATAAGAATATTCTTAGCAATTAATCATATCACTTACTAGATGAAAATGAACATGGCATAAGCATAGACATGGATTCATAAGCATATTCGAAGTATTCACAAAATAATTAAATGCGAAACAATTATTAAATATTCAAGTGGAAACCATGGCTACTGCAATGCCATCATGCAAGTGGTTGTTGTGGCTTGCCTGGGTATGAAGGAGTCACCGGGGAGAGGTGCGATGAACTCGCGGAAAGAATCGCCGGAAAAGTTTCCCTCTCGGCGGAGCTATTTTAAGGGCAAGGGCAAAATGGTCATTTTCACAGTGTGACAACCTCATGAAAATGGTACCATCGGAACGGGCTCAACGAACTGAGATCGTGGGCTTTGGAATCACCTGATTCGGAGTTACGGTTGTCGAGTAACGACCGTTCGTTCGTTAGGCAGAAAATTAAATAAAAATATTTATTTCTGCTGCTAACGGACGAACGTCCGCAAAATAAGGGTTTCGGCCGGCGGAGTTTAAACAGAAAGCGTACTTCTGGGATTACGCTTTCAAAAAGAGAAAGTGTATTTTATCTCAAAGGAGCACCGGAGTGCGTTTTCAGAAATGGAAAATGTATTATTCCAAATACGTCTCCACTTATTCCCGCGTGGGCCCGGGGTTAACTCTTCGTGCGGCTGACTGATGGGGGCCACGGGAGGCGGGGCCCACTGGCCTGGTCAGCGTCTTCAAGCTCGGTCTCGCCCGAGATGTAGAGAGAGGCTGCGCTCCGGCGACGAGCCCCGGCGGCACGGGCCACCTCCGGCGAGGCTCCGGCCACCGGAGAGCTCACCGCGGAGCGGCGCATCGGGCAGGCCCACCAGGAGCAGCCGGGGAGCTCAGAGACGAGGAGGACCTCGGCCGCGGCGGATGGCGACCTCGGGCGTCGATGGGTACGGCACTAAGGCCTCGGGGAGAAGGGGAGAGAGCTATGGGGAGGTCGGCGGTGGCTAGGGGAGCTCACGGGTGAGGTCAGGTGGGAGAGGGAGAGCTCGGGCAGCCAGAATTTAGGAGGAGGCCGAAGGTGGCCATGGCGGCAATGCGAAGGAAATAGAGCTCCTCGAGCTCGTTTGATTGGGCAGGGGAGTTGCTAGGAGGGAGGTGAGGTGGTGGATGAGCTCGGGAGGCCCCGGGGTGGCTTTAAATAGCCACGGCTACGATGCCGTTCTCGGATGCCGACGAAAACTCGCGAACGATGCTCTCTGGCACGACCGCGTGCACAAGCGCACACGCGGAGGGGGAGAGAGGTCCAGGGGAGGCTCATACGGCGCAAAGTTATCGCGGTGAGGAAGAGGACAACGGCAAACCGACGACGGCCGCGGGCACGCGCTACGGCATGGTTTGCCGAAGAGGAAAGAGGAGACGGGGAGGGGTCCAGAGAGGACACGCGGATGCAGGAGAGCGAGAGCAATGTTGTGGACATGGTGCGGTGGCGAGAGCTCGGCGTTTGGGCGGCGGCAGAGGGCCCCGACGGCCAGAGCGCGCTTTCAGCGTGCCAGACCGTGTGGTCACCGCGTGCACTGGTGCACGCGGGACTTTAGGGCCGCCCACACTGTGTCTACCATGTAGTCCTTCCAAAGTGGGTCCTACCTGCGGTGAAAGCTCGAATAAAACCTCTGTGGATTGATGGGAGGGATCGACTGAACTTTGTTGTTGCAAACTTAAGCCTGAAGTAGTGATCAACTTAGACAGGATAAGAATTAACCAGGATGTCTCAGAGGCTTAGGGTAGGAAGGACTATGATCCTGTGAATTTTGAGGTCATTTGGACAAGGTTAGAGTGCAGTTGCTTCACAACTGCAAAAATTTGGCCAGAATCTAGATCAGGAAGTAGCACTCACATGGTTGCTTGGATTGAGCTAAAAATGGGTGAAGGGAGATCATTTGGGCATATGAAGGTGCCATAAAAATTTCATCCCATTTGGATAAACCAAAATGGTACTTCCTTCACAATGATACCCACTGGACAGAAACTTGGGGGAATTTTGCAGAGAAAATGGCTTGACAAAATAATGTGAATTTTGGTATGCTCACATTATTTATGGATATTTAGGTCCTGGATTAATTTCAGAATTTTTGAAGCAATATAAAATACAGTTGCTTCACAAACTGAAATTGTGACAAGAAACCAAGATTGGATGTTGTGCTCACATAGATTGTTGGATGGAGATGAAATTTGGTGGAGAGTCATGATTTGATCACATGAATTATATCCCAAAATTTCAACTCATTTGGATTAACCTAGCTAGTACTTCCTTCACAAAGCTTCTCCCTGGACAGAAACTTTGGGAATTTGCTGAGGAAGATTTACTAGGCAAATGAAGCTGATTTTTGGCATGTGGCAATAATTTGGATATGAGAGGGTGCAAAAAAATTTTGAGGGCAATCAAGAAAACATAAATAGCACTTCCTTCACAAAGTGCCATTCTGGACAGAATAGGAAATGAATATTCCTGAATTATTTTTAACTAGGAAAGGATGGATTTTGACATATTTGTGGAAGATATGATCCAAAGAATTTATGAGAATTTTGTGGGAATTTTGTGGAAGGCAGAAATATAGGTTGCTTCACAACCTAGAGAAAACAGGGCTATTCCTTTAATAGAAAAAGGAATATTCCCAAGAAATAAATATTGGGGTTGGGCTAAGATGGAAATGACATGGTCTTGGGAAAGATTTGGGAATGACAAGCCACTTGGAAGTGGCAGGGGAGAAGATCTTCCCAGGTTTCAAGACCACATAGCCACGGAAAAAGGAACTCCAAATAAAAATTCGAAGAAATCCAAAAGAAAAAAGAAAGGGCCAAAAATCGGGGTGTTACATTTAGTTTCGAAAAAGCATGTGCGCCACATATAGAGAGACATCAGGGAATTGCATTTCTTTATGCGCTCTGGTTCATCATGGGTGGGCAACGAACATTGTAGTATCCAAACTCTGCTTGCTCTTCTTTAACCTGTTCCGCTTCTGTTCTTTATTAAGTATAGTAGTACAGTATGCTCCTTGCCTGGAAGAGGAGCAGGGACATTTGCAGTCGACAGGTCTATTGTGTCACTTTTGATGGATGCTTTCAATTCTTCGAGTTGGTCTGCCATAATATCGAGGAAATGCTGGGAGCTATGTCGCCTTTGAGAGTCTAGACTGATAGTAACAATAGTGCACCTTCATTTGAAGAGAGCTGCCCCTGTAGGGGATCCAAAGCCTATCTAGCTGTACCAGAAATACAAGCCCATATTTTCCAGCTAGATCCACTTTCCCGATTTTACTCATGATGCTTAGGGTTTTCCCATTTTATCTACACTATGATTTGTATGTGCTTTGTGTCATACTAGCAGCACTCCACCCTTCAAGCTAAACAACACACCACTCATAATTCCAAAGCTTAGTTGTTCATATACGAATGTGATATGATAATGATATTAGTTAACAGACACGCATTTAATTGGTCAGCTAATGTTTCCACTTGAGTTCCCAAACGCATGTGGCCACATATAGAGAGACAGCAGGGAATTGCATTTCTTTGTGCGCTCTGGTTCATCATGGTTGGGCAACGAACATTGTATTATCCGAAATCTGCTTGCTCTTCTTTAACATGTTCCTCTTCTGTTCTTCTTTAATAAGTATAGTAGTACAGTATGTTCCTTGTCGGGAATAGGAGTAGGGACATTTGTAGTCCACAAGTCTATTGGGTCGTTTCTGATCGATGCTTTCAACTCTTCGAGTGGGTCTGCCATAATATCTAGGAAATGCTGAGAGCTGTGTCGCCTTTGATAGTCTAGACTGATAGTAACAGTAGTGCGCCTTCAGTTGAAGAGAGCTGCCCCTGTAGGGGACCCAAAGCCTTTGTAGCCATGCCGGCAATACAAGCCCATATTTTCCAGCTAGTTCCACTTTCCCAATTTTACTCGTGAAGCTTAGGGTCTTCCCATTTTATCTACACTATCAGCTGCATAAGTGCTTTGTGTCATACTAGCAGCACTCCACCCTTCAAGCTAAACAACACACCACTCATATTTCCAAAGCTTAGTTGTTCATATCCGAATGTGATATGATAATGATATTAGTTAATAGACACATTTAATTGGTCAGCTAATGTTCCCACTTGAGTTTCCAAATGCACGTGGCCTGGTTTATCATGAGCTTAGTTTCCAAATGTATAGAAAGAAGTGGAATCTCCATAATATGCTTCCTTTTCTATTCTTTAACATGTTCCTCTTCTGTTCTTCTTTAATAAGTACAATATGTTCCTTGTTAGGAAGGGGAGCAGGGAGATCTGTGGTAAACAGGTCTATTGGCCACTTCTGCTAGATGCTTTCAGCACTTTGAGTTGGTCTGCCATAATATCTAGGAAATGCTAGGAGCTATGTGGCCTTTGAGAGACTAGACTGATAGTAACAGTAGTGCGCCTTCAGTTGAATAGAGCTGTCCTGTTGGGGATCGAAATGCTTTCGATTAGTAGCTGCAATGCAACCCCATATTTTCGAGCCAGTTCCACTTTCTAGATTTATTTATGATGTTATGGTTTCCCCCTTTTATCTACACTACTATCTGCCTAGATGCTTCGTGTCGTACTAGCAGCACTCCATCCTTCAAGCTAAACTACATGCCACTCATAATTCCAAAGCTTAGTTATCAAATTCAAATATGATACGATACAGATACTAATAAAATAGAGACACATTTAAGGGTCATTTACATTTCAGCCCCTAACTCGAACCACCTACTCAGATTTGCCCCTAATTTCGAAGTGTGCTCAAATTTGCCTCTCTGTCGTTAAGTCAGCTTATAGAAATGCCCTTCCATCCAGTTAAAGGCCTTTGACCGTCAGAGGCCTTTGTGTACTGTAGCAGACGGAAAGTGCTACAGTACTGGACGGAAAGTGCTACAGTACTGTACGGAAGGGCATTTCTATAACTGGACTTAACGGCAGAGGGGCAAATTTGAGCACACTTCAAAATTAGGGGCAAATTTGAGTAGTGGGTTCCAATTAAGGGCTCAAATGTAATTGTCCCCACATTTAATTGGTCAGCTAATGTTACTACGCGAGTTTTGAAATGCATGTGCGCCACATATAGAGTCATGAGGGAATACTATTTCTCTGTGCGCCCTCATCATCATGCTTTGGCAATAAACTTTGCATACAATATATTTTGAACCTATCATCTGCAAACTATCATTACTTCGGGAGCTCCCAACAGGGAGCCTATTTTTTTAAGCAGTAGTGCCAGATTATATTAATGTACGCACCAAATTATAGCACACATGGGCTCTCTCATCAGAATTCCAGAGGTAGCACACAAGGGTTTACAGGGAGCCCCTATTATATTAGGATATCCTATGCATTTCAAAGATAATCTCACTACTATTTCTGTTTTCATGCATATCAAATATTGAACATGATCACAATGAATATGAGAATGCGCTCATCAGAGGAATACTGCGGAAAAGTGCAATGGCTAACAAACTTGGCATCAAGGGATTGAGTTCCATTCTGGATGGAATGAAACCCACACGCTCCCCACCTACAGATTCGTGTTCAGAATATGATCCTAATGACTATTCTGAGCTCGTGCAGTCAAAGGCAGATCGCCTATCATGTTCACCCATCAAGGTGCCTGTTCTAATTTGGCAAGGTTTTATTGGTTGCACGTATCTTGCATAAGGTGTCTTGCATTTCTTCTACTTTGTTGCACCACCATCTGCTTAGTTTACTCATCATATATGTGAAGATGCCATGCCCATCCATTATCAATACCTATTCCATCTGTCATCATACTATGTTTTTCCATTCAAATGTTGTTCTTGTGTATCAGACATCCAAAAGGAAGAGGGTGATTGCAGAACCTGAAGGAGTACAAACAAAGTCTTTGAAAAAGGTGGTGGTACCGGAGAAATCAGATAGCACCCCACTTATATTGGCGACAGAACCAGCGCCACAAAACCTAGGCCCGACTCCAGCAGACTGTTGATACGTCTCCAACGTATCTATAATTTATGAAGTATTCATGCCATGTTTATAACAATTTTATATGGTTTTGGTATGATTTGATTAGAACTAACCCGGACTGATGTTGTTTTCAGCAGAACTACCGTGGTGTTGTTTTTTGTGCAGAAATAAAAGTTCTCGGAATTGGACGAAACTTTTTGACAATTTTTTTGGGACCAAAAGAGACCCCCGAAGCTTTGTGGAAGGACCAGAAGCCTCACAAGGTGCTCACAAGGCACCACGGTGTGGCCTGGGGGGGTCGCACCGTACTGCCTTGTGGGGCCCTCGTAGCTCCGTTTTGCGTGATTCCAACGCTGAAAAATCCTATAAATAGAGAAACCCCCAGAAATAAACCTAGAACTTCGACGCCGCCGCCGCATGCCTCTGTACCGAAGAAATACCATCTGGAGCCCTGTTCCGGACCCTGTCGGAGGGGGGAAATCATCACCGAAGGCCATCTTCATCATCCCGGCGGTCTCCATGATGAGGAGGGGGTAGTTCACCCTCGGGGCTGAGGGTATGTACTAGTAGCTATGTGTTTGATCTCTCTCTCTTGTGTTCTTGATTTGGCACGATCTTGATGTATCGCGAGCTTTGTTAATATAGTTGGATCATATGGTGTTTTTTCCCTCTCTATCTTCTTGTGATGAATTGAGTCTTTCCCTTTGAGGTTTCGTTATTGTCGGATTGAATATTTTAGATTTGAGAACACTTGATGTATGTCTTGCATGTGGATACCCGTGGTGACAATGGCGTATTCTACCGAGTCACTTGATGTATGTTTTGGTAATCAACTTGTGGATTCCCGAGGTGACATTGGGGTAATCTAGACATAGGGGTTGATTGCACGTTTTCATCTTCTTTTCTCCGATGGAAACTTTGGGGTGCTCTTTGAAGTTCTTTGTGTGGATTGAATATTATGAATCTGAAGTTGTTTGATGCATATCGAATAATCAACTCACGGATACTTGTGGTGACATTGGAGTATCTAGGTGACATTAGGGTTGGTTGATGCGTATCATATGGTGTTATTTTAGTATGAACTCTAGGGCCATTTGTGACACTTATAGGGATGGCTCAATAGATTGATTGAAAAGGATAACTTTGAGGTGGTTTCGTACCCTACAACAATTTCTATCTTATGTTCTCCGCTAATAGGAACTTTGGAGTGATTCTTTATCGCACGTTGAGGGATTGTTATATGATCCAATTATGTTAGCATTGTTGAGAGATTGCACTAGTGAAAGTATGAACCCTAGGCCTTGTTTTCAAGCATTGCAATACCATTTGTGCTCTGTTTTATCACTTGTTACCTTGCTGTTTTTATATTTTCATATTACAAAAACCTATATCTACTATCCATACTACACTTGTATCACCATCTCTTCGCCGAACTAGTGCACCTATACAATTTACCATTGTATTGGGTGTGTTGGAGACACAAGAGATTTCTTGTATTTGATTACAGGGTTGTTTGAGAGAGACCATCTTCATCCTACACCTCCCACGGATTGATAAACCTTAGGTCATCCACTTGAGGGAAATTTGCTACTGTCCTACAAAACTCTGCACTTGGAGGCCCAACAACGTCTACAAGAATAAAGTTGCGTAGTAGACATCAAGCTCTTTTCTGGCGCCATTGCCGGGAGGTGAGTGCTTGAAGGTATATATTTAGATCTTGCAATTGAATCTTTTAGTTTCTTGTTTATTCACTAGTTTGGTTTATAAAAGAAAACTACAAAAAATGGAATTGAGGTTGCCTCATATGCTTCATCTTTATAATGTCTTTCTTGAAAATGATGGATCGGAAAATTGTGCCAAAGTGTTAGAAGAAGAATTCAATAAAATGTTTGGCATAAAACCTTTGAATGATGAGCATGATTGCAATGTTGTTAGTATGCTTTCTATGAATATCCATGATGCTAATGATATGCAAAGCTACAAGCTTGGGGATGCTATATTTGATGAAGATGATATTTTTAGTCCCCCAAGTTTTGATGAGAAAATTTATTATGATGATTGCATGCCTCCTATTTATGATGATTATATTGATGAAAGTGGATTTGAAGAGGCCATGACTTTATTTAATGATGATTCCACTATTTTGGAAGAGGTTTCAATTGATTATGACAGCAAAGTTGCTATCTATGATGATTATTGTGATGACATGTATGCTATAAAGAATAATGATAACTATGAAACTTGTCATCATGATTTTAATTTTCAATTGGATTATGCCAATCAAGTATCTCATGATAGTTATTTTGTTGAATTTGCTCCCACTATTATTGATGAGAACAAATTTGCTTATGTGGAGAGTAATAAAATTTCTATGCTTGTAGGTCATGAAAAGAATGCTTTATGTGATAGCTATATTGTTGAATTCATTCATGATGCTACTAAAAATTATTTTGAGAGAGGAATATATGCTTCTCAATATCTCAATAATATCAAGTTTCCTCTCTATGTGTTGAAAGTTTTGAAGTTATACTTGTTTTGCCTTCCTATGCTAGTTGATTCTTGCTCCCATAAGTTGTTTGCTCACAAAATCCCTATGCATAGGAAGTGGGTTAGGCTTAAATGTGCTAGTCATATGCTTCGTGATGCTCTCTTTATGTTTCAATTCTTTACTTTTATGCGAGCATCATTGAAATCATCATGCCTAGCTAAAAGGCATTAAAGAAAAGCGCTTGTTGGGAGACAACCCAATATTTGTACCTACTGTTTTTGTGTGTACACATGATTAAGCTACTGTAGTAATCATGTTTTATATGTTTTCTTTTAATAATGTGCCAAGTAAAGCCTTTGGGATAGTGTGGATGCTTGTTGATTTGATTCTGTGCAAAAACAGAAACTTTTGTGTCCAGTGCTGAAATTTCTATTCTGTACTGGAGCGTGAGAAAATTCTGAAATTTTTACATAGTATTGGGATACAATTTTTTTACCTTTTCCTCATTTTTCAGAATTTTTGGAGGTACAGAAGTATGGTTTTTAAATCGCTCACTACATGCTGTTCTGTTTTTGACAGATTCTGTTTTTAGTGCATAGTTTGCTTGTTTTAGTGTTTCCATAGCTTATATTGAGCAATATAAATTGTGGAAATGATAGAATACAGTAGGCATTATGTTAGAACAATTATGAATCTTGTCTTGACAGTACCTAAGTGGATGATTTATTTTTATCATACTAACCTATCTCATGAAGTTCCGTTAAGTTTTGTGTGATTGAAGTTTTCAAGTTTTGGGTGAGATATCGATATGTGGAGAATAAGGAGTGGAAAGGTCCTAAGCTTGGGGATTCCCAAGGCACCCCAAGGTAATATTCAAGTAAGACTCAAGTGTCTAAGCTTGGGGATGCCCCGGAAGGCATCCCCTCTTTCGTCTTCAACACTATCAGTAACCTTACTTGGAGCTATATTTTTATTCGTCACATGATATGTGTTTTGCTTGGAGCATCATTTTCTTTTGTTGATATTTGCTTGATGTTATAAATAATCATTTTTTGCATCTTTTATTTCAATAAAACTCCAATTATAGCCTTTACCATGCTCAGTTTGCAAGTTAATGTGTTGCTGTTTGAAAACAGAAAGTTTTCTTTTATGTCCAGAATATTCCTGAATAGTCAGAACATGATAAAAATCTGAAATTTTTACAAAGTAATCATGCATGAGTTCTCTGTCACGTGGTAATTTTTCAGAATTTTTAATGTTAGGAAAGTATGAATTCTTATTCACCCTTTACAGACTGTTCTGTTTTGGCAGATTTCGGTTATGGTTGCATTGTTTGCATATGTTTGCTTGTTTAATGATTCTATTTGAGGTTAGGAGTATTAAATATGCAGAGTAATTTAGTATGCAATGTTTAATTATAATTTTAGTGATTTGCTACATTAGAGAATGTGAAGGTTTTTGAGTTGATTTATACTAACTTATCTCACGAGTTCTTGTTGAGTTTTGCGTGGTTGAAGTTTTTAAGATTTAGGAGAAGCCATGATATGAGAGGAATTAAGGAGACACAAGAGCTCAAGCTTGGGGATGCCCAAGGCACCCCCAAGACAACATTCCAAGAAGTCTCAAGCAACTAAGCTTGGGGATGCCCCGGTGGGCATCCCACCTTTCTTCATCAACACCTATCGGTTAGCCTAAGTTTTTACTTCTTCACATGATATATGCTATTCTTGGAGTGTCCTTTTATTTTCATTTTGTTTGCTGTTTTAATAAAATTATCAAGATCTGAAATCTTTATTTGGAGAGAGTCTTCACATAGCTACTTAATTGTATGACTACTCATTGATCTTCACTTATACCTTTTGGAGTAGTTTCTCGTTTACTCTCGTGCTTCACTTATATCCTAAGAGTAAATTGTTGAATGAATTGAATATCATAAAGTTGAAATTATATGTGCTTCATATGCTTGTCCCATGGGGAGTAGTGACTTCACATAAAAGAAGTATAAGTGGTAAAATTTATTGAAAGTTAGCAAACATAGCATTGGTCACTTGAACAATTCATGAAAGAATATTGAAGGAAGAGAGATTTCACATATAAATATACTATCTTGGACATCTTCTATGGTTGTGAGCCCCCATTAATTATTTTCAAACTTGATCAAGTAGTTGATGTTGGACAAGGAAGACAACGTAATGGGTTATGTTTGTTTATATTCACATAGATGTTATATTGTCATGGATCCTCTAACATGTGGTGCTTGCCCCCTATCCTTTGCTAGCCAAAAATCCGCACTAAGTAGAGATACTACTTGTGCATCCAAAAACCCTTAAACCCAGTTTCATGTCATGAGAGTCCACTATATCTACCTATGGATTGAATAAGATCCTTCAAGGAAGTTGCCATCGGTGCAAAGCAATAAAAATTGCTCCTAAACATGTATGAACTTTTATTGTAAGGGAAAATAAGCTTTGTATGATCTTGTGATGGTGGAGTAATAAAAGCGACAGACTGCATAATAAAGGTCACTATCACAAGGGGCAATATAAAGTGATGTTCCTTTACATTAAGAGCTTGCACATCCAAAAACAAAGAGTGCATGACAACCTCTGCTTCCCTCTGCGAAGGGCCTATCTTTTACTTTATGTATTTACTTTCGTGCAAGAGTCAATAGTATTCTCCTCTATTCCGTTTTTATTTTCTCTCTTGGCAAGCATCATGTGGTGGGGATTGATCCAGGCATATATATCCCGTTGAATATAGGTGATCATGAGTTATTATTGTTGACATTATCCATGAGATAAATAAGTTGGGAGGCAAAACATTAAGCCCCTATCTTCCTATGTGTTTGACTGAAATGATTTGTTCTAAAAATATGCTTTGAGTGTCAGCAATCATGGAAGACTATATGATAGTTGAGTATGTGGAATTTGCTAAATCAAAGCTCTTACATAGACCCTTCCTGAAAATAAGATGAATTGCAATTGTTTGATGACTGAAAACATAGTTTGTTAGTTTTCAAGAAAGTTTATGGTCTATACTTTAACATGTGAATAGCTTGCTACTTGATCATGAGAAGTTTTATGAGATGAGCTACTGTTTATGATATATAATTATGCTAGAAAAAGTGTTTGGAATTATCATTGATCAAACTTATGCACTATGCTAGCATTCACACTTCATAAATTATTTCTTTTATCATTTACCTACTCGAGGACGAGCAGGAATTAAGCTTGGGGATGCTGATACGTCTCCAGCGTATCTATAATTTATGAAGTATTCATGCCATGTTTATAACAATTTTATATGGTTTTGGTATGATTTGATTAGAACTAACCCGGACTGACGATGTTTTCAGCAGAACTACCGTGGTGTTGTTTTTTGTTCAAAACTAAAAGTTCACAGAATTGGACGAAACTTTTTGACAATTTTTTCTGGACCAAAAGAGACCCCCGAAGCTTTGTGGAAGGACCAGAAGCCTCACGAGGTGCTCACAAGGCACTACGGTGCAGCCTGGGGGGGTCGCGCCGTACTGCCTTGTGGGGCCCTCGTAGCTCCGTTTTGCGTGATTCCAACGCTGAAAAATCCTATAAATAGAGAAACCCTAGAAATAAACCTAGAACTTTGATGTTGCTGCCGCATGCCTCTGTACCGAAGATATGCCATCTGGAGCCCTGTTCCGGCACCCTGCCGGAGGGGGAAATCATCACCGGAGGCCATCTTCATCATCCCGGCGGTCTCCATGACGAGGAGGGGGTAGTTCATCCTCGGGGCTGAGGGTATGTACTAGTAGTTATGTATTTGATCTCTCTCTCGCGTGTTCTTGATTTGGCACGATCTTGATGTATCGCGAGCTTTGTTAATATAGTTGGATCATATGGTGTTTTTTCCCTCTCTATCTTCTTGTGATTAATTGAGTCTTTCCCTTTGAGGTTTCGTTATTGTCGGATTGAATATTTCAGATTTGAGAACACTTGATGTATGTCTTGCATGTGGATACCCGTGGTGACAATGGGGTATTCTATTGAGTCACTTGATGTATGTTTTCGTAATCAACTTGAGGATTCCCGAGGTGACATTGGGGTAATATAGGCATTGGAGTTGATTGCACGTTTTCATCTTCTTTTCTCCGATAGAAACTTTGGGGTACTCTCTGAAGTTCTTTGTGTGGATTGAATATTATGAATCTGAAGTTGTTTGATGCATATCGAATAATCAACTCACAGATACTTGTGGTGACATTGGAGTATCTAGGTGACATTAGGGTTGGTTGATGCGTATCGTATGGTGTTATTTTAGTACGAACTCTAGGGTTGTTTATGACACTTATAGGGATGGCTCAATAGATTGATCGGAAAGGATAACTTTGAGGAGGTTTCGTACCCTACAACAAATTCTATCTTATGTTCTCCGCTAATAGGAACTTTGGAGTGATTCTTTGTCGCACGTTGAGGGATTGTTATATGATCCAATTATGTTAGCATTGTTGAGAGATTGCACTAGTGAAAATATGAACCCTAGGCCTTGTTTTCAAGCATTGCAATACCGTTTGTGCTCTGTTTTATCAACCTTGCTGTTTTTATATTTTCATATTACAAAAACCTATATCTACTATCCATACTACACTTGTATCATCATCTCTTCGCCGAACTAGTGCACCTATACAATTTACCATTGTATTGGGTGTGTTGGGGACACAAGAGATTTCTTGTATTTGATTGCAGGGTTGTTTGAGAGAGACCATCTTCATCCTATGCCTCCCATGGATTGATAAACCTTAGGTCATCCACTTGAGGGAAATTTGCTACTGTTCTACAAAACTCTGCACTTGGAGGCCTAACAACGTCTACAAGAATAAAGTTGCATAGTAGACATCAACTGCACCCATACTCCACTGTCCATACCACTAGCCCCACCACACAGGAACCACACTCCAGCAAAAGGTATGCCGATTTCAGTTGCCATACCACCAGCCGTACCACAGAAAAATCCCAATCCAGCAAAAAGTACACCAAATCCATAGGCCAAAGACCTATTCCAACTATAGAGTGCCCCAATTCCTATAGATTGGAACCCCATTCCAGTTATTCCCAGCTTAAAAGACAATGCTTTCAATGTTGTTAGGAACCATGTGCGTATCTTCCCATCATGGGAAGATTATAGTGAAGACAAACACCATTTTCACATCTTCCTGTCGCACTTAAGTGTAAGTGATATTATTCATGGTGATTATTTTCTTGTTTTCTGTTGATTGAACACATCAATGATTTACATTACATTCTTCTAAATAGGAGAGGGTCAATCTGGATAGTCATGACAAGCAAAGCTTGCTTAAGCTTTTCAAGGACGCGTTACAGCAGTATCGGTGTTACCTGAGGCAAACACACTTTGATGGCAAGTCTATAAACGAAATTTCGGTGAAGTCTCCTATGCTAAATTTACAAGATATTGAATGGAAAAACCTTGTTATGCACTGGTATCGTCCCCAGGAAGAGGTACTGTCTATGAGATCACATGACAATTTGAACTCCTACATTTCTGCATGTGCCTTACCGATCTCTTTTGCAGGAAAATTGCTCAAAGAAGAATAACTGTTTCAAATGGGCGACAGGATATCGCAACTATGATGCTCGCTGCTTTTCTCTTGTTAGTACCTGCTGCCCTGTATCACTGTACTTACATTCATACCTGGTTGATTATGTGACATCTGTGTGCATGATAGCTTACTTATCCATTGTTCGCTCCAAATTATCAGATCTATATTAATGCTTACATTAATGTAGAATAAACCCAATGCTTATGAAGAAGTTTAGCTCTGTATTGTTCTTGTAAGTACCTGTTGTCCTTTATCACTGTACTTACATTGACAACTAGTTGTTCATGTACCGTCACTCTGCAGCTTATTTTCCCTTACCCTCCATTTTCTAGACCTTATCAAATCTATATTTACTCTTACCAAAATGTTGAATAAAACAAATGCTATTGAAGAAGTTTAGCTCTGCATTGCTCTTGTTAGTACCTTTTTGCCTGTACCGCTGTACTTACATTTCTAGCTAGTTGATTATGTAGCATCACTCTGCATCTTAGCTTAAATATTCTCCATTTGTTCCTATATTATCACATCTATATTTATGCTTAACAAAATGTAGAATAAAGACAATGGTTATGACGAAGATTTTGTGGTAAACTACTTGAATTGCCCCCCCCCCCCCATCAGCATGGACAAGGGCTTTATAGAGCCCGTCTTCACTACTAACGTAATTTTGTCCTTCTCGAGCCTTCAAACTTTGTTGAGTATATTTGGATAGGCATGACTGCAAATTTTGTTTATTTTTCGCGTTTGCATCAAATTGCATGTTTAAAGTTTCTTATGAAGAAGTTCATAAACATAAGTTTGTCCTTCTCAATTTCAGGTTTTAGTTGTACAACCAAGTTCCTTATTCATACCATGTAAATAAAACTAAACAGAGCAAGTGATCTTCTTTAGAGTGCATGCATGCTTGTGTTCTTGATCTGTAATCTAGGGGTGTGGTGAAACTACCCACTCCAGCACAATGTCATATCCTGCTATGTCTTAACTATGAACTATGCCATATTTTGTTAATGTTATTTAAATCATGTCTCTTTATTTGCCAATCTGAAATGGGATTATTTGACAGCACACTGGCCATTGATGCTTATACGTTCTTTAGCACCGCATGTATGCTTGTGTTCTTGATTGTAATCCAGTGGTGTGGTGAAGCTGGCCACTACTGCACAATGCCATATCCTGCCATGTCCTAACTATGAACAATGCCATATGATGTTAATGCTATTTTAAACCGTGTCTCTTTATTTGCCCATAAAAAATGGGATGAATTGACAGCACTGATGCTTATATGTGCAAAACCTGTTATCTGTTTTCTTGTTTGTCTTTCAGAGTGATATCTCTGATGCCAGGAAGAACTGCCACAATGATAGTGAGACAAACCCATTGCTTGTCCCTCTAACATATATTGCAGGGAAGAAGGCAACACATCTTGGGGATAGCGATACAACCCCAAAGTCATGTCTTGATGTAGTGTCGAAGTTACTCGCTAATAGCAGTGACACAAGCTCGATGAAGTCGGCGCCTGAATCTGTTTGACTTCTTCAGTCTCAAATTCAAGCAGAAAGACATGCTTCAGCTCAACTCCTACTGGAACTCCAATCTCTATGGAAGATTAACCAAAAATACAGGACGTCTATTGATGCTATGTAGCTAGAGTTGGAGGATATAAGCGCCAAACAAGCGTAGTCTCATCAGCTTGCCCAGCTGCTTGCGCTACAGCTCCCGGGCAGGGCTAACCTTTCTTGAACTGTGTTGAAGTGATGTCGGTTATGTATATTATTTTGTCGGCATGTTTATTTGCACTGGTGGCGACCTTTGATGCCCAGTGTATGTAATCTACTGTCTGGTTGCGCTTTATTATCACTGGCGGCAAACTTTAATGCCCAGTGGATGTAATATGTCGTGATTTCTTTATTGTATAGTCTAGGTTAATTATTCATCACCATGCTGTAATTTATTTGCTGTATATGCTATCGTCACTCTCTGAAAAGGCCGTAAGCTTGGATCGAGCGCAATGGGCCAAATTGTTAGGTTTATATAAAAAATTACGGTACAAAAACTGGTTGGCCCACCAATCGCTATAAATGGGCCGAATCATGGGCCCACAATCATCTCGGGCGCCTAGACGTAAACTGGCCCACTATTAGTTTCGGGCCTTTTATAGGCCGAGTAAACCGCTTGCCTTAGATGGGCCAGAAAATACAATGGGCTTTTAACAGGCTGAAAAGTAGATTGGGCCTGAATTGTGCTGAACAATTCACATGCCGACAGCAGGCTGAAATATACCTGGGCCCATGAATGGCCCAATGACATGACGGGCCGTTAATAGGCCAAAATTTATGCCGGGCCTTGGTTGGCCCAATCACATGATGGGATGTAAGCAGGCCGGATGCAAAGCGGGCCATAATTAGGCCCAACTATATCACGTGCCTTTGACAGGCCGATAGCCAGGCTGGGCTAAAATGTATCCACGAAGACTACGGGCCGTTAAGAGGCCGAATGTCACTTGGGACCAGAAATAGGCCCACATGCAGCATGGACTGTTAAATGGCCGAAAGTGAAACCGGGCCGACAACGGCCCAAATGTACCAAGGGCCGCTAACAGGCCGAAACTAATATCGGGCCGAACTGTTAAACGGGCTGATACGTCAAATTTGCATCATGATTTCCTACTGTTATTTATTATGTATTTGATCATTATTTCACTTTATGATGCAATTCTTATGCCTTTTCTCTCTTAATTTGCAAGATTTATATGAAGAGGGAGAATACCGGCAGCTGAAATTCTGGACCTGAAATAGCTACAGCAGAGATACCTATTCTACAGAGCTCCAATTGACTTGAAACTTCATGAAGATTTTTTATTGAATATATAAAAAATACTGGAGAAAAGAAATATCAGAGGGGACCCACCAGTTGCCCACAAGGCAACATGGCGGGGCCCCCCCGGGCGTGCCCTGATGCCTTGTGGAGCCCCTGGCTGGCCTCTGGCCCCCTCCTTCTGCTATATAAGCTCATTTGCCCTAAAAACATTATAGAGAAGACTTTCGAGACGAAATGCCGCCGTCTCAAGGCGGAACCTGGGCAGGAGCAATTTTGCTCTCCGGCAGAGCGATTCCACCGGGGATACTTCCCTCCGAGAGGGGGAAATCGAAGCCATCGACATCACCAACGATCCTCTCATCGTGGGAGGACCAATATTCATCAACATCTTCACCAGCATCATCTCATCTCAAACCCTAGTTCATCTCTTGTATTCAATCTTTGTCTCAAAACCTCAGATTGGTACCTGTGGGTTGCTAGTAGTGTTGATTACATCTTGTAGTTAATGCTAGTTGGTTTATTTGGTGGAAGATTATATGTTCAGATCCTTAATAATATTGAATACCCCTCTGATCTTGAACATGAATATGATTTGTGAGTAGTTACTTCTGTTCTTGAGGACATGGGAGAAGTCTTGTCATAAGTAATCATGTGAATTTGGAATTCATTCGATATTTTGATGATATGTATGTTGTTGCTTCCTTTAGTGGTGTCGTGTGAACGTCGACTACATGACACTTCACCATCTTTGGGCCTAAGGGAAGGCATTGTGGAGTAGTAATTAGATGATGGGTTGCTAGAGTAACAGAAGCTTAAACCCTAGTTTATGCGCTATTCCGTAAGGGGCTGATTTGGATCCATATGTTTCATGCTATGGTTAGATTTATATTAATTCTTCTTTCGTAGTTGTGGATGCTTGCGAAAGGGGGTAATCATAAGTGGAAGGCTTGTTCAAGTAAGAACAGCACCCAAGCACCGGTCCACCCACATATCAAATTATCAAAGTAGCGAATGCGAATCAAATAAACATGATGAAAGTGACTAGATGAAATTCCCATGTCTCCTCGAGAACGCTTTGCTTATTATACGAGTTTGTTCCGGCGTGTCCTTTGCTACAAAAAGGATTGGGCCACCTTGCTGCACTTTATTATACTTGTTACTTGTTCCTTGTTACGAATTATCTTGCTATCAAAACTATCTGTTACCGCTACTTTCAGTACTTGCAGAGAATACCTTGCTGAAAACCGCTTGTCATTTCCTTCTGCTCCTCGTTGGGTTCGACACTCTTACTTATCGAAAGGACTACGATTGATCCCCTATACTTGTGGGTAATCAAGACTCTTTTCTGGCGCCGTTGCCGGGGAGTGAAGCGCCTTTGGTGAGTGGAATTTGGTAAGAAAACATTTATATTACGTGCTGAAATTTACTGTCACTTGTCACTATGGAAAGTAATCCTTTGAGGGGCTTGTTCGGGGTATCTTCACCTCGACCGAAAGCATTAAGAGTTGCTCCTCAACCTACTGAACCTACTGAAAATATTTATTATGAAATTCCTTCGGGTATGATAGAGAAACTGCTAGCTAATCCTTATGCAGGAGATGGAATGGTGCATCCTGATGTGCACTTGATATATGTGGATGAAATTTGTGGATTGTTTAAGCTTGCAGGTCTATCCGGAGATGGAGTTAAGAAGAAAGTATTTCCTTTATCTTTGGAGGGAAAGGCATTGACATGGTATAGGCTATGTGATGATACTGGAACATGGGATTGGAACCGGTTGAAGCTGGAGTTTCACCAGAAATTTTATCCTATGCATTTGGTTCATCGTGATCGGAATTATATATATAATTTTTGGCCTCGTGAAGGAGAAAGTATCGCTCAAGCTTGGGGGAGGCTTAAGTATATGTTGCACACATGCCCCAATCATGAGCTCTCAAGAGAAATAATTATTCAAAACTTTTATGCTCGGCTTTCTCATAGTGATCAATCCATGCTCGATACTTCTTCTACTGGTTCCTTTATGAAGAAAACTATTGAATTCAGATGGGATCTTCTGGAAAGAATTTAAAGTAACTCTGAAGATTGGGAAACCGACAAAGGTAAAGTGTCAGGTATAAATCTTGAGTTTGATTGTGTTAAATCTTTTATGGAAACTGATGCTTTTCATAAGTTTAGTACTAAATATGGACTTGACTCTGAGATAGTAGCTACCTTTTGTGAATCCTTTGCTGCTCATGTTGATCTCCCTAAGGAGAAATGGTTTAAATATCATCCACCCATTGAATTAAATGAAGAACCTGTTAGTATTAAAGAAGAAACAATTGTTTACAATGTTGATCCAGTTGTGCCTACTGCTTATATTGAGAAACCTCCTTTCCCTGTTAGGATTAAGGAACATGCTAAAGTTTCAACTGTGGTTAATAAAAGTAATATTAGAGCACCTAGACCTTCTGAGCAAAGAACCTAATATTGCAATGGTTAAAGATCTTTTGGTTGATAACATTGATGGACATGTCATATATTTCTATGATGAAGCAACTAGAATGGCCAAGCCAGACACCAAAGATAAAAACAAACCCGTAGTTGGCATGCCTGTTATTTCTGTTAAAATTGGAGATCATTGCTATCATGGTTTATGTGATATTGGTGCTAGTGTTAGTGCTACCCCTTTTACTCTCTATCAAGAAGTCATGAATGATATTACACCTGTTGAGATTCAAGATATTGATGTCACCATTAAGCTTGCAAATAGAGATACTATTACTCCACTCGGGATTGTTAGAGATGTTGAAGTCTTGTGTGGTAAGATCAAATACCCTACTGATTTTCTTGTTCTTGGATCACCACAAGATGATTTTTGTCCCATTATATTTGGTAGACCCTTCTTGAATACAATTAATGCTAAGATTGATTGCAACAAAGAAACTGTCAGTGTTAACTTTGGTGATGTGTCTCATGAATTTAATTCCTCTAAGTTTTGTAGACAACCTCATGATAAAGAATTACCCAATAAAGATAAAATTATTGGTCTTGCTTCTATTGCTGTGCCTCCTACTGATCCTTTAGAACAATACTTGCTAGACCATGAAAATGATATGCATATGAATGAAACAAATGAAATAGATGAGCTGTTCTTTAAACAAGCACCTATTCTTAAACATAATTTGCCTGTTGAAACTTTGGGAGATCCTCTTCCACCGAAGAGTGATCATGTGTTTGAATTAAAGCAATTACCTGATACGCTTAAATATGCTTATCTTGATGAAAAGAAGATATATCCTGTTATTATTAGTGCTAACCTTTCAGAGCATGAAGAAAAGAGATTACTTAAAACTCTGAAGAAGCACCGTGCTGCTATTGGAAATACTCTCGATGATCTTAAGGGCATCAGCCCCACTTTATGTCAGCATAAAATTCATATGGAGCCAGACGCTAAACCAGTTGTTGATCACCAAAGAAGGTTGAATCCTAAAATGAAAGATGTGGTAAGAACTGAAATATTAAAGCTTCTGGAGGCAGGTATAATCTATCCCATAGCTGATAGTAGATGGGTAAGTCCTGTTCATTGTGTTCCTAGAAAGGAGGTATTACTGTTGTATCAAATTATCAAAGTAGCGAACGCGAATCAAATAAACATGATGAAAGTGACTAGATGAAATTCCCATGTGTCCTCGAGAACGCTTTGCTTATTATACGAGTTTGTTCCGGCTTGTCCTTTGCTACAAAAAGGATTGGGCCACCTTACTGCACTTTATTATACTTGTTACTTGTTCCTTGTTACGAATTATCTTGCTATCAAAACTATCTGTTACCGCTACTTTCAGTACTTGCAGAGAATACCTTGCTGAAAACCGCTTGTCATTTCCTTCTGATCCTCATTGGGTTCGACACTCTTACTTATCGAAAGGACTACGATTGATCCCCTATGCTTGTGGGTCATCACGGGCCTTTAAGAGGCCGAAGTCCAAATCGGGCCGGCAATGGGCCCAAAAGCACAGTGCCTGTTAACGGGCCGGTTCTGATATGGGCCGTAATTTGGCCCAAAACTTGGCAGGCTGTTAACGGGCCGGATCTGATACTGGCCATAATTTGGCCGAAAACATGGCAGGCTGTTAACAGGCCGGATCTTATATGGGCCGTAATTTGGCCCAAAACATGGCACCCTGTCAACAGGCCGGATCTTATATGGGCCGTAATTTGGCCCAAAACATGGCAGGCTGTTAACGGGCCAGCCCATTAGTATCTGACAAAATCTTGTGGGCCTTTTTTTGGGCCAGCCCTTTTACCTTAAATGGGCCAATGCTGGGCCGTTCCACGTGTCGATGTTTCATTGGCGACTCCTGTCCATTGGACGGTTGACATCTGTCGCCACGGGGAGCTGACACGTGGATCCTCTAGCGAATCAGATATTTACACATGGAAAATTGCCATTGGTCGGGGCTGTTAGCGGGTTATCGGATCCAAAATCGTACCCGATAGCTTAACTGTGACCCGTTACGGTGGATGCCACATGTCGATTACCCTTGACGAAAACACTTCCATGACGCGCCATTTATCGTCATGGAAGTGGACACTTCCGTGATGATAATTTGAGTATTGTCATGGAACACTTCTACGACAGCACATGTATGACTATCTTGATTCTGTCATAAAATCGTCACGGATGTACATGCATGCCAGAAAACGTGACCTACTGTGACAAAGACGTATCATCACGGAAGTGTTTTTTTGTAGTGTCATCTCAAACCCTAGTTCATCTCTTGTATCCAATCTTTGTCTCAAAACCTCATATTGGTACCTGTGGGTTGCTAGTAGTGTTGATTACATCTTGTAGTTGATGCTTGTTGGTTTATTTGGTGGAAGATCATATGTTCAGATCCTTAATGATATTCAATACCCCTTTGATCTTGAACATGAACATGATTTGTGAGTAGTTACTTTTGTTCTTGAGGACATGGGAGAAGTCTTGTTATAAGTAATCATGTGAATTTGGTATTCGTTCGATATTTTGATGATATGTATGTTGTTGCTTCCTTTAGTGGTGTCATGTGAACGTCGACTACATGACACTTCACCATACTTGGGCCTAAGGGAAAGCATTGTGGAGTAATTAGATGATGGGTTGCTAGAGTGACCGAACCTTAAACCCTAGTTTATGCGTTATTCCGTAAGGGGCTGTTTTGGATCCATATGTTTCATGCTATGGTTAGATTTATCTTAATTCTTCTTTCATAGTTGCGGATGCTTGCGAGAGGGAGTAATCATAAGAGGGTTGCTTGTTCAAGTAAGAACAACACCCTAGCTCCGGTCCACCCACATATCAAATTATTAAAGTATCAAACGCGAATCAAATAAACATGATGAAAGTGAGTAGATGAGAATTCCCATGTGTCCTCGAGAACGCTTTGCTTTATATAAGAGACCGTTCCAGCTTGTCCTTTGCTATAAAAAGGATTGGGCCACCTTGCTGCACTTTGTTACTATTGTTACTCGCTACTCATTACGAATTATCTTGCTACAAAACTATCAGTTACCACTACCTTCACTGCTTGCAGAAAACACCTTGCTGAAAACCGCTTATCATTTCCTTCTGCTCCTCATTGGGTTCGACACTCTTACTTATCGAAAGGACTACGATTGATCCCCTATGCTTGTGGGTCATCAGTTTCCCCTCTGGTCCTTGGCCGCCGTGGCTCCTGGAGAGCAGGAGCCCCTCCGAGATTGGATCTCTCTCTCTCTCTCTGTTCTCTTCTGTTGCTCGTTCTTGTTTTCTGGCCCTTCACCGTTTCTTATATTCCCAGAGTCCGTAACTCTGATTGGGCTGAAATTTTGAGGGGATTTTTCTCTGGAAATTATCTTTCTTGCGGTGAAAGAAGGGATCCAACCGACTTACGGGGTGGCCACAAGCTCACCCGTCGCGCCCTAAGGTAGGGGCGCGCCACCTGAGCTTGTGGGCCCCTCGAGCACCATCTTGCGTTGATTCTTGTGCCAAAAAATCCCATATATTCCATAAAAAGTCACCGTAACTTTTTATCGCATTTGGACTTCGTTTGATATGGATTTTCTGCGAAATACAAAAACATGCAAAAAAAACAGGAACTGGCACTAGGTACTAGATCAATATGTTAGTCCAATAAATCATATAAATTGTTGCCAAAAGTATGTGGAATAAATTATAGGATAATGGCATGAAACAATCAAAAATTATAGATACGTCGGAGATGTATCAGCATCCCCAAGCTTAATTCCTGCTCGTCCTCGAGTAGGTAAATGATAAAACAAAGATAATTTTTGATGTGGAATGCTACCTAGCACAATCTTGATCAAATAATCTAATCATGGCATGAATATTAAGATACGAGTGATTCAAGGCAATAGTCTATCAATTTGATATTGAAACAATAATACAAAACATGCATGTAATTCATCATTGCCTTTCATAATAATGGAGCTTAAAGGAAACAACCTCTATACACTTAGTTGTGGTAAGCATGACATGCTCATTCTTCCCTGCATAGATATATCAAATCAAGAGTACCCCGGTGCCAAACCAAGCAATTGTATCATACTTTTTCATGCGCTTCAGCATTTTCAACTTCACTCAATACCTGAGCGTGAGCCATGGACTTAGCACTTTTGGTGGAATAGAGAATGATGGTAGGGGTTCAAGGGAAAAATAGAGAAAGTCTCGCATCAACTCGGCGGATCGTTAGGTAATGGAGACGCCTTTCAATCGATATCGATGCGAGGAGTAGGGATTGCCATGCAACGGATGCACTAGAGCTATAAGTGTATGAAAGCTCACTATGGAAACTAAGTGGGTGTGCATCCAACTTGCTTGCTCATGAAGACCTCGAGCATTGAGGAAGCCCATCATCGGAATATACAAGCCAAGTTCTATAATGTAAAAATTCCCACTAGTATATGAAAGTGACAACTCATGGAGACTCTCTATATGAAGAACATGGTGCTACTTTGAAGCACAAGTGTGGTAAAGGGGTAGTAGTGTGCCCCCTCTCTCTTTTTTTCTCATTTTCAATTTTTTTTGTTTTCATTTTTTTTCTTTTTTTGGTGGGCTCTTTTTGTCCTCTTTTTTTATATATTTTTTATCCTCACAGGTAAGGGCAACACTCTAGAATGCATCACACTTTTATTTACTTACAACTCGATAAACTGAAAGAATATGACTCTATATGAATGCCTCTGGCAGTGTACCAGCATGTGCAATGATCTAGCATAGCAAGGATATCAAAAAACAAACAAGCCATGAAAATATCATGCCAGCTATCTTACGATCATGCAAAGCAATATGACAATGAATGCTCAAGTCATGTGAATAGTAACGGTGGAAGTTGCATGGCAATATATCTCGGAATGGCTATGGAAATGCCATAATAGGTAGGTATGGTGGCCATTTTGAGGAAGGATATAATGATGCTTATGTGTGATAGAGCGTATCATATCACGGGGTTTGGATGCACCGGCGAAGTTTGCACCAAGTCTCGAGGTGAGAACGGGCAATGCACAGTACCGAAGAGGCTAGCAAAATATGGATAAGTGGGAGTGCTTAAGTCCACAAACTCACATTAGTCATAAAGAACTCAGATACTTATTGTGAAAATTTCAAAGCCCTCGAAGTAAAGTATTACTCGCATGCCCCTAGGGAGGAGGTTGGGAGGAGTTAACCATCACGCACCCCCGATTTAGACAACACAAAGGATCAATCAATGATAAATTATGCTCCAACTTCATCGCAAAACTAGAGACTATACGTGCATGCTTCGGGAATCACAAACTTTATCATCGATATTTTTACCAAACCACAATCATCCACTAGTACACCCATATGTTACCATCTTAATATCACAAAACTATTGCAAGGAATCAAACATATCATATTCAGTGATCTACAAGTTTTATGTAGGATTTTATGACTAACCATGTGAATGACCAATTCCTGTTAACTCTCTGAATAGATATAAGTGAAGCATGAGAGTTTAATTCTTTCTATAAAAGATTCGAACAAAGCTCTAACAAATATAAGTGAATCAAAAGAGCATTCTACAAATAACGGTTTTCCAAATGTAGAGAAACGAGCATCCAAACTTCAAATGATATAAGTGAAGCACATGAAGCATTCTATAAAGCCATACTCAAAAGATATAAGTGAAGTGCAAAGAGCATTCTACAAATCAACCAAGGACTATCCCATACCAGCATGGTGCATAAAAGAAAAGGGAAAAACAAACACAAAATACGCTCCAAGAATTTACGCATATCATGTGAACAAAACAAAAACCGAGACATACCGATAATTGTCGAGGAAGAAAGATGGGAAGCCTTCCGGGGCATCCCCAAGCTTAGACGCTTGAGTCTCCTTAAATATTTACTTGGAGTGCCTTGGGAATCCCCAAGCTTGAACTCTTGCCTCTCCTTATTCTTCTCATATCGATGCCTCCTCGGTCTTCGAACACTTCATCCACACAAAACTTAACGAAACTTTTATTAGAGGGGTTAGTACATATAACATCAAATCCCATCATGTCTTGCTATAACAATATTGTATAATTATAATCCAACCATTACCTACTATATGCTAACACAATTCTAACGCTCCCACATCAACGGGGCTTGGCAAAATTGCAAACATAAGCAGATAAAGAAACTATAACAACAATCTGTCAAAACAGGACAGTCTGTAAAGATGCAGATGAAACATATACTTATGTAACTCCAAAATTTCTGAAAAATTAGGACGTAATAAAAAAATTGCATAGCAGTAATTTATAAAAATTTAAGAATTTTTTCATGTTCCAGTAAAATATCAAAATTCAAACACTACATCAAAAGTTTCTGTTTTTGCATAGCACACACCAAACAAGCAATTTAAACACCCTAAAGGTAAATCTTGGCACATTATTTTTATAATATAATGGATTTGTACAAGGGGATAATTATTTTTGTGAGAAACTTCCATGAAAAATTCTACATTGTTTCCACGAGCATGAACACAATTGTTCAAGGTCGACCCTCACTTCTCCAGTGCATAACTTTCCAATCGCTTCTCTTTTTAATAAAGTTTCTAGGTTCCCCTATATATTTTTTGTTTTTAAATATTATAAAAGCACACAATAGAATAAAATGACTCTCTAAAACTTCCGGGTTGTCTCCCAGGCAGCACTTTCTTTAAAGCCACTAAGCTAGGCATAAAGTGCTCATGTAATCGATCCACCCGGATCCCAAGGTATATCAAAGCCAATTTTAATTAACAATGATTTATAATTTAGTAGTGAGCACAAAGCAACATATATCACATAACAACAAAGTCTGACTCTCTTCCTATGCATCGGCATGTCATAAAAGAACAATTCATGCACACAAAGTAAAGGCCAATGCATAGTATAAATAATTTCTTGCAATTTTATCGTGTTAGAAACATAGAGAGGCGGAGATGTAGTTCCTCTCTCATAATAATTGCAATTAGGAGCAGCAAGCACATGCATATTATATTCATCAAAATTATTATGTGTAATAGTAAAACACAACCGATCAATATAATCCTTAATAAGTGCAAACTTCTCCGATATAGTGTAGTTGATAGAATTCAAAAAGATAATAGGACTATCATGTGTGGGTGCAATAGCAACAATTTCATTCTTAACATAAGGAACTATAGCAAGTTCATCTCCATAAGCATCATTCATATTGGCATCATGGCCATAAGCATAGCAAGCATCAAGTTCATCAAAAAGGATTTTTTCAAACGAATCTAAGGGACCATAGCATTCATCCTTCGGTGAGCACGAAGGGAAATTAAACAATGTATGAGATAAAGAGTTACTCTCGTCAGAAGGTGGGCACGGGTGATCAGTCCACTCTTCCTCCTTTTGTTCTTCGCTCTCCTCCTCATCTTTTTCATCTAATGAGCTCACAGTTTCAGCAATTTCTTCTTCCATAGATTCCTGCAAAATATTAATCTCTTCTTTGATAGCGGAGACTTTCTCAATAAATTCATTAATATCGGCATTGTATTTATAATTCTCATAGCAATATTTAAGTATAGCATAATTTTCAGATCTGTAAAGAGCATCATCACAATCTTCATACTTTTCAAACAAAGATTCAATTTCATAAGCACCCTTAAAAGCAACAAATTCTTCTATTTGTTCGACATCATAGTAATAATATACACCATTAGCATAAGAAGCCAAGGTTTCATTATCATTAAATTCACATTGAAAGGGAACGTGTGGAGCCTTCATCTTAGAGCAACAAGTATAATCATATCTTAAGCATAAATCCCAAGCATACCAACGCAATATTTTAATCTGATCCCATAAGTGTTTCCCTTTTTGAGGCAAGCGGTAATCCCTAAAGTATTCCCGGTGATCCAAAGTAAATCTCATTATCAAGTTGAATGGGGATTTATCAGGATTATCAAAGTAGTGTTTACTGTTTTCTACTTAACCAGCATCGAGGGTTTTAGGAGGTTCCCCATCTCCATGAGTAGCAAGTAAAACTAATTTTTTTGGTGTTTCGTGTTCCATATCCATAACTAAAGATATAAAACAACATAGAATAGAAAATAAAATCTACTTAGAGATAAAGTCAACAAGCGCACACGAGAATATTCACCCCACACTATTGATCCCCGGCAATGGCGCCAGAAAAAGGTCTTGATAACCCACAAGTATAGGGGATCATTTGTAGCCTTTTTCGATAAGTAAGAGTGTCGAACCCAATGAGGAGCTAAAGGTAGAATTAATATTCTCTCAAGTTCTATCGACCACCGATACAACTCTACGCACACCAACGTTGCTTTGCCTAGAAACAAGTAATAAAACTAGAAGTACTTTGTAGGTGTAGTGGGATAAGTTTGCAAGATAATAAAGAATGTGAAAATAAAATTTAGGTGTTGTTTTAATAAAAGAACAATTAAGTTACTATAGCGAGTGTGGAAAAGTGGTGGTAGGATTTGCGAGATTGTCCTAGGCAATTGATAACAAGATCGGTAATCATTGCAATTTTATATGAGGGAGAGGCATGAGCTAACATACTTTTCGTACTTGGATCATATGCACTTATGATTGGAACTCTAGCAAGCATCCGCAACTACTAAAGATCATTAAGGTAAAACCCAACCATAGCTTTAAGTCTAAAGTCCCCTTTAATCCCATACGTAACAACTCCCTTACTCTGGTTTAAGCCCTGTCACTCTTGCAACCCACTATAAGCGAATCATGAACATATTGCAACACCCTACAGCGGGAATCCCACATGTGTGCGTGGCATGGAGGGTACCATAAGACAGTACCAAAATAAAACACGCAACTCAAACCAATCAAGATCATTAATCAACCCATAGGACAAAAAGAATCTACTCAAACATCATAGGATGGCTACACATCATTGGATAATAATATATAGCATAAAGCACCATGTTCAAGTAGGGGGTACAGCGATTTGCGGGAGAGTGGACCGCTGAAAATAGATGAGGGAAGGTGGTGGAGGTGTTGATGAAGATGACGGAGTTGTTGGAGTAGATCGCCGTCACACGATGGTTCCCCCGACGGCGTTCCGGAGCCACCAGGAGAGAGGGGGAGAGATACCCCCTCCTTCTTATTCTTCCTTGGCCTCCCCCTAGATGTGAGGAGGGTTTCCCCTCTGGCCCTTGGCCGCCGTGGCTCCCGGATGGCAGGAGCCCCTCCGAGATTGGATCTCTCTCTCTGTTCTCTTCTGCTTCGCATTCCTGTTTTCTGGCCCTTCACCGTTTCTTATATTCCCGGAGATCTGTAACTCCGATTGGGCTGAAATTTTGAGGGGATTTTTCTTCGGAAATTATCTTTCTTGCGGCGAAAGAAGGGCTCCAACCGACTTACGGGGGGAGGGGGCACAAGCTCACCCGGCACGCCCTAGGGTAGGGGGCGCGCCACCTGAGCTTGTGGGCCCCTCGAGCACCATCTTGCGTTGATTCTTGCACCAAAAAATCCCATATATTCCTTAAAAAATCACCGTAACTTTTTATCGCGTTTGGACTTCGTTTGATATGGATTTTCTGCGAAATACAAAAACATGCAAAAAAACAGGAACTGTCACTAGGCACTAGATCAATATGTTAGTCCAATAAATCATATAAATTGTTGCCAAAAGTATGTGGAAGAAATTGTAGGATAATGACATGAAACAATCAAAAATTATAGATACGTCGGAGACGTATCAAGGGGTTGAAAGGCAGTTTTGTTGTAATAATGGGAAAAATGGTATACTCCAATCGGGATAAGTGGCAGCTCGGGAATCACCGAATTGGCAGCTGCGGGCTTGAGTGGCATGTTAGTGCATTTTTTAGAACCGATTCTTGGAAGCTATGTTGCAAATCTGCATGTTTGTTAGAAATTCTGATTTTCTGCTGCCTAGAGTCTGTGAATCTGTAGCCGTAGCCCAAACAAAGGCCATCTGTAACGATACAGCTAGCTGCTCCACCAGGCAATTATTCTGTACAATAGTAGAGAGACATGATATATATGTGACCGTGCTTTGTGGATCGGCCCATCTACGCTACCCAGCTCTGCTTAGGTTGCCTCTTCCGGCCCAAGGCCTAAGCGGGTAGCATAGCAGCAATTATAGAATCAACCTTTCATGTTGGTTCACCCATTAAATAGCCCCATATCGTTTCTTACACCAAAATCTACCTGTTTATATACGTTGACGGTTGGCTGAATAACAAGCCATCTCAAAACACAATGATTAGAGGGCGAGTCATGTTGCGTGGATTGTAAGGAACAAAGATGCATGATGTGATGAGCTAACAAAAACAAAATTCTTCTGAATTAAAGCTGGATTAAATCAATCATATGGGCTAACAAAAAACAAGATTGATGACATACGGTATTGGTGGGCTAACAAAAATAGAATTCTTCTAGATTAAATTTGGATTAAATCCGTCAAGATTAGTGACATGTGTGTTGTGTTGGGCTAAAAAAAGATTTGTGACATGTGTGCCGACTTATGAGAAGCACTCCTCCCTGGAGCCTTCACAGATGCCGCCTCGCGCCTCTGCACATCCACCTCGGTGAGCCTCCACCAGTGGCCGCTCCTCCCCCGCCCACGATGGTGATGGGTCAAATTTGGTGTTGACCATCATTACAAGTCCATGGGATGGCCCATGAAGCGAAGAGGATAAGTGGCGCTGGATGTTCCTTTGGAACCAGTGTCTGGCCCGTAAGCATTTGTGGAAGCCGCCGGTGCATGGCCGCCTGAAAATTAACGTAGACGGAGCAATTGATAGCATGCTGGGCCTTGCAGGTACGGGGATAGTGATTAGAGATGTTGAAGGACAGTTTTGCTAGGGTGTGTGATGTAAGTATCGGGCCCTTAATGACCCTTTTACGGTGGAATTGACAGCATGCCGGGATGCAATGGTACTGGCTATGGACAGTGGCTACACACATACTTTGTTAGAGATAGACTACCAGTCAGTTGCGAATGCTTGGCTCCGAGGGGAAGACCGCTCGGTTGGAGGTCAACTGATCAGGGAGATGCAGATCTATCTCCCACACGTCTAGGGATTTGAATTGAGATGGATAGGAAGAGAAACAAATGAGGCTGCTCACAAGTGTGCTCAAGAAGCTCTAGTTTTAGAGTTAGTGTTTCTGATCGATACTTTACGATCAGACTTGTCCCGCCTTAATGAATAAAAGCCTTTGAGGCCGGTTCTAAAAAATAAAAATTTAAGAGAGGATAAGTGGCAATACGGATGGGTCGTTAGAGGCACGTGAGGATTTGTTTCACCCGTTACAACGCACGAGTTTTTTTCAACTTTATGTAAAAAAAACTTTTTTAAAGGAAAAAATCCAACTGTTCAATACAATGTTTTTTTTTTTGCGGCAAATACCATGGTTATACATGTGCTCTTACCCGTTATAGCGGTTATTACTACCACATCGCCGTAACGAGCTTCTCTCGTTTCTTCCTTCCCCTACGCCTACACCACCACTCCTTTGTCCTTGCCGGAGAGAGGTCAGCGCTCTTCGCGGCCGCCGCCGAAACCATCCCGGGCGGAGGCGGCCGGCGAAGAGTCACTCCCCCCTTCGTCGTAGAAGTGAGTAGTCACCTCCTGCTACTCCCCGCGCTCTCTGCGGTATCGGAGGTTGACCGCGATCTCAGATCCACCGAATCCGATTCCCCGGCACGATCGAGCCGAATCGGGAGCCCCCTAAACCCTCAATCGTCGGCGGCGCCGCCGAACCACCAGGCCTCCGACTCCTCCTTTACTGGGTGGGCTCCCCTTTTGCTGTGATCCCACGGGACCCGAGGTGCAACCCGCCCCCTTGTTGGATCGGAGCGTCGACGATGATCGTCGGGAGGAAGAATGCCGGCAAGGCCTCTCCCTGCTTGCTCATCCTCATCTCGGTCGGCTGCTTCTTCGCGACCTACAACTTCCTGACAATGGTGGGCCACAGCCGAAGCGGAGACGGGCCACGCAAATTGCTCGGCGGCGGCGATCAGGGCGGTGCCGTCTCCTTCGGGTCTGGTTCGGACCCGTCGAAGAGGTTCCACGTCGCCCTTACGGCGACGGATGCGCTGTACAGCCAGTGGCAGTCGCGGATAATGTACTACTGGTACAAGCAAATGAGAGTCAGGCCTGGCTCGGATATGGGCGGCTTCACGCGGATCCTTCACTCTGGAAAGCCGGATGGTTTGATGGATGAGATACCCACCTTAGTGGTTGATCCCCTCCCTGAAGGCGCCGATCGGGTGAGGTTTTGGATGCTCCATTTCGTAACATTTGTGGAGTTGAAATGAACTTTTGCTAATTTGATGTTTTGCTCAGGGTTACATTGTCCTCAATAGACCCTGGGCATTTGTCCAATGGTTGCAGAAGGCGAACATCAAGGAGGAGTAAGCATATTTCCTTTTGTTCTTTGTTTGTCTTTACTCAATTATTTAGGTTCATTGGTTTCCTAATGAAACGATTTGCAGTTATATACTTATGGCTGAGCCAGATCATATCTTTGTGAAGCCTTTGCCAAACTTAGCTCACGGTGAAGAACCTGCCGCATTTCCGTTTTTCTACATCAAACCAACTGACAATGAGAAGATACTAAGGAAGTTCTTTCCAGAAGAAAAAGGTCCTGTCTCAAATATTGATCCTATTGGCAACTCCCCTGTGATTATCCAGAAGGTACAACTCTTCTCTTGTGAGAAGATTAGTACTCCCTCTGTTCACCTTTATAAGACGTTTAGACAATTCAGGCAGCTCCAAAACAGTTCAATGTCAGCTGTCCAAAACGTCTTATAAAAAAGAACGGAGGGAGTAGAATACCTAGCTGTGCTAAGCTTTATACTTCTGTTACCATGACTGGTTCAGCTATACTAGATGCCAAGATGGCTGTGCCAAAACTTTGTTCTTTTAGTAAGTACTATTTCAATACACTCACCTGTCATGACAATTTTATCCTATTTTGGATGTCCTCAAAATATCTAAGGCCCAGCTTGAGAAGATTGCTCCAACCTGGATGAATGTTTCGTTAAAAATGAAAGAGGATGCGGAGACAGACAAAGCTTTTGGATGGGTCTTGGAAATGTCAGTACAGTTCTATATACTTTTACCTATTGACTTAACATGCACGAGACTTATTTGGAGCTTCTTTCTATCATATTTATAGGTATGCATATGCTGTTGCAAGTGCATTGCATGGTGTGCACCACAGCCTCCAAAAAGATTTCATGATTCAGGTGCATAGTAATTCTGCCACTTGATAGATCATTCCGTAGTTTTTTTGTGGCAGCTCATATCATCAAATATGTGCTTAATTCTCATTGCAGCCTCCATGGGACGCAAAATCAGACAGCACATTCATCATCCATTATACTTACGGATGTGACTATTCATTAAAGGTGACTGCTGTTTAACCTTAAACATCTGTCAACATCTTGAAGATGCCTGCCGTTGTTCTGTAAAATCTACTACTTTTGTAACTTAATATAAGACGTTTTTGCAGTTCAAAAACATCTTATATTTAGTTACAGAGGTAGTATTTCTCTATTACTGCAACAAAATTGTAACTTTATAAGCTTCTCATGATAGCTTGTTTGTGATTATCTTGTAAAAACGTAGGGTGAGCTGACTTATGGTAAGATCGGGGAATGGCGTTTTGATAAGAGATCTTATCTTCGCTCACCACCACCAAGAAATCTTTCATTACCCCCTCCAGGAGTTCCTGAAAGTGTGGTATGCACATACTGTTTTGCATTTTTTTTTTCTTTCAGTACAACGAAATGCCATTTCCTTCTAAAACTGTTGACTTCACGTTTCTGAAATTTCTGAATTGCCTTGCGTCAAAGTGTAGAATTTTATCTTTCTGGCATTTGCAATAGTGTATCCATGTTTAGCCTACTTCTTTATCTCCTGTAAATTGAACTTGTGGTGGGTAAGTGGGTTCTATGTTAATAGACATAGCAAAAACAACTGAATAAGAAGGAATCTTATTGACTCTTCCTGCTGTGAATATTGATGTTTGGTCGTGTGATCTTGATCCTTGTATATAATTGTAATGGGTGTGGGGCTGGTGATAGTGAGTCATGGCGAGGCGATTACTGTAGTATACCTTTAAAAAAAGGGGAAATTGTAGGGGAGGCCCCGACAGTAAAACTAATAAGAATAATATATACAAGAGAGGATATGTACAAGGCTGGAAGGGGATAGAGGGGAGGGGGCTATACAGAAGAACACACATAGACAGGCTTGGCACAGAATTAGCCTTTAGATGGTCCAGCCAAGACCTGAGAGAGGTGGCAAGCTCCTCACTCGTTCTGTGAGAAAGATGGCAAAGATCCCTCTTGAAATTAAACAACCAAGAGCCCCTACTATGAGTAATGTTGTCAAAGACTTTTTGCGGTTCTTTGCTTCCAAAAATATTCTATGCCGCAACTGTCAGGACTTCAAAGAAGAAAGGTTTGTTGATCTTGTACTTCACCTGGGAGCCATTTCCTACATGGATGGCAGGGAAGATCAAAGTGAATATCAAGAGTATGCCAACAGTTAGAGCTGAAGCTACAGAGGCAGAAGAGGTACTCATGTGTTTCCAGAGTATCAGATCGGCAGAGAGCACAACTGGAGCCTCCAGGGGGGTTGAACTGGCAACGTTGGGGCACTTGGATTTCTGGAGTCAAGAAGTAAAAGGACCTGAATGTGCTGAAAATAGGCTCTATATATTTTAGAAGAGGAGAATTTTGACCCCCGTGAAAAGGACCAAGAATCAGCAACATCAGGGAAAGATGCAGGCTGGACAGATATTGCCTGAATTCATGGAATTCATCAAAAGCCTAGCTGGACAGAGGAAAATGAAAAAGATCTAAAAGGGTCTTGGACAGCAAGCACGCACGTCATGGACCAATATAAGGTTATCAAGGGTAAAGGAATAAAGCCTGGGAAATCTTCTCGTCAAAAGGTGATCAGATCAGTTGCCGCTCCAGATGAGAGCAGTATCTCCTCTTGCAATAGAGCAAGAAGCCTGCTGTCTGAATTTGTGATAAATTTTGAAGACATCATGCCACCAGAAGGATCCCATGGGCCTAGATGCATGAGGAGGGATATTGGTGTAGTAATTCCAGATGGGATTGACCCAGGGGATGTCGGCCTTGTTATAGAATTTAAAGAGATGTTTCATCAACAGAGCTTCATTCTGAGAGAGAGGTTGATAATACCAAGAAACCCATTGCATTTGGGGCGGCAAACACTAGACCAGGCTGCCAAAGCCTTAGGTCTATTGGAGAATTCAGATTTACCGCAGACACAAATTCTTCTAGATATATCAACAATGTCTTTGACACCATCAGGGACGTCTGATGTACCCCCGTGTAAAAGGTTGGAAGAGCGGTTATCACAGCTTTGGCCACTAAGAGAGACATGAATGACGAGCAGGAAGCTAATCTTCTGTCGATATGATTGATGAAGGGGGCATAATCCCTGATTTTCAGTCTAGTGATACCAATAGGGAGTCCAAGGTAGGTGAAAGGAATTGACTCAATTTTGCAGCCAAACAGACCGGCTAAATTAGCCATTTTATCCTCAGGCGTGTTGATAGGGAGAATGCCGGATTTATGGAAGTTAACCTGAAGGCCAGTGGATTGACAAAAGCTCTAAAAGACCTTTTGAGGCAAAGGAGCTGACGAGGGCAAGCTTGGATAATGAGAAGAGTATCGTCGGCGTATTGAACAATCGGGGGAATCATCACTGGCAGCATGGATCGGGAGATGAAGAAAATTGAGCTGCAAAGCTTTGTTGATTATGGCTTAAAGAAGGTCAGCAGCTAACACAAAAGGGAGACAGAAGAGGCGCCCCCCCCCCCCCCCCCCCCCCCCCCCCCCCCGCCCCGCCCCTAAAGCCACACCTGCAATGGAATATCTTGCCCAGAACACCATTAAGGACAGCAGAATTGCCAGAGCCAAGAAGAAAGTTTATCCAACCGATCCAACGGTTGTCAAAGCCATAGTTGTGAAGCATGGAGTTGATCGTTTCGTGCTCCAGAGTGTCAAAAGCTTTTCTCATAGTCAAGCTTAAGAACAACAATCTCTCTTTTAAACTGATTATACTGGTAGAGTAATTCAAACATCCAAGCTAGCAGTCTTGAATTGTAGAGTCTTTATTGAAGCCATATTTGTTACGATGGACCCGGGAGATGATAATCTTTTGGAGGCGATTTGCTAGAGTTTTGGTGATGTTCTTAAGGCAGGATGCCCTGTCAGTTAATCAGAATGTCATCTCTTCGGTTGGCCGGGTGCATGCACATCTCGTAATTTGGTTGTCAGTCTATTTTTAGGACTTATCTGGTTAAGCTTAGGTTTCTGTACACAAGTTCCTGGTCGTTTTTTTAATCATACCTCAGCTCAGAGCCTTGGCAGGTGGCATGACCAGATCAAGGGCGACTGTCCTACATTTTGACCCAAACCCAGCCAGGTCTATAACAGAGTGAAGGAACTAATGCATGCATTCAGAAGACTATTGTCAAAGAAGTTTTATCTCATGTGCCTGGACACATCATCTTCTCCAAGGATTCAGTGGGAATTCCATACCATATTAGCTTGTAACCCAATATACAAAGTTTTACTCCATGAGCCAGAACATGCACGTAGCCAACTTGCCAATGATGCATTGGTATCAGTTTTTGCATATTTTGAGCCACTCATCGGTAAAAATGAAAACTTGACTAACGGGGCACTAGCACCCGTGGCATGTTTTGAATCCAGTTGGGCTGTGTTGAAGTGTATATTCAAGCACAGAAGCCGCTAGCCAACTGAGCGGCGCTCAGTTCTTAGCCACTCATTAGTAGAAGGGATTCTCCATTAGTTTCTTCCAATGAGGCAGAAGTTAATGCACTTGTATTGTGCTATGAAAGCTCTGTGAATATCAGTCTCATGTCATTGTTTTCAGGACGAGTTTTGCCACTTACTACTGGCACATAGATGTACATACTTCGACATGAACCTGGCATATATGCATTTTGCACCAGTTGGCGCAGTAGCGTCCTTATGCAAGTTTCCGCTATAGGCTGTAATTCCAGCAAAGACGTTATAAGTGGCATGTGGTATCATGATATCTCATGTGCACTACCATATAATATATGCAATTTTCGAATTGGCAGTGTCAATGGATTATTTATTGTGATATATACGTCAATCTAATAAAAAAAAATCACAGGTCGGTCATAAAACTTCTGAACCTTTGCTTCTGGCTATCCAACTAGGGTGTTACGCTATTGAAATTCTCACAATTCTTCTGGATCTGCTGCTATTGTTAAAGGAAAATTTGTTCGGCAATGGACAAAAAAGGTTGATGCAAAATCTAGACCAGCCTGCAGAAATTTACGTTGGACGACTTTGTTCTTTATCAGTATCTCTCTTCTTCTTTCAGTTTGACATGCGCTAGAGCTTAGTACAGCTGAATCAATTACAATTTAAATTAGCGTTTTGTGATAAAATGTAAAATCCCTTCCTATGGTTGTTTTCTGATATGAATTGCATTTTTTTCAGGCCACCCTTGTGAAGATGGTTAATGAGGCCACTGCAAACATTGTAGGGTGGGACGACGAAATATGAATGATGATTTTGCCGGAGAGAAGCTCAATTCATCTGATGCTGGGGTAGAATCAAAGAATCTCAATGGTCAATAATACAAGAGCATTCAATTCATGTTCTCTTGAGCGGAGGATGGTGGCTAATTCCTACAAATTAACCTAGAATCAGTTGTTGACAAGAGAATACGTAGTCATTTGATCCTTTGTCTCATTTTTGGGTTGTAAAGCAGAAACATAAGCTCTCTCTTTTTCAGTCTCCTGGTCCATTCAGTTGTACTATAAAGCAGAAATGAAGGATCCTTGAGTACTCTCATACTTACCATGGGAAGTATATTACAGCCTGGAACAAATTCTTGTGGCTGCTTAAGAACATCCTGCTGAATGATCTGAATGATAAGCTGTTAACCGCAAAAATCCACCCACGTCATGTTCTCTTTTTCTTTTCGAGGGACTTCAGACTTTATATATCATAGTGTTGTTTATGTTTACCTCACTTTTCTATTCTAGAGGCATCGGGCCACTCGTAATCGATTTGGATGTATAGCTGCGCTATAATAGGGTCCCTTTGATTCATAGGATTCTCCAAAACACAGGAATAGAAAAAACAAAATATTGTTAGGAAAACGCTTCTAATCAACCGGCGGATCGTAGCTATCACGTCCGCCGCCTTCTCCGCAGGCCACGTGGCCCATGGGCCATCATCATTAGATTTGCAACTGACCCATTGTTGCAATCTTACCACCGCAACAATTGGTTTGTTGCAAACCGATGAAGACGAAGGCGAGACGGTGATGCGGCGACATCCAGATCCCACACGTGTCACCCATGGGCCGGAGAGGAGGATGGCGGCGAGGTTACAGCCGGGGTCAGGCGCGGTGGCCGCCGTTGCCGCCCGTCTCCACCACGACCGTCGGCCGCTCGTGGTGCACCCACCTCGCCGGAAAGGAGGATGGCGGCAAGGCAATCTGGTCGGAGGTCCAACGCTCGCCGGCGGCGGTGCGATGGCGGGGACGGGCGGCGCTGCTTCTCCCTCACCAACGTTTGACGGGAGCTCGTGGCGAACGACCGACCGTGATTTTATTCTTGCAACATCCTCCCTGCTGCAAGAAAGATTCTGCAACACCATCGATGTTGCAAGACTTTCTGGTGAAGACAAAAAAGAAATCTGCAACATTATCTTTGTTGCAAAAAATATGTGCAACAATACCTTTGTTGCAAATGTCTGAGCGCAATCATTCCTGTTGCAAAGCTGACAGCTTAATCCAACGATCATCTCGCGTTGAATCCAATGGTTCGCGAGGCAGCGGATCTTTTAAAAAGATCCGTCGGCCAACGCGTAGCGTTGCCCATATTGTTATGTCATGTCTGTTCGAATCCTGCAGTAATTTGATTTGTTGGATTGTATCACAGAAAATCCTTATGATTCTTTGCAAAAAGTAGTGAATGCAAAATTCCCCATGAAGTGCAGTGTAAAGGAGTTATTTAGTAAAGATTGCCTTTTCTTTTCTTTTGCAAAGGACACATGCAATGGTGGGATTCGGCAGCGGCTGTTTATCCGGATTGTGTGGATGATACCGCACTACAAATTGGCACGGTGGAATTCAAACATGTACCCTGAATCCCTGATAAGCCAATGGAGTGGCCCATGAACTAGCCCGTTTTACTATCCATAATAATTTAAGGGCGACGCTACGCGTCTGCCCGCGGATAATAGAGAAAAATCGGTCGCCTCCCTGACCATTGGATGGGGCTGCAGATGGCAGTCCGATCTACCCAATAACCATCTTTGCAATAAATGTGTTGTTGCAGTCCGCCCTCTGAAACAGCCTGCTTGTTGAAATCACCCGAACAAGTATTTTTTGCAACAGAGGTCTTGCTGCAAAAAAATTGCTGAAAATTTTCGCAACAAATGTCTTGTTGCAATTTTTTTCCGCAACAGAGGTCTTGTTGCAGAAATTTTACAGAGTTCTGTTTTAAGGCTGTAACAACACCTTTTGAAACAAGAGCCTTGCAATTGCAAGATGCCCTTTGTTGCAAAAAAAAAAACATCTCCACTTGCGGCCGTGTCCGCCGCCGGGCTCGCTTTCTCCGATGACGATGCCCTCCTCAGCCCGCGTAAGGTCTGCTCCGCCACCTTGTTGCGGCCAGATCCGGCGAGCCGCCGCTGCCAGGCCACCTCCTCCACGCGCCCCATCGCCACCGTAGATGCGGTGGCCATTACAACGGCAACATCTTCCTCACGGAAAAAAAGGACGGTGACCTCCCCCGTCAGGGTGGGAGAAATGAGGAGCGAGGCGGTGGGGTGTGCTTGCAGTGGAACAGCGGGGGTGCGGGTGCTTGCAGCAGCGAGGTGGTCCTGTCTACGTCAACGATGATGGTGGCGAGCCTCCGGTGGTTCGACGGAGAAGAGATAGACGATAGAAGGGGATTGGAAAGAGTGTTCTGAACGATGCGAGGCACGTGGCAAGCGGAGCAGTTGGCGGACGCACGTGTAAAATCAGCCGGCTGATGTGAAGCTTTTTCCATAATTTATCCTGTCCTTGGGATGATGAGCCCCCAAGACCCTAGTTGCTTAGTACTTACTTGTCTTGCTAAGATGTAAATATTATTCTAAATTAATAGAGCTAGCCATGATGTCATTTTCTCAAAAAAAAATAAGTTTTTTATTTGTACGTACTCTCTTTGTAAAGAAATAAAAGATATTTTAAATCACTAAAGTAGTTACAGAGGGAGTATATTGATTACAACACTCGAATATTCTAACTTTATTATTTTACTTTGTTTATTGTTTACAAAGGGAGTATCTTTTCGGAAATGCAATTCGGCTCCCAAGAGCACGTGCTCCTGCCTATGGAAAATTATTTTTGAAATGTCAAAAAAATTGGGACAAATTTTTTTGGTGATCTTTGTCACATACAAATGCTACATGTAAATTTTGAGGCAAAAAAGTTAAGCATTTTGGCCTGCGCAAAAAAACAAATCGAAGACAAAATGTCACCACAAAATGACAACCCAAATTTGTTTTTTTCACCGACGAAACACCGCTGCTCCGTTTCGCATGAAAATTGTCAAGCATGCTTGCGACACCAACACGATCATCTACAATTTTTTTCAGAATTTTTTGAAAACATTTTCTATTATTTTCGGGTTACTGTTCATCCGGGTGCATTTGCATCCGGGAGCCAAAACGCCTCCCCCGTATCTTTTACGAATTTCTAAAGGGAAATTAAACTAAAACATCGAAAATGGGCTGCACTGACTGCGGGCTATTTACGTCGCACACGCGTGTTCGGCTACAGGATATTAAGTGGAGTTAGAGCAACTCCAACACGCCGACGTAAACTGTCCACGCGTGTCCGTTTGGGTCGAAATAGACATAAATAGCGGCCCAACGCGCGGACGCAAACGGTCCAGCGTTCGCTTTTTGTCCACGCGCGACCCATTTCAGGATCAAATTTGAGCCGGATTTGCGTCGGCGCGGACACGCAGCAGACGCGTGCGACGCCTGCCCTTGTCCTCCCCTGGCCAGCCAGTCGGTGGCACATTGGCCATTCCCCCTTCTCTTCCATCGACAACCACCACACCCGGCCACTCCTCCCTCGCCGCCGTCGCCCAGTTCCGGTGCCCAGGCCGCCGCCCACACCCACATACCTTCCCCAGCAGCACGCCATCCCCCGACGGCCTCAGACTCCGGCGTTGGTGGAATGTTTTCGCCGCCGTCGCAGCACCCCAACGTCGACACCACCCCCTCGCCTCCGCCGCCGGCAGCACCTCCAAGCGCGGCTACCTCGCTCGCCTGTCGCCGCCACGGTCACCTCCACGCCGACAGGCCCGCTGCCTGGTCTGGGAGAGGCGCGAGGCTCTTCACCGGGCGGCATCTTCCACCACGCTCGCAAGGTGTTCGGTGTTTCGCCCGCAAGGTACAAATGGACAGTGGCAACGAGTACTTTTTCAACAATTTCATTTGTGATTCCGATGATTCATCGTCGGACGATGAGGAGATTGTGGTTGCTGCTTTGGTCGTCCATGACCACATTAGTAGGCAGCAACCGATGTTTAGGGGCTCGATCCCGGGGCATACTCCGGCGTTGAATCGCAACAGAGAGAGCGGCAATTGCCTACTCTGGCAGGACTACTTCCAGTCCCCTAACCCGCTCTTCAAACACAACCTATTCCGGCGCCGCTTCCGGATGGCTAGACATGTGTTCAACCGTATCCGGGAGGGGGTGGCGTACGATAACTATTTTGAGTGCAAGGAGGATGCCCTGGGAAAGGTTGGCTTCTCCTCTTATCATAAATGCACTGCAGCTATTCGGATGCTTGCATACGGAGTACCCGGTGATCTCATTGATGAGTATGTCCGAATGAGCGAGTCCACGTGTCTAGACTCCATGTATAAGTTCTGCAAGGCTGTGCTAGTAGTATTTGGCCCGGAGTACTTGAGAGAGCCAACTGCTGCAGATACAGCCCGGTTGTTGGCAATCAATGCCAATAGGGGCTTTCCGGGGATGCTTGGTAGCATAGATTGTATGTACTGGGAGTCGAAGAACTTCCCTTATGCTTGGCAGGGGCAGTATAGGGGCCATCTGAAAGCTTGCATTGTCATACTTGAGGCCGTGGCTTCACAAGATCTCTGGATTTGACACTCTTTCTTCGGCATGGCCGGCTCTCGCAATGACACCAACATGCTTCAGCGCTCTCAGGTGTTCGCAAGGCTTGCAGAAGGCAACTGCCCAGAGGTCAATGTTGAGATCAATGGCCACCACTACAACAAAGGATAGCTGATGGTATCTATCCACAGTGGACTACTCTTGTCAAGACAATCCCCAACCCGATAGGAGAGAAGAGACAGAGATTTTCCCAAGCACAAGAGAGTGCTACAAAGGATGTGGAGCTGCTTTTGGTGTTCTTCAATCTCGATGGGGCATCGTTCGGTATCTTGCTAGAACGTGGAGTACCAAGAAGTTGTGGGAGGTGATGACTGCTTATGTGATCATGCACAACATCATCGTAGAGGATGAGCGTGAGGATGAAATCTACGATCAGGGGTTTCAATTTCAGGGTGAAAATGTTGTGCCTAAGCATGGAGGAGCGACAACGTTTGCACAGTTCACCGAATTTCATCATCAAATGTGTGATTGGGAAACTCACATTCAACTACTTGATGATTTGGTTGAGCATATGAGGGCTCACCTTGGCAACCAATAGATGCATCCGCTATTTTTTCTTTCAAATGTATTTGTGACAATTTAAATTTTATTTGGTTTGTAAACTATAAGATATTATTTGGTTGTGAAACTATGAGATATTTGTATTTGTTGAATTACGTGAATTGGGGCAATTTTTTTGATGTGTACGCAAAAAGAGCAAAAAATGGCCGCATACCGGCCGCGCGGACGAAAATGCGTCCGCGCGTTGGACGCACTGCCAACCCAAACACAAAAGGGAGCAGATACACCGACCCAAACGGACAAAAAGCAGACAAACCGTGCGTCCGTTTGCGTGGGCGCGTTGGAGTTGCTCTTATGCTTTGTGGATATCAAAATTCATTGGTAGTTGTGGTTACCTTGGCTGCCATTTTGGCAGGATTTCACCGGTTCGACTCCTTGGGGCATATGTTTTCCACATCAATTATTATGTGTACTGTTCATTTGTGGGACCCGACGATCATACAGATGCACAGTGGTGTTTTATTGGATTTTTACCATACTTTGGCATTAATTTAGGGGGATTTTTATGAGATTTTGGTATTAATTTAGGGGGGGGGGGGGGGGGGGGTTTCGCAAAATGTGACTCTCCAGCCATTGACAATGGGCCAGGTACATTGACACGCCACGCATGCGCCTTAGACAGCTACATACGGAAGTTGCACCATATTTGCATCACGAGACAAGTTTGAGCACTTGTTTCATGTATTTTTCAATTTTAGACATCAAAGTGGTCATCATGTGCAACTTAATGTATCACTGGTGTATTTGCCTCTCTTTTAAAATATGATGCTAAGAATGTGCTTCCACCAAGTCAGGTGCACAAGTTTTAACATGTTGCACCAGTTGCAAATTTTTTTAGAAATTTTTAAAACACAAAATAAACATAAACTCAAGCAGTCACCCTTGCATCTGCATGTCCTATAGTAGTGAGGTAATTAGATGTTATTGCTGCTACACAATAATTTTACATGCGTATTATAGAATAAAACAAGATCAAATGCCTAACTAAACTACTACCATGAGGCATCAGCAAAACGCACAAGTCCAACTGTTTAAGATGTGGCTGGTAACTTAGGTAGTAACATAACGCATCTCAAGATAGGTTGCTTATGTGGCATGTAGTTAATGAAGAAAGAGGTGTTTGGAGTAACATAATATGTTACCATCACATGGCACTTCCAAAGACAAAATGAGTCTACAAGCTAATAAATACAACCACCCATGACACTACCTCTATGTTACTCCTCACTATGAAGGTAGTAACATAGACTAGTGTCATATGCATGACACTAGTGTAAGTTACTTCCCACTATGACTAGCCTTATAGCCCGCTTACATTGCAAATTTTCCTATGTGGAGTAGAGACATGAAAAAGTTAATGAAATGGGCTCTCATGCAAGAGTCTATCTATATGTGTGCTCCTAGGTAGATACAATAAATATGAATAAAGAGATAGAGAGAAGGTGGGAAAAAAGTACTAGTCTTATAGCCAACCTTGTTGTACGAGTGACTATAAGGCTGGCCATAGTGGTGGTAACTTAGCTGGTATCATGCGCTCGGGAATAGCAAACATACTGATGTGGCACAGAATTAAAGAAGAGAGAGAGGGTTAGAGTAACATAGGTACATACCGTATCATAATAAATGCTATACTACTTTGTGTCATGCATGGCCATAAATAAGATCATAACTTTTCTTAGCATATAGATCTTAGCACCGAACCCAAGACATCTCATAACTTTTGGGAAGATCAATTTTTTTGCCCACAACTCCAAAAATGTCATTTGGTCACAAATTTTAGCATGCATGTGGAACTTTTCTCAATGTTTGTTGCAAAAAAAAACAGATTTAAAAAAAATTTGTTTTCATTTTTTTTGGATTTTACTGTTCACCCGAGCTCATTTTAGCTCGAGCTGAGAAGGGCACTTTCGACTAGGACTGCCCTTAGTACAACCATAACATATTTCAATATTATTGGCAGAAACAAACAAGCTCATCTTAACATATTTCCACTGTCGTTGTTTATGTGAAAGTTTATGGGTGATGATTGACTGAATCAAGCTAATAAAAGAACTGTCACCAATAATTTATCTTATTTCTTGCGGGGAAACAAAGATATCATGGAATTATTCATTGCAAGTTGTTGATTCATGCTGGGAAATAGCATGGCATGCCTTTAAGGAAGGAGATTTAAAGCAACATTGAAGTATTATCCGCAATTCATCGACTAGCGTCTCCGGCGTCCCTTTGATGTTGTGGCCACTTGGATTGCTTGTGTTGTGGCCCCAGCAGACTTTTGATGTCGGTGCGGTGCTACTCGGTGTATGGACTTGTTGGTTGCTTTATCTATAAAGCGGGGTGAAAGCCTATTTCGAGATTTGATTATACTAAGAAGTGCATGAAACAATAAAGCTAGTCAACAAAATGCTGTACAACGTTAGAATATTCAGGATGATATTGAGCACCAGCATCTCAAATGTAAATAGGTTCGAGAGAAAACCGAACAAACATGATGCCGTTATGTTAGAAGCTAAAGGATCTGTGTCTACTCACTTAACAGATATTTTTTGTCAAAAAAAAAACTTAACAGATATTTGCTTATCATTCACAAAACTTCAGTTAAAAATCAAACACAACCTCCCATAAAAAAGTCAAACACAACCAACAAATTAATGGAAAAAGGTTTTCACGAATAAAAAATGACACATGACATAATGACCTTCATAACCTTATTGTGGCACCAAATATATATTCATAACAGTTTAGACAATTAACCTGAGAAATCGTAATGTTATATCATTCAAATTTTGGAACAAAGATTCTTGCCAGAAAATGATTAACTAGGACAGGAATTATTCACCATAAACCCTGTGCAAGAAGCACAAAAAATTAATATTCAGTTTTGAAATAGTATAACTCAGTAACACCATACATATTATTCATTTCTCTGATGCTCTGGGACTGGAATATTCGTCAATACTGTAAGCAGCGTCTGAAATCATTGATAAGTGATCCGCAATAAAAGAATGGTACAAAGAATAACAACTTTCTGAAGCAGATAAGTACATTGAAATTCACAGTTTGGTCAAGTCGTCTCCAAGAAACTAAATATCAAGGTGGAAATTAAACAGTAGCAAGAACCAAATTACTTGGCAGGATTACAGGAGCGTAATCAGCCTGTGACTATCGACCATATACCAGTACTCCCTCCATTCCACAATGTAGTGCGCCCGAGCTTCCCGAGATCTAAGTTTGACCATAAATTTAACCAACGAGATCGACTGCGGCGGGAGCAAAAATTATACCACTGAATCAGTATTTCGATACTGATTCAGTGGTATAATTTTTGCTCCCGCCACAGTCGGTGTCGTTGGTTAAATTTATGATCAAACTTAGATTTCGGGAAGCGCGGGCGCACTATATTGTGGAATGGAGGAAGTACTTCATTCTTAAACACAATTCGAGAAAAAAGAATCAGACCAATTAATTACCAGACATTGGCAAAGATCGAACAAGTTAAAGCAATGGCGCAGTAAGTCAAGGTCAAGCTATAAGTAACCATACTAAAGCAGGAAGCTTTCTCTTTTTCTCCTTTTCCTGAATTTTTTTGCGGTCTACTGTACATTTTACTATTCAGCACAGTGACGCGTCCACGTCCAGCGAACAGTACCCCTCCCCGTGAACAGTAATCATATGTGAAACAGTAATTAAGTTCAAACAATAATCGTGCATGAACAGTAATTAGTTTTTGAACAGTATTTACTTTTGAACAGTAGCTTCAGGGAAAAATATATACATATCAGTTCAAAAAAAATTTACATATACACATACACTATACTAAGGTAGCAGTGGATTGGTCTCTTTTTTTAATTTTATTTTTGTGCTGCTTAGATCGAAGAATTACGTAAAGGGTTAACCAGCAAGGCTTTGTTTTTTTTCCTTTTTTTGGATTTTTAAAATGCCTAATGGTGATTTACACGCAATTGGTTGGTCTCAGCCCAACACTCCAAGTCACGCTTTGCCGTCTGTATTTTTTTACAAACGGCGAAGTGGTCTTTATCGTCAGCCCCGACGAAAAGCTGACGGCAAAGAGTTCCACAGACGGCAAATTAGCTGATTTCTGTAGTGTGTCTCTGTCTCAACATATTTAAAAATATTAAAATATGCATCATAACACACATACATACACTATAATTTAACACGAGTTTCATATAATAATGGGTGGCGTTATGAGATTCCATTCTTTTTTATTTTTAAGGTTTAAGGGGTTCCAACATATTTTTAACCGAAATAATAACCGAATTGTAACCCAGAGCAATACACCCGAATAAACCGGGACAACAAAAACAGTAAACCAGCACTATGCATTCATGTGAACAGTAACCCAGAAGAAAAACCAAAAATAAAAAATAAACCCAATTTTTTTAGACTCCTCCTTCCTCGACCCGGAACAGTAAAACCAGTGAAACGGAATAACACCTGAGTACACCGGAAACATTAGCCCATCCAAACCATAAACCAAAACAATACACGAATTGTAATCCAAAGCAATACACCCGAATAAACCGGGACAATAAAAACAATAAATTAGCACCATGCATTCAAGTGAACAATAATCCAAAATAAATGTCAGGAAAAAAATCCCCAAAAAAACTAAGACTCCTTCTCCCTCGGTACGTTCACCTACGCAAGGAGAATAACCGGTGTTGTTGTCGTCGTCTACCTCGCCTTCTCCTTCCCTGTGGCCAACCAGATCGAGGCTTTAACCACAATGCGATTATTGAAGTCACCTCTACGACGCGCCCCATCATGGCAGTCTATAAGCAACCAACGACAAGAGGCAACATGAAACTAAAAACTGTCACTCGACCAACCTCTTCACTCCACTCCACTCCCTATTCTATTTCTTTGACCGATTCAAGGAAAAAGAAAAAAAAATACAAGACAATAGATCATCCGAGGGCAGTGTTTGCTCAAAAAACTATTGTAGAACCAGTTGTTCCTTAGCTGCCAAAATTTTCCGAAGTATGGATATACCACTTATCATATACCACAATTTGAAAAGCGCATTGGGTTGAACGTCATATTATCAGGTTAGCCATTCATAGATAGTGCGTTAGAATAAGCTTTCCGCCAATTACTATCCATTTTTACACCACGGCAAATTTGGGGTTTAAATTACTTATAAAATTTGAAATTTGAATTTTATTAAATATATCCATATTTGAGAGAGAATGAAAGAATGCCGACTAGGAACTAGATATGAAATGTAGGTGAAAAAGATGCACAAACAGGACAAGAAATATTTCCCTACTATAGGATCTACACATTGGTAGCAATCCCATTCGATCTCACTATTGATCAAACATGCCATATGAGAATGAATTCAACTACATATTACTACCGTGCCCATCACTTTTTTTTACTTACGAAAGGGGAAAATACGTTCTTATGAAAAAAAAATTAATAGATCAGCCGGTTTACCTAATTTGTTAAATCATTTAATGTTTGTTACGTGCCTACGTAAATCATGGGGTAAAGATAGAATTAATATTCTTCTTTTTATTTTATTTTCTCGCGTGATACATGGTGTTTTCTTGCTTATTTTCGTAAAATATAGATAGAATCGGTCAGGGTCGCGGGGCGCGGCGTGCGCGCGCTTCTTCGGCGCTAGTAAATTTAATGGCAGGCCGCTGCATGGAGATGATGGTACACCAACTCTACCGCATCGAATAAAACAAGCGCCCTGCACTGTAGCCGTGCTCCCGAAAGTTAGGCACGGTAGCATGGGCCAAAAGATCCCCATAGAAACAACACATGAGATAACAGCGGCTTTGCTGATGACAAGATGGCTTACCCAACCCCATCGACCAACTCCCACAGCATAAATTTCGTCCTCAAGTTGCGGTGGCTCAAGCAAATCGACCAAACTCACATTTGACATGACACAACATGACAACAAGGTGGAAATAGCCACCAAATTAACCATGTGGTTCCTTATCTATTTATTTCCTTTGATCCAATAATCACCTGCCAATCTTAGACGAACTGAACTGTTATATTTTTCATTACATAGTAGACAGTCTAGAAGTACTTTAAATCTACAAAGAGCAGTGCTTCGGTACACCCATAAACTTACGATACAGATCTAAACATCGTTGGTTTCTCATGCAAGGAAAATTAGGCATAGTGCATTTTCAGAAATCATGTATATTTGCACTCCTAAAACTGAAGTTACAAAAAACTTCTTTATGCAAGTTTTACAGTCAACAGATCCACAGCACAAGATGACTTTATTGTGTAATAACTTGGCCTGCTTAGGGATGAAGAGAAAAATTCAGACTGAAACTAACAAATCTCATAAAAATATGATCTTGTTATTTCTCGCCACTAAGAACAATCGGATCTAAATTAGATATTCGTACAAGTATGGAATGGATGAAAAATCTTGATCAGGAAATATATCTCTATCAGTGTACTTGCTGAGACAGATTTAGTTCTGTGTTGATTGAGATATGGTCACTCCTTAGTACTCACAATATAACACGTTTTTGCAAACTGTGTTAGCTTGGATAAACATCTTATATTATCGGACAGAGGGTACATGTTTTCATTCTGGATTTGGGATCCGGCAGCAGGGGGAATAAATATGGGGGCTCGCAACAAAAGTTTTAAGAGAAGATGTTCATCACATTGTTAACAAGCAGCTACTAGCAACCATGGCAAGGCTAATGTATGGAGCACCGTACCATTATTGGCTTCCATGATCGTGACCCAAGTAATTTACTATCAGCTGCATATTATTTTAAGAGGGCAAGAGAATTCTTATCACCACATGCATTGCACATTGGCTCTCTTTTTCCCGCTACAAGTTCCAATGCACGGATAAGATGCTTAACAGCACATACAAAGCGAGTAAGAATCCAACCCATGGCCTTGCTATTCCTACCAACCCCGTAAATTTGGGAAAGGGGTAGAGTATATATACGTGCTACTACTAGCTGAACAAGGTAAACAAGATTGGCAATTCGGAAGCCATAGCACGCAAGAGGGTGAAGTGAAGTGGTCGATGGCGTGGGGGCTGGGGAGAGCACCAAAGAGTCAAACTTTTCTGCTGCCAAATTAACAATAGTCCTACCATCAACCTATACATGGCGTCAAGTGATTACTACAAATAAGGTTTTGTCTTATAAAAATTACTCCAAAGAAGGACCCCACAAAACATGGTGATTTTAACTGTACTATATGATTGCAATTCCCAACATATGCAAACATGTTCAGTAAAAAAATGGTAACACAACAGCATCAGCCACATAGAAAATCCAGATAGTAGTATGTTGTACAGCAAGTTTACCTTGAAAATACTGACTGGTTTTCCTTTCATTTTCTTTCCAATTTCTAGTAACAAAAGACTTGGAAGTTAGCTGTGGCACAGGCACACAGCAGCAGCAGCAGCAAAATGGAAGACAGGGTAGTACCACTACTGGTGATGAGATGAAAGAAATGAGGTGACATGTAGTAACAAGATGGCTACCATTATTGCACCAGGCTTACTAGCTAGCACTAACAGTTTTCAGTTCATGGTGTTACCATAGCCCATCCCGCCGAGAATGAGCGCCCCGCTGACGGTGTTGTACATGTCGGGCGGCACCGCCGAGGCGTTGCCGAGGTGGAGGTCGGAGATGCTACGCACAGCGGCCGCGTGCGCGTGGCTGGGCTCGTCGTTGCTGGTGCGGCCGTTGTCGGCGCCCTGGTCGTACAGAAATCCCCTGAACATGTGGCCGTTGATGCTCACCGCCGCCTGGTACGCGAACTCGTCCGCGCCGTCGTCGACGGAGGTCACCCGCACGCACCGGAACACCGCCGGCGCGCGCACGTGCCGCGGCAGGCTGTCCCTGAACGGTGCGTCTGCAGAGGATGTAATAGATAGAAGATTTGATTAGTGTCCAAGTTTCTTGAATTGTGTGTGCTGAGACTGGGATGTGCGTGCGTTTGTGCTGGTCGATCACCTTGTTGGCTCGAGGAGGTGCCGTTGGAGGTGGAGGTGCGAGAGGTGGTAGTGGTGGTGGTGGTCTGGGAGGAGTGGAACCGCGGTTTCTTGGTGGCCGCCGTGGCAGGAGCGGCGGGAGGGGACAGGTCGCCGCCGAGCGGGTGCTTCTCGCGGCGCCGGGCGGCCGGGATCCAGGTGCTCCTGACGTGCGTCGTGCAGTCGAAGCCGCGGCTCTTGCAGCACGTCCGGCATCGCTGGTGGGGGCAGTCCTTCTTCGCCTGGTTGCCGCAGTCGTTGCACGTGGTGGAGCCGCCGGATCCGGAGGAGACGCCGCCGTAGTCCACCGCGGAGACGACCTGCTTCTTGTCGGCGGGGGCAGCTGCGGGCGGCGTCGTGGGGGGCTGCGAGTGCGACTGCCAGAACTGGATGGCGCTGCCGGACTTGGGAGCGCCAGGGTCGGCGAGCCCGCACTGCCCCGCGGAGAGGAGCGCGAAGCCTTGGTCGGCGCCGTCCGCCGCCGCGGCAGCAGCGGCCCTCTGGTGGTGGAAGGAGGCCGCGGGGGCGAGGACGACCACGCCGACATCACCGGCAGCCGCTATCCCGTAGTTGAGCGCGGCGGACTGGCGCGACGCGGGGCCCCAGAGCCCGGCGGCGGACGCGCCAGCGGCATTGAAGCCGAGCGAGAGGTCGTCGCCGCCGGCCGACGCGATCCAGTCCGCGTATTCCGCGGAGACCGATGGGAAGCGCCTCCCCGACGACGCCACGCTTGCTCACTGGGGCAGTATCCCCCCCTCGCTAGCTAGCTAGCCGCTACGCCTACCTAGGCTAAGCTTAGCTCCAAAGGCAGGCAGGCAGCGAGAGAGCGGAAAAGGCGCAAGAGCAGACGAAGATGCTCCTCTGTGGAGTGAGGTAGCGTAGCGGCTAGCAGCTGAGCTGAGTGAGCCTACGGACGGAAACCCCTCCTCTCCACTTTAAAGAAGAATCTCTCTTCTCAACGAAGGAAGGGGCATCCAAGAGTAAAGAAAAGAAAACACAAAAGACTCTACTACCTAGCTACCCTAGCTAGCCTCTCTCTAGAGCCTACCCTACCCTAGGGTAGCATAGCTTGCTAGGTAGCCTCCTCTCTCTCCTCCCCCCTTTTGGAGTATCTGTGTGTATACACCTACGGCCTACAGGACACAGGGGCTAGCCGCTTGTGTTCTTTATCCCTCTACTTTCCACAGGACAACGCAGTGTGAGAGAGGGAGCGTGTGTGTGCTGTGTGCTCGCGAAGATAGGAGAGAACCACAGAGAAGGAGAGAGGGGCCGGCCGGGGGCTGCTTCAGCGGGTGTGAGGCAGGTCTGAAGTGGCTGCGGGTGGGGTCTGCGGCTGAAAAATTCCTCTGCGCGGCCGGCTGAGATGAGGTCGACCGCGGGATCTCATCTTTCGCTCGCTGCGCCTGCGCCCAGTGGGGGATCGAGACTTCTTGTGGGGGCACGGCGCCGGGCACGCAGCGCAGGCTGGCAGCTTTCACTGACGCGCCCGCTCGGCTCCCTCCTTCTTCTCCCTCCTGCTCTGCCGCTGCCGCTGCCGCCGTTTGCAGCTCTGCTCCCGCGTTAAAAGCAGCAGCCGCCACAGCCTACGCCCGCGCGTCAGTCTACCATAGCCGATAGCCGCTGGGTGGCTGCATCCATGGATCCGCGGCGCAGGGATTGATTGCAGGTTGGTTCTTATTGGGCGCGACGCGATCGATGGCTTTTCCCTGCTCCTGCGGGCGGTGCGATATGATACGCCGGGTCTTTCTTTTCTGCTGCTGCTGCCTAGGGCTAGCTAGGCCTCCATGGCGGTAGCATCTAGCCTCATTACTTGGCTGCTCGTAGCGAGCCTGCATTGTGTACGAGCGAGCCCAAGGACACGAGGTCAGGATATGCGGATCTGGCGCGATCACGTGACCGGACCGGACGCGCCGGAGAAACGGAAGAACGCGCCGCGGTACGCTCGTCCGTCTGGCCAAATACAGGCTCACTAGGTTTTCACTTCATATCACACTGAATTCGTGGTTTAAGAGCGACTCTGGCGGATGCGTCGTACTACGTGGCCCGATCGCCGTAATAATAACCGGCAGCACGACTATCAGCAGCACAAAACGCCACTGTAGTAGAGTCGTCGTGCGATGGTCAAAATTTATAAATCTTGCTCCAAAAACGAAACTGTAGCCTCCAAGTAGCCTTGTTCGGAGCTCGCTCTAAACCCCATCTTCAGCGTGGATCGAAACTTTTGTTTTCTTCCTCCTCGTGTCACGGTCGGATTTTGAAGCTCCACACTGCCCGTACAGCATGGATTGAATTTTTTGCATAATTTTTTATTATTATGTGACATGTTCCCCTACAATATAAGATTCTCAAAACAAATATCACCCTCCCCTACCAGCTCTCTCATGACAGTTAGTAAGGTCTATTACAACAAGGTTTGTCCGGTCCGACAAGGGAGGGGTGATGACGGCGGCGCGCCTTCGGCTCGCATCAGTACTTGTAGTCATTGCTAGGTGATCTACAGATATGGATGTAATCCATTTTATTTCTGATGTTCTTTGTACTGCCATGATGTTTGATGATTTTCCTGTAAAAAAAATAAGGAATGTCTAGATTCAGAGCCAAGGGACCTTCAACGGCTTGGACTAGTCGTGAATTGTGGGATTCCGGAAGTGACAGCACTTAAGTGTTTCGTGTGCCACTCCCAACAACCCTTTCATAGGACGTACGTCGTGCTCCGACGAGACGAGTAGGCCTATTTTGAAAACATTGATGTATCACTTTGTTGATTGTACGATGGCCTTTGGACTGGCCGCAAGTGCATAGTGCAGCCCAGACCAACTCCTCCTTTCTTCTTCTTCCTCTGTTCACCGAGGCACCGTGGACGCCGTGTGCACGTCCACGGCCATGGATGGCCACGTGCCGGCCATCCGCTGCATCCTCGGCGTCTACAAGGCCCTCCCCGAGCTCCCTGTCAAACCCTATCTCCCCCATTCCCCCCCCTCACGCCGCTTTCTTCCTCCCCCGCACGAGGCCTAGCCACCGTTGCCATGAACCACCTCACATACATGTCCACCGTGCTCCCCGCCGCCTAGGACTGCGCCAGGAGCTCCGCCTGCCTCCTCTGCTTCGACTACGAGGACGTGTTCGAGCCCGGAGCCACCGCATCGACCGGATCGACGCCTTCTTCTTCCTCTGCCCCGTGGCCGATCTTCCTCAACTCTGGCGCTTTTGCTGCTCCTGGTCATTCGCCGGGCCACCGTGTGCCTCCCCGGTGAGCTTCCGCCCCTTTCCCCTCTGCTAGCTAGCTCGTGTGCGCCCCCTAGCTCGCTCCGCCATTCTTGCCGGAGCTCAGCGCCGCCGCCATGCTACCTGCCATTGCTGTTGTGCTTCTCGGGCCCAACCAAGCACGCCACTGTGCTCGTGGCATCATGTAGGAGTCGCCCAGCCCTCTTTGGGCATCGCTTGCATGCCTGTGGCCTCGATCCCGTCCACCCCGTGCTCCGGTCGCTGCCCCAGCTCATCACCGTTTTCAATTTGGTCCACCCCCGCATAAACCACGGCCACCGTTGCACGCGTGCTGCTCTAATGGTTCGAACGAGCCCTTTCGTCGCTCGTTTGGCAGCCGGACGGCGAAACCCGCGTGCCGCCACCACCTTTGGTGGTCGCCGCCGGCGCGCGCCGCGTTTAAACGCCGGCCTAGGCCACTGACAGCTGGGCCCAGGTCATTAGCCGCCGAATTAGCCACTAACCGCGACACTGATGCCACTGACACGTGGGGCCCAACAGTGTAGCGTTTAGATTAGGCGATGAGTCACTAACACTGAGCCCACCCGATTAATTATACTAACTAACTAAATTAGTTTAGTTGCAGTGTATGATAGGTGGGCCTTAGCTAATTAACTAGATTAAATAAAACCTGTTTTAATTGACTGTCACACTGACCAGTGGGACCCACTGGTCAGATTGACCAGTCAACAGTCAACAATTGACTTTCTGACTCAGCACCCCCTGGCCCCACTGTCAGCCACACAGCCACATTGTTGTGTACACTTTTGTGTTTTAGCAATTTCCCCATTTAATATTTCAAATTAAAATAAATATCGAAATTTTAGAAATTCGATTACACTTTGAAAAAACATATAAAATAATCTATGACTCAAATGAAAATATTTATATATGAAAGTTGATCAGAAAAATATAACGAATTTGAATATGTCATCCACATGCATGACAAACTACTCTAACGTAATGAACCATGACATTTTGCATCAAGATCAATTAACCAGATAATATCTGGAGCTGGGAAATATTTTCCCTCTTTTTTTAAAATGCGTAGTAATGCATTAGAACACATAATCAACACTTATTGCCATGCATCCGTGTTGCATTTGCCTACCCGTTATTTATCTGTTTTCTCCCTCCGCTGCTTCCTTTCCGGTAGACCCCGAGACTACCGTTGACCCTGAGTACGACTACGTCGCCGACGACCCGTCCTTCTCAGCAGAGCTTCCAGGCAATCAAACCCCCTTGATCATTCAGATATCGTCCATTCTTTATCTCTACTTCTTGAATTAGGGAGTCGGTTCAGTTGGTGTTTTATCGTTAACTCCTATTCTGATGCATAGCCTGTTTGTTGTTAACTGTTGTTGATACCTTACCTGTTATCATATATGCTTAGTATAGATATGCTAGAGTCCCATCAGTGGCCCTACACCCCTTGTCCGTTTGCCATGTTATACTATCGGGCCGTGATCCCTTCGGACAATGATCACGGATATACCTTATACAATTACACTATTCATGCTATGTTAAAGTCGGGTCGGCTCGAAGAGCACCCGCAAGTGATTCACTGTGGCGGAACGATAGGGCAGACGGAGACCATCCAGAGAGAGGTGGGCCTGGGCCCTGGACGACGTTTGTGGTTATCTAATAATAACATGCTTAACGAGATTTGGGTATTTGATCTGAGACTGTCACTGGCATATACGTACAAACCGTCGCACGGGATAATGGTTATGGGCCCCTCGGCGTCGTCAATTCCTCCCGAAAGCTCTGTCAGATGTCACAGTTTAGCAGCACGCACCCGGGTGAGCTGGAAGTGCCTGCTGTGTATACATAGGTGGGCTTGGTCCCGGCTGTCCTCGCAACGTGCAGGAGTGCTTAGGGTGATCGGCCGATGACCCCTTCGCGCTTAGGATGTAGACCGGCATGTTGACCTCTCTGGAGAGCCTAGATAGGACTTCGGCGTGTTGATTGCCCGAGGCCGCGCATTACCCAGGAAAGTGTGTTCGGCCAAAGGTAATCGAGCGTATTGGGTTATGTGGTGCACCCCTGCAGGGAAGTAAACTATTCGAATAGCCGTGTCCACGGTAACTGGACGACTTGGAGTTGTATCCCGACCTCTTACAACTAAAACCGGATACTTGATAAAACACACCCAGAAAACAGACAGGAATACCCGGAGATTGCTTTCTCACAGGGAGATGAGGAAAGGATCTCTGGGCAGATTATTGCTATATGTATGTACAAGTGATACCATATACACTCCTCTCTTCTGCTGCTGCAAGATGTTGGTAGTCTTCGTTAAGTTGAGCTTCTTCCCCTTATTCGCATTTATGCAGTATAGTCCATAGATATAGTCCCATTCCTTTGATACCGATGCATATCTAGCATAATTCTGATGTAAGTCTTGCAAGTACTTTGGATGAGTACTCACAATCATGGTTATAGATGCTCTAAGAACCGTACTACTTTATTAATACATGACTCATCTTACACTCTCATAATGTTTTTTTGGAGTCCGTGTTGCAGCTGGCTGTGAATCTACAGCCCGCTTCCCTTCTCTCTCCATTTCTCTCCCATCCAACTCAACAAAAATATAATAATTTAATCCTCACAGACTGCTGACCTTATCATATTAGACTTGCTCTTAACTTCATGGATCACCCGTTGGTCACTGTTTATGTGCTCGACGCAATATTGATTCAAACACAGGGTTGGTCCAATTTTTTCATGAGGTGTACTTCAAATTGACACTTGGAATATCATAGGTTTAGATATTGGTAGACTTCCTAAATTTTCTCCTAGCATTTTGTTTGTAGTTTGCTGGTGATTTGGTAGCACGTTAGAGCAACTCCAACGCGCCGACCCATTTCGTCCACGCGTGTCCGTTTGGGTCGCAGCGGACAAAAACACTGGCCGAACGCGCCGACCCAAACCCAAATCGTGTAACTAGACGTCTGCGCCGACGCAAATGGGCCGGGTTTGCATCGGCGCGGACACGAAACGGACACGCCGTACGCCCCCTCGGTGTTCGCCGCAGGCCCATATGTCGGCCGGCAAACAACCACACGCGGTCATATTTATTACGGCCACCTACCACGGGCCCATGCGTCAGTCACTGGAAGCTACGAGGGGGCGTCCTATTTTAGTCCACGTGTGCATAGGGGGGCCAGCCTCATCCACTTCCACAACTCCTGTCCACATCTAGCCCGGTGTGCTCCCTCGCCGGCGACAAGCAAACCCTAGCCTAGCCATGGGCTTCTTCAGCGGCAGAGGCAAGGGCAAGCTCAACCCCGGCGCCAGTTCCTGCCGCGCTCCTCCTCCGCCGTCGCCGGCGCCGCCTGCACGCCCGGTGAGGGAGTGGCTGCACATCCCGGTTTATGCACCAAGCGTGGTGGCACTGACGGTACCGGCAGCTGCTGCCGTACCCTGAAGTGACGTTGCCACACGACTGGCACCTGGATCCGGACCGCATCCCGGTGCCAGCGGTTCCGCGGTCGCAGCGGGCTCACGTGGAGGAGGTACGCAGGCACCGGGCGCTCCTGACGCCGGAGCAGCGCGCGATGCTTGCGTACGCGGCGGACTCTTCCGAATGGGAGTTCTGGTTTGCCCTCAAGCACGAGGAGCAACGCCGCCGCGAGCGTCCAGCACCACATCGCCTTCCCCCCACCGCCCCCAGAGGTCAAGCCGTAGTATCAGGCGGCGATGGCGGCGGCCATGCAGACCTCCATCGAGGAGGAGCGGCGCAAGGCGGCGGAGGAGGAGGTGGCCTACCAGGCGAGGCTGGCGGAGGCCATCGCCCTGTCTGCGGCGGGCGACTCCGTCCACGCTCCCCTCTTAGCCCCGCCGCCACCGCCGCCGCCTCCCTCTTGGCCCGAGGAGATGTACACGTGGACCGGCCAGCCGCGCGAGTGGGTCAGCGCCCCCCCTCCCCGTGTGCCTCGGCGCGATGCCGGCGCAGGAGGCTGTGTACCTCGAGCACTGGAAGCAGCGTGCGCTAGCGGAAGAGTGCGCCGACGGCGAGCGGCAGATGCAGCTGGAGCGGGAGGCGGAGGTGGAGCACTCCCGCGTAGCAGCAATGCAGCCACCGGCGGGGCAGACGGCTGAGGAGGCGGCGCATGAGGCGTGTGAGAGGTCCTTCGGTTGGGCTGGGCCGGCACCGGTGTTCATCGACCTCACCGGCCCCGGGAAGGACGACGACGACGACGACGCCGTCGCGTAGGGCAGCGCGCTGACCGCGCTAGTTTTATTAATGTTTTTTAGTTTTATTAATGTTTAAGTGGATGTTGGCCGGCAGTTGACCGGCCGATTATGTTTATTTCGGCCATGTGTATTTGAAATTTCTTTTTTTAGGATGCGGGTGAATATGAGTCTGGCACCGCACGGGCCGACCCAAACCAAAAAGCGGACACGCCTGTCCGCTTTGCCGACCTAAACGGACAAAAATCGGACAAAGTGCGCGTCTGTTTGGATCGGCCGGTTGGAGTTGCTCTTTGGGTTAGGGAATAGCACTAGCGTCACATGTCTTGGTAGCAATGGTTGCGCTACCACCATTGCTCTTACGCTCCGTTTGGATGTTTGCATTCAGGCCTAGTATTGGGTATTGGCATTTGTCTGGGCCTAATATCCCGAATGCCACCGTTTGGTTGGTCTTGGCATTCAGTAGTGGCATTCGGGCTTGATATTGAGCGATCCGTCCCTAACGCAAAAAAATGTTGGCCCAATTCGGAGCGTGCGTGCTCGACATCGCTAGGCATTGGGATAGCGTGCGTATCTGTTCGCCAACAAAACCAATCCAGCGTCGTCCCTCCCGTCTTCCCCGCGCGTGCCCTAAGGAACGGCGGCGGTGCCCATCCCGCCCGCCTCCGCCCCAAGCTCTGGCGGCCGGCGTGCCTGCACCCCAAGATCCGGTGGCCGGCGCCACTCTCCCGCTTCGTCTCAACCCCGAGCTCCAGCGGTCGACGCCATCTTCCCACCCCGCCGGAGCTCTCCAGCGGCCGGAGCCACCCTCCTGCCCTGCCGGAGCTCTCCAGCGACCGACGCCACCTTCCCGCCCCGCCAGAGCTCTCTAGCGGCCGACGCCACCCTCCCGCCCCTCGCCCACCACGATCTCTGGCGACCGGCGTGCCTCCACCCCGAGCTCCATCGCCGGCAAAGCAGTGTTGCTGACCGCCTCCATCCCCTCTTTGTAGAGCTCCAAACTTCTCCCCTGTCCAGCGTCCGACCTCCTCTTTGCTCGATCCACAACTCAATGCCTCACATTGACCACCCAAACAACATTTGGCATTCAACCTCAATGTCAAGTCTGTGTTCCGAATACCTAAACATCCAAACAAAAATATTGGCATTCAATCTCAATACCAATATAGTGTGATATTGATATTCGACCCAATGCAATGCCAAGGCACCCAATGCAAACATCCAAACGGAGCGTTAGGGTCGGCATAGTTGAGGGCAAATTATTGGTGTTGGCGCTGGGTCTGGAAGATGTAACGTGTCCGCACGGGGCCCACTCCGTCCGTAGTCCGTACTCCCGGAATTCAGCCCGGCCTGTCGCCTGGGTTCTCGCGCTGACGCCGCGCAGTCCGTTCGTCCGGCTTTCGATTGATGGATGGATGCGCTCTCCCTGCTCTTCCATTTATGCCTCTCCTCCCTCCTCCCTCGGAAAATTTTCGTGTTTTGACCCTTTTCTGATACAATTTTGAGATCTGACCCCCGTGTCAAAAAAAATCGAGATCTGACCCTTTTGCCTATCGCCAGGGGTCCCGGCGGTAGCCCCCCCACATCCTACCGCCAGATCCCCTGGCGGTAGGTGACGGGACGGCAGCTGACGGCCGTCAGCTGCAGCTGACGTGGAAAAGGACACTACCGCCACAGGACCTGGCGGTAGGCTACTGAAACCTACCGCCAGGATCCCTGGCGGTAGGGTCCTGGGGTGGATAAGGTTAGGAGGGGCTGGTGTGTGGGCCCCACCACCACTCTTCTTCCCCATTCTTCTTCTTCCCCATGGTGAGCTCCTCTCCTCTCTCTCTCCCCCACCCAAACACCCCCTAGATCCACTCCATTTGCTTGAGATTTCACCGGTGGATCCGGAGCATTTTCATCACCCAAGGTACCTCTCTCAATTCCCCTCATTTTGATTGGTTGAAATCTTTGTTTTGTGTGCATTTGCTCAATTTATTGCAAAACCTAGGTGTTGATCTTGTTGTGTGCATTTATGATGCATTGATGGCACATTTATGATGCATTGATGGCTATGTTTGTGCTTGCCTAGGGTTAGGGGTTATAGTGGTTATGTTAGGGGTTAGTGTTAGGGTTAGGGTTAGGGTTATAGTTATGGTTAGGGTTATGGTTAAGGTTAAGGTGAAATTGACTATGAATAGAAGTTATTTGTCCAACGTGTGCATAAATTATGTTATTGCTCCATTTGAATTGGTTGGATGACATATATGGATGACTTTATTGTTTCCATTGTTCTTAGATGCATAAGCTCGTAAATGTTCATTATTTGGAGAAGACGACATTTATGAATGGAAATGACGATGAAGGGGAAGAGGTTATGGTTTTTGACACAAGTCCAAGCTTTGATGATCTTGTAGTGAAAGTGAGAAGCGTCTTACATTGGAATGACCCAAATGCCGAGGTTAATCTTATTGGGAGGTATGACGTTGGATTGGGAGTAAAGTCCCGATTAAAGAGTATGCCCATCACCTCCCAATTGCATTGGAATGTGTACAAGGACAAAGTAGACGCATCACAAGACAAGTCTCTTGAGATATTTGCCACAAAGGTTGATCCTCCTCCCTTGCAAATTGATTTGAACTGCAATGTATCCTCCCCAATACATGATGGTAGTGCCGAGGTGTATGTCCCCAATTGTTCTAGCCAACCACCAAGTAGCCAACCCAATGAAGATCATATCAATGCTAGCGCCATAGTACTCCGAGATGATGCTATTCCTCTTGTTCAAGAAGATGCTAGTGGTCATGTTGATGATGATGCTATTGTTGCTCAAGAGGATGCTTATGCGGAGAATGAAGAGATTCATTACAATGCCATTGGTAACTTGGATGTCATTGTGCGGCAACAAGACATGGACCGTACCCTCCCTTATAACCGTATGTGTGGGTATGGCTCGGATGACGAGGGTCCGGAGGAAGAATTGGATGAGGATGGGTTCACGGCGCAAGAAAATGAAATCTACAAGAAGGTGACCGGCAAGGAAAGAGGGCCGTCGTTGTTTAGGGATGTGAGTCTTGCGGACAAGGCCGTTGTTGATGGTGGGATGAGATTGGGGTTGTTTGAGCCAACACCGTGCCCCAATGTCGGTGATCCTCGGCCAAAAAATGAGGATGAGAATGCTCATTTGAAGAAAGGCATCAAGTTTGGTTCTTTGGAAGAGTTCAAGATATGGTTGTGTGACTACGCCATTAGGAACCATAGGCCGTTTGTTGTTGGTCATTCCAATCAAAATGTTCGGTACATAATCAAATGTGACCAAGAAGGTTGCCGTTGGAGGGTCCGTGGAAGAAAAATCAAACAAACCGGGCAATGGGTGTTGAAGAGTTGTGTTGCCACTCACACGTGCGTACCCCCGGACAAGGCCGACCGAAGCAATGGACACCGTCAACTGACGTCTGAGTATCTAGGCTACAAATTATTGAATCAAATAGCACATGATCCAACCGTGAAGGTCAAGTTTCTCATGACTTCGATTGAGGAACTATTCGGATACCCGGTCAAGTATGGGAAGGCATGGATGGCCAAGGCAAACGCTATTAGGATATTGCACGGTGATTATGAGGCCGCATATAACATTCTGCCGAAGATGTTGGCAGCCATTGCTCATCGGAACCCGGGCATGCACCATCAGGTCGAGTCAATTGACGGAGTGTTTCGCCGTGCCTTCTGGAGCTTTGGCCAATGCATCGAGGCATTCACGTATTGTCGGCCGGTCTTGTCTATAGATGGTACATTCTTGACCGGCAAATACAAGGGCACATTGATGGTGGCAATGGCCCACTCATCAAATGATAACGTGTTGCCGGTGGCATTTGCCTTGGTGCCTTCGGAGCACGATGACAATTGGGAGTGGTTCATGGAGCATGTGAGGACAAAGGTGATTGGCAAGAGAGAGGTATGCATTATATCGGATCGCCATCATGGGATTCTCAAAGCAATAGATGTTGATATTTCAGGTCTTCCAAAGCTTCAACACCGTTGGTGCATGAGACACTTTGTGGCAAACTTTTACCGGGCATGCAAGAGCAAGGAGTTTTGCAAAGACCTTACCCTTGTTCGCGTTGCATTCAACACCGACACATTCAAAAGCCGATATGATAAACTCCTCAAGGCGTTGGAGAAGAACAAAAGGGGGAAAGAATTCTTGACTAGGCACGAGCCGGATAAAGAAAAGTGGTCACGCGCTTATGATGAAGGAGGTATGCGATATGGGGACATGACAAGCAGCATGGTGGAATGCTTCAACAATGTGTTGAAAGGTGTCCGTTCCTTGCCGGTGACCGCAATACTCAAGTACACTTTCATCAAGCTCAACGAGTACTTCCTAAAGCATTCCAAAATCACGGCCAAGTGGATTGGCGAAAAGATGGAGTATCCATTCAAGGTTCAGAATTGGTTGTTGCATCAAGCGCGCAAGTCTTCCCACCAACAAGTGATAAAATACAATGAAAAAGAAATGATCTATCAAATCGATGAGCCGGGTGGGACAACAAGGGACGGTGTGTCTTATGGTGGAGTTGCGTACGAGGTGCACATCAAAAACCAGTGGTGCCAGTGTGAGAGGCCACACAAGTATCATTGGCCTTGCTCGCATTTGATGACCGCAACACGGGCGAGAAACTTGCCCGTATCCAATGGTACAACGGTGCGGTTGCACGAGTTGACATTGGAACGAACGAGGTTGACGTGGGCGCCTCGGTTTAATCCTTTCCTTGATCCGTCACAGTGGCCTGAATATGATGGCCCACACATTGTGCAAGATCTCGCACTCATGGTGCCTATGAGGGGAAGAAGAAGAAAGAAGAGGTTCAGGAGTGACATGGATGATCTAGCTGGATACACCGGAATGAAGCAATTTGGTAGTGGTCATTTCATGGAGGTACCGGACACAAACAATTGTGGAGAATGCAACGACACGGGACACAACGTTAGGAGATGCATGAAAAGACCCAAAACCAACACGAGCACTAGTCAAACACGTGGCGGTAGAGGAGGTTCCGCCGGCACACGAGGAGGAAGGACTAGTCTTGGAGGGGGCCGTGGAGGAAGGACTAGTCTTAGAGGGGGCCGTGGAGGACGAACGAGAGGTGGTGGTCGTGGATCCGGTGGTTCTAAGACACGCCGGGTTGATAGAGGAAGGCCTATCGACGTGTTGCTAAATCCGGATGGTTGAAATAATGTGAATGGCACTACTTGTCTCCATACATGTCAATTTGTTGATATATTTGCTTAACATCTTTAATTGTTTGCTTCTTTACATGTCAATGTGTTCATAGGTTTGACACAGAAATTCATCACAATAACAAAGAAATTCCAGACAAATTTAGGTCTACGAGGTAGTGCACGACACATGGCTTCTTGCCTTAGTACTAGATAAAACATAAGGAGGAGTTCAACTAAAGTACAAAGGAAATGATAAAGGGTACATGCCATTATAGTTCAAATGACTATGACATCATGTAGTTCAAACCCCTTTTATTCGGCCATCAACACAATGTCTCTGTCGTACGGTCCCGGGTTGCAAAAAATGACATCCCTTCTTTTAAGGACCAACCCCAACGGGAAGCTTGCCCCGGTATCGGCGATGATGCCTGCCTAACTACCCAGTCAATGATCTGACCAGGGTTTTTCAAGTCCAGCTGAGGATATTCCTCCCTTGTTGTGCACAATACAATTTGCCTTGAAAGATCACGTCTATGACGTTTCTCCTTCCTCCTGAGTTTGTTTATGTTTTTCTCTTTATCTTCCATCACCTTCTCGCTATCGTCGTACTCGCATACATAGTACTTTGAAAAGTCCCTTGAAGCCGCATTCACCGCATCGACGGAGTCGACCCACTCCGTCATCTTTTCCTCAATGAGTTTGCGTTCAAGCTTCGCTGCCGCCTCGGCAGAAGTCTCAAAGAAGACGATCGGTCCCATCCTACAATTCGAGGGGTAACTATAACGGTCATCATAAGCATAACCTTAACCATAACCCTAACCATAACTATAACCCTAACCCTAGGCAAGCACAAACATAGCCATCAATGCATCATAAATGCACACAACAAGATCAACACCTAGGTTTTGCAATAAATTGAGCAAATGCACACAAAACAAAGATTTCAACCAATCAAAATGAGAGGAATTGAGAGAGGTACCTTGGGTGATGAAAATGCTCTGGATCCACCGGTGAAATCTCAAGCAAATGGAGTGGATCTAGGGGGTGTTTGGGTGGGGGAGAGAGAGAGGAGAGGAGCTCACCACGGGGAAGAAGAAGAATGGGGAAGAAGAGTGGTGGTGGGGCCCACACACCAGCCCCTCCTAACCTTATCCACCCCAGGACCCTACCGCCAGGGATCCTGGCGGTAGGTTTCAGTAGCCTACCGCCAGGTCCTGTGGCGGTAGTCTCCTTTTCCACGTCAGCTGGCCGTCAGCCGCCGTCCCATCACCTACCGCCAGGGGATCTGGCGGTAGGATGTGGGGGGCTACCGCCGGGACCCCTGGCGGTAGGCAAAAGGGTCAGATCCCGAATTTTTTTGACACGGGGTCAGATCCCGAAATTGTATCAGAAAAGGGTCAAAACACGAAAATTACCCTCCTCCCTCCTCCACCTCCTGCGCGCGTCTCGTTGTCCCCTCCGCGCGCGCCCCAGCTGTAAATAAATTTTAAAGCCGCGCTGGGTTCTGCACCGTCGGGCGGCGCATGCAGATGCAGGCGGCCACCGCATCTACTGGAGCGCCGTGCGCCCGTCGGTCAGGCTGGTGGCTGGCACCGCGCCCATGCCAGTCAATCCCCTGTTCCTCGCTGGTTACTCCCTGATTGGTCACGGCTTTCGAATAACCAAGCGCGAGATGGGGGAGAGAGACTTCAACGGGCGTTGACGCCTGACGCGCTTAGCCGCAGGCGTGAAGCACTGCGGCCCCGCAGCGCCGCTGCTCTCGTAGCCTCGGGCAAAGGGTTAATGAAATGGGGCGCCGCTGCCGCTGCCGCTGCCGCTGCCTGCGGGTTTCCTCCGGCTTTTGATCGTGTCGCGCGTCGCGAGACCAGCGCCTGGGGGTTGTCATCGGATTTTCTCATGCAAAGTGTGCCGTGGGCTCGCTGACACCGATCGGCCCGCCTGTCTTCGGCGTGAGAGAGTTGGTTCCCGTAAGCTCTGGTCCACGTTTCGTACTGTTTCGATTATTTTTAAAAGGCCTAAAGTCATCACAAACACATCATTACAGAAAAATAGAAATACATTCAAAAACTTTATGGTGCCGAAGCCTTCTTTTTCTCCCACGACGCGCTGTATAGCTTAGCTCGATGCTGCCTTAGACAGAGGCGGCCCAGGAATTAAAGACAATATAGAGTATTAAAAGTAGAAAATGACTTGGCTGGACGGGATGATGTCATGCATCTAAGTAGCCCCGTGTTTACCTCATCAAATGTCGGGGGATGATCCCCGGGTAGGCAACGGAGCCCAGATCCCCCTTCTTTTCAAAACATCGGGGCAGGACAAGTCCCTCAATCCGGCTGGCCTGCGCGCCGGCTTCCCAGCGCGAGCCGGCTCGGCATGACGACCCGGCCCGGCCGGCTGGCCGCTAGGGGACAGCCCCCATGACAAGACCAGCATGGCGACAGCGCCCCCTCCTTGGCGCCGACCCACGCGGGCATGGCTACAACGCTCCCTGCGCCCCCGCCCGGGGAGGGCGGTGTCCGGGCGGCGCGATCCTGTTACTAGGCGGCGCCGACCGCCCTATGACGAACGACAAGACCTGCCACAGTGCAGCGCTGCCGACTGAACCCGTGCCCGGCGGACCCGGCGCATCCGGCGCACCCGGCAGAACCGGCGCACCCGGCGGAACCGGCGGACCCGGCGACCCGGCGGCCCCCACTGCCGGTTCCCAGACGATGACACCAGGGCCCCGCGCCTGTGCATCTTTACCAATGTAACCCTGGGGGGTCGGGCTATAAGACCCCCCGGGAGGCCTCCATGCAGAGGGGTTGGACACTTGACACACACACACACACACACACACACACACACACACACACACACGTAGCCAGGAAAAGGAGAGAGCTAGCTCTTCTTCCTCCTCCCATCAAACAGCTGCAGGAGCGCATTGTAACCACTCTGTGAGATCCATCTAGTAGATCCGGCAGGACTAGGGGTTTTACCTCCCTCGGAGGGCCCCGAACCTGGGTACATCGCGAGTCCCTCTCCGCTTGTCCCCAACCTCGCTTCCGGAACCCACCGGCGTCCTCCCGTAACCCCACCTTTTTAGCCATCTTATGGCATCTGCCGTGAGAATACCACGACAGTTGGCGCCCACCGTGGGGCTGCTCGCGGCGCCGGCCGGAGTCAAGTTCCGGACGAGGCCCTTCACCAGCCCCGGGGACGCCGCCTGCCCCGCAGGCTGCCTTGTCGTCCCTTTCGGCGCGCTGCTCGTCTTTGTCGCGCTCATCCCCGACGAGTACCCCGGCGAGGTACACAGCTTCGCCGACTCCCCCGTCGCCGTTGGCTGCGCCGTCTCTGACGACGTCGCGGCTCTCTGCGCCCGCGCGGAGGTGCTGACCATCGGCACTAGCGCCGGCTCCCCGCGCGGCAAGGAGAAGGCCGCCGCGGCTGCCGCTGCCGCGGCTGCGGCCCCGCCACGCCGGGCCGACCCGCTCCATGAGACGATCCGGAGCCTGCAAGCCCCCATCACGCCCGACGCCGACACGGCGGCCGCAGCGGCTCAGCTCAACGAGGACCGTCAGCATCTGCTGGTCGAGGCCACGGAGCTCGCGGCAACTCGGCGCCGGCTGGAGTCCGCCCAGCGAGAGTACGACAGCGCCCACGGCTTCACGCCGGCCGCTGCCGAGCCCAGCCGGGTCGCGGAAGTGCGGATCCGTGGGGGCGCGATCGGCCGTGCGCTAGGCGCAGGCCGGCCCGTGTACGACACCCCCGTCAAGAACATGCGCGCGGCGCAGGCGGCCATGGCGGATCTCGAATTCCTGGAGGGCGAGGAGCTGCTGTTGCAGCAGCAGCGCATCCGCGACCTCATCGCCGCGGCGAATGAGCAGCAGCAACAGTTCGACCCGGCCCAGCCATCCGCCTCCGCCTCAGGAAAAACCAGAAACCCGAGGAGGGCCCTCCGGGACGCGCGGCAGACGTCTTCCCATGCCACTAGCGCGAGCCGCTTTGGCCGGCACCGGTCCGGTCGGAGCCGGCACAATCGTGCCACAACCGCTGGAGACGGCATCGCTGGCGAGATGGCTGGCGACGGCCGGGTTCAGCCGCCGGAGCCCCCCGTGCGTCCGGCTCGGCGGCCCGAGCCGGCCCCGGAAGCCCCGGCACCCCGCGGTCCCGCGGCTGACCGACTCGATCCCCGCGGTCCCGTGGCTGACCGACTCGGCCCCCGCGAGCCCTACGACGAAAACGACGCCCGTCACCGCATCGACCGGCTGGCGCGCTCCACGGCCCTGGAGGAGGAAAGCTCTGTCGGCCCGGCGTGCTTCAGCCCCCGCATTCGCCAGGAGCCCTTCCCCAAAGGTTTCTCGCTGCCTTGCGACTCCCCCAAGTACAACGGCGTCACCAAGCCGGAGGACTGGCTGACCGACTACACCACGGCTGTCGGCATAGCCGGCGGCAACCGGCGCGTGGCCGTGCGATACGTCCCCCTCATGCTGCTCGGCTCGGCCCGGACGTGGCTTGACAGCCTGCGAGCCGGTAGCGTGAACTCCTGGCTGGATTTCGAAGACGCGTTCATTCGCAACTTCACCTTCACCTACAAGCGACCCGGCAAGCCTCGCCAGCTCTCCATGTGCGCCCAGAAGCCGGGCGAGCCCCTTCGCGACTTCCTCACGCGGTGGACGGAACTGCGCAACTCCTGCGAGGGGGTCCACGAGGTTCAGGCCATCCAGTACTTCATCGACGGATGCCTAGACGGCACTCTGGTCAAGCACCGGCTGGTGTGTGATGAGCCAGAAACCCTGGCGGAGCTCATGGCCGTGGCGGACAAGTACGCTACGGCCGACTCCGTGATGAATGTGAAGGTCACGATCGACGCAGACGGCAAGCTCCTCCCGGCCCAGCCGGCTCCCCCCAAGCCGGCTGGCGACAACAACCAGCACCGACAAGACAACAACAGCAACAACAACGGCAAGCGCAGGAACGACCAGCAGGCGCCCCGCTACGACAACCGGCAGGTCGCCGCGGTGGAAGGGGAGCAACCGGCCGAGCAAGGCTCCAGCCAGTGCCCGCGCACCGGCAAGGCCACCTGGCAGCCCAAGCTGTCCTTCGAGCAGATGCTCGACGCCCCCTGCAAAAACCACAGCGGCACGAAGCCGTCGACACACACGCTCCGACAGTGCAGCTTCACCCAACGCCTGCTAAAGGGCAACCTTCCGCCCCCGCCACCCGGAGCCGGCTCGCAGCAGCCGCCGCTCCCGCCGCCTCCACCGCCGCCCGGCGCCCTCGCCGACAACCCTTTTCCACGCCCAGATGCGTCCTACGTCGTCTTCACCAGCGAGGGCGATGACAAGCACGCCAAGCGCAAGCACGCGGCCGAGGTGAACGCCGTCGTCCCTCCGGTTCCCCAGTACATGCACTGGTCCGACTGGCCGGTGAGCTGGACCCGAGAGGACCACCCGGCCGTCATGCCCACGCCGGGTGGCTACGCCCTTGTGCTCGGCCTCACCTTCGTCTCCGAGAAGCGCACCTGCCGCTTTTCGCGGGTGCTGATCGACGGCGGCAGCAACATCAACATCCTATACCGCGACACCATGACCAAGCTCGGCATCGAGGCGCGACAGCTGGAGCCGACCCGGACGGTGTTCCACGGCATCGTGCCGGGTCTCTCCTGCTCTCCGATCGGCCGGATCCGGCTTGACGTCCTGTTCGGCTCCAGCAGCCATTTCCGCCGTGAGCCGATCTGGTTCGAGGTGGTGGACCTGGCCAGCCCCTACCACGCGCTGCTGGCCGACCCGCGATGGCCAAATTCATGGCGGTCCCCCACTACGCCTACCTGAAATTGAAGATGCCAGGTCCCAAGGGCCTCATCACCGTCATCGGCGACTACAAGAAGTCCCTCGAGTGCGCCAAAGCCGGCTCCCAGCTGGCCGAGTCACTGGTCATCGCCGAGGAGAGGCGCCAGCTCGATCGGATCGTGGCGCTGGCTAGCGCGCAGCCGGCCGTGCCGACTCCGCCCAAGCCGGCCGCCGACGAGGCCTCCTTCAAGCCAGCCAAGGACACGAAGAGGGTCCCGCTCAACCCGGCCGACCCCAGCTAGCTCCAGCAAGTACGTCGTCATGGGCACCGGCCTCGACAGCAAATAGGAAGGCGAGCTCGTCGATTTCCTCCATGAGAATCAGGACATCTTCTCATGGTCTCCCAAAGACATGTCTGGTGTCCCGAGGGAATTCGCCGAGCACAAACTTCACGTTCGCAAGGACGCCAAGCATGTCCGACAGCCGCTACGCCGTTTCTCTGAGGAGAAGCGGAGAACCATTGGTGAAGAGATCGCCTGGCTGCTCGCAGCCGGCTTCATCATGGAAGTGTTCCACCCGGAGTGGTTGGCCAACCCAGTCCTCGTCCTGAAGAAAAATGGCACCTGGCGCATGTGCATCGACTACACCAGCCTGAACAAGGCATGCCCCAAAGACCCGTTCGCTCTACCCCGGATCGACCAAGTCATCGACTCCACAGCCGGCTGCGAGCTCCTGTCCTTTCTGGACGCCTACTCCGGCTACCACCAGATCAAGCTGGACCCGGCCGACGCCCTCAAGACGTCCTTCATCACGCCCTTTGGGGCGTACTGCTACATCACCATGTCGTTCGGCTTGAAGAATGCCGGCGCCACCTTCCAGCGCTGCATGCAGAAATGCCTGCTGCCCCAACTCGGCAGAAATGTGCACGTCTACATCGACGACATCGTGGTGAAGACCAAGCAGCACCTCACGTTCCTAGCCGACCTCAAGGAGACCTTCGCCAACCTGCGCCGGTTCCAGATCAAGCTCAACCTGGAGAAATGCGTCTTCGGAGTGCCGGCTGGCCAACTCCTCGGTTTCCTCGTCTCGGAGCGTGGCATTGAGGCCAACCCGGAAAAGATCAAGGCAATCGAGCGCATGCGCAAGACGACCCGGCTGCGCGACGTCTAGAAGTTCACCGGCTGCTTGGCCTCTCTCAGCCGATTTGTCAGCCGGCTGGGGGAGAGGGCCCTGCCCCTGTACCAGCTGATGAAGAAGACGACGGCGTTCGAGTGGAGCGATCAGGCGGATGAGGCGTTCCGCGACCTCAAGCGCATGCTGTCCACCGCACCCGTCCTGGCCGCGCCGGCTGAGAAAGAGCCGCTTTTGCTGTACATGGCCGCCACCTCCCGCGCGGTCAGCACGGTGCTGGTGGTCGAGCGCCCTGAGGAGGGCAAGGTGCAGCCGGTTCAGCGCCCAGTGTACTTTCTGAGCGAGGTGCTCTCCACCTCCAAGTAGAACTACCCCCACTACCAGAAGATGTGCTACGGCGTGTACCTTGCCGCCAAGAAGCTGAGGTAGTACTTCCAGGAGCATACCATTACCGTGGTGAGCACGGCCCCCATCGGCGAGATCATGGGCTGCCGGGATGCCTCTGGCCGGGTGGCCAAGTGGGCCATTGAGCTAGCCGGCCACACGATCCTCTACGAGCCCCGCACCACCATCAAGTCCCAAGCGCTGGCCGACTTCCTCGTCGACTGGACTGAGACCCAGTACCTGCTGCCGGCGCCCGAGTCGACTCACTGGCGCATGCACTTCGACGGCTCCAAGATGTGCAACGGCTTGGGAGCCGGCATCGTGGTGTCCTCCCCCAAGAACGACCGACTGCGGTACGTACTCCAGATCCATTTCGCCGCCTCCAACAACATCGCCGAGTACGAAGCCCTCGTGCACGGTCTCCGGCTGGCCAGGGAGATTGGCATCCGGCGCATCCTCTGCTACGGCGACTCGGACATGGTGGTGCAGCAAGTTTCCGGCGACTGGGACGCCAAAGACGCCAACATGGCTAGCTACCGCTTCCTGGTCCAGCAACTCTCCGGCGGGTTCGACGGTTGCGAGTTCCTCCACATCCCACGCGCAGACAATGGAAGCAGCTGACGCCCTGGCCAAAGTGGGCTCCACCCGGCAAGCCATCCCATCTGGTGTCTCCCTCGAGCACCTCCGAAAGCCGTCCATCAAGCCGTCTCCCGAGTCGCAATCCATCTTCGTCCCGGATGACCCCAGCGCGCCCCCACCCGACCCTGGTGTTCCCAACCCAAGCTCGGGGGCTGCCGGTTTCGGCTCGGGGGCTGCCGGCTCCGGCTCGGGGGCTGCCGCCTCCAGCTCGGGGACTGCCGTCCCGGATCCCATCCCGGTGGCCGTCCTCACGGTGGTGACGGCGCCGTCCTGGGCTCAGCCGATCCTCGCCTTCTTGCAAGACGGTGACCTTCCCAGCGACGAGACCGAAGCCCGGCAAGTGCAGCGTCGAGCATCCGCCTACAACATCATCAACCATGAGCTCGTCAAACGCAGCACGACTGGCATGTTCCAACGCTGCGTCGAGCAGGACAAAGGGATCGAGATCCTCCTCGACATCCACCAGGGCAAGTGCGGGCACCACGCCGCCTCGAGGTCCTTGGTGGCCAAGGCTTTCTGCCATGGCTTCTACTGGCCCACGGCCCTGGAAGACGCCGAGCAGCTGGTCCTCAAGTGCGAGGGCTGCCAACGCTTCAGCAAACGCAGCCACCTGCCGGCTTCAGCCCTCCAAACCATCCCAATCACCTGGCCCTTTGTCGTCTGGGGGCTCGACATGGTGGGGCCCTTCAAGACCGCCCGAGGCGGCATGATGCATTTGCTGGTCGCCGTCAACAAGTTCACCAAGTGGATCGAGGCAAGGCCGATCAAGAAGCTCAACGGGCCCATGGCCGTCCGGTTCATCAAGGATATTGCGGTTCGCTACGGCGTGCCCCACAGCATCATCACGGACAACGGCACCAACTTCGCCAAGGGCGCGCTGGCCCACTACTGCTCTGCATCCGGCATCCAGCTCGACTTGGCCTCCGTCGCACATCCCCAGTCGAACGGCCAGGTCGAGCGAGCAAACGGCCTCATCCTAGCCGGCATCAAGCCGTGACTCGTCGAGTCGCTCGTGCGCTCACCCGGCAGCTGGCTCGATGAGCTGCCGGCCGTCCTCTGGAGTCTCCGGACGACGCCCAACCGCTCCACTGGGTTCACCCCGTTCTTCCTCGTCTACGGAGCCGAAGCGATTATCCCCACCGACGTCGAGTTCGACTCGCTCCGGGTGACCATGTACACAGAAGCCGAGTCAAAGGAGGCACGCGAAGACGGCGTCGACCTGCTCGAGGAGGCGCGCCTTCTGGCCCTCAGCCGGTCAGCCATCTACCAACAAGGCCTGCGCCACTACCACAGCAAGAAAATCAAGCCCCTCGCGTTCCGCGAGGGTGGCCTTGTGCTCCGGCTCGTCCAATGGACAGCCGGCCAACACAAACCGGCCTCCCCCTGGGAGGGCCCCTTCATCGTCAGCAAGGCTCTCTGCGACCGGAACGCGTACTACCTCATCGACGCGCAGAAGCCGAACAAGCGCAAGAGAGATGCAGCCGGCCCTGGAACGCGGAGCTCCTTCGTCCGTTTTACAGTTGAACTCATGCATGTATGTATCACCACCTTTTGGGTTTAATGAAAGCAGCAAGCCCCCCCGTTTTTGTTTCTCCCGCCGAGTCAGCGCAGCCGGCTCGGGGGCTTCCTTTTCCGTTTTTACTAAGCTCTGTGTCTATGCACTTCCCCGTTCTCGATTCTCCCACCGAGTCGGCGCAGCCGGCTCGGGGGCTCGGGGGCTAGCCGGCTAGACCGTGCCTCGTCATTTTTCCTTAGTCCATTCCACAGCGTACGAACCGCCAAAGCCCTCTCTTCGCCAGCCACAGCCGGCTCCCGGCTGTCCGGCCGGCAAGAGCTAAAGGCCGGAAGCATCGTCACGCAAGAATGGCTAAGAAGGAGGGCCCGGCTCGGCCAATCCGGTCCAACCCACCCTTTCTTACTTATTCACCGCACGACCGGCTGCGCGCCAGCCGACTTCGCCGCCTGCCGCCAGCCGGCCCAGTGGGTGTTTCGCTCGCGCTCAAACGTCCGAAAAAGCCTAAGTATTGTGCGTCCCCTCTCAAGGCCGAATCCCCGTCCTAGCCACAGTCCGCCACCCGGCTGTCCGGCTAGCGGGAAGGAAGCCCGGAGAAATGACAAACAAGAAAAGGCCCAAGGCCGAACAACAAACAGTGAAACGACATGCAAACTTTATATACAGCAAGGGCCCTCGGCCACAAGTTCATTACATGGAACTACACCCCCAGTGGGTGGACCTGCTACCTAACTAAGTTTGAGTACAGGAAAGATAAAAAGGAAAAAATAGGTCCTAAGCAGCGCCCGCGTCGGCTCCGGTCGGTGCCAACTCGGCTAAGGTGGGTTCGCCTACCGGGTTGGGTCCGGGGCTCTCCGGCCTGTTGGTCGTGGCGGCGTCATCCTGGCCGGTCTCGTCATCGGCGTAGGCCCCCGTCTCGGCCGAGCTGCCGTCCGGGTCGTTCAGCAGCAGGCCGAACTCGTCGGCGGGGAGCTCCTCGCCGTCCTTCGTCCGCTCCAGGACGAACTCGTCGTACGGAGCAAACGACGCCAGATAATTGGCCCGCCCGGCGATCCGCCACGCCCTCGCCGCCAAGTCGTCCTCTGCGCCGGCCCGCTGCGCCGCTAGGCGGTCGAGGTCCACGCCCGGATACCAGGACACGACGAAGCGCAGCGCCGTCTCCGCTCCGGCGCGGGCCACGGAGGCCCTCCACGCGCCGAGCCGCTCTACCCCGGCCTCCAGCCATCGCGCCAGCCGGGTGACGCTGTTCGGCACCACCGCACTCGGCCAGAGGCTGCTCGCCATGCCCATCCCGGCCTCGAACAGGCGGTGCATGTGCCCCTCCACGGCTCGAAGGCGGGCCTCGCAGGCAAAGACGATCTCCGAGTGGCTCCAGGCGGCGTAAACGTCGATCTCCGCCCCTGTCGCGCGCAGGTCCGCCCGGTGGGTATACACAGCCGCATCGGCCACCTCCTGCGTCTCCGGGAAGACTCCTAGCAAAGGAAGGAAACAAATCAGTCAAAGAAAGCAACTAGCCGGCTACGCCAGCCGGACCAAAGAAAAGATAGCACTTACGGGCGAAGGTCTCGTCGAGGTGCCGTGCCTCGCCCAGCATCCCGTTCTCCCGTATGGCCGACGCGCGAGCCTGGGCCTCGAGATTCTTCTTGAGCTGGGCGATCCTTCTGCCGGCATCCTCCAGCTCCTCGGCCACCTTGCCGTGCTCCTCCGCCAGCCGGCCCAGTTCCGCTTGGTGGGCATCTTCCGTCTTGGCCTTCTCGGCCACCAGCCGGTCCACCTCGGCCTGGAGCCGGTCACGGTCGACGATGGCGCGGTCGCGCCGCTCGCCGGCTTCGGCAAGCCGGCCTCGGAGGCCTAGCACCTCGGCCGCGTCGGCTGCGCGACAGGGTTCCCGGTCAGATGCCGGAAGCAAAGATTAGAAGAAAAAGACAGAGCTCTAAGATTTGACCCGGCTGCTCCGCAGTCCGGCCCGAATCTCGAGGGCTACACCCAGTGGGTGCGCTGGCGCGCCCCCACTGAAGGCATGCAAAGCGTACCTTGGACCCGGCGCAGCTCCTCCTCTTTGATGGCGAGCTGGGCCTTGGCCTCGCGGAACCGCTCCCGAAGCCGGTTGTACGCGCTGGCCCGCAGGTCGTACAGATGCTACGCGCAGACAGAAGATTAGAAGAATGCAAATACAAGCTATAAGATTCGACCCGGCTGCTCCGCAGCCCGGCCCGAACCTCGGGGGCTACACCCAGTGGGTGCGCTGGCGCGCCCCCACTGATTCAACAATCAAGGCAAGCAGAGAAGAAAAAACTCACCGCAATTGCCTGCTCCAGCCTCCGCGCCGCCTCCTGCTCTTCCTGGACGAAGGCCTGCAGGCGCTCGCTCCGACCACGAAGCTGCGAGCGCAAGGCATCCGCCGCGTCGTCCTCCCGGGTTCGCGGCCCGACCACAACCTCGTCGGAGCTCGCCCACAGTTGCTGCAACGCGGTCCCGGCGCCGGATCCGCTTCCACCCGGCCGCTCGGGGTTCGTGGCGGCTTGGGGCGGCATGACCACCAGGGTACCGGCGTCCCCGGTCGCGGCCTCCGGGGCCGGCGTCGGAGTCCGCCTCGCGCCTCTCTCCGCCGCCCTCGCCTCCTCCTGCCGGGTCGGCCCGGGGCGGCGTGTCCACGACGATATTCTCATCGATGTCCGATTCGCCGTTGGCCGGCTCCGACCGCCCTGCCGGCTCGCCCACTTCCTCCGGTTGTGGCTCGATGATCGTCACCGCCAGCGCCGAGTCCCTCTCCATCTCCGGCCAGGCCGGGTCCGCGGCGGTCCTGGCCCGCTTCGCGGAGGCCCTCTCCCATGCCCGGGCCGAGGCCTCCTCCATCTCCTTCTTGGCCTCCGCCTGGTCCCGCCAGGCAGCGCTCGTCGCCACGTCAAGATCCCGGCTGGACTGACGGGCCTCGAGGTCCTCCTCCACGGTCCGGTCCGGCTCGCGGTCGATGGCGCTGCTCCGGATCTTCCTCCAGACGGCCTCGCCCGCCGCGGCCTTTGTCGCCGCCACCGCCAAGTCAAGAGCCGACCTGTGCACAGCATGTTTATCACCACGAAGGCACAAACAAGAAACAAGCAAGAGATCAGAAAAAAGACAAGAGACACTTACCCAATGACCGTCGGGACCTCCCGCCTCTGCCCCATGGACGGGGCGAGCCGGCGCTTCTTCTTCACGACGGCCCTCTCGCGCGCCGGATCCGCCGCCGCCGGGCATTTCGCGGCCGGCCTCGTCTCCACCGCCTCCTTCCCATGCGGCCGGCTGACGGACGCCGCCGCGCGGGCCGGCCCGGCGCCGGCCGTTTTCCGTAGCCGTCTTGGGGGGTCGACGCTGCCGTCCTCCCCAGCCGAGGACGCTGCACCGTGGGCACCGGTCAAGGCCTCCTCGTCGTCATCCGGCGAGTCTCGCAGTAGATCTGGGGGCGGAGACTTACCCGCATTCCGCGACCCGCCGGCCGCGGTGTCGGCCAGGCGCGCTTCGACCCGTCATGATTCCGCTGGCTGGCGAACAGCTGCGGCCCCCCCGCGGCGTCAGGACACAAGAATAACGTCGAAGCGGCAAAAAATAAAGACCAGGGACTCACCGCCGGCGCCGGGTTCCCTCGGTGATAGGGCTCCTTCCCGAAGCTCCACCCCTCCTCCTTCAACCCGGCCTTGGAGATGAAGTTCACCCGCTGGGCGATCCCGGCCGGCGTCAGCTCCTTGGTCGACATCCGGGTCGGGTCGTGCCGGCCGCTCATGTCGCAGATCCGGTGTGCCCGGCGCTGCAGCGGCAGCACCCGGCGGGCGATGAAGGCCGCGATGAGGTCGACCGGCTTCAGCCCCTCGCGATCCGTCATCTCCCTGACCCGGCGGCAGATGTTCACCATCTCCTGCGGCGGCTTCTTGGGGCAGTAGCCCCAGTTCGGCTTCTCGAGCGGCGGCGCGTCGACGAAAGGCGGAAGGTTGATGACGTCCACCGCCGGGTCGGCGTTCCGGACGTAGAAGAACGTCGTCTGCCACTTTTTGGCCGAGTCCTCAAGCGGCAGCTTGGGAAACGGCCCGTTCGGCCGGCCGGTGACCACCGCTGCCCCACAGTCGGACATGACGCCGGCCGATGCCCCTGCTGCTTGAGGAAGAACATCTTGCCCCACAACTCCACATTCGACAGCATGCCGAGGTAGCCCTCGCAGAGCGTGGCGAAGCCGGCGACCTGCAGCACGGCGTTGGCGCCGAGGTGATGCGGCTACAGCCCGAAGAAGTCGAGGAAAGCGCGGAAGAAAAGACTCACGGGGAGGCCGAGCCCGCGCTCGAAATGAGAGTAGAAGACGATGTGCTCACCCTCCCGTGGCCGCGGCACCCTCTCCGGGCCGGGCGCGCGCGCGACGAGCGCCTCCGCCGGTGGCAGCCGCTTCGTACGGCGGATGTATCGAATGTTGGCCTCGGTCGTAATGGAGCCCTCCCAAGAGCCTTTCAGCAGCGCCATTGGAGGGCTCTACGGGCGTCGAGACGCGGCGATGAAGAGGAGGAGGAAGGGAGAGCTGCGCGCTGCGGGCCTCTGGTCGCGGTGCGCGGCGGCGGGCGCGAGCAAAGCACGCGGTGGCGGCACCTCGCTCGAGCGCGGTGGAAGAGAAGCAGAGGAGGAGCAGGAGGCGGGGGTGCATGCGTGAACGTTTCCGCCACACTCTCCCCTTCTCATTTATAACCACGAGAGAACGTGGGGGAGTGGGATCATTTGCGCCCATGATCCCCACTCCCCCGCACTGTGCGCGCGTGTTTCCCATACGCATTAACTGCACGGGGAAGTGCAACCGCCAAGGGTCACCGCAGTAAATCCCTCGCGCGCGGACCGAGGGCGCGTCGTGTTGGGCCCGGTCCGCAGTCACGTCCCGTCGCGTGCGTGGGCTGGCAGGCCTCGCCCGCCGCGGGGCAGCACGTGGCGGTCCGTCAAGCTGCGGCGGGCGTGAATCATCGTGCAAAGCAAGACTCGTCTGGCGGAGGTTTCCGTTTCCCGCCCAGGCCGGGGTGCCGTGACCCGGCTTCCGGAAGCCGGCCCCCAGTGGGTGTTCCCGGCGTCCGCTGCCGCGTTGCCGATGCGTGTACGGACGGAGCCGCCCAGCCGGACTCCAGCACGTCGTCAACAAACCGGCTCCACAGGGGGGTAAGCTGTGAAGGCCCTCCTGCCTGGAGCCGGCGAACCTTCACAGCTTCGGGGACTACTGTCGGGGAGATGATCCCCGGGTAGGCAACGGAGCCCAGATCTCCCTTCTTTTCAAAACATCGGGGCAGGACAAGTCCCTCAATCCGGCTGGCCTGCGCGCTGGCTCCCCAGCGCGAGCCGGCTCGGCATGGCGACCCGGCCCGGCTGGCTAGCCGCTAGAGGACAGCCGCCATGACAAGACCAGCATGGCGACAGCGCCCCCTCCTTGGCGCCGACCCACGCGGGCATGGCTACAACGCTCCCTGCGCCCCCGCCCGGGGCGGGCGGTGTCCGGGCGGCGCGATCCTGTTACTAGGCGGCGCCGACTGCCCTATGACGAACGACAAGACCTGCCACAGTGCAGCACTGCCGACCGAACCCGTGCCCGGCGGACCCGGCGCATCCGGCAGAACCGGCGCACCCGGCGGAACCAGCGGACCCGGCGACCCGGCGGCCCCCACTGCCGGTTCCCAGACGATGACACCAGGGCCCCGCGCCTGTGCATCTTTACCAATGTAACCCTGGGGGGTCGGGCTATAAGACCCCCCGGGAGGCCTCCATGTAGAGGGGTTGGACACTTGACACACACACACACACACACATAGCCAGGAGAAGGAGAGAGCTAGCTCTTCTTCCTCCTCCCATCAAACAGCTCCAGGAGCGCATTGTAACCACTCTGTGAGATCCATCTAGTAGATCCGGCAGGACTAGGGGTTTTACCTCCCTCGGAGGGCCCCGAACCTGGGTACATCGCGAGTCCCTCTCCGCTTGTCCCCAACCTCGCTTCCGGAACCCACCGGCGTCCTCCCGTAACCCCACCTTTTTAGCCATCTTATGGCATCTGCCGTGAGAATACCACGACATCAAATCTGTTAATAAGCTCTTGAAGTTGTATATCAATGACACCCAAAAACATACCAGCATGAAACCGATAGCAATTCATGGCATATTCACCCGTTGGTCTTCCTATGACGAGGAAGGTGTTTGCCTGCTTGGACTCTTGCCCTAACAGTTCCTGGCCGGCAAGCGTGCCTTGGCCCCGGCAAGCCATTGTACATCGTTAAGTCTCTTCCGGATGCGAAGGGCCTTTGCCTACTTGGAGTCGTACCATCATCGAGGTTATCCGTGTTACCTTTTTTAACTGGTGGGGTCCGACGAGGGTGGTGCATGGTAACTTCGCCGAATGGTCTTCGTCGGATACGCACGGACTTTCCCTGCCCAGACCTCTGATACTGCAGTCCCTAGCCTGCTCGCGCCAACGGAAGTGATTATCTTATCCAGCATCAAGTGGCTGGCAGCCCAGATGTACACGAACAGCCTCGACGACTCCACAAGGCCGTGACAATCACATACCCTGCTGAACGGCTGTACCGGACGCACGGGAGCCAGACAACCAAGCCACCAAAAATCCACAGTTCACATGAATAAGAGGTCTTGTACTACACAGGCAATGACAAAATCCCGGGCATCCAATCGAATACTGCAATACAACCAGAACATCACATTTCATATTCCTTACATGACATTTCGTTGTCTTTGAACAACAAAAACATTTAGCTAAATTTAGAGCCTGACGACGGCGGTTCCTGGGTCCCGGGTCGACGGGAGAGAAGTGGAAACACCGAGCAGGTCCCAGGGAACAAAACATCAGAGTGGGCTCGGATAGGAAGGACCAGCGCGCCGACCTCTCCGGAATCGGAGAGCCGCCCTCTAGAAGAGCCCAACGAAGCACCGTAGCAGCACTGTGTACATGCATTGACCCATCTACCCACATCTCCTTGATCTCCTAGACGGTTGATTCTGCCAAGATGCGCGTCCCAAGTTAATTGAGTTCCTTATCTTGTGTCTTCTGCATAATGTCTAGCTTCCCCTCCAGAAGCTCACCCCAAGAAACATGGATCGCATATCAGAAGGAAACCTCCGAAGACTTGGCGTCTATGGATGGCCGGATTGTGGGCGACCCCGTGTATCAGAAGGAAACCTCGGATGGGCCGCTCTCTACTCGTCGATGGAAGGCCAAGATGCGCGTCCCAAGTTAATTGAGTTCCTTCGGATGGGCCGCTCTCTACTCGTCGATGGAAGGCCGGATTGTGGGCGACCCCGTGTATCAGAAGGAAACCTCCGAAGACTTGGCGTCTCCTCCAAGGAATAATTGGCGTGGCTGGCATGTTTATCCCCTGATGGTAACCGACTATATGTAACCCTAGGACCCTCTGGTGTCTATATAAACCAGAGGGTTTAGTCCATAGAGGATCATCATATCCATTGCCTAGGGTTTAGCCCATCCGATCTCGAGGTAGATCAACTCTGTAACATTCATACAATCACATCAATACAATCTAGCAGGACGTAGGGTATTACCTCTTCGAGAGGGCCCAAACCTGGGTAAATCGCTGTCTCTACGTTCCCTTGTTACCCATTGATTCTTAGACCTACAGTTTGGATCCCCTACCCAAGATCTGCCGGTTTTGGTACCGACATTGGTGCTTTCATTGAGAGTTCCGCCGTGGGTCACCAAGGATCAATGGCTCGCCTTTTCATCAGCGATGGAATCCGCAGCGGGGACATCTTCGTCCCCGGACAGCTCTTCGCATTCGGCAGCATTGTGCTGCACGCCGATCCGGCCGGTCACCTTGATCAGGTCGACAGCTTCGCCCCTGAGCAGGAAATCAGGTTCGGCGGCCTTGAGTACGTCGCCGATGCTCGAGGCGATCTGGTCTTTACTGGGTTCTCGGCTTCACCCGAGGAGCCCACCAATCCCGAGGCCTTGACCTCGGATTCCCTCCCCGTCCCTATCCCCGGGCCGGGCCTTAGTTCGGATCCAACCCCAACGCCGGAAAACCAAGGGTCACCCTTGGCCGAACACATTCACAGTATCGGCGCGCCGGAGCTCGACTCCGACGGATGCCCGAACGTGAATCCGGTTGACCTCTCGTTTTTAAGCGAGATGTTAGATCGGATCCAGAGTATGACTATCGCGGATGGCGCGTCCTCGGACCAGGAGCAGGTTGGACAGGAGGCCAGCCGTGGGGAATTTTGCGTCCCACCCACCACCCACTTGGTAGCCACTGTCGAAGATTTAACCGACATGCTGGAGTATGCCTCCGAGGAGGCTAACGACATGGACGAGGATATCGACGTCCCGCCCTATACGGCTCCTTTCCTTGCCACTTCCAACACCGGAAAGTGGACCGCCACCTCCACCTACGATGTTTACATGGTCGACACCCCCAAAAAGGACGGCGACACGACTATGAAGGACGGCGACGGCCCAGCTAAGGAACCGCCCAAACGCCGACGACGGCAAGCCAGAGGGCGAGGAAAGGGCAAGGAAAACAACACAGACACAAACAGCACCAGAGAGAACGTCACTCCGGATAACATGGGGGAGCTCGGTGACAACACCCCCGAGCAGCACCATGACGCCCCTGAAGGGCATGAAGACCAGGGTGACCCCGAGGACCTCGAGGATTCCGAGGACAGTAATTACCTCCCTCCGTCCGAAGAGGAGGATAGCCTCGGACCCGAAGACTTCATCGTCCCAGAGCATCCCCTGGAGCAAGAGAAATTCAAGTGGCAACTCATCGCCACTGCCCGAAGCTTGAAGATGAAGCAACAACAGTTAAAAGCCGAACAAGATACACTCAACGACAGATGGACGATGGTCCTAGCTGCTGAAGAGGGCCTTGACGATCAACGTCAGGGTCAATACAAGAGTTATCCATGGCGGCGCCTACTCCCAGAATTTGAGGATGAGGCCCTAGAGCCCATGCCTCCCAGACGAACTTATGCAAGCCAGCCCGACCGCCCCCCTCGAGGGCAGGATAGACCGGTTGTGGAAGCCGAACTTCCGCCCGTGCCCCCTCGAGGACGGGACAGGGCGGCCGGGGAAGCCGAATACCCACCCGCACCTCCTCGCCGAGCAGGCAAAGACCCGATTCAACCGGACGACCGATACGATCTGCGCCGCGACCTGAACGCCAGAGGGATCCAGTCAAGATCCATCTATGGATCCACAAGACACGCGCCCGCTGGACGGGACGGATACCAAGCCTGGCGCGATAGGAACGACAGAGCTCGGGAACAGCACCGTGCCCGGATGACAACCGATCTTCGGCGCGATGTGGCCCGGGCCAGGGGCGCCGCACACCCAATGTGCTTCACCGACGAGGTGATGCAGCATCAGTTCCCCGAGGGGTTCAAACCCGTCAATATAGAATCCTACGATGGGACAACTGACCCAGCTGTGTGGATTGAGGATTTTCTCCTCCACATTCATATGGCCCGAGGAGATGACCTCCACGCCATTAAGTACTTACCATTGAAACTCAAGGGACCAGCAAGGCATTGGCTGAACAGCCTACCCGAAAACTCCATTGGGAGCTGGGAAGAGCTCGAGGATGCATTCCGAGCTAACTTTCAAGGCACTTATGTTCGGCGACCGGACGCCGATGACCTGAGCCATGTCATTCAGCAGCCCGGGGAGTCAGCTCGGCAATTCTGGAACCGGTTCTTGACCAAGAAGAACCAGATCGTCGACTGTCCGGATGCCGAAGCGATTGTGGCATTCAAACACAGTATCCGGGACGAGTGGCTCGCTCGCCAACTCGGCCAGGACAAGCCGAGAACAATGTCGGCCCTTACCTCCTTAATGACCCGCTTTTGCGCGGGTGAGGATAGCTGGTTAGCTCGTCGAAGCAACCACCCCGAAGACCCCGGAACTTCCGAGGTCCGGGACAGAAACGGGAAACCCCGGCGTAGTAGGAACAATAAGCGCCGGCACTCAAACAACGGCGGTGAAGCCGATGACGCAGCAGTAAACGCCGGATTCAGCGGCTCGAAATCGGGACCGCGGAAAAAACCATCTAAAGGGAACAGGGACGGCCCGTCTGCACTAGATAGAATATTGGATAGGCCCTGCTAGATTCACGGCACCCCAGACAAGCCCGCTAACCATACCAACCGTAACTGTTGGGTAATCAAACAGGCCGGCAAGGTCACAGCCGAAGAACAGGGCAAGGGCCCCCGCAGCGAGGATGACGACGAACCTCGCGGGCCAAACAATGGAGGCCAAAAGCAGTTCCCTCCAGAGGTCAAAACCGTGAACATGATTTACGTCACGCATATACCGAAGAAGGAGTGGAAATGCGCACTTCGGGATGTCTACACCTTAGAGCCGGTAGCCCCGAAATTCAACCCGTGGTCGGCTTGCCCGATCACTTTCGACCGTCGAGACCATCCGACCAGTATACAACATGGAGGAACGGCGGCTCTGGTGCTCGACCCCATTGTGGACGGATTTCACCTCACCAGAGTCCTTATGGACGGAGGCAGCAGTCTCAATCTGATTTACTCAGACACTGTGCGGAAAATGGGGATCGACCCGTCAAGGATCATACCCAGCAACACCACCTTTAAAGGTGTAATCCCAGGTGTCGAGGCACGCTGCTTGGGATCTGTGACATTGGAAGTAGTCTTCGGCTCACACGACAACTTCCGCAACGAGGACTTGATCTTTGATATTGTCCCCTTTCGCAGCGGTTACCACGCACTCCTCGGCTGGACCGCGTTCGCCCGCTTCAATGCCGTCCCACACTATGCATACCTGAAGCTCAAGATGCCAGGACCAAAGGGCGTTATTACCATCAACGGTAATACCGAGCGCTCGCTCCGAACAGAGGAACACACGGCCGCTCTAGCCGCTGAAGTCCAAGCCGCCGAAGAGGCATCGCAAGTCCAGTCTGCTGCCAAGACACCGAACGCACGCAAGCGCACCCGAGCTGCAGCCTCGGTCCCGGAGCACCCCCATGCTCACCCCAAATAGGAGTACGCGCCCCACAGCATGGCCCACCTAGTCGCGAAATACGTACCTCGAGTGCACAATTTCGCGCTCAAAATTCCATGGGCAGTTGTGGGGACACATGAAACAAAGACCAAGAGCCCGGTTCGACCGAGCAATGGCCAACAGATGTCTTCAAATCAACATCGACAACGGGCACCATCTAGGGCCCGATCAGCGTCAAACTGATATACCACGGCGACTTCTGAAAACCCTTCTCCAAGGGCTTGTCTACCGAACACATACAGTCGACAGCTTCGCTCACACGGAAGCTTCTTGAAGAGCAAAGGCGCAGACATGCAGCAGGGCGTAGTAGGGACGTCAAACCGCTCATGAAGGCCATGTGTAAACCTTTACTCTAACATATTTATTTCTTCAAAAGTATCTATCAAAGTTACTTCGGCAATCTGGATTGTACGGTTGGACGTGACATATTCAAAGGAAATAAAGACCAATTTTTTCTCTGGTACTCGTGCAGTCATTCGCGTTGCATATTCCTTTCCGCTTTTTAAGCCGAAGTAAACTATTACGATACATCCCTTTTTTGGTAACCGACTAATAGACCGGGGGCTCGAACATAAATCTTGCCTCAAAGTTTATCCCGGCACTTCTTTTTTACTTCATGTGCTCGGCGTCGCGGATATTGCACTATATGAATCAGTTCCGAATTGCGTCTTTGGTCAATAGTTGGGTTGCCCGGCTCCTGTGTTTACCCTCTTACGTTCCGCACTGTTCGGCTAAGAGGGTAAAGGGAGAACCACTACGATTGTACTTATAGCTAGCCTAGTTAAGTACCTCAGTGGAGAAAGCCGAAAACTGACTGTCCCAATAAGCGAGAACTGGTCGGCGATCCGATGACTCGTGTCAAGCTAGAATCGTTGGAGGTTAGTCCGTGTTAAACGAAGGGTTCTCTGTTACAGAAACCATGTGATGATGGTATTAAACCGCGGCTTGTCCGAATATCACAAACACTGGGGGCTCATCACCAGCCCCCACAGTCAAGCTCCTCTGGCTAAGTGAAAGCACTAAAACCGTATAGTCTGATTGCCTGGTTTTCCGTACATACAACCGCCTCCGGGCACCGAGACGTCGGCTAAGGGTTTAAGTATTACAAGAAAACACCCCATGCAGTATCTGCAAGGGAGCTGAAGCGGACGACTGGTAACTTTCAGTTTACAAACGGCCGCACAGGAGTCAAAATTAACATAAGCAGGCACTTTATTCACAGCCAAACAACTTGCATTACAATAAAATAAAAGTTTCACCTCCTTGGCTACAAGGAAACTAAATCTACTCATAGATTACATCTTTTGAGCACTGGGCCTCTACTGCCCGAGCACCATCCATCACGATGGGAAAGTATTGCTCGGGGCGCCTATGCTCCTTCCCTGGCGGTGGAGGTCCGGTGGCCATCTCGGCTGGCTTTATCTTCGGCCAATGTACCATTGTTTTGCCGAAGGCCATCCGAGCCACATCAATGCAGGTGGAGCACTTCCATGCGTCGATCCGGGAAGTGGCGTCGTACAACCTCTGCACCAGACCGAAGTAGCTGCTCGGCAGCGGCTCCAACGGCCATAGCTTGATGCAGAGGTCCTTCATCACCGGCTGCGCCATCCGATGCAGCTCCATCAACTGCTTCATTTGGTTGTTGAGGAGGGGAGGGTGTTCGGGCACTTGAAATTGCGCCCAGAATAACCTCTGCTCGGCCCGACCCTCCTGGGTGGCGAAAAACCTCGCCGCATCAGCCGCACTCTTCGGGAGGTCCGCAAAGGCGCCTGCGGAACGCCACACCCGCGTGAGCAAAGCGAACCTGTTACCACCAAAGACACTCTGCAGCAAATATGGCTTACCATCCGCAATGAGCTTCACTTGGCGGAGTTCTTCCTGGTAGCCGCGCGCCTCTGTCCGCGCTTCCTTGACCACCGACCCCAATGAGGTTAGCTCGGCGGCCTGCTCTTTATTCTTCTGCTCGAGAGCCTCACACTTTGTGACGGCATCCGTGAGCTCTTGTTGCACTTCCGCCACTCTGGCTTCGTGCTTCTGACTAGCAGTTTTCATCAAAGTCAGTTCGGCAGCCGCTTGTTCGGCTGCCGACCTCTGCTCCGCCGCTTCTCTCTGAGCCATCCTCAGCGCGGCCTTGAGGTTCTCGACCTCCACGGCGGCAGCTGTAGTCATACCAGTTGATTCTGTTTAGGCTAATTTAAACCTTAAACAAAAATGCAACGGCCGTAAGTAAATACTGCAGTCCGGACTTACCTTGCGCCTCGTCGAACCTCTTGTTCACCAGGCTGAGGTCGTCCTCGGAGCTTTTGAGCTTCCGGTTCAGCTCGGCCAACTCCTCGGCGTTGGCAGCTGCTGCCGAAGACGACGCCTGCGCATCACTCTACGCACATTAGTATCCGGGATATTGATTTTTGATCCTCTGACTGGCTTTGATCCAGCCAGCCAGAGTCTCGGGGGCTACTGTGTATGAGGCTATACATTTATACAAAATAAATTCTTTAAGGGAAAACATTACTTGGCTCACCTTGAAGCCTGTGAGAAGGCCATTAAAGGCCTCCTTCAGTCCGTTATCCACGGACCGAAGACATTGCAACACTGCGCCCATAAGGACACGGTGCTCCTCAGCAATAGGGGAGCTGGTTAAAGCATCCTCCATTTCGTCCGGCCACCCAGTTGACGCCCGCTCTGGGGCGGGCGGGGGTGGCGGACGCACTTCGGCTTCTTCCCTCTCGAAGACCGGAGTGCCCGACTCCGGCCGCTTGGACGACTCCGGAGCCGCCCTCGGAGAGAGCTCGGATCGTCCGGGCTCCTCCTCTTTGTCTGCCGGAGGGGTCCTTCCCTCCTGGTCTTCGGCGGCCGAGGTATTTGCCTCGGCCATGATGGTGTCGCCCCCCCTGTGTGCGGCACGGGAGGGGTCCTCCTTGATAGGACCTCCTCGGGCTCCTCGACGATTGGGGGAGGTGAGGCGCGCGATTCGGTCCCACTCTCCGCCAGCGCAGCCGGTGGAGAGTCCTCCTCCGAGACTCGGTCGGTGGGGAGGTCGCGCATCGGGCTGCGATGTCAGAAGTGAAGAGGCGATCAATACCAAATCTAGCTCGGCCGTTGACACTCGAACGGATATCAGAACGCGTACCTTTGGGCCCGCGGCTTGGCCCTGGGGATCCTCTGAGGAACCTCTTCGGAGGCCTCGGAGTCCTCGGCAGCAGCCGAGCTATCGCCGGACAAGGCCACCTTGGCCTTGCACGGTCTTTTGGGGGCGGGTTGAGGCAGCTCCTCCTCGACGTCTTCAGACGCCGCCCTTTTCCCTGTTCGGGAGGAATCATCTTCCTCCCCTTCTCCCTGCTCCTTCTCCTCCTCCTGTGCGGAGGGAGCATGGGTGTCCTCGGATCTAGTGTCCGGGGGTCCTCGGGAACGGAGGCCCTCTCTGGCCTCCTTCTTCTGATCCTTCTTCTTTTCCTTCCTCTCCGGCACCTCGTATGGCTCAACGGCCAACATGTCCGTCAGTAGGGGTGTCCTAGGCCCCTCTGGCAGCGGCGCCGGACTGTTGATCCGCTCGGCCTTCTTTAGCCAGTTCTGCGGGTGGAAGGTGAAAAGGCTAAGTACCTTATCAAAAGGGAACAGTTCGGGTATAAGTACAAACTTAGTCATACCTCCCGTGGGGGATTTGCGGCGTCGAGTCCGATGTCTTCCTCCTCGGCCAGCTAGTCCTTCTGCGGCTTGAACAGCGCCCTCCACAGCTGAGCGTGGGAGGTGCGGAAGAAGTTGCGCATGGTGGCCGGGTCTTCGGACTTATAGGCCCACATGGGGGAGGCCCTGTCCTGGCATGGGAGGATTCGGCGGCCGAGCATGATCTGGATCACGTTGGGCAGCTCGACGCCTTGCTCTATCATCTTGGTGATCCGACTCTGTAGCTGCGCCACCTCTTTGTTCACCCCCCAGTCGAGGCCCTTCTTGGTCCATGAGACCAGCCTCGTAGGGGGTCCGGATCGGAAGGCCGGAATCGCCCCCCAATCCGCGCTCCTTGGCTCGGTGATGTAGAACCATTCCTTCTGCCAGACCTTGACGGTCTCGATGAAGGTGCCCTCTGGCCACTCCACTCGGGGGAGCTTGCTGACCATCGCACCCCCGGAGTCCGCCTGCTGGCCGTCGACGATCTTCGGCTTGATATTGAAGATCTTCAGCCACAGGCCGAAGTGTGGCCGGATCCGAAGAAAGGCCTCGCAGATGATGATGAAGGCTGAGATATGGAGGAAGGAGTTCGGCGCGAGGTCGTGGAAATCAAGTCCGTAGAAAAACATGAGGCCCCTGACGAAGGGGTGGAGGGGAAAGCCCAGACCTCGAATGAAGTGGGGCAGGAATACCACCCTCTCACCCTGCCGCGGCATGGGGACGACTTGGCCGGCCTCTGGGGCTCGGTGGGCGACGTTGGCGGGGAGATAGCCCGCGCCCTTCAGCTCCAGGATGGCACTCTCAGTAACGACGAACGCCTCCCACTTGCCTTTGGACCCGGAGCCCGCCATTGCTAGAAACGGGCAGCCAGAAAGGTTCCTGGAAAGGAGGGTGGATCTGGGCGCTAGAGCTCAAAGCATGGGGAAGGCGGTGGCGAAGGCGGAGATGAGAACGTGCGAAGGAAACAGAGGCCGTTCCCCTTTTATGGGCTGTAAGATCCACGGCCCCTTTACTGCGCCGCAGTCCTCGCCATTTCCCCATATAACCGTGCCATCATGCGTGCGTGGAGCGGGGCAGATTATTATCATATCCCTTAAAACCAGGGCACGATCTCCATATCGATGGGACGTGCCAATGAAAAAACTGCCTCGAACCGCGAATCGAGTTTTTCATAAAACAACTCATGGTCGTGGTGCGTTGTGACCCTTTGGTAAAAAGTTGTCAGATGGGGGTACTGTTCATACCGAGGTGACTGGCCTTCAAGGCTAAGTTGTCAAAACCCCTTGGCGACCGAAGTATATTTCGGGGCGGGTGCGGCCAGGCAACACATAAAGACTCGACTCAGAGGAGATGCACGCCGGTCATTAATACCACAGAAGGAAGGGAACTGGTCCACAAAGTCGATGGTGTTCGGCGTCTACCTCGGCTTCGAAGACTAGTTCAGGGGCTACTGAGGGTGTCCCGGACTAGGGGGTACTCGGGCTGCCGGCCTATCTCTCGTAGGCCGGGCTGGTGGGCTGCTCTATACTCGTCGATGGAAGGCCGGATTGTGGGCGACCCCGTGTATCAGAAGGAAACCTCCGAAGACTTGGCGTCTCCTCCAAGGAATAATTGGCGTGGCTGGCATGTTTATCCCCTGATGGTAACCAACTATATGTAACCCTAGGACCCTCTGGTGTCTATATAAACCAGAGGGTTTAGTCTGTAGAGGATCATCATATCCATTGCCTAGGGTTTAGCCCATCCGATCTCGAGGTAGATCAACTCTGTAACATTCATACAATCACATCAATACAATCTAGCAGGACGTAGGGTATTACCTCTTCGAGAGGGCCCGAACCTGGGTAAATCACTATCTCTACGTTCCCTGTTACCCATTGATTCTTAGACCTACAGTTTGGATCCCCTACCCGAGATCTGCCGGTTTTGGTACCGACAATGGGTAGAACAGACTGCAAGCCAGGCAACGGCGCAAGGAGGACCAACACAAACAACACCACCAGCAACGAAGAAGGCCAAGACGCAAATCTCAACCGAGGAAAATGAAGGCGAGCTGCAGCACCGACAACGAACCTCAGCGAAGCAACCCCTGCAAAACGAAGGAAGGTATGCACATTTGCGTGTGGCATGCAATGAAAGGCATAAACGGGGTACGCCAATATGATAGGACGTCCGAGCGCAGGACGCGTTTTTAACGAGTGCATACCAACCGACGTTGCACGTCCCATCCCACGCTAAACAAGCTGGGCACAACAAGGGCAACGGATTGAAAAAAAAGCAACACATGCCGAGCAGACACCTCCGTCCACAGCCGGGCGCACGATCATGGCCGTCTCACGTGCTAAAAAACCCAAGCGTACCCATGTGGTCGGCTCGCATGCTCGAAACAGCAAAACACACGCGCGTGGTCGGCTACTGCAAACGTCGCACAACCGACCGCCAGGGCCAAAAACCACTGACGGCTTGACCGACCCCACCTGGCGCGAACGAACCAGCCCGGAAGGGTCCGAAGACACTGACAAGTGGGTCTGGTCCTGCTTGGCAACCCGAAAGAGGGCTTACACAGCGCCGGCCGGCAACACACGATGACTGTGGCCCCTGGGGCGCCCGCGGTCCACCTGTCAAGGACCCCCGAGGAAGGTCACCCAGGTGTGCACCACCCGGGGGCAGCATTTGACCGGCCAGATGCATGTCCTTCTGGCCAGCCAGATGCACGTCCTTCTGGATGGCGAGACGCACATCCTTCTGGCCGGCTCATCGCACAGTCGGCCCATGCGGGCGTTGGACCAAATGGCCCATCGCGAAGCCTGGTGTGACCTAACCTCCTTAATAGCCGCGAAGGGCATGGGAAACCCTCAAGTCGGCGCACCACACGCACGACTGTAGCAACCTAACCAGCCCGGCGCGGGTGGAAGACACTGACAAGCGGGCCTGGCTAGCCTGACCCGCGCGGGGTAGCGCGCAAGGTCTCACTCGCGGTGTTATGTTATGATCCAAATTCAAGTATACAGAGAAAGGCTAACTTCTGACGAGCGAGCGAAGCGAGGCTCGTCGCCGGGAGGCTTGGGCCGAAGCGGAGGGGCGAAGCCCCCCCACGGTACGGATCAGTATTGACCTAGGTCACCTGTGTTATATATATCCTTTGTAAGCCGCCGCACGGGATGAGTTGATCAGTTGTAAAATCCCCGGCGTTTGTAACCTCCCCCGATATAGTGGAGATTTGCTGGCTGGCGCCCGTGGTTTTTCCCCTTCGTGTTGGAGGGGTTTTCCACATTAAATCTCGTGTCTCCTGCTTGTTTTCGTTCTTTGTCGTGTTGATTTGCCTATCGTATCTCTAACACGCGGGGGCGCCCGACACTGCCCAATGACGGTAGCCCCGGGCGCCCTGGGCGGTCCACCCATCATGGACCCCCCAGTCGGGTCACCTAGGCGCAAGCGGTCCAGGTAGAACGGACGGCTCGCATCGCCCCCGAGAGGTCCTCATGGCAAGCCACCCAAGAACGGACCTCTGGAGGGCCTCACATGACGGTAGCCCGGCCACACCCGTGGCCCACTTGCCATGAACGCACCAGACGGGTCGGGTCGACTGGGCGCGCAACATCTGCTGCAGAGCTCGATTGCGGGCGTGCACGACGCCGCCCAATGACGTTGGCCCCGGGCACGCTGGACGGTCCACCCGTCATGGACCTTCCAGCTGGGTCGCCCGGGTCCAAATCGTCCAAGCAGATCGGACGACCCGGAGCGCCCCTGAGAGGCTCCTGTCGCAAGCCAGCCGGCAATAGACGGCCAAGAGATGCTCTTGCCCGTGAGGATCCCAGAGAGATGGCTACTCCATCATCCTTTATAGGAGTAATACTAGGTAGTGGAATTTTTTTACCCAACTAGTATAACATTTTATAGTTAACATTATTACGTATTAAAATGGGCATTACTCCTTTCTTTCTGGTTTATCGGTCTTATTTCAAAAATATTGTCAACCAAGGAAAATGGTTAGTGAGGGAACAAATTTCATAGTTTACAAAACTACCCAATTAACGTGCCCGTTTTCCATAAAAAGATAGTATTTGTTTGTCGATGCTTTAATATGCATTAACTCCAACACATGCATGCACGGCCACCAAATGAGATTACATGGACGGGGCAGTTTCCTTCTAATCCATGCAACAATTTAATGTGCCTCAATATATCTGCGAGTGAGGGGGAGGAATAAAAGTCGGATGGACAAACCTAAAGAAAAGATAACCCCATCAAATCGGGAATGAGGGAGTAGTTTTTCCTGGCAAAAAAGAATCTAGATCTATTATAAAAGTTCACCACTAGTACAAAGCATCCCAACATGATAAAAAGTACACCAAGGTCCCTAGGCCATCGAACGACCACTACTGCCACCAGAACAAGCCTTCGATGCTCCGTTGTTGCCGCTCCCCTACTGAAGTCGATAAGAGTCGGGAAATCTTCGTGCATGTGCCCCTAAGGTCCAGCGCCTTTGAGCCGCAGTCGTCGCTATTGAACCCTTGAATCGATCTAAAGCGCATGGCACCATATTGCTGTCGTCGTGAACGTGGGGCGAGAAACCCTAACCTTGGCGCTCCGAGGAGACGGCAAGAATCTACACCAGTGCTCCGTCGAATCTATTCTAATGGATGAATTCAAGGAGGTCGGAGCCCAGAAGACCAACTCGAAGGTGAAACACCGCTGTTTGTGCAATATCTTGCCCCCTTGGGTTTTGGAGATGGTTGCCAGAAACAGTCATGGACTGATTTGTTTGCTAGTGCACACAGAGAGAAATAGTCCATGGAGATCCGAGAAGAATGCCATGTTCTGTCTTGAAGTTTGAAGGACTTCACCGAAGGATATCTGCGTTGCAGAAATGGAAGAGATACATTTTCTTGGAGAAATGATACTGAGAAGATTGTGAGAAGGAATTGACACTTAAAATTATTGCTGACGCAAAGCAATTTCCATTCGGCGCGTCCGAAGAAGAATGAGTGCAGTCGAGAAGTTTGAAGGCGAAGCGAAGACGTAGCATTTGTTTCGTTGTTCTTCTTTCTATTATTTGAGTCATAGGATCACCATACTATTAAGAGGGTATAGGTTCTCGAAGCTTAGGTCCACTGTGATGCTTAGCCAAAACTTATGAAAGACTGAGAGAAATCTCTTTGTATTCCGAATAAATACTTGCCAGCAAGAGACACAGTTCTTCTTCACTGCGAGAGATTTGATTCGGACCGAGGAGTTAACATTACGTGCTTCGCAAGTAATGTTACTGTTGTGCTCAAAATCCGACTGTTGGAAACGTGTTTTTTGGCCATTGGCTGGACCGCGTGTCCTAAATAGTCATTTCCCATCAGGGAAGACTGTGACTATAAATAGCCACCCCGCTCCAACATTGATCGTTAGTTGCTCTGCTTGAGATTCTAAGAAGATTGATTGAGCATCGCTCTCGAGAGATTTGAGTTTAAGATCCACTGAAAGAAAATCAAGAACCGAAACTTAGACAGTGGTTGAGCGTCACTGTAGATCTGAGTTAAAGTTCTTGTACCTATTACTCTTGAGAGTTGCACACTCTCTAGATAGATAGGTCTCCGCTTGAGTGTCGTAGAGTAATTGTCTTTACCAAGCAAAGCCTTCAGCAACTAAGAGTAATTGTGGTTTGCGAGGAAGTCTGTCGAAGGTTTGGAGATCACCGACAAGTATCTCCCCCGAGAGAATTCAACTGATGTCTGATAAGCTTTTAGTTGAAGGAAAATAGGACGGACAGAGGTCTACTCCTGTGTTCAATCACAAGTCCCTGCAACCAGATGTAGCTCTTTTGTAGAAGAGTGAACTAGTCTACCAAATCTCCTATCGCCATCGAGAACCACTAGTTCATTCTACTCTACTGCAATACTTTTAGTAGTTTACTTTCAGTGCTCTATGTACCGACTGATATCCTTGATCATGTATCTGTAGTGTACTTGTTTTAGTCTCGTTTATTTTCTCTGTTGTGTGAGCTATTCATTCACTCGTATTTCCTTTCGTGGTTAGCATATTTTGTTTTGTCCTCATTTATTGTTCGGTCATCTATGTTATTTATCCTGATATCTTGTTGTTCCACCATCGTCATAGTGAAAGTCTTGTGCTACTATACTCAGAAGATCATCATATCTTTTCCTGAAACACTACAAAAAAAAGACACATCCATGACATTATGGCCCGAACGAAAAGTTTTTCTGTCATGGTTGTGACACTTCTATGACAATAATTGTGACCAAAATATGTATCATCATAGATGTGGTGGGCTCCTACTTATATGACAAAAAATTATGACAGAAAATGGGCTTTTTGTCCTGGGCGGGCCGGAGACGCACCCACATGACATTCTTTGGGCCGTCCATGACGTAAAAAATCGTGGTAGAAGTGAGGGCGAGGACATTTTCGGGGAGTTCCCGGTTACGGTGGGTGGTCGGGCCGAGCGATGCAGTGTGGTTTTGCACGTTTCTCTCTCGTACGCACGCGTGTGTGCGAGGTGCTCGCTAACTGAACCCGAGCAAGGTGTGTGTTCGCTTACTGAACCCGAGCGATCGATCGCCCTTGCACTACGTACTGAACACGAGCGATCGATCCCTCGCACTACGTACTGAACCCGATCGATCCCTTCGCTGCTAACTGAACCCGAGCGATCCCTTTACTGCTAACTGAACCCAAGCAATCCCTTCGCTGCTAACTGAACCCGATTGATCCTTCTCGCTGCTTACTGAAGCCGATTGAGCCCCTGTGCGAGACGTAACCAGTCGGTGCTGGGTTGCCCCTCGATGAACAGTGCCCGTTGCTGCCACGCGCGCAATACACGTAGAACAAGTCGAGACTTGCATCGATCGAGCCGGTTGGTTGGTTGTGGATGAACAGTTCCTGTTGCTGCCGCCCGTTCGTACGCCCCACCCCAGCCGGTGGGGGTTGGATGAACAGGACCCCGGCCGTGTAGGCGGTTGGCGCTGGATGAACAGGACAACGAGGAGGCCGTGCCGCGGTACGCCATACCCCAGCCGGTTGGGGGTGGATGAACAGTAGCCGGTGGAGGCTGGATGAACAGGACCCCCGTGGAGGGTGGATGAATAGTAGCCGGTGGAGGCTGGAGGAAGTCGACTGTGGATGAACAGTAGCCCGTGGAGTCCCATTTTGCGGTACGCCACACCCCTCCCGATGAACAGGACTCCGTTTCGACCGTAGGCAGTTGGGTAGAAGTCCGTTTCCTCTGTTTTGTGGTACGCCAGACCCCTCCCGATCAACAGGACCCCGTTTCGACCGTAGGCGGTTGAACAGAAGTCCGTTTCCTCCGTTTTGCGGTACGCCAGACCCCTAGCCGATGAATAGGACCCCGTTTCGACCGTAGGCAGTCGAACAGAAGGCCATTTCCTCCGTTTTGCGGTACGCTAGACCCCGAGTCGATGAACAAGACCCCGTTTCGGCTGTTCCGTCCAAGCAGGTTGGCACCCGATGAACAGGACGCGTTCCGACCCAGTCGCTTGACTCCCGACGCTGTTTCCTCCGTTCTGACCCAGCCGGTTGGCTGCCGATGAACAGGAGGCCGTTGCTGCCATCTGTTGCCTCTCTCCATGTACACGAGCCCTGGCCGTACGTCTGCGCATGTACACGTTCGAGACCCGCTCGTATATGTACGTACTTCGCCGTATTTTTTGCCGTGTGGCTGTACGTACATGTACACGATTTCGACGGGGCTACCTGAACTGCTATGTCGGGGGCTCTACTATGACACGTGCCGCTCATTACACGGCCACATTTCATCGTGGCAGAGAGACCGATCGACCAGTATTTACGAACACGCTTGCGACCAGACAGATAACAATACATATGCTTCGACCTGGTGGGTCCCAGCTGCCTGGGGGATAAGGAGGCACTTCCTTGCGTGCGAAGATATAGTTGGTGGGTCGCAGCTGTCATGGGGAGGAATCATTTTTTTGTGCAATAAGGAGGCACTTCCTTGCGTGCGAAGATGTAGCTGGTGGGTCCCAGCTGTCAGGGGGAGAAAACTATTTTTCCAGTGTAATAAGGAGGCACTTTCCTTGCGTGCGACCATGGACCTCGTGGGTCTGATAACCCACGATTATAGGGGATCAATTGTAGCTTTTTTGATAAATAAGAGTGTCGAACCCAACAAGGAGCTAAAGGTAGAATTAATATTCCCTTCAAGTTCTATCGACCACCAATACAACTCTACGCGCACTTACCGTTCGCTTTACCTAGAACAAGTATGAAACTATTTTGCGGGTGTAAGGATAAGACTAGAAGTACTTAACGAGAATAAAACTAGGAGTAATTTGCGAGATAATAAAAGTTAGTTGTTTAGTAGAAAGCTTTTTGTAACACAAGAGAAAGATTTGTCCATAGGCAATCGATAACTATACCGGTAATCATTATTGCAATTTTATATGAGGGAGAGGCATGAGCTAACATACTTTCCGTACTTGGATCATATGCACTTATGATTGGAACTCTAGCAAGCATCCGCAACTACCAAAGATCATTAAGGTAAAACCCAACCATAGCATTAAGTAACAAGTCCCCTTTACTCCCATACGCAACAACCCCCTTACTCGGGTGTAAGCTTCTGTCACTCTAGCCGCCCACTATAAGAGAATTATGAACATATTGCAAACCCTATAGCGGGAATCCCTCACACTTGCGCGACATGGAGGGCACCATAGGACATCACCAAAATAAAACATACAACTCAAACCAATCACGATCATCAATCAAGCCATAGGACAAAACGGATCTACTCAAACATCATAGGATGGCAACACATCATTGGATAATAATATGTAGCATTAAGCACCATGTTTAAGTAGATATTACAGTGGAGAGAAGAGGTGTTACACTGCTGCATAGAGGGGGAGAGAGTTGGTGTTGACGGCGGCGAAGTTGTTGGTGTAGATCGTCGTCACGATGATTGCCCCGGCGGCGTTCCGGCGCCACCGGGAGAGAGGGGGAGAGAGCCCCCTCCTTCTTCTTCTTGCTTGGCCTCCCCCTAGATGGGAGGAGGTTTTCCCCTCTGGTCCTTGGCCTCCATGGCTCCCGGAGGGGCGGGAGCCCCTCCGAGATTGGATCTCTCTCTGTGTTCTCTTCTGTTTCGCGCTCCTGTTTTCTGGCCCTTCACCATTTCTTAAATTCCCGGAGATCCGTAACTCCGATCGGGCTGAAATTTTGACACGATTTTTTTCCCGATATTATCTTTCTTGTGGCGAAAGAAGGGTGTCAACCGACTTACAGTGTGCCCACGAGGCACCACCGCGCGACCAGGGGGCGGCGCGCCAAGGTGGCTTGTGGAGGCTGTGGGCCTCCGTTTGCATTGATTCCACCTCCCAAAAATCACATATATTCCAAAATAATTCTCCGTAAAATTTTATTGCATTTGGACTTCGTTTGATATGGATTTTCTATGAAACAAAAAACAAGCAGAAAACAGGAACTGGCACTGGGCACTGGATCAGTATGTTAGTCCCAAAAATAATATAAAAAATTGCCAAAAACATGTGGAAATTGTAGGATAATGGCATGAAACAATCAAAAATTATAGATACGATGGAGACGTATCAGCATCCCCAAGCTTAATTCCTGCTCGTCCTCGAGTAGGTAAATGATAAAAAAGATAATTTTTGATGTGGAATGCTACCTAGCATAATCTTGATCATATAATCTAATCATGGCATGAATATTAAGACACGAGTGATTCAAAGCAATAGTCTATAATTTGACATAAATACATCAATTCTCAGGCATACCAACAAACAATCATGTCTTTCAAAATAAAAATGCTAAAGAACGCTATCCCAAGCCTGTTATGCTCAATCATTGATCCAGTCATGATACACACTTAATATTAGCTACATCCAATGCACAAGTATGATAATAGTGCTCTCCAGTTGGTGCTTTATAAGAGAAGATGGAGACGCAAAATAAAAAATAAAAATTGCATAAAAGTAAAATAGATAGGCCCTTCGTAGAGGGAAGCAGAGATTTGAAGAGGTGCCAGAGCTCAAAGCTTAAATTAGAGAGATAAAATTATTTTGAGAGGCATGCTTTTTCTGTCAACGCTACGACCGAAAGTTCCCAATATCTTCCATGCTAGACACATTATAGGCGGTTCCCAAACAGAAAATAAAATTCATTTCCTTTCTACCATTCTTTCACAATCCATGGCTAGCCGTATCCACGTGTGCCTTCCATACCAACACTTTCCAAGGAATTTTGTTATTATTATTTTTGATTCATTGTGGGACTGGTCATCCCTATTACCTGCCACTCTCTCGTGCAAAGACAAGTGAATAAACACTCATCTTGAGAATAACCCGCCTAGCATGAAAGATATTGGCCACCCCCTGCCGCCACATGAGCTGTACGGGAACATAAAACATAAATTTATTTTGAATAATTAGAGTTGGCACATGCAAATTTACTTGGAACGGCATGGAAATACCACATATAGGTAGGTATGGTGGACTCATTTGGCACAACTTTAGGTTTAAGGAGTTGGATGCACAAGCAGCATTCCCGCTTAGTACAAGTGAAGGCTAGCAAATAGATTGAGAAGCGACCAACCAAAAAATGAAAACGTTCATAAACATGCATTGAACATAACTAACACTGAATAATGCACCATAAGTAGGATGTAACTTCGTTGCATAACTTCGTTGCATAAGGCTTCGGGAAATCACAAACCTTAACACCAATATTCTTACTAAACCACAGTCATTCACTAGTACCTCCCATATATTATCATCTCTATGTCACAAAACTATTGCAAGGAATCAAACATATCATATTCAATGACCTACAAGTTTTATGTAGGATTTTATGACTAACCATGTGAATGGCCAATTCCTGTTGACTCTCTAAACAAATATAAGTGAAGCATGAGAGTTTAATTCTTTCTACAAAAGACTTGCCCACGCTCTAACAAGTATAAGTGAAGCAAAAGAGCATTCTACAAATAACGGGTTTCCTATGTGTAGAGAAACAGGCATCCAAACTTCAAATGATATAAGTGAAGCACATGAAGCATTCTATAAAGCCATACTCAAAAGATATAAGTGAAGTGCAAAGAGCATTCTATAAATCAACCAAGGACTATCTCGTACCATCATGGTGCATTACTAAAAAAAAGCACATGATGCTCCAAGAATTTACGCATATCATGTGAACAAAACAAAAACCGAGACATTCCGATAATTGTCGAATAAAGATGGGATGCCTTCCGGGGCATCCCCAAGCTTAGACGCTTGAGTCTCCTTGAATATTTACTTGGGGTGCCTTGGGCATCCCCAAGCTTGAGCTCTTGCCTCTCCTCATTCTTCTCATATCAATATCTCCTCGATCTTCGAACACTTCATCCACACAAAACTTAACCGAACTTTTTATTAGAAGGGTTAGTACATATAACATCAAATCCCATCATGTCCTGCTCTAACATTATTGTATAGTTATAATCAAACATTACCCACTGTATGTATCACAATTCTATGGCTCCCAAGTCAATGGGGCTCAACAAGATTTCAAACATAAGCAAATAACGAAGCTATAACAGCAATCTGTGAAAACATGACAGACTGTAAAGATGCAGATGGTACATATACTTCTGTAGCTCAAAAATTTCTGAAAAATTAGGACAAAATAAATAATTTGCGTAGTATTACCATGTAAAAATTTCATAATTTTTTCATGTTCCAGTAAAAAAATGTAAATTCACGCACTACAGCAAAAGTTTCTGTTTTTGCACTGCACATACCGAACAAGCAATTTAAACATCCTAACGGTAAATCTTGGCACATTATTTTTATAATACAACGGATTTGTACAAGGGGATAATTATTTTTGTTGAAAAGTTTCTATAATTCAAGATTCATAAAGTTTCCATGGGCATGAACAAAGTTCAAGGCATGCTCCCGCTTCCACGGTGCTCGTCTTTCTTACTTTCACTTTTCTTTTTGTAAAGTTTTTAGGTTCCCCTCTATATTTTTTGTTTTAAAACTTTTTAGAAGCACACAACAGAAATAAATGACTCTCTAAAACTTCCGGGTTGTCTCCCAGGCAGCGCTTTCTTTAAATCCATTAAGGTAGGCATAAAGTGCTCAAGTAATTGATCCACCCGGATCCTAAGGTATATCAAAGCCAATTTTAATTAACAATGATTTGTATTTTAGTAGTGAGCACAAAGCAATATATATCATGCAATGACGAAGTCTAACTCTCTTCCTATGCATTGGCATGTCATAAAAGAACAATTCATGCACACATAATAAAGGCCGATACATAGCATAAGCAGTTTCTTGCAATTTTATTGTATTGGAAACATAGAGAGGCGGAGATGTAGTTCCTCTCTCATAATAATTGCAAGTAGGAGCAGTAAGCACATGCATATTATACTCATGAAAATCATCATGTGCAATAGTAAAACACAACCCATCAATATAATCCTTAATAAGCGCAAACTTCTCCGATATAGTGTAGTTGGGAGAATTCAAAAAGATAATAGGACTATCATGAGTGGGTGCAATAGCAACAATTTCATGTTTAACATAAGGAACTATAGCAAGTTCATCTCCATAAGCATAATTCAAATTGGCATCATGGCCACAAGCATAGCAAGCATCAATTTCATCAAAAAGGGATATTTCAAACGAATCCAAGGGATCATAGCAATTATCATAGCATTCATCCTTCGGTAAGCACGAAGGGAATTTAAACAATGTATGAGTTGAAGAGTTACTCTCATTAGAAGGTGGGCACGTGTAGCTAATCCGCTCTTCCTCCTTTTGTTCTTTGCTCTCCTCGTCATCTTTTTCATCTAATGAGCTCACAGTGTCATCAACTTCTTCTTCCATAGGTTCATGCAAAATATTAGTCTCTTCTTGGGCAGCGGAGACTTTCTTAATAAATTGATCAATATAGGCATTGTATTCATAATTCTCATGGCAATATTTAAGTATAGCATAATTTTTAGATCGGTAAACAGCATCATCATAATTTTCATACTTTTCAAACAAAGATTCAATTTCATAAGCACCCTTAAAAGTAACAAATTCTTCTATTTGTTCCACATCATAGTAATCATATACACCATTAGCATAATAATCCATGGTTTCATTATCATTGAATTTACATGAAAAGGGAAGGTGTGGAGCCTTCATCTTAGAGCAACAAGTATAATCATATCTTAAGCATAAATTCTGAGCATACCAATGCAAATAATCAATTTGATCCCATAAGAGTTTCCCTTTTTCAGACAAGCGATAATCCCTAAAGTATTCCCGTTGATCCAAAGTATATCCCATTATCAAGTTGAATGGAGATTTATCAGGATTATCAAAGTAGTGTTTAATATTTTTCACATAACCAGCATCGAGGGTTTTAGGAGGTTCCCCATCTCCATGAGTAGCAAGTACAACTATTTTTTTTGGTATTTCGTGTTCCATATCCATAACTAAAGATATAAAACAACTTAGAACAGAAAATAAAAACTACTTAGTGATAAAGCAAACAAGCACACACGAGAATATCAACCCCACGCTATTGCTCCCCGGCAACGGTGCCAGAAAAAGGTCTTGATAACCCACAAGTATAGGGGATCAATTGTAGCTTTTTCGATAAATAAGAGTGTCGAACCCAACGAGGAGCTAAAGATAGAATTAATATTCCCTTCAAGTTCTATCGACCACCGATACAACTCTACGCGCACTTAACGTTCGCTTTACCTAGAACAAGTATGAAACTATTTTGCGGGTGTAAGGATAAGACTAGAAGTACTTAACGAGAATAAAACTAGGAGTAATTTGTGAGATAATAAAAGTTAGTTGTTTAGTAGAAAGCCTTTTGTAACACAAGAGAAAGAATTGTCCATAGGCAATCGATAACTAGACCGGTAATCGTTATTGCAATTTTATATGAGGGAGAGGCATGAGCTAACATACTTTCCGTACTTGGATCATATGCACTTATGATTGGAACTCTAGCAAGCATCCGCAAATACCAAAGATCATTAAGGTAAAACCCAACCCTAGCATTAAGTAACAAGTCCCCTTTACTCCCATACGCAACAACCCCCTTACTCGGGTGTAAGCTTCTGTCACTCTAGCCGCCCACTATAAGAGAATTATGAACGTATTGCAAACCCTACAGCGGGAATCCATCACGCTTGCGCGACACGGAGGGCACCATAGGACAGCACCAAAATAAAACATACAACTCAAACCAATCACGATCAGCAATCAACCTATAGGACAAAACGGATCTACTCAAACATCATAGGATGGCAACACATCATTGGATAATAATATGTAGCATTAAGCACCATGTTTAAGTAGAGATTACAGCGGGGAGAAGAGGTGTTACACCACTGCATACAGGGGAGAGAGTTGGTGTTGATGGCGGCGAAGTTGTTGGTGTAGATTGCCGTCAGGATGATTGCCCCGGCGGCGTTCTGACACCACCGGGAGAGAGGGGGAGAGAGGCCCCCTCCTTCTTCTTCTTGCTTGGCCTCCCCCCTAGATGGGAGGAGGTTTTCCCCTCTGGTCCTTGGCCTCCATGGCACCGGGAGGGGCGGGAGCCCCTCCGAGATTGGATCTCTCTCTCTCTCTGTTCTCTTCTGTTTCGCGCTCCTGTTTTCTGGCCCTTCACCGTTTCTTAAATTCCCGGAGATCCGTAACTCCGATCGGGCTGAAATTTTGACACAATTTTTTCCCGATATTATCTTTCTTGTGGCGAAAGAAGGGCGTCCACCGACTTACGGTGTGCCCACGAGGGGTGGAGGGGTGGAGGGATGGCCTCGTCGGCGATGGTGTAGCGCTTCGCGGCGAGGCGTGTGAAGCAGCACCGCTGCCGCCGGAGGCGGGAGCAGGAGGTCCCGCTGGCGCTGGAGGATGAAGACGAGAGATTGAAGATGCATGCCGGCCGTTGGATGTACATCCAACGACTACAGATGTCAGAATCATTTGTTGACTAAGTTGACAACGCCTTCCGTAGGCTTCGACCTATTGGCCCATAATGTCAGCCTCCTTACGTGCGAAGATATAGCTGGTGGGTCCTAGCTGTCAGGAGGAGGAATAAATTTTTTTGCCCGTAATAAGGAGGCACTTCCTTGCGTGCGAAGATGTAGCTGCTGGGTCCCAGCTGTCAGGGGGATGAAACATTTTTTCCGCGTAATAAGGAGGCACTTCCTTCCGTGAGAAGATGTAGCTGGTGGGTCCAAGCTGTCAGGGGGAAGAATAATTGTTTTTCGCATAATAATTAGGCACTTGCGTGCGTGCGTTCGCATAATAAGGAGGCACTTGCGTGCGTGCGTCCATGGACCTGGTGCGTCCCCACTATCAGCCTCTCCACGTACAGTCCTCTTCCGATGACTCTCGTTTGTTGACCACGCCGCGCCGAGCGCACCAAGGCGGTGGACGACGGCGAGGCCCCGGACGGGAACGACTAGGAGATGAGGAAGACGCGGCAGTGAAGTCGCAGACGGAGAGGACTACGAGGGTTAACTGGTTTTGGTGCGGCATGGGGCTGCAGTCGGCGAAGAATAACAGGAGGTGTGGAGGGTTAGAGGGATGGCCTGGCTGGCGGTAGGGTAGCGCTTCGCAACGAGGCGTGCTAAGCAGAGCCGCTAGCCGCCGGAGGCAGGAGCGGGCATTCCCGGCGGCGCTGGAGGAAGAAGACGACAGATTGAAGATGCATGCGGGCCGTTGGATGTAAATCCAATGGCTATGGATGTCAGAATCATTTGTTGACCGAGTTGACAATGCCTTGCGACGACTTCGATCTATTGGCCCACATGTCAGCCTGCAAAAATGTGGCACATATTCATCCCATGTTTTTTTAGAATTTACAGTCCAATTGATGGGATGGTGAACAAATAATGTAGCATCTATGCGGTCCATTTAATTTTTTTCTTAGAAATCACAGCGCATTTGCACTTTCTCGAAATACACGAATTTGTTGGGCTTGTTGTAAATATAATGTTGGGTTGGACGGAGCAATGTTATCAAAAAATAAATCGGGGCTGGGCATTTTATTATATATAAAATTAGATAATTAACGCGTTATTGCTAAAAAAAATGAGCGCGTTATTATTACATTGGTCCTTAAATCCGAGCAAGTTTTGTACGCAATCACCAGGATTTTCATTGTAAAAAAAACCAGGATTTTCCTTGCAAACTTCTGTTAAACATTTATTTCTTATAAGTTAATAAGACGTGGGATATTATATATATATATATATGTATCTATTAAATATATGATAATAATAATATATAATAACATAAAATAATTTAAATATATATAATGTAATTAGAAGGGAAAACATAAGTTGGACCTGGCATTCTTATTCTTATATATAGAAAAATAGAAAAGAGTTCTGCGTTTTCTTCAAAAAAACATAAGTTGGGCGGCGGATGTTTAAGACAAAATAAAACCTTGGCTGGGAGGCCCATGGGCCAGTAGATACATGCTGGAGCTCAAAACAATAAGTTTAAAACACTGTGTCGGCATGTCGTGGGCTGCACCCTACGCATGTTAAAAAACAAAACCTAGGCTGGGCAGGCCACAACCCAGCTGATACTTGTTCGCCCTCTGAAAAAATTATACCTGCTAGCTCCCCGATGACAGTTTTCATTGTAAATATATCTCATTTATTAACTACGTTGACAGACCCGTGGGACCCAACGTCAGTATAACATTAGGAGAAATAAATATCCATTTCCGAGAGGAAGCTTTTTTTTCCAATGAGGCACTTGCTTGCGTAGGGCCATGGACCTTGTGGGTCCCGACTGTCAGCCTTTCCACGTATAGGACGGGAACGAACCGGAGCCGGGGAAGACGGGGCAGTGTAGTAGTTGATTGCGCGCCTTCTTTGTGTTGAGTACGCCGCAGTAGCCCAATAGCTATACCCCCTTACCCGCACCTGCTCGGCCCGGGATCGATTACCCCTATATTCCCAATTTTTTTGCCTCTGCTATTACTGACATGTGAGTCTCCCCTTGTCATCCACACACACCACCTCCAACACTAGCCGGAATTTCGTCCCTAGTTTTCTCTATTTTTCGCACTCTCAACATTGTCTGGGCATTTTGAAAATAGCATGTCTTTTTGACTGTGCATCATATGAAGATGTACTATACATGAATGTTGATCAGCATGATGTTAGCTTGCTGTTAGTTCCATTTTCGACAATGAATAAAATTTGGAACATGCAGTTATCCCTGTTTGAAAAGGGCTTGTTGATATAAATGCTCTGCCTCTGAAACTTGCAGTTTCTTATCTGAAACTGAAACTTGCAGTTTCTTCTCTGAAAATCACATGGTCTGCACTTTTATATGAAACTACATTTTTGAAAGTACTAAAAATAGATCTCTGGAATTCAGAAAATACTTCATATGCTCAATACTGCAAAGATCTGAAATTCAAAAGACATTCATATCTGAAAGTACCCAAAATACACAACACAAAACACAATTCACAACCTGCAAATATTGATAACCCTAAGCTCCTCCTATGATTATTCGTCGGGCCACTCCCCTCCTATTCCTTGGCGGCAGACCGCCGCCCCGTGAGATGAGGTGAACAGCGAGGGAACCTTGGAGAACGGCGGGGAAGCGTCGTCGTACCAACTGCTTTTCTCCTCTTGCGGTTGGGTACGGTACACGAAGACTCCACCGGCTCGCTCTGACACGGCACCCTCACAAACAACACCGTGTGGATGCTCGATCCTTGATCCTCTGGATGCTCGATCTTGGATCGATACTCCCACCACCTCCGCCTCACGATCGGATTCGGTGAATCTGTCTGCTCCATGGCCCAGAGGAGCAACTCTATGGACTCCCGCGCAACTCCATTCGGGTGGATCGCCGCCTTTTCGCTCTTTTTTAGATATTTGGTCATCACTGTCGCCGCTAATTGCCGTTGGTTGTCAAACCAAGACTGTATCTCCATCATCCTGGCTAGCTTCATAGGGCCGCCTTCTGCGATAATCACATATCGGTTGTACTCCTCCATCGATCTACTTCTCCACAGCACCTTCACTCGCCGACGGTGGTTTTGGAATGGAAGAGGAGCGGTGGCGGTTTTGGAATGGAAGAGGAGAGGAGCGCGGTGGTCTTGGAATGCAAGAGGAGCGTGATATGTCTCCATCGTATCTACAATTTTTGATTGTTTCATGCCAATATTCTACAACATTCATATACTTTTGGCAACATTTTATATTATTTTTGGGACTAACATATTGATCCAGTGCCCAGTGCCAGTTCCTGTTTTCTGCTTGTTTTTTGTTTCACAGAAAATCCATATCAAACGAAGTCCAAATGCAATAAATTTTTACGGAGAATTATTTTAGAATATATGTGATTTTTGGGAGGTGGAATCAACGCAAACGGAGGCCCACAGCCTCCACAAGGCAGATGGGCGTGACCCCCCCAGGCCGCGCGGAGGTGCCTTGTGGGCACACCGTAAGTCAGTTGGGGCTCTTCTTCGGCCGCAAGGAAGCTTATATCAAGAAAAAAATTATGTTAAAATTTCAGCGCAATCGGAGTTACGGATCTCCGGGAATATAAGAAACGGTTTCGGCTAGAAAACAGGAACGCGAAACAGAAGAGAACAGAGAGAGAGAGATCCAATCTCGGAGGGGCTACTCCCCTCCGGGAGCCATGGCAGCCATGGACCAGAGGGGGAACTCTCCTCCCATCTAGGGGGGGAGGCCAAGGAAGAAGAAGAAGGAGGGGGGCTCTCCCCTCTCTCCCGGTGGCGCCGGAACACCGCCGGGGGAACCATCATGACGGTGATCTACACCAACAACTTCGCCGCCGTCAACACCAACTCTCTCCCCCTCTATGCAGCGGTGTAACACCTATTCTCGCCGATGTAATCTCTACTTAAACATGGTGCTTAATGCTATATATTATTATCCAATGATATGTGGCAATCCTATGATGTTTGAGTAGATTCGTTTTGTCCTATGGGTTGATTGATGATCGTGATTGGTTTGAGTTGTATGTTTTATTTTGGTGCTGTCCTATGGTGCTCTCCGTGTTGCGCAAGCATGAGGGATTCCCGCTGTAGGGTTTGCAATACGTTCATAATTCTCTTATAGTGGGTGGCTAGAGTGACAGAAGCTTACACCCGAGTAAGGGGGTTGTTGCGTATGGGAGTAAAGAGGACTTGTTACTTAATGCTATGCTTGGGCTTTACCTTAATGATCTTTGGTAGTTGCGGATGCTTGCTAGAGTTCCAATCATAAGTGCATATGATCCAAGTACGGAAAGTATGTTAGCTCATGCCTCTCCCTCATATAAAATTGCAATAATGATTACTAGTCTAGTTATCTATTGCCTAGGGACAAATCATTCTCTTGTGTTACAAAAGTTTTCTACTAAACAACTAGCTTTTATTATCTTGCGAATTACTCATAGTTCTATTCTCGCAAAGTACTCCTAGCTTTATTCTTGCAAAGTAGTTCTAGCATTACACTTACAAAGTACTTCTAGTTTCATACTTGTTCTAGGTAAAGCAAACATTAAGTGTGCGTAGAGTTGTATCGGTGGTCAGTAGAACTTGAAGGGAATATTAATTCTACCTTTAGCTCCTCGTTGGGTTCGACACTCTTATTTTTCAAAAAAAGCTACAATTGATCCCCTATACGTGGGGGTTATCAGAGTGGCGGGCGGCGGTTTTGGAATGGACGAGAGCGGTGGCGCGCTGTCAGTAGATCCATCCTAATAACTAATTTACCCCTCACTTACGAAGCGACCCCACATAAACTTGAGTACTGACCCCACGTTACCTAGTACTGACCAACGGAAGGCTTACAAAAATGCCTACCACCCTAAAACTTTCTTTTTAGTTTGCATATATAATTTGGTCAAAGTCAAACTTTGTAATGTTGGACTAACTTGATAGGAAAAAATACCAACATTCACAACATGAAATAAATATTATTAGATGCATCACGAAATTAACTTTCATATACCATATATCTTTGGTATTGTAGATGTTGATCTTTTTTTATATAAATTTGGTCAAAGTCAAAAGAAACGGAGGGAGTATTGAAGAGCTTGATAGGGTTGCTGTCGCATGCATCATCATGCCGTGTTTCACAGCTTCCAAGATTCACAACCAACTCATAAGATTCCCATAATAAGTACAACAAAGATGCCTATGCATCTCATTGATACACAGATCAGAGCCAATATTAACTTTAAAACTAAAACAAAGTTGTGAGAATGTGTACATGTAAAGAAAAATCGATTGATGCTTCTCTGAGAAAAGAGTAATCCCTGGAGAAGTGCCAATATATCCAGCAAACAATAAACCTAATTCATGGAAGCTATTTGATTCAAGGATTTGCTGTAATACTAAAACCAGTCCAGTTTATGGGCACGCATGTCAAACACCGGCAGATTAACATGTTCTGCATAAGCTGGTCGCCAAGAACTTGTGGAACCATCTGAACATCTGTGCCCGTTCGAAGCCACAGTATTTCAGATGGTGGCACTCACACTCTGCATATGTGGGTTCGATCCAAACATTTGTGTAGTTCCACTAAAATGTAGCTGAATAACCCTGTTTGCACAGATAATGAAAAAGCATGATTAATATAATAGTGGCACTAGTTGATGAAACATACACAAATAAATAGAAGCAACTTCATTTTATTAATGGGAAAAGATTGCGATACAATAAGTTTATTAAAAGAAAATACAACAGTAGCACAGTATGACAAAGCACGATGATGTGGATGAAGGACAGGGCTAACCTGTGTGAGATGACTTAGTGAGATCAAGTTATTCTTCAGGTCGTCGTATCTTGCCATGAAGGCAATTCGTTGAAAAATATGAACAAATTCAGTGTGGCAGTAGGAGGGGACTTGAGTCATTCCTCTTTTTTTTGTGCAATTCAACTAAAACTATGGCGCCCGCCGTGCTGCGAAGGAGAGAGGGGCCCTACGCCACCTCGACGGTAGGCGTCATAGGGACCGATGAGTGGACTCAACGGTTGGCCTGATAGGGCACATCGACCAAATTCTCCCGAATACACCTTCTACCAGTGATGAACCAGGAAGGGCCTTACATCATTCCAATCACTTTTTTTGTGCAGTTCAACTAAAATTAAGCATCTCTGTTTGCAGAGACACTTAAACGTGTCATTACTTTGAATGGGACTATTTGATGAAACATATACTAACAAAGAGAAGCACTTTCATTATCTACATTGGAAATGAAATGATAGCAAAGACAGTAGCTCTATTTTAACTGTATTATTACTTCATTTTATCAGTTGCACTAGCGATGCCAAAACATTGCCTCAAATTATTAGTGGCATTAGATTAAGGTGCAAAATAATACATAACATTATTGCTTTCTCATGGCAGTGCCAAAACATTAGGACAAGATCACTAGCTGCATGTAGAGTCAACATGCAGGATCATTCTGGCAAAGGGTAGTACCAAAAAGGAACATACCTCGTCATGGGAACCATATCTGCAGTCAACGCCATAGTAGATGGGTTGACACCAGTCACCAACATGGATGATTATATTCATGCGACCTTTTTGTGCAGTTCACCTAAAATGAAGCAATGTTTGCATGATGCAGTTAGCAAGAAGTACTTGGTCCCATGAGCTGGTAGCTTCTTCATTAGTTGCACTAAAACTGAGCAACATCAAGGTTGGTCGTCAAGCTCGTGGAATGTGCAACTATAATTTGGATATGCTTTTGTGTAGTTCAACTAAAATCAAGCGTCCATGTTCGTTACACAAATATGTGCAAAGTGCCTTTGTGGTGACAGTGACGGCTAATCTTGCAAAAGCTAATTAACTATTTGAGGAGATTAACCACAGAGTTCAACAAGAAGTTTAGGAACTCCAATCACCCTTTGTGCGGTTCCACTAAAATCAAGAGATGTTTCCCGTGTGACATTTTAGTAGAACTGCACAAGACACTCTTTCCAAAAAAGAAGTGTTTTGTGCAGTTCACCAAAAGGTCGCAATAGCAACGAGGTGAAATGTATATCTCTATTTGCACAAATAGGTAGAAAGGCGGGTGAATAACAAGTGATGAAACATACATCAAATGAAAAGAAGCATCGTCCTTATCTTAATGGCAATCATAGAAGGACAGTAGCAATTTCTAAAGCTGCAGCATTGCTTCGTACTACCGGGGGCATTAAGATTAACAATGACAACTGTTAAATTTGACATTACTTTAATGATTCCATTGCTTGATTTTACCAGCTACATTAGATTAACAGGTGCTAAAGAGTTGGTATAAGGGCATGTTACAGTAGGCAGACCAGGACAGTTGCATTTCTAACGAAAAGAAGCAACTTACTTATCTTAATGAGAAATATAGCAGGACATTAAAACATGGCCATTGCTTCATATTACTGGGGGCTTTATATTAAAAAACAACATTGGTTAAACATGTCCTTACTTTAACAGTGAGATTGCTGCATTTTACCAGCGGCATTAGATTAACAACAGCTAAAAATTGCCATAATGGCAACAGACAGTGGGTGCACCAGCACCATGTACCTCCACCGATGCATAAAGTGGTGATGCAAACAAACATCCAAACAGGATATCTGGGTTGGTCCCATTTTTGTACACTATAGCCACCTTTTACTATGTGAGGGCAGCAAATCTAGTGCTGGAAATACTCTGTTGACTTGTCCCCCAGTCCCCACTTTCTTTCCTTTTTCAACCAGTAGATCGGTTCTATGTCCAGTTTGTACTTTCTTTTCCCTTTATTTCCATTTTGAACCAAGAGACCGGTTGGGTAGCCAGTCTCTACTACCCCCACCCCCCAATCTTTCCTCTTTGAACCAAGTCCTAGAGTCATGCTAGAACTTTTCCCCCGTTCTTCCCGCTTTGAACCAAGTCATAGATTCAACTGCATGAAGTAGCTTTACCTCTAATAGTAATAATTTAGGTGGCTTTGGAACAGCCGATCGAGCCAATCTACGAGGGGGCTGAGAAGTAGAAAAAGATTCACATGCATCGACGTGGGGACTTGGGGCAGTAGAGCAAGGCCGGTTTCGAAGGAAGTTATACCTAAGGTTCATCGGGATTTGGCTAGGTGGGCGGCGGGAGGCCGGATCTGCCCACACCACGGCAGCGAGGATGACTGGGTCGAAGGCCCTCCCTAGCCGGCGCTGTGTGGAAGAGAATGGCAAGGCACACATATCGGGATGCGTCGGCAGTGGGTTTGCTCCGTCGCCGACAAGGACCGCGTGAACGTTGCACCTTCACCCCTTCCCTGACGGAGGGGATTCGTTCGGATCTGTGACCAGCGGTGAGCAGAGAAAGAGTGTGGCCACCGCTGTCGTGTTTAGATCTGGAGAGGATGAGTGTGTGAAGAGAGCAACCCTAGCAAGCAAGAGCGGAGGCTCCTGCTTATATACATATAGTGGAGTAGTTTTCTTTTTTTCTCTCCATAAAAACAATCGTTTAAAATTGCGTACGAGCCAGGTCACACTTTGTATTGTTCAGTTCTGGTCCCTGGCCCTCCATTAATTGAACAACGACACGGGTCAAATTATCACGGGTGAAAATATAGAACGAACAAGATCGAACTCTTTTGAATTTGAGATGTCGATGGCACCGTTTGAACACATTGCATCCATGGAGTAAGTAGTTTGAATTTGAGGTAATGTGTGGCTTTTGCAGTTCACATATAAATGGGGGCACACCATACACTTTGTTTGCTTACCACACTATACTTATAAAACATGCACAATTTACATTTCAAATAGCTAGCTAGAGCTTGAAATGTATTGTTTCCAACATAAAGGGAAATCAAATTTCTGAAAATTCATGATCTTAGCATTTGCAAAAAAATGTAAGAGCCATCAATCTTTGTTCTGATTTTGAACATAAACTATATGCAACCTTTTTTGAGGGAGACCGGGACTATTGTAAATGTTTGCAAGTACATAGCATCTCTGATAAAAAAATACATCCAAATTCCGAGACCAGTGAACAACCAACTGCAGTCAGAAAGAGCCATTGACGCGTCGTTATCGCTGCGATCCTACCGGAGCCGGCTTGACCTCGTCAATGACTGTCGAGGAGTCTTCGTGTACGTGCCCCTAAGGAGGGGTGAATCCACTGGCTCATCAGTGAAGCAGGGAGGGGAGAGGTTGCCCTAGCCGCCTAGGGTGAGTGGACTAGATTTGTATTCATACCGAGAATGGATTCAAATTTTATTGGTATTGCAATGTACTTAGTGCTCCTACTTTTTTTTAGATTTATCAACAGAACTATGGCCGTATGTTAGTACGACACAGTCTTCACGATATGTACACGATAGCCAATCCAGCCGTCTGCTGGACTCTGGTCACATGGATGGACGAACTGATCTCCCCTGTCGTGCAGGGATCGTCCAAGCAACGATGTGTGTACAGCACTACTCTAGTACTACTATCGCTGGCGTCTCTCTTCTAGTATAACTCAGCCGACGCGTGGGGCCTGAGGGACGGGGGAGAGTGTGCCTATGGTCGGCTGCTCAATTGCGGTCCCACATGTGAGTGCAAACACAAGATGACTCGCGTTCCATTCCGTGAGCGGCGTGCCGGACCGACTGGCCATGTGGCGTGCGACGCGAACGCGACGTGCGTGTTGTATACATGTAGTACTCCCTCCGTTTCTTTTTACTCCGCGTATAAAATTTGGTCAAAGTCAAACTACACAAAGTTTGACCAAATTTATATCAAAAAAGATGAACATCTACAATACTAAAACTATATAGTATGAAAATACATTTCATGATGCATCTGACAATATTGATTTCATATTGTGAACATTAATATTTTTTAATATAAAGTTAGTCAAACTTTACAAAACTTGACTTTGACCAAACTTTATATGCAGACTAAAAAGGAACGGAGGGAGTACCACCGTTTTCTTTTTGTTTTGCTCCATGGCGCAATCCATCTATACAAAATTATATTTAAAACTGGAGGGCGGGGCTTTTCCCGCGCGTTAGGCGGGGCAGTTTCGCCTAGTCGGTTCGACAGAGAGGCGAGGAGGACGAGGGAGTAGCGGATTCAACTTACTGCTAGAAAGTCGGGGCTGTGAGATTTGATGGCTCATTATTGATGGAAAGGTGGGGCCTTGTGATTTGACTGCTCATTGTAGTCATTATTATTGCGGCACTACGACCAGGGTGAGTCTCCCCATCCATGGTATACAGGTTCTAAGCATGCCACATATGCAAAAAAATCTGATGTGACAAGGTAGGAGTAAAGAGAAGAGAGAGGATTTTAGTGACCCCAGGAAGAACGAATGCGAAGCGCGCGGACCTATGCAAAACACTTAAATGAGAGAAGTTTACGCAACGCATGAAGGAATTTAGTTGTCAAAGAAAGACTTAGTACTATGCATAATTTGGTGCATGAAACGTTGATCCAGATGCTGGCTGTCCCTCATCCAGCATCATATACTAGTATAGTAGTACTACGTACGTACTGTACTAGTATCGATGTTCTCTCTTTTCCACTTTAGTAGTAACGCAGCCGACGCGCGTTCCATTCTGTGAGCGGCATGCCGGACCGACCATGTAGGTGCGACGCGAACGCGAGGAGCGTGCTGTATATGTCCCACCTTTTTCTTTAATTTGAGTTTGTTAGTTTTGCTCCATGGTGCAATCCATCGATACTTACAAAACTATATTTAAAAGGCAAGGGCGGGGTAAGTTTTGCCTGGTCGGTTTGACAGAGAGGCGAGGAGGACGAGGGAGTAGCGGATTCAACTTACTGCGGGAAAGGTGGGGTTTTGTGATTTGATGGATCATTACTGCTAGAAGGTGGGGCCTTGTGATTTGACTGCTCGTTATAGTCATTATTACTGCGAGGGGTAAGTCTCCCCTTCCGTTCCCCGCTCTAATCTGGTGCATGACACGTCGACCCGGATGCTGGCTATCCCACATGTCGTTGAAAGGAGGTATAATTGTTGCCAACGACCTAAGGAGGAGCAAAGAACCGTGTGATATACTCTAGTTTTCCACTTGAGTACTAGCTCGATGCGGAGGAGTGCGAAACACGGCAGCCCAGTGCGATATGGCGATAAAAAATGATCTAGTTTGCTTGTGATCCCACGGCACCGCTCATCTTTAGCACTGTTTTAGTCGTGCCTCGTAGTCTAGTACAAATGAAATAATATGATGACAATGGCAATGGATAATAATTGTCTTACCTATTCAGGATAATTCAGAAGGACACATGTGGAAATGCCCGAAAGACACAGTGGCAAAAGAAGAAGACAGAGGGGCAAAAGAAGAAGGAAGACGCAGACAATGATCTGGGTGCTACTCTCTACTTCATGAAGGGTTGCTGGGCGCAGAGTTCTAACTGCTTCTTCATCGCCTCCACGACCTTCATCTCCTCTCGCCTCTCGTCCGCCATCTTCTTCATTGCTTCCATGGCACGGGATTTCTCGAGGCGAGCGTGGATGATCTCTTTCACTTCCGCATGATGTTGCTTGACAGCAGCCACGTTCTCGGTGCGGAGCTTCGCCATGTCATCCCTAAGTTCCCCGATGACGGTGGTCAGCATCTTCACCGAGGCAATGCTCTTCTCTCGCAGCTTCTCCCAGCCGGCGATCTCCTCCTTCCGCAGGTCGAGCTTGTGGCAGAGCTTTGCTTTGTCCTCCCGAAGTTCCACGATTTCGCCGGTCGCCTTATCAACCGAGGCATTGCTCTCCTTCACTAGCTTCAGCAAGCCGGCGATCAACTCCTTCTGCTTGTTGAGCTAAGCGGGCATGTCGTCGCGGGCTAACAACTTTAGCATTGCCCGCTCGGCATGTTCGCCTCCGCGGCGAATGCGCTTCTGAGAGCCCTCTCCTGCCCATGAGAGATCTTTCGAGGCCTCCACAGCGCGGTGGGCCCTCTCTTTTTTTCCGCCACCTTGGTCGTCGCTCCCTTGTTATTTCTCGGCCCAGAGCTCTTCCTACCGGCCATGGCAGACGCAAGGTATGACGAACAAGAAAGGCTTATGAGGAGGAATGTGCAGTAATATTCGAGTAATTAGTTTCCCTTTTTATAACCTACTACTAATATGCTGCAAAGTGGAAACACGTTTAGGTTTGATCGGTGTGAACAGGTTTGCAATTAATTATAGCATGGTACTTTGGAATGTGACGGGAAACAAGCTTAAAATTTATTGATGGTTTTGGAACGGCTCCCGATGAGTTTTCACGACCAGGCATTCAAAAACTCGTGATAAATCAATGACCATATTTTTCCAAACGACCAACTATTTTCATAGAAAGAAAACACATATAGATGGAGTATTTTCATAGAAATACAATACATAGATGGAGTGATTGTCACGGTTGCAAACCGCCATGGCGCCGCGTGTTCACTGCAGCAACAACTAAGCAGGTCAGTCCATCGCTGGCGGGGAAGGAGGGCAGGTCACCTCGCCTACGATGCATCCACAGCGCCGCCGCCGCCACTGGTTGAGCGATTTGGCTTCTCCTACCGCCCATTTGAACAGTTGCACCAGCTTCTCATGCCATTCCGTAGACATGCGCGTTCTCTCCTCCACAGTCGACGCCGTGAATATGATCTCTGCCATTAGCCCCAGCTCAAAATCAATGCGATGCTTCCGCCTTGTGCTTCGCCAGGCACAACTCCTTCGAACTTGTCTCCAATCAATGCGATGCTTCCTCGATCCGATTTTCCCTTGCTGCCCACCACCTGAAACGCAGCCTCGGCATGTCCTCCGGCGCCACCGATCTGTGATTCTAGAGCAATGGATCCCCTCTGAAACACATGTGGGTTTCGCTCAAAGGCGGCAGTGCTGCCGGCCGCAGGGAGAGGGAAGCCCGCGGGATGCTGGGATCTAAGGGATTATCCATGGCGGAATCGGATGGTCGAGGTGGGGGGGAGCGTAGGCGGTGGGAGAGCCCTAGTAGGTGAGCGTAGTACTCCACTCCGTCCATTTTTAAATACAAAGGCCACCAACAGTAACCGAGGCAAAAATTCATGATGTTGCCTCGTAGTACTAGCGACCCATGATTTAACTACTCGCATGCATGCAGTGGATGATAGTAATGTCATGCAAATTGAGTACTTCCTCCCTCACGTGGTCACTCCACTCAATTTGCATGCGCTGTATTAATTGACCATCCATTAAGTGAACGACTCTACACGCGGCAAATTATCACGTGGGGTGGCTCTTCGTACAAAAATGCGTTCCACCGTGTACCCGCGTGTGTGTGCGAGGGAATGAGTGCATGCGTGCACATCTTCTCTTCGTGCATGTACTCCACCAGTGTGTGTGGGGGAGAGAGAGAGCGTGGTATACATAGACCTAGAGAGAGATGGTGTGTCCCCGCAAAAAAGAGAGAGATGGTGTGTGTCGGAAAGAGTACCCGCGCTTGTGTGTGACAGTGTGAGAGAGGACGAGTGCATGCTTGCACCTCTCCTCTTTGTGTACGTACTAAACCTAAGTACAAGTGTATGTGTGTGACATCGACCTATAGAGAGATGGTGTGTGCCAGAAGTCCCGAGAGAGTCGTCAGTGTAGGTGTGTGCGTGGGGAGGAGGGAGAGAGATGATACTTATGTGTCAACGCAGTGCGTGTGAAAAAGAGGCTAGTCAATAGTTTGCCACGAGACTATTCCTGGCGAACGCCCCAATAACCGTAAGATCTGCATCCGACGGTGGAAGTTATTGGACGAAAACAACACTAAAAAACGAAATGCCATGGCATTTCTTTTTACTGCCACACCACGCCCCTCCTGTCGGAAGTTGGGCTCCGGGGACCCAAAGGTTCGAACACTGGGGTGAGCTCGTTCTACTACTTCTTCCCCTACCACGGCAGTGCTACGGTAAGACTACGGCGAGAGCGCGCTAGCGTAGGACGGGCAAAGGCACAGCGGTTTACCCAGGTTCGGGCCACCTTGCGGTGTAAGACCCTACTCCTGCTTTATGGTTGAGATTATCATGGATGAGAGAGTTCTTGCATACAAGGTTGAAGATGATGGATCCCCCCCTCCTAGATGATTGATCCCGCTCTAGGGTGGCTGCACTGCCCCTTTTATGCCGCCTTGGTCCTCTTCCCCCTTGAAACTTAGAAGGGAAGGGTTGCCACACTTGGCGGTTTTGAAAGGGGACAGGCGCTCAGGCTATCCTGACTAAAGGTGGTCTTCGCCTGCCAAAGCATGATCCATGACGCGCCGGTGGGCTCGGTGATGACCTCCGCCCTGCGCGCCCGCCGTCTTGGTCTTTCTTCGCCGATCGGGCAAACTTTGGGGTTGCTTTGGGGAGTAGATAGCTGGCCCTGCTTCCCTAGCACAAAAGAGAAAACCATCTACATCCGCGCCTGCTGGCGCGGCCTCTGCTGCTTCTCGTCGCCGCGCGCGTCACCCACGTGATGGGCTCCAGTCCGTGTGACACGCCGAACGGTCTTCTCCTCGAGCGCCTGCGGGAGGGGGCCTCGGAAGGTGTTCGCACACGAACACGTCAACGTGTACCCGCAGGGCCGGGGGTGATACACCGCAACTCGCCCTGCAGGAGGCCGGCTTATAGCACGATACGCAAGACAGCAAGCCGGCTCTTTTAAGACCAGACGCCCCGGTTCCTCAGGAGGGACCCTGTCGGAGGAAGCCGGCGACGATTGGCTGAACCGGGTCGATTCGCTCGCCCCCGGCTCGGTTGTCGATATTCGATGAACTTATGCTAAGTCGCCGAATAACGGAAGCATGAACAAGGGTTAAGGAGTAAAAGGTAGATTGTATTGATATGTCGATTGTGTGCTTGCTTCAATCGGCCATCACCTCTCACATATATATGAGGCGGCTGGACTTCCTGTACAAGTAAGAGACTCCTACACGGATTACAAGTTACAATCAGAGTCGGTTTCTAACCCTAACTAGGTAAATCACCCGCCAGGGCCGTCTTGGGCTCGGACTCTCTATTGGGCCGGTTTATAGTGTGAGTCGCCGAAAGCATGGGCCGGCCTTGGTCTTCTGAGTCCACCTTCAGCTTCTCGCAGTCAGCTTTCCTTCCTCTGAGCTGTAGAGCCGGCTTATAGACCCTGGCTTTCTGAGTCGCCCTTTGCTCTTGGCTTCTGATCCGCCCGTTGCTCTTGGCTCCTTGAGTCGCCCGTTGCTCCTGGCTCCCTGAGTCGCCCGTTGCTTTGGCTCCCTGAGTCGCCTGTTGCTCCTGGCTCCCTGAGTCGCCCGTTGCTCCTGGCTCCCTGAGTCGCCCGTTGCTTGCCGGGTCTCAATCTCGTCAGCCTTTGATAACCCTGTGAACTGGGACATAACATGATCAACAGCCTCTAAACTACGCCGACTCATGCTAGCGGCGGTTCAGAGTCACCGGTACTGTGAAGCTGTTTCCATGATGAGCCGGCTTTGTCTTGAGCTGATTCCTGTTGCCGGGTTGCTGAATTGCTGAGCTGATAATCCATCTCTCTGGGCTGCTGCACTTCTTTCGCAATGGCGCCTCTTTAGCAGTAATCCTTGAGTTATCACTAGCCGAGTCATCGCCACACCGGGTCAGCTAGCGGCGGGTCATCAGCCTTGAGTCGCCTTCTGCCAAAAATGAGTGCTAACATATGGCCCCTTGTTTTCTAGCAGAGCTTGCGTGCTAGAAAATACTCCATGTAGGATTTTTGGCTAAGGACGATGCTTACGTTCGTCGGCCACGTAGTCTAAGGGCGATGTTTGTACTCATCGGCCATAAGGTCTAAGTGCGATGTTTGTACTCATCGGCCATAACCACGATCTTAGGCGGATTGCCACACACTTGGGTGGAACTTCTTTAAGTATTTTCCGTTGATAGCTCGAGGTAGTAAGTCGCCCTCCAAAGTTTCCACAAAATAAGAGTTGCCGGGTGTTATTCTGGCAACTCGCAGCGGTCCTTCCCAACTTGGTGACCACTTGCCAAATTTCCGATTTCTGGAGCCGACTGGTAGTATAACCTTCCACACTAAGTCGCCAACCTGAAAATCTTTGAACCGGACTCTCTTATTATAAGTCCTTGCCACCCGCAACTTTTCCTTCTCAATGTCCCTTAGAGCTTTTAATCGTTTGTTGGCTACATCGTCTAGGTTATCCATCATTAAGCCGTAGTAGTCTTCGGCCGACAAATCGTTCTGCTTGGCGAACCTTAAGGCGGCCAGATTCACCTCAACTGGTAAGACGGCCTCTTGCCCATATACCAACTCAAAAGGAGTGACCTTGGTAGCCCCATGCCTTGAGACCCGGTGAGCCCATAATGCTTCGGACAGTACCTCATGCCACCGCCTTGGGTGGTCTTTGACCCACTTCTTAATCAACTTGATCAAGATCTTATTGCTAGACTCGGCCTGTCCATTGGCTTGAGCATAATATGGAGATGAACTGAGCATCTTGATCCCAAGTGATTCGGCAAACTGTTTAACCTCCTTTTCCATGAAGGAAGTTCCTTGATCTGTAGTGAGAGTCTGTGGAATACCGAATCTGTGAACAATATGCTCAGTAATGAATTGAATTACCTCCTTATGGGTCATGTTCCTGAGAGGTACTGCTTCAGACCACTTGGTGAAATAGTCTGTGGCAACTAGCACGAACCGATGCCCTTTTGATGAAGCCGGGTGAATCATACCGATAAAGTCAAGTGCCCAACCCCGGAAAGGCCACGGTTTTATGATAGGATTGAACTTGGAAGCCGGAACTAGTTGGACATCTCCAAACTTCTGGCAAGCCTCGCACCCCTTGTAATACTTGAAGCAGTCATTGATCATCGTCGGCCAATAGAATCCGGCTCGCCGGAGCATCCATTTCATCTTATGAGCCGACTGATGTGTTCCACATAAGCCATCATGTACCTCTCCCATGGCGACTCTAGCTTGATCATGGTCTAAACATTTAAGCAGGAGACCATCAACCGTTCGGTGGCATAAGTCGCCATCATCCAGTGTATACTTGAGAGCAAGTCGCCGAACGGTTCTGTCTGTTTCTGACTCGGGTTCTTCAGATAACTCACAATAGGTGCTCTCTAGTCAGAAATCTGGGTTACCCCTTCCTCAGTAGCCGATTCATCTGAGCCGGCTTCTTCTCCATCAGCCGGCTTATCTAAGCTGGCGTCTCCCTTGTCAGCCGGCTCGCCTGAGCCGGCTTTTCTTTCGCCAGCCGACTTACTTGAGCCGGCCTTCTCCGAGTTAGCAGCAATAAGCATCGGCTTTTCTGCTATGAAGAACATGCCTCTGTGGACATGATAGCCTGATGCCAGCTGTGCTAATTCATTGGTGAGCCAATTATCCTGCCTAGACACGTGAGAGATAGAAAAATAATCCAAACCTTCTATGATGTCCAGGCATTTGTCAAGGTACATATTGAGTGATTCGTCATTGCACTGAAACACCTTTGCCACTTGTTGAACAACTAGTAACGAATCACCGTATGCCTCGATATGAGAGACCCCTGCATTGACTAAAAGCTCGAGCCCGAATAGAAGTGCTTCATATTCGGCTTGATTGTTAGTACAAAAGTAGTTAAGCCGGCAGGAGGCCTCAAAAACAGTGTCGTGGGGTGAGATGTATGCAACACCGGCTCCTTGCCCACTCTTGCAAACTGAGCCGTCAAAATAGAGCCGCCACGGCTTAGCCGATACAACGTGTAAGCCGGCTTCTTGCTCCGGGTCAATCCGATGCTCAACAATGAAATCAGCTACAACCTGGCCTTTCACAGATTTGAGAGGTTCATAAGCCAGGTCATACTCAATTAACCCATATGCCCACTTGCCGATTCGTCCGCTGAGAATCGGCCTTTCAATCATGTGTCTGAGAACATCGGTTTAACCCACCACCTTGCACTCACTAGATAAGAGGTAGTGGCGTAGCTTAGTGCAGGCATAATAAAGGGATAAGCACAATTTTTCCACAAAGCTGTATCTTGACTCGGCGTCTATCAAACGGCGGCTTATGTACGTGATGACATACTCTTTCCCTTCGGCTTCTTGGGTTAAGGCAGCTCCTATCACTCTCTCTTCAGCAGCAATGTAGAGCTGGCATGGCCGACCGTGAGCCGGCGCTCTTAGAACCGGAGGGGTTGATAAGCACGTCTTTATCCTTTCAAACGCCTCTTGCTGTTCTGTCCCCCAAGTGAATTCATCATCGTTCTTAAGCCGAAGAATCTGAGTAAATGCATCGACTTTCCCGGACAGGTTAACAATAAACCGCCTCAAATAATTGACCTTACCGAGGAACTTCTGCATGTCTCTTTTGCAAGCCGGCGCCTGTACCTTTTGAATAGCTTTAACCTTTTCCGGGTTAACCTCTATGCCATGCTCATGTATGATGAAACCCAGAAACTTCCCAGCTGATACGCCAAAGGCACACTTCAACGGATTCATCTTGAGCCCATACTTTCTCATCCTCTCAAACGTCAGTCGTAAGTCGGCCAAATGATTTAACCCGCCGTCCGACTTAACCACCACGTCATCAATGTAGACTTCTAGTATGACTCCAAGAAGATCATGAAATATTAAGTTCATCGCTCTTTGATAAGTAGCACCAGCGTTCTTTAATCCAAAGGTCATCACTACCCACTCAAATAGACCAACAAAACCGGGGCAGCAAAATGCCGTCTTAGCCGAGTCCTCTTCGGCCATGAATATCTGGTTATACCCTGCGTTGCTGTCCAAGAAGCTGATGATCTTGTGTCATGAGGCTTCATTGATAAGCATATCGGCTATTGGCATAGGATACTCATCTTTGGGTGTAGCTCGATTCAAATCCCTGAAGTCTATGCATACCCTTATCTTTCCTGACCCTTTCTTCTCAACTGGGACAATGTTCGAAACCCATTCAGCATACTTGCAGGGCCGGATGAACTTTGCTTGGATAAGCCGGCCGATCTCTTCCTTGACCCGGCCATATATCTGCGGATTGAACTTTCGAGCCGGCTGCTTGTAAGGTCTAAAGCCGGCTTTGATGGGCAACCGATGCTCAACAAGCTGGCGGCTTAACCCAGGCATCTCATGATACTCCCATGCGAAGCAGTCTGCATACTCTTTGATCAGGGCGACTAACTCCTGCTTATAGCCGGCTTCCAGATTCCGGCTTACAAACGTCGGCCTTGGCACTGTACCGTCTCCAAGGTCCACCTCTTCAAGCGGGTCAGCCGACATAAAGCCTTGCCCCAATTTATCTAAGTCGCCAGGCTCTTCAATAGTTTCAAACATATCGTTCCTGTTGGCCCGATACTTGTCAAGCCGACTTTGGAGCCACTCATCGTTGTTATCCATTTACTAGAGTCTGAGCCGGTTTTCTCCAACCGGCTTTAGAGATACTGGCACGAATCCATCCCGGGTTGCACTTAGGAAGTCAAACCCAGACAAGTCATGCCCCGAAAGACATGTAGCAGTGGAGTGTTGCCAGTCAACTAGTGACTCGGCCAATGCAATGCAGGCCGAGTTATCTGCAGGGAGGACTTCTACTTCATCGTCGACCCACTGAACCAGCTGTTGGTGCAGAGTAGATGGAACGCACTGGTTTGCATGCAACCAATCTCGTCCTAGTAGCACATTGTAGTTCCCTTGCACCTCAGCGACGAAGAAGGCAGTAGCCAGGGTCTTGCTTCCGACTGTAAGCTCTAGACTGATAACCCCCTTAGCTTCCACTCCTTCTCCGCCTTCAAACCCGTTGAGTACCATGTTCGTCTTCATCAAATTGTCATCATCAAGTTGTAACCTTTTGAAGACTGAATAAGGCATCAGATTAACCACAGCACCGCCATCAACCATCATCCTGGTAACCGGCTTCCCATTGATGTGCCCTTTGATATATAAAGGCTTGAGATGCTTAACCGGTTCCTCCGGCTTCTCGAAGATGACGTTCTTGGGTCCGAAGTTAATTTGAGCTACTGAACCGGTTTCGTCAACGACACGAAACTCATCAGACAGATAGTATACCATGTTAATGTCCATGCTCATGTGAGTCGGCGTTCCCTCATAGTTCAGAAGCTCTTCATCATCTGCTGACTCGCCTGGCGGGTCATCAATGGCCGACTCTCCTGGGACTGGCGGCTCGTCTGTCACGAGGTTTGGAAGCTCCTCGTCAGCCGCTGACTCGCCAGACAGGTCATCCATAGCTGAGTCTATGGTTACCGGCTCTCTCAGCATTGGTCCTGTCATTGCTGACTCATTCACCGCTGAATCCTCTGAGGTGAGTTGTGACATTACCGACTCGTCAGTGGCCGGCTTATCCCTTGCTAGGTCTGCAGCTTCGACCTCATCAGCCCACGATGAATAAGTAACAGCCGGTATCTCAACCGGCTTTTTGCCCTTCTCCAGCGCAGAGTCCAGTACGCCGGGTGTTTGGGTTATGATCTCTGCCGGCTTAGGCACCTAGACTTGAGAACGTATCATTGGGCGATCCTTGTTAAAACATGTATCTCTGAGCCGTTCGGCCTCTTCCGCGGCCTTCTCTTGATTTCTCAACCTTTGCAGTTTCCTCTTCTGCGTCTTGGTTAACCCAGCAGGGCACCATCTTGGTTGAGTGTATTTTGGGTCTCGCGGCTTAACCTGACTGGAGCTAGCTTCATGGTCATTTGCCGCGCCATTAAGCCCGATAACAAGTATCGGTCTGCCTCTTGCCGGCTCTATAACCGGTTCTTTCATCTTCAGTATCTGGCTGCCGATGGTAAGTGAGCCGCCATACGTCTGGCTTGTCATGTTTTCCGGCCCACCAGCCCTAACAGCTCGCGACTTGACACGCCACACCTTTCCTCTCTTTGGACTTGGCATATGCTCTTTGAGCCGGCTTGCTGACCCTAGCCGGATTTTATCAAAAACGCTTCTCAGAGGTGGCGTCTTAACTACAGCTGGCTTAATGTACCGACTGAACTCTGCCGGCGACCTTGAACGCTTTCCATAGGGCCGGCTCGTGCTTGAGCCGGCTTGTCTGACATACTTGCTCATCAACATGTTGAAAGTCGGCTTAATGCGTTTGTACCTAGTATTAGCTGTGTTAACCCGCCACTGGCCGACTTCCGAGCTCTTCGGCTTAATGAACCTTTGCGGTGATCTGGGCGGCTCTTCCTGTTGCCCCCCGAGCGTAGGATTGCTGATGGTAATCTTGATAACCTCCTTGCCGCCGGGTTCTCGACTTATAGTCGCCTTCCTCTCAGTCACCATGTTGCCGGCTTGCGTGTCCCTGGGCTCACCAACAACAACGCTAGCTTTGTTAGATGATCCGGCCGTCTCTGACCGAATGAGTACCTTCTTTCCCTCCAGGTCTAGCGCGTTCATTGGGAACGGATGCTGATCAATTGCCATGCTAGCAAAGCACAATCGTCCGTCATTAAGGGCCGATTGGATCTGCCGACGAAAAACATTACAATCGTTAGTAGCATGAGAGAAAGAATGATGATATTTGCAATAAGCCCACCGCCTTATCTCTTCAAGCGGTGGTATGACATGATTGATCTTTATAACTTTGTCTTTCAACAAGGCATCTAATATTCTATCACACTTGCCTATGTCGAAAGTGCATTTAAACTCATCTCTCCGATCCCTACGAACCGGCTTAAGATCATCACACACATAAGGTTTGGCTTTACCCGGCCAAACAAACTCAGCAGTGTAAATATCGGTTTCCTCGTCTGAGCCGGCACTTCCCTCAATGGTGTTAAGCCGGCTCCGGCTCACCCGATGTGAGTCTCTCATCTCATTGGCCCGGCTCTCCTGAACCAGAGCCTTTTCTTGCACTTGGCCAACACTTAGGAAGTCATACCCCTCTAATTTTTCTTTTAAATGGGATCATAAACCATTAAGTACTAAGTCAGCCATGTCCCTCTCAGTTATAGCTAAGCTATAACATCGGTTTCTTGTGTTCCTAAACCTTTTGACATAGTCGGATACCGACTCGTCATGCTTTTGCTTAACCGATGTAAGGTGAGACAATTTTAACTCAATTTCTCCGGCAAAAAAGTGCTCATGAAACTTCCGCTCTAAATGAAACCACGTATGTATGGAGTTAGGAGCTAAAGCAGAAAACCATGAAAAAGCAGTGCCGGTTAAAGATAATGAAAACAAGCGAACTTTATGATGCTCATGATTGGCTTCACCTAGTTGAGCCAAATACTGACTAATATGTTCCCATGTTGATTTATTATCTACCCCATTAAACTTAGAAAATTCTGGAACTCGGTAACCAGGGGGATAAGGTTGTAAATCAAAATATTCGGGATAGGGCTTAGTATAATTTCTAGGCTTTAGTGTTATCCCGAATTTATCGTAAGCCATCTGATCCAACTCACTCCTCAGCTTGGCCACCATATCGTCCATGTTGTACGATTGAGCCGGCACAGTGGATGAGTTGGTCAAAGGGGCGGCTTGTGCCCAGAGAGCCGAATTCTGAGTCGGCGCCGGCTCATCTCCAAAACGTACTGCTTGATCCGGCTGTCTAGCCGAATAAGGTATGCTTTGGATGGGAGTCGGACTTGACAGCATAGGCATAAGCTGGTTATCTTTATTCTGGCTCATCGGCTGTAACTCCGATGGCCGGCTTAGCGGCGTGTTTTCTTTAGCTTTATCGCGTTCCAGCATCACATCATAAATATTATTTGTGCTTTGTCCAATATGATAATGGATTTCGGCTAATTGCTCAGGAGTAAAGGGGCTATTGCTTACGGCGGGTTGGCTGATCTTGATGTTCAGAGGCACGTATTCCGGCTCTTTGATCGGTGAGATGACTCCTTGCCGATCCTTCTTGAGACTCGCCAGATACAGCTCCCGATCTGCTTCAGCCTGCTTCTGCCGCAACACCTTGAACTCCTCGTCACGCTTCTTCTCCCAAGCCGCCAAGCCTTGGCGTTGTGCTTCTGATAGCTCCTCAAGAGCCGGTTTGATGATGTTGTCAGTGCTGATGCCAGCGGCGTCGGTCTTAGAATTGGTCATTGCTGTCCAATTTTTAGATCGAATCGTCCCCAGCGGAGTCGCCAAAAAGTGTGTTCGCACACGAACATGTCAACGTGTACCCGCAGGGCCGGGGGTGATACACCGCAACTCGCCCTGCAGGAGGCCGGCTTACAGCGCGATACGCAAGACAGCAAGCCGGCTCTTTTAAGACCAGATGCCCCGGTTCCTCAGGAGGGACCCTGTCGGAGGAAGCCGGCGACGATTGGCTGAACCGGTCGATTCGCTCGCCCCCGGCTCGGTTGTCGATATTCGATGAACTTATGCTAAGTCGCCGAATAACGGAAGCATGTACAAGGGTTAAGGAGTAAAAGGTAGATTGTATTGATATGTCGATTGTGTGCTTGCTTCAATCGGCCATCACCTCTCACATATATATGAGGCGGCTGGACTTCCCGTACAAGTAAGAGACTCCTACACGGATTACAAGTTACAATCAGAGTCGGTTTCTAACCCTAACTAGGTAAATCACCCGCCAGGGCCGTCTTGGGCTCGGACTCTCTATTGGGCCGGTTTATAGTGTGAGTCGCCGAAAGCATGGGCCGGCCTTGGTCTTCTGAGTCCACCTTCAGCTTCTCGTAGTCAGCTTTCCTTCCTCTGAGCTGTAGAGCCGGCTTATAGACCCTGGCTTTCTGAGTCGCCCTTTGCTCTTGGCTTCTGAGTCGCCCATTGCTCTTCGCTCCTTGAGTCGCCCGTTGCTCCTGGCTCCCTGAGTCGCCCGTTGCTTTGGCTCCCTGAGTCGCCTGTTGCTCCTGGCTCCCTGAGTCGCCCATTGCTCCTGGCTCCCTGAGTCGCCCGTTGCTTGCCGGGTCTCAATCTCGTCAGCCTTTGATAACCCTGTGAACTGGGACATAACATGATCAACAGCCTCTGAACTACGTCGACTCATGCTAGCGACGGTTCAGAGTCGCCGGTACTGTGAAGCTGTTTCCATGATGAGCCGGCTCTGTCTTGAGCTAATTCCTGTTGCCGGGTTGCTGAATTACTGAGCTGATAATCCATCTCTCTGGGCTGCTGCACCTTTTTCGCAATGGCGCCTCTTTAGCAGTAATCCTTGAGTTGTCACTAGCCGAGTCATCGCCACACCGGGTCACCTAGCGGCGGGTCATCAGCCTTGAGTCGCCTTCTGCCAAAAATGAGTGCTAACAGAAGGCCACCTCGGGAAGCCGCCTCGTGAGGGGACTCGGGAAGCCGCCTCGTGAGAGGACCTCGCGAGGCCGTTTATGGTGGTGCTGCGCGTTGCCTGCTACTCCCTGAGGAGGGGGCCTCAGGAGGCTAGGGCCCCATGAGGGGGCATGGCGAGACACTTGGTGGCGACGGCCCGCCGGGCTCACTCCAGGCGTCGCGCCCTGGGCCAAAGGCAGACGGGCCTGGATACCCCGGGTTCCATGGGCCCGACAGTAGCCCCCGGGCCCGCGGCGCGCACGTTCCCGCCTACGGAGGGGCGAAACGGCGCGGGCCCTAACCGCCTGCGGCCAGGCGTGACTCGTGGCGCTTGATGTGATGGGCGACGCCCCCACTTCCCACGACACCTCGGGAACTGCAACGCTGACATAAATCTTGGCGCCGGAGAAGGCGGAGCGACGAGGGGAGTCCCGCGCCGAGATAAAAATGGGGGGAAGGGAGAGCCAGAGCCCCCACTCTTCTTCTCCTTCCTCCAGCTTCCTCGTCTCCTTGCTAGACTGCCGAAGAGATGGCAAGAGGACGAGGGCGCGGCCGTGCCTCCGCCGCTGCATCTCAGGTCCCACCCCGGGGGCGTGGTCGATCCTCGACGGCCGCCGGCGCCGGGCCCAATAGTCGCGGAAGGGGCGCCGCCCGCGGGCGCGGCGGGCGAGGCGTGCAAGGCCGAGGTGGCCACGTCGGAGCGGCTGTGCTTCCGCCCCAGGCGGGGAGCCACTCGGCGGAGGCGGCACGCGAGTTCATCGTGAACATGCACCGCAGCCCCTGCACCTGGCTCCGGCTCCCGGACTCCTTCGCAGCGGCGATGGCGGACCGCGCGCCCTTGGGCCTGTGGGTGCAGGCCGACGGTTGCTGCAATGGCCCCTCCTGGGTGGCGACGGAGCTTATCGCCTCGGGCTTCATGTTCCTGAGGCAGGGGTGGAAGTCGTTCGCCCTCGCCCGCGGCCTGAAGCGGGGGCACGTCCTCCAGTTCAAGTACGACGGGGCCGCCACGCTCTTCGTGAAGATCTTCGGGCTCTCCAGTAGCCGCCTGGCGTGCTACGCGGAGAGTGAGCACAGCTACAGCGGCTCCTCCAGCGAGGACGACTCCCCCGACGGTGTCGCCCCCTCCGGCAGGGGCGGAGGTGACGGCGGCTCCCCTCGCGTCAAGAGCGAGGACGAGGACTCCGACTAGGCGCACGCGACGACGACTTCGGAGCCGGGACACCGTGCGCATGGTGACGGGGCCGCACTTGCCTAGGCCTTTCTTTCTTTTCGTTCTCCTGCATTGAACCGATGTAAACCCCGCGGGGGCGTGAAACAGTATCTTCTTGTGTTGAACTTAATACTTTTGTGACGTGGGGTTGCATGCATTCTCTCCCGAAGTCCTCCCGTGAGGCTAGTTTTTTTTTTCTTTGCTCGCCTCAGCGCTCTACGCCGTCAGGACCCAGCCCCCGAGCGGGCCTCAGCCGTCGCTGGTATGTCCGGTCGCGATGCCGGGACAAGGCCAGGAGGTGAGGGGCACCGTGAGCTAGTGAAGGCTCCTGAGGCGCGATGCTCAGGGAGCCCCCCTTTGGCGTGCAAGCGGCTTACGCAGAAGAAAAACGCCGGCACCCACGGAATCGGGAGGGGAGAGAGCTTGAGTGATGGTAAGGGCGCCTCATGAGGCAGTCACACTTATCTTTTGGCGGATAGCGGTGTTGGGTGAGCCACGGCTCATGAGGGGCTCACGCAGCTCGCGAGGCCCAGTGTTCGAAGCGTCTTCGCCTCGCGAGGCCGGCTCGTGAGAGGCTGCCTGCGAGGCCTTCGCGCAGCTTGACTCCTAAAGGGCTGTATGTCGAAAAATCTCACGATAGGGGGAGCGGCACGCGCTTGCTAACTCACCCGTGGCCGTTGCGTTAGGAGATAAGGCACCAAGGACCTTGGTGAGGTGACGTGCGCGGGAGCAGGCCCGCGAGCCAGAGCTCAGTCGCATGGATTTGGCAGCGCTGCAGGGACGGACCCGAGCACAGACACCGTGCCTAGCCCCCGCTCACGGAATTGGTCAGGGGAGGGGTCGCGAGCGTGAGGCGCTCTCGGGCGGCGTCAAATTTATCATAGAAATTAGCAGGCAATTGAGTAGGTAATATAATTCATCAAAGTAAAAGTCAGTAAAATCCATTACACGACCAAAAGGATAAGGTTCCGGGAGCGAAGCTCGAGAGGCACAGCGGGAAGGAGTGCGGGTAGTGACGTCAGACCACTTGGCGCATCGCGCCAAGGGAGTCTGCTCCTTCGGAGCCAGGGGGCTCGCGAGGCGCTGGGAGCTTGCGAGGAACGGGAGGCTCACGAGGCCCTGGTGCGAAGGGCGCCAGCCTCTGGAAAGAGGCGCCGGCGTTCCTCAGCCCGAAGGGCATGCACGTGCCGCCGACGGTGGGACCAACGCCCTGACCGCCTCGCAGCAGCTGGAAGGGGTCATGAGGGCAGGACTTGTTGAGGCTGGTGAAGTCGACGCACATGCGCTCCTTGCCGCCCTTCTTGGGGACGATGACTGGGTTGGCGAGCCATTCGGGATGGCGCACCTCACGAACGACTCCGGCTTCTTGGAGCTTCTGAACTTCACTGACGATGAACTCTTGCTTCTCTGGCGCCTGGCACCGCGCTTTCTGCTTGACCGGGCGTGCATTGGGGCACACCGCTAAGTGGTGCTCGATCACCTCCCTCGGCACACCGGACAAGTCGGATGCTTTCCAGGCGAAAACATCCGAGTTTGCCCGAAGGAAGGTGACGAGCACGCTTTCCTATGCAGGAGGGAGGCCCGTGCCGATGGTGAAGGCGGGGCCGGAGCCGTTGCCGTCCACCGACACCTTCTTCGTCTCGGCGCGGTCCTGAGAAAACAACTGCTTCTTCTTCGCCGGCTCAGCCTCGGAAGGCTCGGCCGCGTCCTCGTAGGTTGGGTGCGCGACAGCGGCAGCCTTGTAGGCGTGCTCGAGGGTGTTGGCCGCGTCCTTTTCGTCGCAGGCGACGGTGATGATGCCGCTGCAGCCGGGCATCTTGAGGACGTTGTAGGCGTGATGAGTGGCCGCCATGAACTTGGTGAGAGCTGGGTAGCCCAAGATGGCATTGTAGGGCAGGCCGATGTGCGCCACGTCGAAGTCGATGAGCTCGGTGTGGTAGTTCTTGCGGGTGCCGAAGGTGACGGGGAGGCGCACCTGCCCCAGCGGAATGGTGGAGCCATCGATCACTCCGGAGAAAGGCCTGGTCGGCATCAGCTGGTCGTAGGGCACCTGGAGCGTCTCGAAGGTTTCGATGGAGAGCACGTTGAGGCCGGCACCCCCGTCGATGAGGGTCTTGGTGACCGCAACGTTGCTGATGGTGGGAGTGCACATCATGGGGAGCGCGCCTGTGGAGGCCGTGGACTTGGGGTGGTCCTTGGAGTCGAAGGTGATGGCGTACTGCGACCACTTGAGGGGCCGCGTGACCTCAGGCCTCGGGAGGGCGGTGTACACCTCGCGAGAGAGTTGCTTGAAGTGGCGGACGGACGCGGGGGCTTGGGACCCGCCAAGGATGCAGGCGACCGCGCGAGGCTCCTGGTAGCCCCTAGCGCCCTTGTCAGGCTGGTTGACGTCGTTCCTCCGAGGAGGCGGAGGCAGCGGCGGGAGAGCGGCATTAGCCTGAGGATTCGCCTCACGAGGCTGGTCGCGCCAGGCGGCCTCACGAGGCTGATCGCGCCAGCCTTGGCGGTAGTTGCTGTTATTGTTGCGGCTGTCCCAGCGGTTGCCGCCGCGGCCACCTCCGCGGCCGGCGCCATGGCCGTTGCGGTCGTCTCGGCGGCTCTGGCGCTCGTCGCGGAGCAGCTTGAGCTCATGACAGTCTTCGGTGTTGTGGGAGCGGACATTCTGAAAGGCGCAGAGTGGCCGGTTGTCCTTCCTTGGTTCGTCGAGGTCGCGGCCGCGCTTCTGCTCGGGCTCCGCCGCAAGCACGGCAGGGCCTTTGCGCTTGACGTCCTTGCTCTTGGCCTTGGTGCCGTCGAGCGCCGCATCAGGGTCGTTGTGGACGAAGAGGCAGCCTTCTTCAGCCTTGGCGCACTTGTCAGCGAGGTCGAGCAGCTCGAGCACGGAGTCGAGCTCACTGTTGATGGCGAGCTTCTCGCGCATCTTGATGTCCGTGACGCTGGTGGAGAACGCGGAGATGACGGCCGCGTCGGAAGTGGGTGGGATCTTGTTGCGCACCTGGCTGAAGCGCTGGATGTACTTACGGAGGGTCTCGTCTGGGCGCTGTCGAACGCTCCGCAGGTCGTTGATGGTGAGGGAGCGGTCCTGCGTGCCCTTGAAGTTGGCGATGAACTGGCTGCAGAGCTCGGCCCACGACGAGATGGAAGCCTCGGGGAGGTTCATGAGCCAGGAGCGCGGGCCGTCCTTGAGGGCCATGGGGAACCAGTTCGCCATGACCTTGTCGTCGCCGTTCGCCGCCTCGACGCTCAGCGCGTAGAGCTGGAGGAACTCCGTGGGCTTGGGGGTGTCGTCGTAGCGCGGAGGCAGCTCAGGCTTGAACTTCGCGGGCCAGACCACGCGACGCAGCTCGCGGGTGAAGGCATGGCAGCCCACGCCGCTCGAGGGGACGCCGCCAATGAGGGCGGCGCAGTTTTGATGCCCGACCGCTGCAACGTCTTGAACGGCCTGGTCCTGGCGCTGGCGCTGGCGCTCGAGGAGCACTTACGCATTGGGGGGCGCGCGGCGGATGATCTGGCAGCTGGGCTCGCAGTGGTCCGGAGAAGACGTGCCGCGGGACGGCTCACGAGCCCGCGCGCTGCGCTGGGGCCCGGCGTGCTCGTCACGCAGAGGAGGCGGCGGGGGGGCGCCGTACGCCGGGTCCCCAGCACGAGACGGTGGAGGGCGGAGCGAGTGAGAAGGCGCCGTAGCGTCCCCGGCGACGTTGACAAGCTCGGTGATGCGACCAAGCCAGGCGTCGTAGCCGGCGTCATCAGGACGGTAGCGGAGTAGCTCGCGCACCATGAGCAGCGCGGCCTGCGGGTTCGGCGGCCCACGGTTGGCGAGGGAGGAGGCCGTGGCGGTGTGGCCGTCCGCCCGCACGGAGGGGTGCAGGGAGGAGGCCTGCTGCTCGCGGGTAGTGGGGTCGGTGGCGGCGGCAGCCTCGGCGTCGGGGCGGCGGCGATTGCCGCGGGCCACCGGCTCCGTCTGGGCCACGCGGGCCACCGGCTCCATCTGGGCCATGGGACTAGGGGAGCTGAAGGTCGAGCAGAGGAACAGTAGCGCACCCCCTACCTGGCGCGCCAAATGTCGGAAGTTGGGCTCCGGGGACCCAAAGGTTCGAACACTGGGGTGAGCTCGTTCTACTACTTCTTCCCCTACCACGGTAGTGCTACGGCGAGACTACGGCGAGAGCGCGCTAGCGTAGGACGGGCAAAGGCATAGCGGTTTACCCAGGTTCGGGCCACCTTGCGGTGTAAGACCGTACTCCTGCTTTATGGTTGAGATTATCGTGGATGAGAGAGTTCTTGCGTACAAGGTTGAAGATGATGGATCCCCCCCTCCTAGATGATCGATCCTGCTCTACAGTGGCTGCACTGCCCCTTTTATGCCGCTTGGTCCTCTTCCCCCTCGTCACTTAGGCGGGAAGGGTTGCCACACTTGGCGGTTTTGAAAGCGGACAGGCGCTCAGGCTATCCTGACAAAAGGTGGTCTTCGCCTGCCAAAGCATGATCCATGACGCGCCGGTGGGCTCGGTGATGACCTCCACCCTGCGTGCCCGCCGTCTTGGTCTTTCTTCGCCGATCGGGCAACCTTTGGGGTTGCTTTGGGGAGTAGATAGCTGGCCCTGCTTCCCTAGCACAAAAGAGAAAACCATCTACATCCGCGCCTGCTGGCGCGGCCTCTGCTGCTTCTTGTCGCCGCGCGTGTCACCCACGTGATGGGCTCCAGTCCGCGCGACACGCCGAACGGTCTTCTCCTCGAGCGCCTACGGGAGGGTGCCTCGGAAGGCCACCTCGGGAAGCCGCCTCGTGAGGCCACTCGGGAAGCCGCCTCGTGAGGGGACTCGGGAAGACGCCTCATGAGAGGACCTCGCGAGGACGTTTATGGTGGTGCTGAGCGTTGCCTGCTACTCCCTGAGGAGGGGGCCTCAGGAGGCTAGGGCCCCATGAGGGGGCATGGCGAGACACTTGGTGGCGACGGCCCGCCGGGCACACTCCAGGCGTCGCGCCTTGGGCCAAAGGCAGACGGGCCTGGATACCCCGGGTTCCATGGGCCCGACACCTCCCCTACACATGAAATTGCCACGCGATCGTTCGCAACTGCCGGTTTGCTAGAAATCCCGATAGGCCATGCTTTTGGCGGTAGGCGGGGAGCTTGGACTGTCAGTTTGCTTACATGTGGTCGCACATGTCAGTGATGTACCAGGTTGATGCACGTCCCTTCGGTGAGCGGTGGGCCGGACCGACCGTGTGTTGGTGTGACACGAAGGCGACAGGCTGTAAGTTTACCGCCTACTCCTTGACGATATTTGTTGATACAAATCCCGATTAAGAAAGGGTAGGGCGGCGTTTTTGCAGCGTGGGAGGCGTGGTAGTTTTTTTTACAATGGGATGGACCCGACACTGCAAAAGTCAAAGCGGTGGGCAGTACTACTACGCTTGTTGGAGGCGTACGTGGGCCCGCGTTCTCGGATGCGTACGTGGCGGAGCCGGACGCCCTCCAACCTCTCGTAGCGATAGCGAGGAGCCCACTGCTGGCTATTTTCTATATAATCTTTTTTTTGCGAATCTATTTTCTATATAATCAGCTTTGAAATTTTCAATCGTTCACGTGTGTACCCTGTTGTGTCTACAACGTTCATCTGGAACTAGCAGCACGTCACTGTGATCAATCCATAGAAGAAGCTCGCAGCAACCCCTCCCCCATGTGCCACGTGGCCTCATGGGTGCACCCACATCATTTTAATCATAATATATTGACAGAAAAAAGAGAGGCATTTTTTAGCGTGCCATTGGAATTCTAACTTACGTGCTTTTGCACATATTGGAAGTACTAGTGCCACATCATCTAAAGCCTTTCTACACTCGCACATTTCTTATACAAATGTGCTCCACCGTGTACCCGCGCGTTTGTATGTGGGAACGAGTGAGTGCGTGCACCTCTTCTCTTTCGTACACATAGTCTGTGTGTCTGAGAGAGAGAGAGAGATGGTGTGTGCAAGAAATCACGGGAGATTCGTGAATTTGTGTGTGGGTGGGGGAGGGGGGGGGAGGGAAATATAGATAGAGTATGTGTCAATGATGCAATTTGTGTGAAAGAGAGGCCTATATTATACATATATGTATGTGCATGCGGGTGATATACGAGAAGGAAGGGGAGGGTTCGTCTGCGCAATATATCGATAGAGACAGATGGAGGGAAGAACTCTACGAGCCTACAAGCACTGGGAGAGGGGATGTTGGGAGATGGTGCGAGAGGCCAACTGGACAGAGACTCGGAAGGAGTGTACAAGTGCGAGATCGATATTTTAAGAGAGGGGGCGAGAACGTGCGCGGTTGCGCGCGTCTGAGAGATGAAGCGAAAGGCATGGATGCTGATGAGAGGTGAGATGATGGATAGACAATGTGTGTGTGGTAGTTAGGCAGTCCTATCCAGAGAGGTAGATTGATCGATGTGTACGTGGGAAAAAGGGCGAGACCTGACTAGATATAGATCGATCGCTTTGTGTGGAAAACAGGGAAAGACCTAGCTTTATATATACAGAGAGGAATATCGATCGGTGCGCATGCATGTGAGAGATAATTAAAGAAGGCCCGAAGTGACGAAGAGGGGGAGGTGTGTGTGTGTGGGATGGTGAGAGAGTCCTACTAGTTAACTAGAGGTAATGTACGAGTGCAAGATCGATAATAAGAGATGAGGGGGGCGAGAGCGCGCTCACGCACGCGCGCGTGTGTGTGGGCTTGCGCGACTTGTAGCTGGGGTGTGAGGGATGGATGGTGAGAGGGGGAAGGGACTGTGTGTACATGTGTGTGTGGTAGGCAGACCTGCTAGCTAGAGGGGTATATCGATCGGTGTGTGTGTGTGGGAAAGAGAGGGCGATGGAGAGATCTACCTAGCTTGAGAGATCGTGGTAGACATACCTGAAGAAAGATATTGTGTGTGTGTGTGTGTGTGCGATGGATAATGCCGAGTGGGAGTGTGTGTGCATGCATGCACGAGAGAAAGTTAATTAGTGGTACAACGATAAAGAAAAGATGACTGTGTGGGTGTAAAAGACTTGGTGAGATCATAATCAATATAAAAGTGAATTCAAATATTTGAATAAGAGATCATGATGTTTGAAACCCATGCATGCATGATATAATGGAGATATGTGGTGTGGTTTTGAATCGAGCATGCTATACTATATACACATTGAACAAGGCCAAATTGATTTGAATTTGATATACCGTTGGTAGGCATCGTTTGACCACATTTCATCCATGCATGGACAGAACTATTCAAATTGGAGATAATGGGTGGCTTTGGCAGCTAACATCTAAATGTTGTGTGTGTGTTGTGTATTAAACACATTATACATATCAAACATCGTTTTGATTCCGAACATCTAGCTAGAGCATACATGTACTACGATTTGAATTCAACATAAAATGGATACACATATTTGAATTGAGATCATATGGTACATGTAGTTCATATTTAAATGGTAATTTAGTACTATATTCATGTCGTGTGTTGTGAAGATAATATTTAGATGATGGTATAACTAACCTGACAACAATCCCACTCAAATACGGAAAATAGACTCAATTTTAGTCCATATGGTAGACGGTACAAATTGTTTTTTTTGTTGTTGTTGAGGGAAGTACAAATTGATATGGTACCGTACACGGTAAGCTTGTTCTCCTGAATTTTTAAGTTGTTCATTGTTGTTTTTGAATGGCATTTGTAGTAATTCATATAGTAAAACGGGACATGACTCTCTTGTGTGGTGCGAATTGTTTTTTGTTTTTGTTTTTTTACACGTTAAGCTTGTTCTCCCGAAATTTCAAGCCGCGCCTTGTTATCCCAAAATTTCAAGCTATCTCTTTGTCTCTTGTGCTGCAAAACTCCCGCCCCTTCAACCCGCGCCTTGTTATCCCGAAATTTCAACGCGTGCGAAAACTCCCCCCTCCTCCGAAATCGGTCGCGCCGCCCTGACACGCGAAATCCCCCTTCTATCCCTCAGCCAAAAATCCCGCCTCGACGTCCCATGGTCCAAATGGGTACTGGCACTTTCGTAACTTACCCCACATTTCGGACAAGCACGTCCCTTAGCCATGGTTCCCCCTCCTACCCCCTTCGACCCCCATTCGTACACCGAGGTCGCCAAAACCCGCGAAACCCCACGCTCCTCCATCCGCCACCCGACCGCCGCCCAGCCGGAGCCTCTTCCCCGACGACATCGTTTGCCGCAACAGCTCGACGTCCCTCATCCACCGCACCGGATGAGGATCCATCATCGATCTCATCGTCCCGCCGGTTCAGCCGCCCCGTCCTCCACATCCAAGGAGCTGCCCCGACGTTCACCTCATCTATCGCGCCACCTCCATTCCCACAGCACCGTCTTCACCTACACCACCGGAACTGCAGCACCTTCACCGATTCCTCGGATGAAGCTGAGGCCTAGTCGGCGCCACCAAAGAGGTTCTACACTAATCGCTGCATTTTCTCCTTTATTTGATCTCACGGTGCTGCCGCTGCTCGATCCCGAGCTGCCATCGCGCGGCTCCATCGATGGCGGCGTCACCGGCCACTTCCTCCACGGCATCTCTCCGCCATGGCGTTGCTCCCTCGGCGGCGACGCCCACATCAGCAGGAGCTCCTACTACTGCGGCTCCGGCTCTTGCTCGCGCTGCTGCTCTGCTCTTGCTCTTGCTCTTGCTCGCGCTGCTGCTCTACTCTTGCTCGCACTGCTGCTGCACGAGCAGCAGCTCTGACACTCGCTCGCGCTCCTGCTGCTGCTACGGCTCTCGCACGCGTTGATGCTCCGGGCGCTGCTACTGCTGCACGACCAGCTGCCCCGGCTGCTCTTTGGTAGTACGTTCCCTGCTGGAGCGGCTGCCGATTTAGATCACTGCTTCTCTGCCACTAATGCTCGAGCGGCCAAAACGACTAGTGCATTGCTTCTCTGCTACTACTGCGTTCAGTTCCGACAGTAAAATTCAGTTTCGACAGCAACATTCAGTTTCGAGAGTACATTTCAGTTTCGACAGTAAAATTCTGTTTTGACAGTTAAATTCAGTTTCGACACTTAAGTTCAGAGACGAGTGGCTGATGTCTTTTAAATCTAGCACTTTTTGGTGATGTATTTTACATCATCTATTGGAGATGCTATTAGAATCCCACTTTAGGTTAATGTTGTCTCTCTTGTCCTGCTTCAGCCTCGCCGTCGTACACCTCACCGGAGCTGGTCCAACGACAAAACCATCCATCACAGCGGAGCAGTACCCTCGGCTCCATCTCCAGACGCCTAAGATCTTCTTCCCCGCCTCCGACAGCCACATCAGCCGCAGCATCCTCAGTGACCAACCCAATGATGCTGAGATCGACATGGCTTCACCAAAGAGGTTGTACACTTGTCGCATCGCTTTTTTACTCTACAAGTAATTTATATTGTCCACTGAGCACACGTAGTAATGAGAAATACGAATAGTTCCTCCTATATGACAAGCAGTGAGGTACTAGGCAAGTTATCTATCCATGATGGACTCTCTCGAAAGCCATCACTATTTATTTCTGCACGTTGGAGCTGTGCATGTGTAGATGGGCCTGGGAGTTGAGCTAGTAGGGCAGTGGGCGGGGTCCAAAGTAGTAGAAGTAGTACAAAAACATTTTTGGAGTGTAGGCTTTTGCTTGTTCAAGCCTGCCTACTAGAATGGCCACTGGTTGAAAGGAAAAGTGAAGGAAAGACGTAGGAATTGGAAAGTTTCCTATGGTACTACTATTCATGCATTTGGTTCAAAGGAATGGAGCAAGGGAAAACTATAGGATTTTTTTCCTTTAGTGTCTCTTGCAAAGAAAAACCGTAGTAATTTTAATATCCACTTGGCCCTCTGATAACCCACAAGTATATGGGATCAATTGTAGCTTTTTCGATAAATAAGAGTGTCGAACCCAACGAGGAGCTAAAGGTAGAATCAATATTCCCTTCAAGTTCTATCGACCGCCGATACAACTCTACACACACTTAATGTTTGCTTTACCTAGAACAAGTATGAAACCAGAAGTACTTTGTAGGTAATGATCGAACTACTTTGCGAGAATAAAACTAGGAGTACTTTGCGAGAATAAAACTATGAGTAATTTGCAAGATAATAAAAGTTAGTTGTTTAGTAGAGAGCTTTTTGTAACACAAGAGAAAGATTTGTTCATAGGCAATCGATAACTAGACCGGTAATCATTATTGCAATTTTATATGAGGGAGAGGCATGAGCTAACATACTTTTTGTACTTGGATCATATGCACTTATGATTGGGACTCTAGCAAGCATCCGCAACTACCAAAGATCATTAAGGTAAAACCCAACCATAGCATTAAGTATCAAGTCCTCTTTACTCCCATACGCAACAACCCCCTTACTCGGGTGTAAGCTTCTGTCACTCTAGCCGCCTACCATAAGAGAATTATGAACGTATTGCAAACCCTACAGCGGGAATCCCTCACGCTTGTGCGACACGGAGGGCACCATAGGACAGCTCCAAAATAAAACATACAACTGAAACCAATCAACCCATAGGACAAAAGAAATCTACTCAAACATCATAGGATTGCCATACATCATTGGATAATAATATATAGCGTTAAGCACCATGTTTAAGTAGAGAATTACAGCGGGAAAAGAGGTGTTACACCGCTGCATAGAGGGGGAGAGAGTTGGTGTTAACGGCGGCGAAGTTGTTGGTGTAGATCGCCGTCACGATGATTCCCCCGACGGCGTTCTGGCGCCACCGGGAGAGAGGGGGAGAGAGCCCCCCTCCTCCTTATTCTTCCTTGGCCTCCCCCCTAGATGGGAGGAGGTTTTCCCCTTTGGTCCTTGGCCTCCATGGCACCCAGAGGGGCGGGAGCCCCTCCGAGATTGGATCTCTCTCTTTGTTCTCTTCTGTTTCGCATTCCTGTTTTCTGGCCTTCCACCATTTCTTAAATTCCCGGAGATCCGTAACTCCGATTGCGCTGAAATTTTAACATGATTTTATTCCGGATATTAGCTTCCTTGCGCCTGAAGAATAGCACGAACCGACCTACGAGGGCCTCACGAGGCACCACGGCGCGCCGGACCCCCCTGGCGCACCCTGGTGCCTCGTGGGGCCCACGAGCACCTCCTTGCGTTGATTCCACCTCCCAAAAATCACATATATTCCAAAATAATTCTTCGTAAAATTTTATTGCATTTGGACTTCATTTGATATGGATTTTCTGTGAAACAAAAAACAAGCAGAAAACAGGAACTGGCACTGGGCACTGGATCAATATGTTAGTCCCAAAAATAATATAAAATGTTGCCAAAAATATGCGAAAGTGGTAGAATATTGGCACGAAACAATCAAAAATTATAGATACGACGGAGACGTATCAGCATCCCCAAGCTTAATTCCTACTCGTCCTCGAGTAGGTAAATGATAAAAAAGATAATTTTTGATGTGGAATGCCACCTAGCATAATCTTGATCATATAATCTAGTCATGGCTTCAATATTAAGACACGAGTGATTCAAAGCAATAGTCTATAATTTGACATAAAGACATCAATACTCAGGCATACCAACAAACAATCATGTCTTTCAAAATATCAACGCTAAAGAAAGTTATCCCTAGCCCATTATGCTCAATCATTGATCCATTCATGAAACACACTCGATATTAGCTACATCCAATGCACAAGTATGAAAATAGTGCTCTCTAGTTGGTGCTTTGTAAGGGAAGATGGAGACTCAAAATAAAAAAATAAAAATTGCATAAAAGTAAATAGATAGGCCCATCGTAGAGGGAAGCAGATATTTGCAGAGGTGCCAGAGCACAAATCTTAAATTAGAGAGATAAAATTATTTTGAGAGGCATGCTTTTCCTGTCAACGAAAACCACCGAGAGTTCCCAATATTTTTCATGCTAGACACATCATAGGCGGTTCCCAAACAGAAAGTAAAGTTTATTTCCTTTCCACCATTCTTTCACAATCCATGGCTAGTCGTATCCACGAGTGCCCTCCATACCAATACTTTCCAAGGAATTTTGTTGTTATTAATTTTTGATTCATTGTGGGACTGGGCATCCCTATTACCAGCCACTCTCTCGTGCAATGACAAGTGAATAAACACTCATCGTGAGAATAACACACCTAGCATGGAAAATATTGGCCACCACCTGCCGCTTCATGAGCGGTACGAGCACACAAAACGGAAAATTATTTTGAAAAATTAGAGTTGGCACATGCAAATATACTTGGAACGGCATGGAAATACCGCATATAGGTAGGTCTAGTGGACTCATTTGGCACAACTTGGTTTTAAGGAGTTTGGATGCACAAGCAGTATTCCCGCTTTGTACAAATGAAGGCTAGCAAATAGATTGAGAAGCAACCAACCAAAAAACGAAAACGGTCATAAACATGCATTGAACATAACTAACACTGAATAATACACCATAAGTAGGATATAACTTCATTGCATAACTATTGACTTTACGTGCATGCATAGGGAATCACAAACCTTAACACCAATATTCTTACTAAACCACAATTACTCACTAGCACAACCCACATATTATCATCTTCATATCGCAAAACTATTGCAAGGAATCAAGCTTATCATATTCAGTGATCTACAAGTTTTATGTAGGATTTTCTGACTAACCATGTGAATGACCAATTCCTGTTGACTCTCTAAATAGATATAAGTGAAGCAAGAGAGTTTAATTCTTTCTACAAAAGACCATGTTCTAATAAATATAAGTGAAGCAAAAGAGCATTCTACAAATAACGGGTTTCTAGATGAAGAGAAACATGCATCCAAACTTCAAATGATATAAGTGAAGCTTGATACGTCTCCAACGTATCTATAATTTATGAAGTATTCATGCCATGTTTATTATAGTTTTGTATGATTTTGGTGCACTTTTATATGACTTCTATATGATTTTTATGGACTAACATATTGACCTAGTGCCCAGTGCCAGTTGCTGTTTTCTGCTTGTTTTTGGTTTTACAGAAAATACATATCAAATGAAGTCCAAATGCAGCGAAACTTTTTGATGATTTTTTCTGGAACATAAGAGACACTAGAAGCTTCGGGAGGTGGCCAGAAGACCCACATGGGCCCCATGAGCCACCAGGGTGCGCCACAACCCAGGCGCATGGTCACGCTTGAGATCTTGGTGCCTCGTGGGCCCCCTGTGGCCCTTCTTTGCGTGATTCCAACGCCAAAAAATCATATATATTCAGAAACCCCCGAAAGTTAACCTAGATGAGTTTTTACGCCGCCGCAAGCCTCTGTGCCTCCACGATCTAATCTAGAACCCTTTTCCGGCACCCTGCCAGAGGGGGGAATCATCACCGGAGGCCATCTTCATCATCCCGGCGGTCTCCATGACGAGGAGGGAGTAGTTCACCCTCGGGGCTGAGGGTATGTACTAGTAGCTATGTGTTTGATCTCTCTCTCTCTCTCTCTCGTGTTCTTGATTTGGCATGATCTTGATGTATCGCGAGCTTTGTTAATATAGTTGGATCGTATGGTGTTTCTCCCTCTCTATCTTGTTGTGATGAATCGAGTCTTTTCCCTTTGAGGTTTCGTTATTGTCGGATTGAATATTTCAGATTTGAGAACCCTTGATGTATGTCTTGCATGTGGATACCCGTGGTGACAATGGGGTATTCTATTGGTTTACTTGATGTATGTTTTGGTGATCAACTCGCGGATTCCCGTGACCTTGGGGTGATCTAGGCATAGGGGTTGGTTGCACGTTTTCATTATCTTTTCTCCGATAAGAAACTTTGGGGTACTCTTTGAAGTTCTTTGTGTGGATTGAATATTATGATTATGAAGTTGTTTGATGCATATCGAATAATAAACTCACGGATACTTGTGGTGACATTGGAGTATCTAGGTGACATTAGAGTTGGTTGATGCGTATCATATGGTGTTATTTTAGTACGAACTATAGAGCTATTTGTGACACTTATAGGAATGGCTCAATAGATCGATCGGAAAGGATAACTTTGAGGTGGTTTCGTACCGTAAAACAATTTCTATCTTATGTTCTCCGCTAATAGGAACTTTGGAGTGATTCTTTATCGCACGTTGAGGGATTGTTATATGATCCAATTATGTTAGCACTGTTGAGAGATTGCACTAGTGAAAGTATGAACCCTAGGCCTTGTTTTCAAGCATTGCAATACCGTTTGTGCTCACTTTTGTTACTTGCTACCTTGCTGTTTTTATATTTTCAGATTACAAAAACATATATCTACTATCCATACTACACTTTTATCACCATCTCTTCGCCGAACTAGTGCACCTATAAAATTTACCATTGTATTGGGTGTGTTGGGGACACAAGAGATTTCTTGTATTTGGTTGCAGGGTTGTTTGAGAGATACCATCTTCAACCTACGCCTCCCACAGATTGATAAACCTTAGGTCATCCACTTGAGGGAAAATTGCTAATGTCCTACAAAACTCTGCGCTTGGAGGCCCAACACGAGTCTACAAGAATAAGTTGTGTAGTAGACATCAAGCTCTTTTCTGACGCCGTTGCCGGGAAGGTGAGTGCTTGAAGGTATATCTTTATATCTTGCAATCAAATCTTTTAGTTTCTTGTTTTATCACTAGTTTGGTTTATAAAAGAAAACTACAGAAAAATGGAATTGAGGTTGCCTCATATTATTCGTCTTTATCATGTCTTTCTTGAAAATGATGGATCGGAAAATTGTGCTCAATTGATAGAAGAAGAATTCTATAAAATGTTTGGCATAAAATATTTGAATGATGAGCATGACTGCAATGTTGTTAGTATAAATACTATGAATATCCAAAATACTTATGATGATTGCACTAGTCATGACACAAATGTTTCTTATAAGCATGTCATTTTTTGTGGAGTGCATAAAGTTTGTGAAGACATGCCTTATAGGGATGATAGATTTTGTAAGAAGCATAAACATGATAGACCCAATTTTTTGCTCAAAGTGATAGATGAATTTGCTACAAAATTATGCTCTCTTCATCCCATTACTTGTGAACTTTGCAATAAAGTTGGTCACCTTAATTTTCAATGCATACTTTTTCATGATCGAATCATGGCTAAATATTGTAATGACTTGACCGCCCTTGAACTATATAATGAGCTTTATCTATTTTTGGGGTGTGAGGAATTGACACATAAAAATAGTTGGTTTGAAGTATTCATTCTCACAGACAACATTGAAACTAATCTAGAGGAAATCTATATGTTTTGTGTGGTAAATTGCAATGAGAATGCTTATATTGCCAACTACAGAAAGATGGGGAAACCAATAGAATATAAAAGGAACACTAATGAGAGGGTAAAGATTTCCACTTTCCCTCCTATTGTCTCTCATGATGAAATAGGTGACGAGGAGGAGCTTCGTATTCAACCAATCTCATCAATAAGAAGCTCGGAAAAATTGATTAAACCCACACACGATGTGGTGAAGAAGAAGAAAAGAAGAAAAAGTAGAGCTAAAAAGGTATCTCTCCCAAATAATGTTGCTTCTATTATTGTTGTGCCTCATGAGAATGAATCAAAAACAATTGTGGAAGATGATACACTTGATGATGATATTGCTTCTTTGTCTTATGGTACAATGTCCGAAGGAACTATTGAGGATGATTTTATTATGCCTATTACTCATTATGATGATTATGATTGGGAAAATAATGATACTTCTTATAATCTTGAAAATCTTTTTGGCACCAACTTAGAAAATTATGATGATAATAATTGTTATACTATTGGTGCAATTCATCCTATTGATGATAATAGTGATTATGCTAATGATATGCCAAGCCACAAGCTTGGGGATGCTATGTGTGATGAGAATGACATGTTTGAGAATTTATTTGCTGCAATTAATGTTTATCCCAAGCTTGGGGATGCTATGCTTAATGAAAATGATCTTTTTATTCCCCCTACTTTTGATGAGCAAATTTATTATGATGATGACATGCCTCCTATCTATGATGATTATTGTGATGATACTTATGTCATAAAAAGTAGTGATTATTATATTTATAAAACTTGTCATAATTATGATTACCCTTTTTCTGAACATTACTCTTTTAATGTGGAAACAATTTATAGTATTCGAGTTTCATATGATACTCCTACTCCTATTGATGAGAAGAAATGTGCTTATGTGGAGAGTAATAAAAAATTCTATGCTTGTGGATCATGAAAAGAATACTTTCTATGATAGCTATATTGATGAATCCATTCATGATGCTACTGAAAATTATTATGAGAGAGGAACATATCATTCATGATGCTCCCGTCATGTTTCAATTCTTTACTTCTATGTGAGCATCATTGAAATCATCATGCCTAGCTAAAAAGGCATTATAGAAAAGTGCTTGTTGGGAGACAACCCAATACTTATACCTTCTGTTTTTGTGTGTTCACATGATTAATCTACTGTATTAATCATGTTTTATATGTTTTCTTTTAATAATGTGCCAAGTAAAGCCTTTGGGATAGTGTGGATGCTTGTTGATTTGATTCTGTGCAAAAACAGAAACTTTTGCGTCCAGTGCTGGAATTACTATTATGTACTGGAGCGTGATAAAATTCTAAAAAATTTAAACAGTATTGAGTTTCAAATTTTTTACGTTTTCCTATTTTTTCAGAATTTTTGGAGGTACAGAAGTATGGTTTTTAAATCACTCACTACATGATGTTCTGTTTTTGACAGATTCTGTTTTTGGTGCATAGTTTGCTTGTTTTAGTGTTTCCATAGCTTATAATATGAGATATAAATTGTGGAAATGATAGAATACAGTAGTAATTATGTGAGAACAATTATGAATCTTGTCTTGACAGTACCTAAGAGGATAATTTATTTTTATCATACTAACCTATCTCACGAAGTTCCGTTAAGTTTTGTGTGATTGAAGTTTTCAATTTTTGGTTGAGATATCGATATGAGGAGAATAAGGAGTGGCAAGACCCTAATCTTGGGGATGCCCAAGGCACCCCAAGGTAATATTCAAGGAAGACCCAAGCAACTAAGCTTGGGGATGCCCCGGAAGGCATCCCCTCTTTCGTCTTCAACACTATCGGTAACCTCACTTGGAGCTATATTTTTATTCATCACATAATATGAGTTTTGCTTGAAGCATCATTTTATTCTGTTTATATTTGCTTGGTGTTATAAATAATCATGTTTTGCATCTTTTAGTTCAATAAAATGCCAATTATAGCCTTTACCATGCTCAGATTGCAAGTTCATGTGTTGCTGTTTGAAAACAGAAAGTTTTCTGTTATGTCCAGAATATTCCTGAATATTCAGAACATAATAAAAATCTGAAATTTTTACACAGTAAGCATGCATGAGTTAACTATCACGTGGTAATTTTTCAGAATTTTTGGAGTTAGGGAAGTATGGATTCTTATTCACCCTTTACAGACTGTTCTGTTTTGGCTGATTGCTGTTATAGTTGCATTGTTTGCATATGTTTTCGTGTTTAATGTTTCTATTTGAGGATAGGAGTATTAAATATGAAGAGGCATTTAGTATGCAATTTTTAATTATAATTTTTGTGATTTGCTACAGTAGATAATGTTAAGGTTTTGAGTCGATTTATACTAACTTATCTCACGAGTTCTTATTGAGTTTTGTGTGGATGAAGTTTTTAAGATTTAGGGAAGCCATGATATGAGAGGAATTAAGGAGACACAAGAGCTCAAGCTTGGGGATGCCCAAGGCATCCCAAATTAATATCTCAAGAAGTCTCAAGCATCTAAGCTTGGGGATGCCCCGGTAGGCATCCCACCATTCTTCATCAACAATTATCGGTCAGTTTTGGTTGAGCCTAAGTTTTTGCTTCTTCACATGATATGTGCTATTCTTGGTGTGTCATTTTATTTCATTTTGTTTGATGTTTTAATAAAATTATCAATGCCTGAATTTTTTAAATGAGAGAGAGTCCTCACATAGCTACTTAATTACTTAACTACTCATTTGATCTTCACTCATATCTTTTTGGAGTAGTTTGTCATTTACTCTTGTGCTTCACTTATATCCTATGAGTAAATTTTTGAAATGAATTAAATATCATAAAGTTGAAATTTATATGCTTCATATGCTTGTCCCATGGGGAGTAGTGACTTCACATACAAGAAGTATAAGTGGTAAAATTTATTGAAAGTTAACAAACATAGCATTGGTCACTTGAACAATTCATGAAAGAATTTTGAAGGAAGAGAAATTTCACATATAAATATACTATCTTGGACATCTTCTATGATTGTGAGGCCCCATTAATTATTTTCAAGCTTGATCAAGTAGTTGATGTTGGACAAGGAAGACAACGTAATGACTTATGTTTGTTTATATTCACATAGAAGTTATATTGTCATGGATCCTCTAACATGTGGTACTTGCTTAGGATCTTTTGCTAGCCAAAAATTCGTACTAAGTAGAGATACTACTTGTGCATCCAAAAACCCTTAAACCCAGTTTCTTGCCATGAGTGTCCACCATACCTACATATGGATTGAATAAGATCCTTCAAGTAAGTTGTCATCGGTGCAAAAAGAAATAAAAATTGCTCCTAAAATATGTATGATCTTTTATTGCAAAGGAAAATAAGCGTTGTACGAACTTGTGATGGTAAAGAAATAAAAGCGACGGACTGCATAATAAAGGTTGCTATCACAAGGGGCAATATAACGTGACGTTCCTTTGCATTAAGGGCTTGTGCATCCAACAATAAAATGCGCATGACAACCTCTGCTTCCCTCTGCGAAGGGCCTATCTTTTACTTTTCTGTATTTACTTTTCTGAATTTACTTTTATGCAAGAGTCATTAATGTTCATCCCTATTCCACTCTATTTATTCTTTAGTTGGCAAGCATTATGTGGTAGGGAAAGATCCAGGCACATATATCCAGTTGAATATAGGTGATCATGAGTTATTATTGTTGACATTATCCATGAGATAAATAAGTTGGGAGGCAAACCATTAAGCCCCTATCTTCCTATGTGTTTGACTGAAACCGTTTGTTCTAAAAATATGCTTTGAGTGTCAGCAATCATGGAAGACTAAATGATGGTTGAGTATGTGGAATTTGCTAAATCAAAGCTCTTACATAGACCATTCCTGAAAATAAGATGAATTGCCATTGTTTGGTGACTGAGAACATAGTTTGTTAGTTTTCAAGAAAGTTTATGACCTATACTTTAAACATGTGAATAGCTTGCTACTTGATCATGAGAAGTTTTATGAGATGAGCTACTGATTATGATATATATTGATGCTAGAAAAGTGATTGAAATTATCATTGATCAAACTTATGCACTATGCTAGCATTCACACTTCATAAATTATTTATTTTATCATTTACCTACTCGAGGACGAGCAGGAATTAAGCTTGGGGATGCTGATACGTCTCGAACGTATCTATAATTTATGAAGTATTCATGCCATGTTTATTATAGTTTTTGTATGATTTTGGTGCACTTTTATATGACTTTTATATGATTTTTATGGACTAACATATTGACCTAGTGCCCAGTGCCAGTTGCTGTTTTCTGCTTGTTTTTGGTTTTACAGAAAATACATATCAAATGAAGTCCAAATGCAGCGAAAATTTTTGACTATTTTTTCTGGAACATAAGAGACACTAGAAGCTTCGGGAGGTGGCCAGAAGACCCACAGGGGCCCCACGAGCCACCAGGGCGCGCCACCCCCCCCAGGCGTGCCCTGGTGCCTCGTGGCCCCCCTGTGGCACTTCTTCGCGTGATTCCAACGCCAAAATATCATATATATATTCAGAAACCCCCGAAAGTTAACCTAGATGAGTTTTTACGCAGCCGCAAGCCTCTGTGCCTCCACGATCTTATCTACAGCCCTTTTCCGGCACCCTGCCGGAGGGGGGAATCATCACCGGAGGCCATCTTCATCATCCCGGCGGTCTCCATGATGAGGAGGGAGTAGTTCACCCTCGGGGCTGAGGGTATGTACTAGTAGCTATGTGTTTGATCTCTCTCTCTCTCTCTCTCGTGTTCTTGATTTGGCATGATCTTGATGTATCGCGAGCTTTGTTAATATAGTTGGATCGTATGGTGTTTCTCCCTCTCTATCTTGTTGTGATGAATCGAGTCTTTTCCCTTTGAGGTTTCGTTATTGTCGGATTGAATATTTCAGATTTGAGAACCCTTGATGTATGTCTTGCATGTGGATACCCGTGGTGACAATGGGGTATTCTATTGGTTTACTTGATGTATGTTTTGGTGATCAACTCGCGGATTCCCGTGACCTTGGGGTGATCTAGGCATAGGGGTTGGTTGCACGTTTTCATTATCTTTTCTCCGATAAGAAACTTTGGGGTACTCTTTGAAGTTCTTTGTGTGGATTGAATATTATGATTATGAAGTTGTTTGATGCATATCGAATAATAAACTCACGGATACTTGTGGTGACATTGGAGTATCTAGGTGACATTAGAGTTGGTTGATGCGTATCATATGGTGTTATTTTAGTACGAACTATAGAGCTATTTGTGACACTTATAGGAATGGCTCAATAGATCGATCGGAAAGGATAACTTTGAGGTGGTTTCGTACCCTACAACAATTTCTATCTTATGTTCTCCACTAATAGGAACTTTGGAGTGATTCTTTATCGCACATTGAGGGATTGTTATATGATCCAATTATGTTAGCACTGTTGAGAGATTGCACTAGTGAAAGTATGAACCCTAGGCCTTGTTTTCAAGCATTGCAATACCGTTTGTGCTCACTTTTGTTACTTGCTACCTTGCTGTTTTTATATTTTCAGATTACAAAAACCTATATCTACTATCCATACTACACTTTTATCACCATCTCTTCGCCGAACTAGTGCACCTATACAATTTACCATTGTATTGGGTGTGTTGGGGACACAAGAGATTTCTTGTATTTGGTTGCAGGGTTGTTTGAGAGATACCATCTTCAACCTATGCCTCCCACGGATTGATAAACCTTAGGTCATCCACTTGAGGGAAAATTGCTACTGTCCTACAAAACTCTGCGCTTGGAGGCCCAACACGAGTCTACAAGAATAAGTTGTGTAGTAGACATCAAAGCTCATGAAGCATTCTATAAAGCCGTACTCAAAAGATATAAGTGAAGTGCATGAAGCATTCTATAAATCAACCAAGGACTATCTCATACCAGCATGGTGCATAAAAGAAAATAGAAAAATAAACACAAAAGACGCTCCAAGAATTTACACATATCATGTGAACAAAACAAAAACCGAAACATACCGATAATTGTCGAATAAAGATGGGATGCCTTTCGGGGCATCCCCAAGCTTAGACACTTGAGTCTCCTTGAATATTTACTTGGGGTGCCTTGGGCATCCCCAAGCTTGAGCTCTTGCCTCTCCTCATTCTTCTCATATCATTACCTCCTCGATCTTTGAACACTTCATCCACACAAAACTTAACAAAACCTTCATGAGATCCGTTAGTATAATAAAGCAAATCACTACTTTAAGTACTATTGCAAACCCATTCATATTTTTTTTTTGCATTATACCTACTGTATTCTAACATCTCCATGGATTATACCTTCCGATAAAATCCATAGTTTCATCAAAACAAGCAAAACAATGCATCAAAAACATAATCTGTCAAAAACAGAAGAGTCTGTAGTAATCTGAACATTGACCATACTTCTGTAACTTCAAAAATTCTTAAAAATTAGTACAAAATAAATAATTTGCATAGAAGTACTGTGTAAAAAGTTCCAGTAAAAAATGTAAATTCACACACTACAGCAAAAGTTTCTGTTTTTGCACCGCACATACCAAACAAGCAATTTAAACATCCTAACGGTAAATTTTGCACATTATTTTAATAATACAATGGATTTGTACAAGGGGATAATTATTTTTGTTGAAAAGTTTCTGTAATTCAAGATTCACAAAGTTTCCATGGGCATGAACAAAGTTCAAGGAGCTCCCCCACTTCAACGGTGCTCGTCTTTCTTACTTTCACTTTTCCTTTTGAAAAAGTTTTAGGTTCCCCTCTATATTTTTTTTGTTTTTAAACTTTTTAAAAGCACACAACAGAATAAAATGACTCTCTAAAACTTCCGGGTTGTCTCCCTGGCAGCGCTTTCTTTAAAGCCATTAAGCTAGGCATAAAATGCTCAAGTAATGGATCCACCCGGATCCCAAGGTATATCAAAGCCAATTTTAATTAACAATGATTTGTAATTTAGTAGTGAGCACAAAGTAACATATATCATGCAATGACGAAGTCTAACTCTCTTCCTATGCATCAGCATGTCATAAAAGAACAATTCATGCACATCAAGTAAAGGCCAATGCATAGTATAAACAGTTTCTTGCAATTTTATCGTTAATATGAGCAATAGTAAAACGCAACCCATCAATATAATCCTTAATAAGAGCAAACTTCTCCGATATAGTGTAGTTGGGAGAATTCAAAAAGATAATAGGACTATCATGTGCGGGTGTAGTAGCAACAATTTCATTCTTAGCATAAGGAACTATAGCAAGTTCATCTCCATAAGCATAATTCATATTGGCATCATGGCCACAAGCATAGCAAGCATCAATTTCATCAAAAAGGGATATTTCAAACGAATCCAAGGGATCATAGCAATTATCATAGCATTCATCCTTCAGTAAGCACGAAGGGAAATTAAACAATGTATGAGATAAAGAGTTAATCTCATCAGAAGATGGGCACGGGTGATCAATCCGCTCTTCCTCCTTTTGTTATTCACTCTCCTCCTCATCTTTTTCATCTAATGAGCTCACACTTTCAGCAATTTCGTCTTCCATAGTTTCCTGCAAAATATTAGTCTCTTCTTGGACAGCGGAGACTTTCTCAATAAATTCATCCATATCGGCATTGTATTTATAATTCTCATAGCAATATTTAAGTGTAGCAAAAATTTCAGATCTGTAAATAGCATCATCACAATCTTCATACTTTTCAAACAAAGATTCAATTTCATAAGCACCCTTAAAAGCAACAAATTCTTCTATTCGTTCCACATCATAGTAATCATATATACCATTAGCATAAGAAGCCAAGGTTTCATTATCATTAAATTTACATGAAAAGGGAAGGTGTGGAGCCTTCATCCTAGAGCAACAAGTATAATCATATCTCAAGCATAAATTCCAATCATACCATTACAAATAATCAATTTGATCCCATAAGAGTTTCCCTTTTTGAGACAAGCGATAATCCCTAAAGTATTCACGTTGATCCAACGTGTCTCCCATTATCAAGTTGAATGGGGTTTTCTCAGGATTATCAAAGTAGTGTTTAATGTTTTCCACAAAACGAGCATCGAGGGTTTTAGGAGGTTCCCCATCTCCATGAGTAGCAAGTACAACTAATTTTTTTGGTATTTTGTGTTCCATATCCATAACTAAAGATATAAAACAACTTAGAACAGAAAATAAAATCTACTTAGTGATAAAACAAACAAGCACACACGAGAATATCAACCCCACGCTATTGCTCCCCGGCAACGGCGCCAGAAAAAGGTCTTGATAACCCACAAGTATAGGGGATCAATTGTACCTTTTTCGATAAATAAGAGTGTCGAACCAAACGAGGAGCTAAAGGTAGAATCAATATTCCCTTCAAGTTCTATCAATCGCCGATACAACTCTACGCACACGTAACGTTTGCTTTACCTAGAACAAGTATGAAACCAGAAGTACTTTGTAGGTAATGCTAGAACTACTTTGCGAGAATAAAACTAGGAGTACTTTGCGAGAATAAAACTATGAGTAATTTGCAAGATAATAAAAGTTAGTTGTTTAGTAGAGAGCCTTTTGTAACACAAGAGAAAGATTTGTCCATAGGCAATCGATAACTAGACCGGTAATCATTATTGCAATTTTATATGAGGGAGAGGCATGAGCTAACATACTTTCCGTACTTGGATCATATGCACTTATGATTGGAACTCCAGCAAGCATCCGCAACTACCAAAGATCATTAAGGTAAAACCCAACCATTGCATTAAGTATCAAGTCCTCTTTACACCCATACGCAACAACCCCCTTACTCGGGTGTAAGCTTCTGTCACCCTAGCCGCCCACCATAAGAGAATTATGAACGTATTGCAAACCCTACAGCGGGAATCCCTCATGCTTGCGCGACACGGAGGGCACCATAGGACAGCACCAAAATAAAACATACAACTCAAACCAATCACGATCATCAATCAACCCATAGGACAAAAGAAATCTACTCAAACATCATAGGATTGCCATACATCATTGGCTAATAATATATAGCATTAAGCACCATGTTTAAGTAGAGAATTATAGCGGGAAAAGAGGTGTTACACCGCTGCATAGAGGGGGAGAGAGTTGGTGTTAACGGCGGCGAAGTTGTTGGTGTAGATCGCCGTCACGATGATTGCCCCGGCGGCGTTCCGGCGCCACCAGGAGAGAGGGGGAGAGAGCCCCCCTCCTTCTTCTTCTTCCTTGGCCTCCCCCCCTATATGGGAGGAGGTTTTCCCCTCTGGTCCTTGGCCTCCATGGCACCCGTAGGGGCGGGAGCCCCTCCGAGATTGGATCTCTCTCTCTGTTCTCTTCTGTTTCGCGTTCCTATTTTTTGGCCTTCCATCATTTCTTAAATTCTCGGATATCCGTAACTCTGATTGTGCTGAAATTTTAACACAATTTTTTTCTAGATATTAGCTTCCTTGCGCCCAAAGAATAGCACCAACCGACCTACGAGGGCCTCACAAGGCACCACGGCGCGCCGGACCCCCCTGGCGCGCCCTGGTGCCTTGTGGGGCCCACAAGCACCGCCTTGCGTTGATTCCACCTCCCAAAAATCACATATATTGCAAAATAATTCTCTGTAAAGTTTTATTGCATTTGGACTTCGTTTGATATGGATTTTCGGTGAAACAAAAAACAAGCAGAAGACAGGAACTGGCACTGGGCACTGGATCAATATGTTAGTCCCAAAAATAATATAAAATGTTGCCAAAAATATGTGAAAGTGGTAGAATATTGACATGAAACAATCAAAAATTATAGATACGACGAAGACGTATCACCCCCCTTTTCAAATTCCTAGTCATGAAGAACAAGACTAAGTGATAGTAGCATAATCGCATTATAACTGTACATTTTCATGTGGTTTGACTTTAATATGACCATGCTTCTTTGCATTTCTGTGATCTTCCAATTCCTGTGAACCAAACACCCAGATTGATAGAAATCCTGTGTTAGCAAATGCTCTGTTTTGCACGTGCATTCCTATCCTATTCCTGTGTATTTCCTATCCCTGCGTTGTTAGAATCATCCAATTCAAATGAGCCTTTACAGAATTATACTTCTGATACAGATAGGTGTTAAAGAAAACTTTGTGTGGTTTGTCCCGCTCCTGCCGCGACATCGTCTGCCCCAGCTGAGCTGCTCCAACGACGGAAGCGTCCACCGCAGCAGAGATCCCCCCTCCAGACCGTCTTTCGCCGCCTCAGATCTTCTTCCCCGCTGCCAGCAGCAACCACCACTGCATTACCATCATCAACTGAGGAGATGACCTTAAGGACTACACGGGTCCGCAAGAGAGGTTGCACTCTTTCGTGTCTGCTTACGTTATGCACCGCTTAATATTACCTGCTACTTTATCGTCATGTTCACCTCTTAGACTCCGAGTCAGGTCCAAACTAATAATCAAACTTGAGTTTTTAAATGGTTGTGGGGTACAAATCGGGGCAGTAACAAATAGTATCTCTATCTACTATCTGCTTAATCTCGGGTGTCTGCTATGTGTTTCGTGTTGGGTGGGATACAAACTGTAAAGGAGCCATTACCTGTATTTTTTAACGGAAGCTATTATCTTCCTGCTATAATTGGTTTGGGTCTATCCATTGGTTGCTACCATCACTATGGATTTCTGCATGCATTCCTTACATAATCTCACTATGTTTTATTCCTATGCATGTCAGTTATTGTACACAATGGTACTGAACATGTAGAGCAAAAGAGAAGAGCCGTGCGTGGCAATATAATGTCATGCAGACGTCGCTCCATGGTGGCCGCAATGGCAGCCCCCTCCCCCCATTCCAGATTGTAATCAAGAGGAAGATAACTGTTCAGAGGGGGATTCAGAGGGAGCAGACCACTCCTATTTACCCCCTAAGGTCTTTTTTCTCACTTGGCATGCTGATGTTGGTCATATCATGCATATGGCGCCTTGCATTGCTTACTTTACACATCATCTATGTCATCTGCTTAGTTTAGACATGTTTTGTGTGAATGCCATCTGTTTAGTTTCTATATCATATATGTGAATTATGCAATGCCATCTTGTTTAGCCAGGCATCATATATGGGAATTTTGCAATTCCATCCTGTTTAACCAGTCATCATATATGTGAATTATATCATGCCATCTTTTTTTTTCATTACGTATTACGTTTGCAACAATGTTAGTACATTCAACTACTCTTCCTATGCATCAGCCATTTGACATAGTGATGGAAAAATCTGGAGTGAAAATAAGGTCTTCAGAGAAGACAGTGCTATCTGACGAAGCGCATATCTTGCCGGCTACAGATAGCTCCTCAGAGGAGGATTCAGAGATAGATGACCAGTCGTATTTGCCCCCCAAGGTGTATGCTCTAACTTGGCAGGGTTATATTGCTCATATCATGCATATGGTGTCTTGCATTGCTATGTCATTTGCTTAGTTTAGACATGCTTTGTGTGAATGCCACATGTTTAGTGTCTAATTACCATATATGTGAATTATGCAATGCCATCTTGTTGCAAGGCATTATATATGTGAATTATGTGCAATGCCATGCTGTTTAGCCAGGCATCATATGTGTGACTTATATCATGCCATCCTTTTTTTGTATTACATATTCCATTTGTCGACAATGTTTGTTTATTCAACTACTCTTCTAGTGCATCAGCCATTTGAATCGGTGATGGAAAAATCTGGAGTGAAAACAAGGTCTTCAGAGCAGACAATGCTACCTGCTGAAGCAGATATCTTGCTGGTTACAGATAGCTCCTCAGAGGAGGATTCAGAGATAGATGACCAGTCCTATTTCCCCCCTGAGGTGTATGCTCAAACTTGGCAGGGCCATATTACGCATATCATGCATATGTTGTCTTGCATTGCTTAGTTTAGTCATCATATACACAATATTGAATGCCATCTGCTTAGTTTAGACATCATATATGCGATTACCATCTGCTTGCTTGCTTAGTATATAAATCATATATGTGAATTATATCATGCCATCATGTTTACATAGACAGCATGTATGTGAATTATGGCATGCCAACCTATTTAATAAAGACATCATGTAGTTATATCATCTCATCCTGTTTACATAGTCATCATATTTTGAATTATGTCATTCTATCCGTTAATTATATCATGCCATCATGTTTCCATAGACAACATGTATGTGAATTATGGCATGCCAACCTATTTAATAAACACATCATATTTGAATTATGTCATTCTATCCTGTTTAGTTAGCCATCATATATGGGAAATTGTGTCATGATATCCTGTTTAGTTTGCCATCATATATGTGAAATTGTGTCATGCTATCCTGTTTGGTTAGACAACATATATGTGAATTATTTTATGCCCTCTTTTATTCCCCACTATCCATTGCACCTGTCTATCATACAATGTCTGTACATTAAATTACTTTTCTTGTTTAGCAGCCATTTGAATTGGAGGGGGTGATGGCAGTATCTAAGGGAGTAAAAACATGGTCTTCAGAAAAGGCAGTGCTACCCGTCGATGCAGATAGAACCACGGTTGTACTTGCCCAAGAACCAGCCCACCACCACACATAACCCAGACTCTCGCAGATTGTACCCCTACCCAGTTGGACTGAGAACCAGCTACACCCTATCTAACCCCAACCCCAACAGATAGTAACCCAGTTCCACTTGACACAGCACCATCTCCACCACAGAGCACCCAAACACGAGCAGTTAGTAAGGCAACTGTAGTGCCCAAAGCACGAGGACCATAACTGCGAACCCCAACTCACCGCTTAAAGCAGAAGAACAACTGTTCTCAGGTCAGATTCCATAGGTATGGTGCATACTCCTTTGCTCTTGCATCACTGTATTTACTCATACCAACTAATTTCAAATTTGAAGGATCCAATTGAAACTTCAATGGCACAATAGGTATGTTTTAAACCTGTTTCTTTAACTGGTTTGCTCTTGTAACTTCTTGATCTATGTTGATTTTAGTTTCAATTGTATAAACAGTTATGTTCTCATGTCATGCACATTACAAGTGTTGTTAGTGCTGTTAGTTTCCCACACTTATATTCAGTCTATGCCGCTTTGTCTTAAACATATATGATTTGAACTGCGTCTCTATCTTGATTTGGCAACATAAACTAGGATGATATAGACAATACAGTGACCATAGTACATAAATATATGTTTGTTTCATGCTGTTATCCTGTCAACATTACCACTGAACTGGTTTACCAAAATGAGTTTCATATACTACATGCTGAACCTGTGATGTGTCTGCTTGTTCCTCTTTTAGAATACCGCCAGAATATTGGAGAAGAGTACCCCATTATGCAATGGTAAAGGAAGTAATGCAGACAAGGTTCAAGATAGTGAGACAACCCTATTGGTCTCCAAGAAAGCTGATAAAAACTATCTTCAAGACAGTGAGGCAACCCCAAAGTCCTGCCTTGATGTAGTGTTCGAGTTAATGGCCATTACCACTGGCACAAGCTGTTCGAACTCGCTGCCTAAATCAGTTCGGCTTCTTGAGTCTCAACTACAAGTTGAAAGACAACGATCAGCTATGCTGCGACAAGAAGCCGAAGGACTGAGGAAGTCCCTGCAGAATTCAGATGCACACTTTTTGGTGCAACAGCAAGAGTTGGAGGAGTTTTGCGCCAAACAAGAGAAAGCTAATAAGCTTGCTAAGCTTCTTGCCAGCATGGTGGGTGCCCAGGATATCGTTTCTTGAGCTCTTCTGAAGTGGTTTCATTTCTGGACTTGTTTTGCTGCCGCATTTATTTGCACTGGTGGCCAACTTAATCGCCCAGTGTTTGTAATATGCTGCTTTGTTGTTCCCTTTATTTGCACTGGTGGCGAACTTTGATGCCTAGTGGATGTAATGTATGTAATCGCCGTAATATCCTAGCGTTAGTTGCTTGCTTATTTATTTACTTATAGTCATGTTTATTGCTTGAAGTCACTGCAGTTCTTTTTCCTCGGTTTGCTTGTGGCCGCAATAACCATGGTCCAAATACGGGGCCTTAGGATCCATGGGACTCCTATGGGCTTTAGGATTCATGGGCCTCCTACGGGTCGTAGGGTCCATGGGCCTCCTACGCGCCGTATGATCCATGGGTCGTACTGTTCATGGGCTAAAACTGGACTGCAATATGGGCCGTAAAAGGGACAATTTGGGAACGGTCAGTTTAAGGGCCCGTAGCATAACGGGCCGTTAACAAGCCGAAAGTCATCACAGGCTTAATTCTATCGACATGTATACCGGGTTGTTAATGGGCCAGAAAACATGACGGGCTGAAAATGGCCCAATGGGTTAACAAACCACAAACGGGCCGATTGTAACCACGGGCTGAATTTGGCCCATTAGCATAACAGGCCAGTAACGGACCGTAATTAATCGAGGGCCAGAAATGAGCCCAAGAATTTATGGGCCCTTAGAAGGCCGAAAGAGAACACCGGCTGGAAACGGCCCAACTGAATCGTGGGCCCTTAAATGGGCTCAAAGCTCTTTACTGTCCATGATGGGCCAGAATCACCACGGGCCGTCAATGGGCCCAAAGATACAAAAGGCATCATGTGGGCCGAAAGACGTCACGGCCATAGATGGGCCGAAAGTGAGAATGGGTTGGAATCATATGGGACGGCCCACATGACGCTACCCGGGCCGTAAATGGGTTGTATGCGAACATACCGTTAACAGGCTTTCCATGGGCCGGCCTGCTAACTTTTGACCAAGTCAAATGGGCTGGCCTTTTTAATCTAAATGGGCCTCTGTTGGGCCATGCCACGTGTAACATTTCCATAGGCCCGTCTCGTCCATTGGAGGAATGACATCTTTCGCGATGCCCAGCTGACACGTGGTTCCTTCGGCCAATGAGAATTTTACACGTGGAAAATCCTCATTGGTCAGGGCTGTTAACGGGTTATCGGATCCAAAACCGGACCCGATAGCTTAACGGCGACCCGTTACGGTGGAAGCCACGTGTCGGTCACCCTTGACGAAAACACTTCCATGACGCTACATTTTTCGTCATGGAAGTGGACACTTCTGTGATGATAATTTCAGTATTGTCATGGAACACTTCTACGACAGCACAGGTTTGACTATCTTGATTCTGCCATAAAATTGTCACGGATGTACAAGCATGACAGAAAACTTGACCTACTATGACAAAGACGTATCATCACGGAAGTGTTTTTTTTGTAGTGAAAGATTTGCCTACTTTCTCTCATAGTATTATCTTTCGGTTGTGCTCGGTCTGTTTCTCCTCAGTACTCTGCCTACTTAGTTTATGCCGCTGCTATGATTGGTTTGATTCGAAGTTTCGAAAGAAATTTTAAATCTCTCATTCACCCCCTATGGTTAACATACTCTCGGTCCTAACAGCCGCCATCCATCTGAACGTCGTCCCTACGAGAAAAAAAACTTAACTTAAAACTACTAGTTGGAGCCCAGCCACCAAGATTCCCCTCTTTGCCACCAGTCACCGGAGCAGCAAGCATTGTTAGAATAATTCAATGCGCATAGTCGATTATCTAAGGATCAAGCCATCACATGAGACACGACACTGAGATTTGTTAACGAGGTTTACCAATGTGGCCACATCCCGGAGGCCTGACTATGGGTGCTCCTCCCCATGATACCGCTATACAACACATCAGCCTCCCGGGCGCCAGCACAAGCTGTCGGCTCCCCCTGCGTGTCTGCGCTATTATGTTGGCATAGGTTACATCGTATGTCTACCCCTACATTATATAAGAGGTCAGGGATACAAGTGTCCAATTAGGACACGACTTCTATCCTGTCTACACACAATTCGAATCCAAGTCCAACTGTAACCTACCTTGTACAAATATTCGACAAAATTCCAACAAACTCCACCTTAGCGAATATCCACCACCTTGGGTTCATCCATGCATTGAACAACCATGTACATTAGACTTGAGATTACAGCATGAGCACCGCCGCTACTCCTAGACTCCACGTGACTCCACCTTGAAGTATAATCTCTTTTTTCTTCATCATATATAGTCAACGCTCGGGTGAAAATTTCTTATTTACTCTAATTGGTGCTCCCAACTTCGGGAGTATCCATTCAGCGCCATCACACATCGATCACTATCTACGTGAAAGTGAACAACTCACATATTGGATGCCACATATTAGAGTTATCTGAACTCAACATCCTAACTCTTTCTTGAGAGATGTCTGAAACTTGAAGGAATTTCACTGTTGCCTTGTGTCACCCTGAGTCAAAATCGCAGTTGTCTCACCATTTTTCCGGATAGTATTTTACATGTGCCAGATCTATAGCACTCCGCCTCCTTCTGTACTTGTCATCCACACTTTGCCACATGCACTGATCACCATAGAATATACGACCATTTACTCTCACAGATTTTGACGTTTTTTCAGACTTTCCAACACTTTCTCAGATTCCCTATTGTCAATTCTCAGCCTTCTCACAGGTCAACTATGATAGATCTAGTCACCAACTTGAATCTGGCACTCGCCAGCACTACTTTAGCACCATCCCCACACTTTATCCGACAACCAGTGATGGTGTCCTGGACTAGGGGGTATCGACCTAGTTGGCCCACAGTGCATGGGCCGAACCTACGGCCCGCCGTTCTTACAAGGAAGGACTCCGGAAGCCTCGCACTACGACATGACCAAGATGGACTCTGCCGAAGACTTGACGTGTACTCCAAGGACAGCATCGGCCGCCGGCATGTGTATCCCTAGATGGGCAACCGACCATGTGTAACCCTAGATACCCCCAGCATCTATATAAGCTAAGGGTTTTAGTCCGTTGAGACCACGGTCACAATTACAACCACCTAGCCTTAGGGTTAGAACACAACTTACGATCTCGAGGTAGATCAAGCTTGTACTCGATACATCATCATCAATACAATCAAAGTAGGATGTAGGGTATTACCTCTTCGAGAGGGCCCGAACCTGGGTAAATACTGTCTCCTTCGTCTCCTGTTACCCACAGATCCGAGATCCACAGCTCGGGACCCCTGCTACTTGTAGACTGCGTTGGTATTTCCCCGAAGAGGAGAGGATGATGCAGTATAGTATAGATAAGTATTTCCCTCAGTTAAGAACCAAGGTTATCAATCCAGTAGGAGAACCAAGCTAGATCCAGTGAACAACACCTACACACACAAAAGCAAACACTTGCACCCAACGCGAATAAGAGGGTTGTCAATCCTCTTAGCGGTTACTTGCAAGGATTAAGTCTGATAGAGATACATTGATAAAGTAAATTACTAAACTAAATATTAGTAAATAAATTGCAGCAAGGTATTTTTATGTTTTTTTATATGATAAAGATAGACCCGAGGGCCATAGTTTTCACTAGAGGCTTCTCTCTCAAGCGCAGAAACATACGGTGGGTAAACAAATTACTGTTGGGCAATTGATAGAAAAGCAAATAATTATGACGGATTCATGGCAATGATCATGTATATAGGCATCACGTCCGAGACAAGTAGAGCGACTCCTGCCTGCATCTACTACTATTACTCCACTCATCGATCGCTATCCAGCATGCATCTAGAGTATTAAGTTAATAAAAACTGAGTAACGCCTTAAGCAAGATGACATGATGTAGAGAAGCAAATTCAAGCAATATGAATAAACCCCATCTTTTTATACTCAATGGCAACAATACAAATATGTGTCATGTCCCTTTCTGTCACTGAAATTGAGCACCGCAAGATTGAACCCATCACAAAGCACCTCTCCCATTGCAAGATAAACCAATCTAGTTGGTCAAACCAAATCGATAGATCGGAGAGAAATACAAAGCTATATTTAATCATGCATAAAAGAGTTCAGAGAAGACTCAAATATTTCTCATGGATAATCTGATCATAAACTCACAATTCATCGGATCCCAACAAACACACCGCAAAAGAAGATTACATCGGATAGAACTCCAAGAACATCAAGGAGAACATGGTATTGAAGATCAAAGAGAGAGAAGAAGCCATCTAGCTACTAGCTATGGACCCGTAGGTCTGTGGTAAACTACTCACACATCATCGGAAGGGCAGCAAGGTTGATGTAGAAGCCTTCCGTGATCGATTCCCCCTTCGGCAGAGTACCGGAAAAGGCCTCCAGATGGGATCGCGGAAGAACAGAGGCTTGCGGCGGCGGAAAGGTTTTCTCTTCTGGCTCCCTGATGGTTTCCGAATATTTGTGAATTTATAGGAGTGGAATTAGGTCAAACGGAGCCACAAGGGCCCCACAAGGCATCAGGGCGCCCCCCCTAGGGCCGCGCCCTGTTGCCTTGTGGAGGCTTCGTGAACCTTCTGGCCTCCTCTCCAAATCCACAGGGTCTCTTTTGTCTAGAAAAAAATCTCCAAAAAGTTTCGTGGCATTTGGACTTCGTTTGGTACTGATTCTCTAAAAAGCCAAAAACAACAACTGGCACTGGGCACTAGGTTAATAGGTTAGTCCCAAAAAATGATATATAATTGCATATAAAAACATCCAAGATTGATACTATAATAGCATGGAACAATCAAAAATTATAGATACGTTGGAGACGTATCAAGCATGCCCAAGATTAATTCCTGCTTGTCCTCGAGTAGGTAAATGATAAAAATAGAATTTTTGATGTGGAATGCTACCTATCATGTTTCATCATGTAATATTTCTCTTACGGTATGAATAATAAGATCCAAATGATTCAAAGCAATAGTCTATAATTTGATATAAAGACATCAATACTCAGGCATACTAACAAACAATCATGCCTTTCAAAATAACGATGCTAAAGAAAGTTATCCCTACAAAATCATATAATCCTGTCATGCTCCATCTTCTTCACACAAAGTATTTATCATGCACTACCCCAATGACAAGCCGAGCAATTGGTTCATACTTTTTAACGCGCTTCAACTTTTTCAACTCCCACTCAATACATGAGCGCAAGCCATGGATATAGCACTATGGGTGGAATAGAGTGTGGTGGTAGAAGTAAATAAGAGAAGTCAAAAATAAGAAGATAGTCTCACATCGACGAGGCTAATCAACAGGCTATGGAGATGCCTATCAATTGATGTCAATGCAAGGAGTAGGGATTGCCATGCAACGGATGCACTAAGAACTATAAGTGTATGAAAGCTCAACATGAAAACTAAGTGGGTGTGCATCCAACTTGCTTGCTCATGAGGACCTCGGGCATTTGAGGAAGCCCGTCATCGGAATATACAAGCCAAGTTCTATAATGAAAAACTCCCACTAGTATATGAAAGTGACAAAATAGGAGACTCTCTATATGAAAAACATGGTGCTACTCTGAAGCACAAGTGTGGAAAAGGATAGTAACATTGCCCCTTCTCTCTTTTCTCTCATTTTTTCTCTCCTTTTTTTCATGGCTCTTTTTCGCCTCTTTTTTTTCTTTTTCTCTTTTTATTTTCATTTTTCGTCCGGAGTCTCATCCCGACTTGTGGGGGAATCATGGTCTCCATCATCCTTTCCTCACTGGGACAATGCTCTAATAATGATGATCATCACACCTCTATTTACTTACAACTCAATATTACAACTCGATACTAGAACAAAAATATGACTCTATATGAATGCCTCTGGCAGTGTACCAGGATGTGCAATGATGCTAGCGTAACATGTATAAAAATGATGAATGGTGGCTGAGCCACAAATACTATGTCAGCTATATGATCATGCAAAGCAATATGACAATGATGATGTGTGTCATATAAAAACGGAACGGTGGAAGTTGCATGGCAATATATCTCGGAATGGCTATGGAAATGCCATGATAGGTAGGTATGGTGGCTGTTTTGAGGAAGATATAAGGAGGCTTATGTGTGATAGAGCGTATCATATCACGGGGTTTGGATGCACCGGCGAAGTTTGCACCAACTCTCGATGTGAGAAAGGGCAACGCACGGTACCGAAGAGGCTAGCAAATTGCGGAATGGTGAGAGTGCGTATAATCGATGGACTCACATTAGTCATAAAGAACTCACATACTTATTGCGAAATTTTATTAGCCCTCGAAGCAAAGTACTACTACGCATGCCCCTAGAGGGATAGATTGGTAGGACAAGGTCCATCGCTCGTCCCCGACCGCCACTCATAAGGTAGACAATCAATAATAAATCATGCTCCAACTTCTTAGCATAACGACAAATCATACGTGCATGCTTCGGGAATCACAAACCTTAACACAATTATTCATATTTAATATTGGCATAATGCTACTGTAATCCAACTTCTCCATGACTCATACCCCCCGATACGATCCATAGATTCATCAAAATAAGCGAACTATGCAACAAAAACAGAATCTGACTAAAACAGAACAGTCTGTAAAGATCCAAATTATGGTCATACTTCTGTAACTCCAAAAATTCTGAAAACTTAGGACAACATGGGAAATTCATATATCAATACTGTTTAAAAAATTCAGAAGGTTATCACGCTCCAGAAAAAAACCAAAATTCCAGCACTGGACGCAAAAGTTTCTGTTTTCCAACAACATCTATCATACTATCTTCCAAATCATCCCAATGGCATTACTTGGCACAAACACTAATTAAAACAAAAAAATACAATCATAACAGAAGCTATAATCATGCAAACACTCAAAAACATAAAGTATTGGGTTGTCTCCCAACAAGCTCTTTCTTTATAGCCATTAAGATAGGCTTGAAATATTAATGATGCTCACATAAAAGATAAGAGTTGAAACACAAAGAGAGCATCATAAAACATGTGACAAACACATTTAAGTCTATCATAATTCCTATGCATAGGAATTTTATAGGAAAACAAATTATCAAGACAAGAAGTATCTAGCATATGCAAGGAAGAAGAACGAAGCATTAACAATTTGAACTTCAAGAGAGGTAATTGAGTAACATGAAAATTTCTACAACCATATTTTCCTCTCTCATAATAATTACATGTAGGATCATAATCAAATTCAATAATATAGCTATCATAAACAATATTCGCTCTATAATCCACATGCATAAAAAATTTATAATCTTCCAAGATAGTGGGATTAACATCAACTAAAGTCATGACCTCTCCAAACCAACTTTTGTCAAAAAATTCATAAGATTGAACACACTCCAAATATGTGGGATTCTTTTTACCTGAAGTTGACACTCTTTGTGACACCCTGGTTTTTCCCAACTTTTCTTTTCAAAAACCCATTTGAAGTTTTATTTGGAATTTGGCTTGAATTTTAATTTGAATGGCTCTATGGGCTTAAAACTTGGGCATAATTTTACTTTCCTTTCCCAAGTTACTCAAGCTTCAAAAAACTTCACCCAAGTCATGTCATTTCCATTCTTGCCCAATCTCAACTTTTATTCCAACTTAATATTCCTTTTCCATTAAAGGAATAACCCTTTGGGCTCTAGGTTGTGAAGCAACCTATATTTCTGTCTTCCCCAAAATTCTAGGAAAATTCCCATAAATTCTTTGGACCATGTGAACCTTGGATATGTGAAAATATTCAAGATTCCATTCTTATGGTGAGCACACCATCCAATCTTTGTTTCTGGTCATAATTTCAGTTTGTAAAGCAACTATATTTTACATTGCTCCAAAAATTCTGAAATTAATCCAGGACTCAGATATCACTATATCCTTGGAGCATGCCAAAATTCATATCATTTTGTCAAGCCATTTTCTCCACAAAATTCTCCCAAGTTTCTGTCCAGAGAGGAGCATTGTGAAGAAAGTACCATTTACACTTACCCAAACGGTTTGAAATTTTATAGCATCTTTCCACCAACAAATAACCCACAAATACCAAGTTTCAACTCAAGAAGCCCATCCATGTGAGTGCATCATCTTCAACAAGTTTCTGGACCAGAGATGCAGTTGTGAAGCAACTACATCTAAAACTTGTCCATTGGGTCTGAAAATTTTCCAGCATGGGCACCTTCCTACTACACTTCAGTGTGACAAATTTTCCCTCTCAAAACCCTAGCTATTTTCTCCAGCAACCTGGCCAAGTTTCTGTCTAGAAACTTGTTTGGAAGCTGGCCAGCTGTCCAAGCCAGTTCCTGTCAAACCAAGAGCACAGGAAGACCGCAGGGAGAAAGGACTATCACGTGGACATGGCCGGGCGAGCCAGAGCGCATCGCTTGCGCCAGTGCACGCGGTGAGCACGTGTCTGCCAGGGCCAAAGTCGCGCTCTGAGCGCCGAACTCTCCCGGGCCTCTCTGGCGCCGCGCGGCCGCGTTGCCGTACTTTGTCCCCGAGCACCGATGACCTCCCCGCAGTCCACCTGGCCCTTCTGGAACCCTCCCGTCACCGACAGCGAGCTCGCCGGACATGGCCAAGCTTCGCCATGTTGGCTGGCGTCTTCCTCGCCGCTCCGCACCATCGCCATTAAGTTCCTGCCCTCTCCCGTCACCTCCCCACGCGGTCTGGTCGCCAGCGCGACGGCCAGCTCAACGCGGGACGCCGGCCGTTTCCCCACGGCGGGATCCGGCTTGGGCATCGCCGCCTGGATAGAAAAGCCGCCCCCCGGCCTCGTTGCTCTTCACCCATCACCCTCCTTACCTCTCAATCGCCGCCCAGCAGCGCCGGAGCCAGCCGGGAGGCTCTCCTTCCCCATCTCCGGCAAGGAGCTCCGCCGCTCTCCCCCTGCTCCACCAGCTCGCTCTGGTGCCCCTCCGCCCCAACCAAACCCACCCCCCGAGCTCCTAGTGTTCCACTGGTCCTCCCTAGCCACTCCGCTGCTCGAGTGCTCGCCGGAATCGGCGACTCCGTCAAACCCCGTAGTTTGCCGCCGCCTGAGAGGAAGGGGCCGACGCCGTCCAGCCATCTCCCGACGAGCTGTGGGTATGGGAGTGCTCGCCATCGTCCGCTCGATCTATCCCCGACGTCTCCGGCCACCTCCGTGCCCTCCACGCCGGTGAGCGTCGCCGGTGAGCCCCGCCCTTCTCTGTTCCCTCTCTTCCTCTGTTTAAAACTGACAGGGGGCCCCACCCGACAGCGACCCCACTGCGGCCGAAGGGGTACGTAAGTGGAGGCGTACCCCCACTTTATGTCTTCGACGTGGCCGACCGAGGTTTTTTTCTAAATTCTGTTTTAATTCATTTTAAACCAGAATTTTGACCAAACTTTGACCAGTCATTACTTTTAAACCATAAGCCCAAATGAGTTCATTCTTTTTGCATTAATTTTCTTGTGAGCTCCTTTATTTGCTGTTAAATTTTGGTAGTTTTCTCTATTGTCTAGAATTTCTGGACATAGAAGAAAATGCTCTATGTATTATTTACAAATGTTTCCAAAAATATTTTTTTCAGAGTGATTTGAATATTTGGTGAAGGCCAGGAGTACTCCAACACTCCCTTGGTGCAAGGAAAGCCACAACTATCATTTGCATGACTGCATTGCAATGCCATGGTTTAAATAATTATTTAGGCTAAAATTTGAATTATTTATAATTGGTTCATTCATGCAACACTTGGAGAAATTCTTGGATATGTTTCTGCCATGTTGAGGATTGGATTGTTAGTGACTAGTAGTCTACAGGTTTGATGATGCCATGGTGAAGTTGGATTAGGAGATTACCGTCTATGATTACTTTGTGATTTCCGTCCAGCATTTTGATTATGGAATTAGTAGCCTTGTGCTCTTTTATCGGTACCACCAAAGAGGGAAGGTTATGCGTGCGTGCTACCCTGATCAGGTAGACGGCAATAATCTTGTGAGCCCGGTTTGGTTATTGAGCTTAGGTCCCCGTTTGGGACAGTTTGGTTTGGCCATGACGGTGGCAGGTGTCAGAAGTGACACAGGGGCCACCCAGGGCATGATCTCAGAGAGGACGTGTCGGTGGTACCATAGAAGGGTCACAGGTTAGGCGGGTTTTGTTGGACGAATGTCCATGGTGTGGGTAAAGTGCGCCACCTCTGCAGAGTGTAAGAATCTATTCGAATAGCCGTGTCCACGGTATTGGACACAGTTCGTACTAAGTCACACTGTCTGATCAACACCAATGATGGAATGACTTGTTAATGATGGAAGAAGTTGTCTTGGTATAGCATAGTAACCGCTTGGCAGAAGGCCGTGGATAATCTTGAAAGTGATCTCGAGAGTGATCGTCAATTGGTATTGAGATGACCACGAGTTGATCACGAGAACAAATGAGTTGGCTGGATAACCAAGAGTAAGGCAGTCCCTGTGACCTTAAACACTAGTGATTATTGCAGATAGTTCAGAGATAACATGTTTAATATTTTCTTTCACTCCTTTAATAACAACTGATCCTGATATAATCATAATTGCTGTGATGTTGCTTTGTCTTGATGCTTTTGTTTGTTGTGAGCTTGCGAGCACATTCAAAGTACTCACCTGGCGTGTCATGCCAGTTTGCAGGTGCTGCCATGTTTGCGTAGTCCGAGGATTCCGAGTTGTGAGCTAGGACGTGTCCCAGCCAGAGTCCCTGCGGAGTGGAGTCCATCACCGTCGATGTTATTCCACTGCTAGAAGTTGTTCTGCTGCTAGCATAGAGCCACCCTAGTCGGCATAGTGTTGCCGTGTCAATGTAACCCTTGTAATACCCCAAACCTTTGTACCTCCGTTATTTGTAATGAAGAGCTGATTTGTTCTATGCCAAGCAGTGTTGTATTCCAGAAGACTTGATCTCTGGGCTAGAATACGGGGTGTTATGGTTCCTCTGAGCCGGGGTGCCACAAGGTTTGGTATCAGAGCAGGTCTGGCTGTAGGACACCCTAGTCAGCGCGAGTGTTAGAAATCGGTGGTATAGAGTCTAGTTGGGTTGCTGCATTTGATTGCTGCACATGTTTGTCGCATAGCATGCATATAGATTTGGCTCACTAACTAGTTGATTTTGTAGATGGCATCCATTTCGATTGACTACGACTCAGCCCTTGCACCACTCAGTTTCGCATCCCTGCTTCGTGATGTCTGGCGTCTTCTCTATCCCAATGGAGAGATGCCAAGGTACCAAGTGTTCCAGACCCCGCTTGCAGGACGGGTGCTTGAGTATCATGCCAATGTCATCCTGTTAGTCGCCCTACCTATGGGGACGCGCACCTATAGTCACCATGGTGGTTATGCCTCTACACCAGAACGCGCCATCCAGCTTGCCGTCCTGGCAGGCCTTACTGTTCTTCATCATCAAGAGAGCGCGATGCAAGAGAATCATGCCTTCCACTACTATCCCATTATGGCCACCACTCCCAGACGGGTTAGATTTCCTCCTGTTCACTCAGATGATAATGTAGTTGTAGCATACATGTCCCGTTACATGATCGCATAGTACGTCCTCATCGCTGAATTCGTCAGAGATGCAACCCATGCCCGAAGAGCGCTTGGTATGGCTTTAGCTCCGTCAACCTCTCCGCCAGCTCCTTCGCTCTCCAGTAACCCTGTAACACCCCAAGAGTGCTCCTTCCATATTTGTACTTCCCAACATTGCAATATATGGATTTGTCATGATGATCTTGTTGGATGGGCTTATTCTCATGTTGTGTTTTGCCTTTCTTTTCTCTTTGCATTTCCTGTTCATATTGTCTTGTCATGTGCATTGCATCCATTATTTTTTTGTTGTTGCTCATGTATGCATTGTGTGTGTGGTTATCCCTTTTCTTTGCTCACCCAACTCTTGAGGTATCACCCTTGCACACCACTTCCCCATCATCATCTCAAACCCCTCTCTTTTCCAATATTATTCTTGTGGTCATTATTTCTGCCCCAAATTAATGTTCACCATATTCCTAAATTCTCTAGTCCATGTCCTAAACCTCTCTGGCAAATTTCATCATTTTTTGGAATTGATTTGGTTGGGTTCAAAAATGGTGCAAGTTTGAATTTAATTCAAACTTGAATTATTTTTCCGCCTCTAAAAATATCCAAACCATTTTATTCAAATCCTACATAAATTGTAGATTCCAGAGATATTTTCATATATCTCTCACCCCATCCCGAACTCTCTATTCTTTTCCCTTTGTATTTCTGTTTGAGGAAATTGAAAAGAGAAAGAAGAGAGAGAGAGCAGCAGCGCAGCCCACAGCACCCAGTGCAGCAGCCCAGCCGGCCCAGCAGCTCGCCAGCCCAGCTCGCCCGCGCGCCTGCCTTTTCTATTCTCACCGCAGCGCGCCCGCACCCCTCGCTCGTTCCTCGCAACGTGGCCGACCTGGCCCCGCCTGCCAGCGACGGGCTACAGGCCACCCGTGCCCCTGCTTTTCGTCAAGCTCTCGCCTCGCCATGGGGACCCCGAGCCCGAGAGCGCACGCGAGCTCCGTTCCGTCGCCCTAGCCCCCTTTATAAACCCTCTCCGTGTCCTAGCCCCCTATAGGGTTCCTCTCAGTCCCTCGCCGCCGCCGCTTGGCAATAGGAACCACCAAATCCGCCGCCTCCATCGTGTCCCGTACGCATCTGAGCGCGTGGCCATGGCACCGCCGTGACCACCGACCTCCTCTGCCTCGCCAAGCGTGTCCCTCTTCTTCCCCGACGTCGACTACGTCCTCTCCGTCCGCTACAGCCCGCAGGACACCATGTACGACGCCGTCCCCTTCATCTCCGTCCGCGTCGGCCGCCGATCGTCTCCGGCCCAGTTCCGATGACTCCGTCCACCTACCACCGTTCCGAGCTCACCGTCGAGTTCGTGGTAAGCATCCGCGTCGCCCCGTGCCTTTTCCCCCCTCGTTCACGCCCTCTGTCGCCGTTGCCATGCACGCCCGAGCGCGCCGCCATCGGACCTCGCCGCAGGCGAGTGCTCCGACCCCGTTAGCCCTTCTGCGCGTGTCCGTAGAGCCCGCCTTGCGCTGTAGAGCCGATTCCACCGTTGCTTTGCTCCGTTTGGTCACCGTAGCGAGCAGCGCAAGCTCATCGCTGCCGCCTCTATCCCTCATCGCCGGCGATGCCTCCGTCGTCGCCCGGTTGTGTGCGAGGCATGCGGGTGTGCGGGTTCTTCCCGTGGTTCGTTTGCACCGCTCCGCCGTAGCTCAAGGACACCAGAGCCCTACTCTGGCGAGGTCGCCACCGTGCTCCGTTCGTCGCCGGCGCCTCCCCTGCGTTCTTCTGTTTCGCTCGCGCGCGCCAGCCACTGTAGTGGGCCCAGCCGGACCCACATGTCATCCACACACACGCACGCGACCCACTGGTCAGCCACACGCCCAGAGGGACCCACTTGTCAGCCACTCCCCTCTGTCCTTAGCCGTTTTCGGCATATTCCGTTTTCGGCATATTCCGTTTCTGTGCATTCCGTTTTCGGTAGGTTTCCCGATCTGGCGCTTTCCAAATCGGGCATATGTCAAATCTGGCATATAACCTATTAAAAACTTCTATCCTATTGTTTTTGTGGCATTTTGAGCAGTTTTCATGTAGGAACATATCAGTGTAATATATGATGTTGGGGTAGAAAAATCCAACTAATCCATTGGTGGCATTAGATTTATCTTTTGAGCAAGTTTGCATGCATGCCATTTTCACATACTATGCCATTTGATCATTTTTGTGTGAATTATTGCAAATGTCACATGAGCATCTTGTCAACATGAGTTTGGAGCATTTTCATGCCATCTTACTGCTAGTTATTTTTCCATGCCATGATATGCCATGCTGGTAGTGCAACAAGCTTGTAAACATGCTTAGTCACTGTTACTGTTTTACCTTGTTAAATTTCTGCTGAAAGATGCCATGTTGCTTTGATGTTACCATCTAATCCATAGCTTTTCTGAGCATGATCAGTAAACATGTTTTGTTCTATGTTGTGAGTACTTTCATGCCATGCTAGTTGATGCCATGTTAATTTCCTGTAGCTTATTTAAATGTTGCTCTAAATATGCCTAGTCAATGTAGCAGTTTTTCCGTTAACATCATGTTGCCATGTTGTGACCTCATTTCTGGTGAATCCATGCTTCATATGAATTTGTGCCAATGTATGAAATGATCTATGTCATGTGTACTGTAGCTGCATGCCAATTTCTTGCATTTTAGAGTACTGTAGCTTACTGTTTTGACGTGCATAAGATGCCATGTTGCTGTTAATTTCAGTTTTGCATTGCATATTGTGTAGCTCACCATTTGAGTTTCGTGCATACGTTCCTCGTGATTTTTAACTCGATTTCAATTGAAATCTTCCATTCTTTCCAGAGGCATACTTGGATTGCCAAGATTTTGCCCATATCCATCTTTTGCTTCAACGTCACATCTCGTTATCTTTTCTATCGTCCCGGTAGCACCGATGCTTCGTTCATGTCATGCTCATTATTTCACCATGCCATTTCATGCATCATTTTGCTTGTGCATATATGCCATGATTGTTTGTTTATTTCGGTGCTTGTTCTTTCATTTGGGTAGTTCCGGGAGACGAGTCCGAGTTCGAGGAACCGGTTGAGAACCTGTTCGAGAAGCAGTCTTACTATCCTACCGAAAAGACTTCAGGCAAGATGATCATTACCCTTGATAACACTACTATCTTTGCTTGCTAGTTGTCTCGTTGCTATCGCTATGTCACGCTTCCTACCACATACATGTCAGCCTCTCATATGCCATGATACAGCCTCTAACCACCCTACCCAGCAAACCGTTGTTTGGCTATGTTACCTCTTTGCTCAGCCCCTCTTATAGCGTTCCTAGTTGTAGGTGCAGTGCAGGTTGTTCCATGTTGGGACATGGATATGTTGGGATAACACAATATCTCTTATTTAATTAATGCATCTATATACTTGGTTGTGTGTGGAAGGCTCGGCCCTTTGCCTAGTGTTTTGTTCCACTCATGCCGCCTTAGTTTCCGTAATACCGGTGTTATGATCCTTGATTAGCATTCCTAACATGCTCAGGGGAATGGGACCCTCTTGATAGTTCGCTTTGAATAACCGCTTCCAGCAAGGCCCAACTTTGGTTTTACCATTTGCCTAATAACAACTAAAACTTGCATAGGGAGTAATTAACCCGAGGATTCTTAATCAACAACCCGGGCCAGTGCTCCTCATGAGTGTTGGTCCAAACTAGAGCCCCTTGCAGCGCCACCACAAGGAAACTCGAGGTTTTGGTTTTAGTTGTACGGACTGCTCATCCGTTGTGTCCTGAGAACGAGATACGCGCGGCTCCCATCGGGGTATCGACACACCAGGAGGTCTTGCTGGACTTGTGTTACCATTGTCGAAATGTCTTGTGCACCAGGATTCCGATGATACTTCGGGCTATCTCGAGGTTGAGGTATTTCCACCGCAGCTTGTGTTGGTCTATGATGGACCAGGTTGGAACACCCCTGCAGGGTTAAATCTTATGCGAAGCCGTGCCCGCGGTTTTGTGGCGACTTGGATATTTTTAACCTCCGGCTGTAGAGAACTTGACACCAATTCTAATAAAATACACCAACTATGTGCGTAACCGTGATGGTCTCTTTTCGAGTAAGTTCGGGAAGAGAACATGGTGGGGTTATGCTTGAACCGTAAGTAGGTGTTCATGATCACTTCTTGATCATATTAAACTTGCGACCGTTATGCGTAGTATGCTCATCTTTATTCTTGTACTCGTAAGTTAGCCACTTAAACATGCTTAGTTCTTGCTGCAACCTCACCACATTACCACTTCCATTCCTATAAGCTTAAATAGTTTTGTTACCTTGGGTGGTGAGATTGCTGAGTCCATGTGGCTCACAGATTACTACATAACTCCAGTTGCAGGTACGCTTGAGACAGACACAGGTGAGCCCGAGATGCTCCATTGGGAGTATGATGATGAACGTGGGCGTATGTACGTCACGATGCCAGACGATCAGTAGTGGGCCCTAGTCGGTTGATCCGGGGATAATAGCAGGGTGGTGTTTTCTCGTTTGTGTTTCGTCCGTAGTCGGACCCTGTCTTTCATTTGGATGAATGTATGATGATTATGATATATTTATGCTGTAGCATGTGGCAAGTGTAAGCCTTTATCTAGTATTCTCATCTGTTCACTAGGTTGTATGTATTTAAGAATCACCTTGCTATGCGTCTCAAAATGAGGTTCTGTCATGATCTTGAGTTCATCATGAGATTGCGATAGAGCTTCATATTGGGCGTTACAAGTTGGTAATCAGAGCCATACCGACTATAGGAGCCCCTTGATTGATCGAATCGTTGACGAGTCTAGAAGAAAAACTATTTTGAGTCCTAATTATATATCGGAGAGTAGGAATTATTTTTACTCCTTATCCCCTTCGTCGCTCTGGTGAGGAATCGTGGCGTAGGTGTTTTGTTCTACTACCTCTTCTCACTCAAATTTTTTTTAGGATCACGCGGGTATTGTTGGAATGGTTGCGATATCGGTGTGACGTGACTATGTTCTTGGTGCCTCCTGACCGTATGGATTGGACCCGGGGAGTTGAGCTCCAAGGGGTTTTGTCACACTCGCTATTGTTTCGGTTCCGGAATACCAGAGGACGCCGACATCGAAACGCTTCTATACTTTTTGTGGTGGCAAATAGTGTCGTGACTTTTCCCCAGTACTGGAGGAGATAGCTCGGATGATCCACCATGGCTAGTATCGTTGTGTTTTCGAAGGTCTGAGGTAGACAAATTTGCAAAGTTTCTCGGTCGTGTGTTGAGGGTTGCGGATGCGGTTGCAGCTGATTAGGTTGTTGTTTGATGAGTAGGTTCCTGGATCCGCAACCTGATCTCATAACCAAGAAGTTTCGGAAGTTCCTAGGGTAATTCAAGTATCACCTAGGATATCTTTCAAACAAACACATGATACGATATGGGGTCTATCATATGTTTGTTTCCATCTTCGTTACCTTGTGCATTATTCTAACATTCTTTCCAAGTGGCTTCTCAATCTTTGGTGTATCATATATCTTTCGGAATGCATTCGTTCATATCTGTTCGGATGCTAGTTTGTGAAGAATTCTGTTGCAATATCTATCCGTTGATTCAGCTTTTAATTATCTCATTGAAGACTCTAACGGTTGTTTCCATCTTCCGGATGGCTCCCACAACCCGTTCGAATCCGACCCGTGATGATGGGGAGCAGTCAGAACCTCCACCACCACCTCCGCCTCCACCTCCGCCTCTGGAGGCATGGCAAGCTTTGATGGTGGCAACCAATGCCAATACTCAGATGTTGCTCCAGTTTATGCAGGAGCGGAATCAAGGGTATCAAGGCAATCAAGGCCAAGGCAACTTCAACAATCAACCTCAATATGCTACTCTCAGCCAGTTTCTCAGCAACCAGCCCAAGTCCTTCAGTTCGTGCACTCAGCTTCTCGATGCTGACAATTGGTTACTAGATATCAACAAACACTTCGAGTGCAGCAATGTCAGACCTGAGAACTATGTCAAGTTTGCTTCTTTCCAGCTCAAGGATCAGGCAGCCGAATGGTGGCAGCAGTACAAAGATTCGAGAGGTGGTCGAGTCATCACTTGGACTGACTTCTGTCGTGATTTCAGAGCATATCACATTCCGTCAAGTGTGTTTGAGGAGATGCGTGAGAAATTCAGAAATATCAAGCAAGGAAGCATGTCGATCTATCAGTATAACACTGAGTTCCAGAATCTCGCTCGGTATGCCAAGCAAGACATTCCAGATGACAAGAGCAAGATTTACCAGTTTCGAGGTGGTCTCAGAGAGGACCTACAGCTTGCTCTCATCCTAGTCGATCCGCCTGAGTTTGATCAGTTCTATAACATGGCTCTCAAGCAAGAATCAGCTCAAATCAAGTTTGATGCTTCTAAGAAGAGAATCAGAGATGCAATTCACTCTTCTTCCTCGTCTCAAGTGGCTGCCAAGCAGCAGAAGTTTTGGTTACCTCCTCCTCCTCAGTTTCGTCCTCAGCATCAGCAGAAGCAGTTTGGTGGTCGTGGTTCTTCCCACCTGCCCAACCTAGTGTACCAGCAGAGATCTCGGGCTCCAAGGGCAGTCGTTCCTCCTCCTCGCCCACTCTCAGAGGTTACTTGTCACAAGTGTGGGCTGAAAGGACACTATGCCAACAAGTGCACCAACCAGAAGTGCCTTCCACCTCCTCCTCCTGGCATACCTCCAAGAAATGCTATTGTCAAACATAATCCCAAGTATGCAAGAGTGAACATGGTGAACTCAGCCCAAGCAGAGGAGTCTTCTGAAGTGATCATGGGTAATCTCTTGGTTAACTCCATTCCGGCTAAAGTTCTTTTTGATACTGGTGCATCGCATTGTTTCATGTCAAGACCTTTTGTTGCTATGCATGATTTTGCTACACAAGTAATGCCTTCACCATTGTCAATTATTTCTCCGGGCTTACAAATGACCTCTCGAGTGCACGTTCCCGATGTCAATCTCAAGATGGGCAATTATTCTTTTCTGGCGGATCCAATTGTTCTTGGGAATTCTGATATTGATCTTATCCTCGGCATGAGTTGGCTTTCTAAGCACAAGGCTTCTCTTGATTGTGCTGCCAAGGAAGTTAAATTGACTCGTCCTTCTGAAGAGGTCATTATTTTGCTGCTCGTGATGATACGATTCGGTTATTCTCCCTCAATGAGAAAGGCGAGATTAATGCCATATCTCAAATTCCAGTGGTATGTGAATATGAGGATGTTTTTCCAGAAGAGTTGCCAGGAATGCCTCCTCACCGGCCTGTTGAGTTTGTCATTGAGCTCGAGCCCGGCACAGAACCCGTATGCAAACGGCCCTACAAGCTTGGGCCAGAAGAGCTGAAAGAATTGAAGAGACAGCTCGATGAACAAGAGCGTCTAGGCTTGATCAGACCAAGTTCATCTCCTTGGGGTTGTGGAGTTCTCTTTGTCAAGAAGAAAGATGGCATGGAAAGACTTTGCGTTGACTACCGGCCATTGAATAAAAAGACAATCAAGAATAAATATCCACTTCCCAATACCAATGAATTGTTCGAGCAACTCAAAGGTGCAAAGGTGTTCTCAAAGCTCGATCTTCGGATGGGGTATCACCAAATCCGTATTCGCGAAGAAGACATTCCCAAAACAGCTTTCAGGACGAGCTTTGGTTCTTATGAATACACAGTGATGTCCTTCGGCCTTGCAAATGCACCTCCTACTTTCTCTCGTGTGATGAACTGGGTGTTCAATCCTTACACCAACGAGTTCGTTCTTGTCTATCTCGATGACATCCTGGTTTTCTCCAAGACTGAAGAGGATCATGCAAAGCATTTGCGCTTGGTACTTGATAAGCTCAGGGAGCATCAGTTCTTTGCAAAGTTCTCTAAGTGTGAATTCTGTCTTGATGAAGTTCTTTACCTTGGTCACATTATCTTTGCCAAGGGCATCTCGGTAAATCCTGAAAAGGTTGAAGCCATTGTCAACTGGCAGCCTCCTCAAAATGTCAAGCAACTTCGAAGCTTTCTCGGGCTTGCTAGCTATTGCAGAAGATTCGTGGAGAACTTCTCCAAGATTGCCAAGCCTTTGTCTAACCTCCTCCAGAAGAATGTCAAATATTCTTGGACTCCTGAGTGTGATGTTGCATTCAATACACTCAAACATAAGCTTGTAACTGCTCTAGTTCTCACTCCTCCAGATGAATCCAAGCCCTACCAAGTGTTCTGTGATGCTTCTCTGCAAGGTCTCGGTGGAGTACTAATGCAAGAGAAGAAAGTGGTGGCTTATACCTCTCGGCAGTTGAAGCCGAACGAGAGGAACTATCCTACTCATGACTTGGAGTTGGCAGCAGTCGTCCATGCCTTAATCATATGGAGACATCTCTTGTTGGGCAGGCAGGTGGACATTTTCACTGATCACAAGAGCCTCAAATACATATTCACTCAGCCCAACCTTAATCTCTGTCAGACCCGTTTGGTGGAGATGATTCAAGAGTACAACCCGAGCATTGAATACACTCCAGGCAAGGCTAATGTTATCGCAGATGCTTTGAGCAGAAAAGCGTATTGCAACAGCCTAATTCTCAAGCCAGTCCAGCCTGATCTGTTTGAGGCTTTCAGAAAGCTCAATCTCCAAGTTGTTCCGCAAGGATTTCTCGCAAACCTCCAGATCACTCCCACATTGGAGGATCAAATTCGCGAAGCTCAGCTCTTAGATGCCATGGTGAAGAAGGTGAAACTCGGCATTGCAAAGAGTCTTCCCAAATACAAGTGCTATCGAGTGGATGATAGGGATACCTTGTTCTTTGAGGACAGGCTAGTTGTGCCAAAAGGGGATCTCAGGAAGGTCATATTGAACGAAGCACATAATTCTCTTTTGTCTATCCATCCAGGCAGCTCCAAGATGTACCATGATCTCAAGTCAACTTATTGGTGGACTCGTATGAAACGTGAGATTGCTTAGTTTGTAAACGAGTGCGATGTGTGCTGCAGAGTGAAGGCGGAACATCAGCGTCCAGCAGGACTTCTTCAGCCTCTACCCATTCCTGAGTGGAAATTCGATCATATTGAGATGGACTTTGTCACCGGCTTTCCCAAGTCCAAGAAAGGGAATGATGCCATCTTTGTGGTCATTGACAAGCTCACTAAAGTCACTCACTTCCTTCCAGTCAAGGAGTCTACCACTGCAGCCCAGTTGGCAGAGTTGTACACTTCCAGAGTGGTCTCCTTGCACGGTGTTCCTCAGTTGATCTCCTCGGATCGTGGAAGCATCTTCACTTCCATATTCTGGGATTCTTTCCAGCAGGCCATGGGCACAAAGATTCGCTTCAGCACAGCTTTTCATCCTCAGACTAGTGGCCAAGTCGAGAGAGTCAATCAAATTCTTGAGGATATGTTGAGAGCGTGTGTCATCTCTTTCGGCATGAAGTGGGAAGATTGCCTTCCTTTTGCCGAGTTCTCCTACAATAATAGCTTCCAAGCAAGCTCGGGCAAGGCACCATTCGAAATTCTCTATGGCAGAAAGTGTCGTACTCCCCTCAACTAGTCTGAAACCGGTGAACGCCAACTTCTTGGCAATAATATGATTTCTGAAGCTGAAGAGATGTGTCGTATCATCCATGAAAATCTGAAAGCAGCGCAATCACGCCAGAAGAGCTACTATGATAGTAAGCACCGTGACTTGGCTTTCGAGATTGGAGACCATGTCTATCTCTGTGTTTCTCCCATGAAAGGCACCCAATGATTAGGTATCAAAGGAAAGCTTGCTCCAAGATACGTGGGCCCTTTCAAGATAGTTGGCAAAAGAGGCGATCTAGCCTACCAACTCGAGCTACCTTCCAACTTCTCAAATGTGCACGATGTGTTTCACGTGTCACAACTTCGCAAGTGCTTCAAGACTCCCGAACGCACCATTGACTTCCAAGACATTGAGCTCCAAGATGATTTGTCTTACCGTGAGCATCCCATTGCCATTCTCGAAGAAACTAAGCACAAGACTCGCAATAAGTGTATCAAGTTCCTGAAAGTGAAGTGGTCTCACCATTCTGACCGAGAAGCCACATGGGAGCGCGAGGACCACCTCCGTTCCGAATATCCGGAGTTCTTTCGTTCCTAGATCTCGGGACGAGATCCTCTTGTAGTAGGGGAGAGTTGTAACACCCCAAGAGTGCTCCTTCCATATTTGTACGTCCCAACATTGCAATATATGGATTTGTCATGATGATCTTGTTGGATGGGCTTATTCTCATGTTGTGTTTTGCCTTTCTTTTCTCTTTGCATTTCTTGTTCATATTGTCTTGTCATGTGCATTGCATCCATTATTATTTTTTGTTGCTCATGTAAGCATTGTGTGTGTGGTTATCCCTTTTCTTTGCTCACCCAACTCTTGATGTATCACCCTTGCACACCACTTCCCCATCATCATCTCAAACCCCTCTCTTTTCCAATATTATTCTGGTGGTCATTATTTCTGCCCCAAATTAATGTTCACCATATTCCTAAATTCTCTAGTCCATGTCCTAAACCTCTCTGCCAAATTTCATCATTTTTTGGAATTGATTTGGTTGGGTTCAAAAATGGTGCAAGTTTGAATTTAATTCAAACTTGAATTATTTTTCTGCCTCTAAAAATGTCCAAACCATTTTATTCAAATCCTACATAAATTGTAGATTCCAGAGATATTTTCATATATCTCTCACCCCGTCCCAAACTCTCTATTCTTTTCCCTTTGTATTTCTGTTTGAGGAAATTGAAAAGAGAAAGAAGAGAGAGAGCAGCAGCGCAGCCCACAGCACCCAGCGCAGCAGCCCAGCAGCTCGCCAGCCCAGCTCGCCCGCGCGCCTGCCTTTTCTTTTCTCACCGCAGCACGCCCGCACCCCTCGCTCATTCCCCGCCACGTGGCCGAGCTGGCCCCGCCTGCCAGCGACGGGCTACAGGCCACCCGCGCCCCTGCTTTTCGTCAAGTTCTCGCCTCGCCATGGGGACCCCGAGCCCAAGAGCGCATGCGAGCTCCGTTCCGTCGCCCTAGCCCCCTTTATAAACCCTCTCCGTGTCCCAGCCCCCTCTAGGGTTCCTCTCTGTCCCTCGCCGCCGCCGCTTGGCAATAGGAACCACCAGATCCGCCGCCTCCATCGTCTCCCGTACGCATCTGAGCGCATGGCCATGGCGCCGCCGTGACCACCGACCTCCTCCGCCTCGCCAAGCGTGTCCCTCTTCTTCCCCGACGTCGACTACATCCTCTCCGTCCGCTACAGCCCGCGGGACGCCATGTACGACGCCGTCCCCTTCGTCTCCGTCCGCGTCGGCCGCCGATCGTCTCCGGCCTAGTTCCGGCGACTCCGTCCACCTACCGCTGTTCCGAGATCACCGTCGAGTTCGTGGTGAGCATCCGCGTCACCCCGTGCCTTTTCCCCCCTCATTCGCGCCCTCTGTCGCCGTTGCCATGCATGCCCGAGCGCACCGCCGTCGGACCTCGCCGCAGGCGAGTGCTCCGACCCCGTTAGCCCTTCCGCGCGTGTCCGTAGAGCCCGCCTTGCGCTGTAGAGCAGATTCCGCCGTTGCTTTGCTCCGTTTGGTCACCGTAGCGAGCAGCGCAAGCTCGTCGCCGCCGCCTCTGTCCCTCGTCGTCGCCCGGTTGCGTGCGAGGCATACGGGTGTGCGGGTTCTTCTCGTGGTTCGTTTGCATCGCTCCGCCGTAGCTCTAGGTCACCGAAGCCTTACTCCGGCGAGGTCGCCGCCGTGCTCCGTTCGTCGACGGCGCCTCCCCGGCTTTCCTCTGTTTCGCCCGCGCGCGCCAGCCACTTTAGTGGGCCCAGCCGGACCCACTTGTCATCCACACACGCGCGCGTGACCCACTGGTCAGCCACACGCCCAGAGGGACCCACTTGTCAGCCACTCCCCTCTGTCCTTAGCCGTTTTCGGCATATTCCGTTTCTGTGTATTCCGTTTTCGGTAGGTTTCCCGATCTAGCGCTTTCCAAATCGGGCATATGCCAAATCTGGCATATAACCTATTAAAAACTTCTGTCCTATTGTTTTTGCGGCATTTTGACCATTTTTCATGTAGGAACATATGAGTGTAATATATGATGTTGGGGTGGAAAATCCAACTAATCCATTTGTGGCATTAGATTTATCTTTTGAGCAAGTTTGCATGCATGCCATTTTCACATACTATGCCATTTTGTCATTTTTGTGTGAATTATTGCAAATGTCACATGAGCATCTTGTCAACATGAGTTTGGAGCATTTTCATGCCATCTTACTGCTAGTTATTTTTCTATGCCATGATATGCCATGCTGTTAGTGCAACAAGCTTGTAAACATGCTTAGTCACTGTTAGTGTTTTACCTTGTTAAATTTCTGCTGAAAGATGCCATGTTGCTTTGATGCTACCATCTAATCCATAGCTTTTCTGAGCATGATCAGTAAACATGTTTTGTTCTATGTTGTGAGTACTTTCATGCCATGCTAGTTGATGCCATGTTAATCTCCTATAACATATTTAAATGTTGCTCTAAATATGCCTAGTCAATGTAGCAGTTTTTCTGTTAACATCATGTTGCCATGTTGTGAGCTCATTTCTGGTGAATCCATGCTTCATATGAATTTGTGCCAATGTATGAAATGATCTATGTCATGTGTACTATAGCTGCATGCCAATTTCTTGCATTTTGGAGTACTGTAGCTTACTGTTTTGACGTGCATAAGATGCCATGTTGCTGTTAATTTCAGTTTTGCATTGCATATTGTGTAGCTCACCATTTGAGTTTCGTGCATCCGTTCCTCGTGATCTTTAAATCGATTTCAATTGAAATCTTCCATTCTTTCCAGAGGCATACTTGGATTGCCAAGATTTTTCCCATATCCATCTTTTGCTTCAACGTCACATCTCGTTATCTTTTCTATCGTCCCGGTAGCACCGATGCTTCGTTCATGTCATGCTCATTATTTCACCATGCCATTTCATGCATCATTTTGCTTGTGCATATATGCCATGATTGTTTGTTTATTTCGGTGCTTGTTCTTTCTTTTGGGTAGTTCTGGGAGACGAGTTCGAGTTCGAGGAACCGGTTGAGAACGTGTTCGAGGAGCAGTCTTACTATCCTACCGAAGAGACTTCAGGCAAGATGATCATTACCCTTGATAACACTACTATCTTTGCTTGCTAGTTTTCTTGTTGCTATCGCTATGTCATGCTTCCTACCACATACATGTCAGCCTCTCATATGCCATGATACAGCCTCTAACCACCCTACCCAGCAAACCGTTGTTTGGCTATGTTACCGCTTTGTTCAGCCCCTCTTATAGCGTTGCTAGTTGCAGGTGCAGTGCAGGTTGTTCCATGTTGGGACATGGATATGTTGGGATAACACAATATCTCTTATTTAATTAATGCATCTATATACTTGGTTGTGTGTGGAAGGCTCGGCCCTTTGCCTAGTGTTTTGTTCCACTCATGCCGCCTTAGTTTCCGTAATACCGGTGTTATGATCCTTGATTAGTGTTCCTAACATGCTCAGGGGAATGGGACCCTCTTGATAGTTCGCTTTGAATAACCGCTTCTAACAAGGCCCAACTTTGGTTTTACCATTTGCCTAATAACAACTAAAACTTGCATAGGGAGTAATTAACCCGAGGATTCTTAATCAACAACCCGGGCCAGTGCTCCTCATGAGTGTTGGTCCAAACTAGAGCCCCTTGCAGCGCCACCACGAGGAAACTCGATGTTTTGGTTTTAGTTGTACGGACTACTCATCCATTGTGTCCTGAGAACGAGATACGCGTGGCTCCTATCGGGATATCGACACACCGGGAGGTCTTGCTGGACTTGTGTTACCATTATCGAAATGTCTTGTGCACCGGGATTCCGATGATACTTCGGGCTATCTCGAGGTTGAGGTATTTCCACCGCAGCTTCTGTTGGTCTATGATGGACCAGGTTGGAACACCCCTGCAGGGTTAAATCTTACGCAAAGCCGTGCCCGTGGTTATGTGGCGACTTGGATATTTTTAACCTCCGGTTGTAGAGAACTTGATACTAATTCTAATAAAATACACCAACTGTGTGCATAACCGTGATGGTCTCTTTTCGAGTAAGTTCGGGAAGAGAACACGGTGGGGTTATGCTTGAACCGTAAGTAGGTGTTCAGGATCACTTCTTGATCATATTAAACTTGCGACCGTTATGCGTAGTATGCTCATCTTTATTCTTGTACTCGTAAGTTAGTCACTTAAACATGCTTAGTGCTTGCTGCAACCTCACCACATTACCACTTCCATTCCTATAAGCTTAAATAGTTTTGTTACCTTGGGTGATGAGATTGCTGAGTCCCTGTGGCTCACAGATTACTACATAACTCCAGTTGCAGGTACGCTTGAGACAGACACAGGTGAGCCCGAGATGCTCCATTGCGATTATGATGATGAACGTGGGAGTATGTACGTCACGATGCCAGACGATCAGTAGTGGGCCCTAGTCGGTTGATCCGGGGATAATAGCAGGGTGGTGTTTTCTCGTTTGTGTTTCGTCCGTAGTCGGATCCTGTCTTTCATTTGGATGCATGTATGATGCTTATGATATATTTATGTTGTAGCATGTGGCGAGTGTAAGCCTTTATCTAGTATTCTCATCTGTTCACTTGGTTGTATGTATTTGAGAATCACCTTGCTATGCGTCTCAAAATGAGGTTCTGTCATGATCTTGAGTTCATCAAGAGATTGCGATAGAGCTTCATATTGGGCGTTACAAACCCGCCCCCCGATCATAGTACCTAAGCACCTGCGAGGTTCATGTCGTATAAGCTGTAGTAGTACCGAATGTTGTAAATTGCCTTGAGTAGCAATAAAGTGTGGTTTTAGTAGGCTTGGTGCATTTTATTGAGCAGTTTTCATTTGCCTTTTCATTTCGCTCCTCGGTGTCACAATACTTTTCCCTATGGAAATTGCTCATCGACCGTCATCAGACTCAAAGAATCAATGAGGATTTCAAATACTTAAGAGCTTAGCTGAACATTATGGAATTGTCAGTTAACCGCCTTGGGAATATCTGGTTTGTCTGCAAATATCCTGGACTGGTTATCAGCATCAAGTCTGCCTCAGTGTGTAACCAGGGCAACCGTAAGGAACCAGCAGTAGGATAATTTGGGTACAAGACCAATCGAGTCGAAGGTATGGATTGTATACGAAGTTTGGTTCTGCTTGAGTAAAATATGAAACAGGTTATACCCAGAAGCGAACAAGAATGTGCCATGTATCTAGTGCACAGCAAGAAAGATGGCCAGACAAATTCTTTTCGTACAAGTAATCAACAACAGGAGTTGTGAGGTGGTATATGTGGCATTCAGTCAGCATATCACAGAGAGAAACTTCTGGTGTAAGTAACCCAGTCATCCTCCGCACGCTACCAGAGAAGCTTACGATGCAAGGCTCCTCAAATCTTCCCCAGCACGATATGAGGATAGCTTCCAGCATAAGATACTTTGTCTTCTTCAGTAAGCTACCGCAGAAAACTTCTGGCGTAAGGCACCAAACCTTTCTCGGTAAGCAACCAGGAGGAGAAGCTTCTGAGGCACGCTACCCAGCCTTCTTCAGCACGCTATCCCGGCAAAAGCTTCGCGCATAAGCTATCCAGTCTTCCTCAACACGATGCTCTCGAAGGCTTCCAACATAGGCTATCCAATCTTTGTCTGTACGGCACTACAAACAGCTGGCAACATTGGTACAAGCAATTACACAGTGCGTTGGCAGTGCATCTCAAGAGTCAAGCTCACAATTGTTTGGTCAGAAACCTGAGCTAGTTAGGACACAAGTGTCTGCCTCGGGAATGAGAGGTTCAGCTACACATACTTCCATATATTGTGGACATGCTGCCCAGGTCATGCAAGTCACTCGCACGAGAAGCAACTATGTTCAAGCAAATCCACCGAAGGAAGGTGAGAATCCAGCACCTACATAAGTCATGCCAGGGGAAGAAAGCTGGTATACACCTCAGTATGTTGCAAGGACTGACAAGCTATGAAGTAAAGACAATTTGAGACACCAATCTTGACGGTAGTTGTCAAGGCTAACCTCCTCACATCGGTAAACCTGGTGTATGACCTTGGTGAACCCTTGCTTACTTTTTTCTGGTAACGGCACCACGCCTGTGTTCTGAGCTGCTTTCGGCCGTCCGGGGTGGATGCCAACTTTATATTTCTCTTTTCAACAACTTTCCCGTGTTCTGAGCTGCTTTTCGGCCGTCTCGGGCAGCTGTTGAGTTTCTTTTTGTAGCAGTGATCCCATGCTCTGAGCTGTTTTTTCGGCAGTCTTAGGGAACTGCTACATTCGTCTTATCAACACTGCCTCATGCTCTGAGCTGCTTTTCAGCCGTCTTGAGCAGCGGTTGAGTTATTTCAGTAAGGTCCCAGATCTGAGTTGTAAAGACCATTCTGGTGGCTACTGATTTATTTGCCGATTTCATGCAAGGGATCGGATGATCATTGTCCTACAGCTAAAGCTTGGGAGATGAAAAACTTGCCATTTAAAAGTTGTTGCCGGAATATTGCACCTGACAGCACCTCTGATCACACGAAGAATGAAGGATATATATGGCCAAGCTCTTTCGGCAAAGGATTCAGGCAAAAATAATGAAGGGGCAAGACCACCAACACAGGGATCTCATATCAAGCTCAGTAGTTTGACTCCAGTGACCGTGTTAAAGCATCGCATGACTTATGGATATACCGACAGAATGAGTACTTAAAATGCTGAACAACAGTCTCGGATCATGTGCTCTCACATATGATACCCTATCATGAACAAGATTTCTTCGCCGGAACCCTCGTCAGTCAAGTCTCTAGAAGCTATTGCTATAAGGTGTTACTCTTTTATACTGGTCATGATGAGTGACAATCAAATCGCCGGTACGGATTTGAGACAAAGAAGTCAGCCCAGATGATTCAGACTCCCTACAATTAGTCAGACTCCGCCAAGAGAAACGTTGTGATTCTCAGCATTGTAATATGATGCAATGATTAAATGTTTGTGTCTACCGAGGGAATTGGTGCATAACTCCATTGAATACTATCGGTGCTGGATAGAAGAACGACACGTCCATCGGAAACCACTCCTGGAATCGTGTGAAAGATCACATATTCCAGTCATGATAATATAGCAGCTAAGTTAGCAGACATAAGGGAATTGGAGCCAGTGTAGGATTAACATATGAGGGAAGACAAGTCAGAGTGTTGGATACGATGAAGCAAACCACCCCAGAGCAAGACAGTCAGGTCATATGAGATTCAGTGGGAACGTTATATAAAGGAAAAGGATACCCGAGTTGGAACCGGTTTCCTTATGTCAGAATATTCATACTTGTTCCCTGATCAACCAAATCTCAAGGATGAGATTTATCCTAAGGGGGGTAGGTTTGTGACACCCTGGTTTTTCCCAACTTTTCTTTTCAAAAACCCATTTGAAGTTTTATTTGGAATTTGGCTTGAATTTTAATTTGAATGGCTCTATGGACTTAAAACTTGGGCATATTTTTACTTTCCTTTACCAACTGACTCAAGCTTCCAAAAACATCACCCAAGTCATGTCATTTCCATTCTTGCCCAATCTCAACTTTTATTCCAACTTAATATTCCTTTTCCATTAAAGGAATAACCCTTTGGGCTCTAGGTTGTGAAGCAACCTATATTTCTGTCTTCCCCAAAATTCTAGGAAAATTCCCATAAATTCTTTGGACCATGTGAACCTTGGATATGTGAAAATATTCAAGATTCCATTATTATGGTGAGCACACCATCCAATCTTTGTTTCTGGTCATAATTTCAGTTTGTCAAGTAACTATATTTTATATTGCTCCAAAAATTCTGAAATTAATCCAGGACTCAGATATCACTATATCCTTGGAGCATGCCAAAATTCATATCATTTTGTCAAGCCATTTTCTCCACAAAATTCTCCCAAGTTTCTATCCAGAGAGGAGCATTGTGAAGAAAGTACCATTTACACTTACCCAAATGGTATGAAATTTTTATAGCATCTTGCCACCACCAAATAACCCACAAATACCAAGTTTCAACTCAAGAAGCCCATCCATGTGAGTGCATCATCTTCAACAAGTTTCTGGACCAGAGATGCAGTTGTGAAGCAACTACATCTAAAACTTCTCCATTGGGTCTGAATTTTTTCAGCATGGGCACCTTCCTACTACACTTCAGTGTGACAAATTTTCCCTCTCAAAACCCTAGATATTTTTCTCCAGCAACCTGCCCAAGTTTCGGTCCAGAAACTTGTTTGGAAGCTGGCCAGCTGTCCAAGCCAGTTACTGTCAAACCAAGAGCACAGGAAGACCACAGAGAGAAAGGACTATCACGTGGACATGGCTGGGCAAGCCAGTACACGCGGCGACCATGCGTCTTCCATGGCCAAAGTCACGCTCTGAGTGCCGAACTCTCTCGGGCGTCTCTGGCGCTGCGCGGCCGCGTTGCCGTACTTTGTCCCCGAGCACCGACGACCTCCCCGTCATCTCCCTGGCCCTTCTGGAACCCTCCCGCCGCCGGCAACGAGCTCGCCGGACACGGACATGCTTCGCCGCTGTAGCGTCGTACTAGCACTGTGGCCGTGTTGGCTGGTGTCTTCCTCGCCATCGTCATTAAGTTCCTGCCCTCTCCCGTCACCTCCCCACACGGTCTGGTCGCCAGCGCGATGGCCAGCTCAACACGGGACGCCGGCCGTTTCCCCACGGCGGGATCTGGCTTGGGCATTGCCGCCTGGCTATAAAAGTCCTCCCCGGCCTCGTTGCTCTTCACCCATCGCCCTCCTCACCTCTCAATCGCCGCCCATCAGCGCCGAAGCCAGCCGGGAGGCTCTCCTTCCACATCTCCCGCAAGGAGCTCCGCCACTCTGCCCCTGCTCCACCAGCTCGCTCCGGTGCCCCTCCGCCCCAACTAAACCCACCCCCGACATCCTGGTGTTCCACTGGTCCTCCCCAGCCACTCCACTGCCCGAGTGCTCGCCGAAATAGGTGACTCCGTTGAACCCCGTAGCTTGCCGCCGCCTGAGAGGAAGGGGCCAACGCCGTCCAGCCATCTCCCGACGAGCTGCGGGTACGGGAGTGCTCTCCATCGTCCGCTCGATCCATCCCCTACGTCTCCGGCTACCGCCGTGGCCTACACACCGGGTAGCGTCGCCGGTGAGCCCCGCCCTTCTCTGTTCCCTCTCTCCCTCTGTTTAAAACTGGCAGGGGGCCCCACCCGTCAGTGACCCCGCTACGGCCGAAGGGGTACATAAGTGGAGGCGTACCCCCACTTTACGTCTTTGACGTGGCCGGCCGAGGTTTTTTTTTCTGAATTCTGTTTTAATTCATTTTAAACCAGAATTTTGACCAAACTTTGACCAGTCATTACTTTTAAACCATAAGCCCAAATGAGTTCATTCTTTTTGCATTATTTTTCTTGTGAGCTCCTTTATTTGCTGTAAAATTTTGGTATTTTTCTCTGCTGTCTAGAATTTCTGGACAGAGAAGAAAATGCTCTATGTATTATTTACAAATGTTTCCAAAAATATATTTTTCAGAGTGATTTGAATATTTGGTGAAGGCCAGGAGCACTCCCACACTCCCCTGGTGCAAGGCAAGCCACAACTCTCATTTGCATGACTGCATTGCAATGCCATGGTTTAAATAATTATTTAGGCTAAAATTTGAATTATTTATAATTGGTTTATTCATGCAACACTTGGAGAGATTCTTGGATATGTTTCTGCCATGTTGAGGATTTGATTGTTAGTGACTAGTAGTGTACAGGTTTGATGATGCCATGGTGAAGTTGGATTAGGAGATTACCGTCTATGATTACTTTGTGATTTCCGTCTAGCATTTTGATTATGGAATTAGTAGCAGTAGCTTAATCATGTTGCTCACTGGATTACTAGTTGGCTATTGTTACAACTTGGAGCACTATGATACCGGAGTATCAGTTATGACGGAAAAGTTACTTGGGGATAAAGTCCTTCATTCGTTGATCAAGTGCCACTGAACCGAACTTTCCAATGCAGCCACATCTGCCGGGATGGGACGGCCTTGACTTGGTCTAACCTTGTGCTCTTTTATCGGTACCACCAAAGAGGGAAGGTTATGCGTGCGTGCTACCCTGATCAGGTAGACGGCGATAATCTTGTGACCCGGTTTGGTTATTGAGCTCAGGTCCCCGTTTGGGACAGTTTGGTTTGGCCACGACGGTGGCAGGTGTCAGAAGTGACACAGGGGCCACCCAGGGCATGACCTTAGAGAGGACGTGTCGGTGGTACGATAGAAGGGTCACAGGTTAGGCGGGTTTCGTTGGACGAATGTCCTTGGTGTGGGTAAAGTGCGCAACCTCTGCAGAGTGTAGGAATCTATTCGAATAGCCGCGTCCAAGGTATTGGACACAGTTCGTACTAAGTCACACTGTCTACAACACCAATGATGGAATGACTTGTTAATGATGGAAGAACTTGTCTTGGTATAGCATAGTAACCGCTTGGCAGAAGGCCGTGGATAATCTTGAAAGTGATCTCGAGAGTGATCGTCAATTGGTATTGAGATGACCACGAGTTGATCATGAGAATAGATGAGTTGGCTGGATAACCCAGAGTAAGGCGGTCCCTGTGACCTTAAACACTGGTGATTATTGCAGATACTTCAGAGATAACATGTTTAATATTTTCTTCCACTCCTTTAATAACAACTGATCTTGATATAATCATAATTGCTGTGATGTTGCTTTGTCTTGATGCTTTTGTTTGTTGTGAGCTTGAGAGTACATTCAAAGTACTCACCTGGCGTGTCATGCCAGTTTGCAGGTGCTGCCATGTTTGCGTAGTCTGAGGATTCCGAGTTGTGAGCTAGGACGTGTCCCAGCCAGAATCCCTGCGGAGTGGAGTCCATCACCGTGGATGTTATTCCGCTGCTAGCATAGAGCCACCCTAGCCGGCATAGTGTTGCCGTGTCAATGTAACCCTTGTAATACCCCAAACCTTTGTACCTCTGTTATTTGTAATAAAGAGCTGATTTGTTCTATGCTAAGCAGTGCCGTATTCCACAAGACTAGATCTCTGGGCTGGAATACGGGGTGTTCCGGTTCCTCTGAGCCGGGGTGCCACACTCTTCCAAACCCACTTTCAATATTATTGCAAACATTATTATCAATATCATATTCATCATGAGGCTTAAATAAATTTTCAAGATCATAAGAAGCATTATCACCCCAATCATGATCATTGGAATAAGTAGCGGACATAACAAAATTTTCATCCCCAAGCTCGTAGCTTTGCACATAATTAGCATGATTGACATTAATAGAATTTATAATAAAATCATTACAATCATGCTTTTCATTCAAGGAGCTATCATGAATCACTTTATAAATTTCTTCTTTCAACACTTCATCACAATTTTCAGATTCATGATTTTCAAGCAAAACTTCATAGAGATAATCAAGTGCACTCAACTCACTAGCAATTTGTTCGTCATAATTGGATCTTTTGAAAAGATTAGCTAGTGGATGAGGATCCATATCAATAGATTTTTTAGCAAGCAAAGATGCAAGCAAATAGGAAGCACATGGCAACACAAGCAAACAAGCGAATAAAAATATTTTGTGTTTTTGGTAAAAAAAAATTAGAAGTGGGGGAGATGAAAATGAGAGGCAAATGCAAATGAAAAGCCAAATAAAATAAATGCAAGTGATTGATAGTTTGTGCGAAGGTACTTGATAGATTTTGATGATGTCTCCCCGGCAACGGCGCCAGAAATTCTTCCTGCTACTTGTAGACTGCGTTGGTATTTCCCCGAAGAGGAGAGGATGATGCAGTATAGTAGAGATAAGTATTTCCCTCAGTTAAGAACCAAGGTTATCAATCCAGTAGGAGAACCAAGCAAGATCCAGTGAACAGCACCTACACACACAAAAGCAAACACTTGCACCCAACACGAATAAGAGGATTGTCAATCCTCTTAGCGGTTACTTGCAAGGATTAAGTCTGATAGAGATAAATTGATAAAGTAAATTACTAAACTAAATAATAGTAAATAAATTGTAGCAAGGTATTTTTATGTTTTTTTATATAATAAAGGTAGACCCGCGGGCCATAGTTTTCACTAGAGGCTTCTCTCTCGAGCGCAGAAACATACGGTGGGTAAACAAATTACTGTTGGGCAATTGATAGAAAAGCAAATAATTATGAAGGATTCATGGCAATGATCATGTATATAGGCATCACGTCCGAGACAAGTAGACCGACTCCTGCCTGCATCTACTACTATTACTCCACTCATCGACCGCTATCCAGCATGCATCTAGAGTATTAAGTTAATAAAAACAGAGTAACGCCTTAAGCAAGATGACATGATGTAGAGAAGCAAATTCAAGCAATATGAATAAACCCCATCTTTTTATCCTTAATGGAAACAATACAAATACGTGTCATGTGCCTTTCTGTCACTGGGATTGAGCATCGCAAGATTGAACCCATCACAAAGCACCTCTCCCATTGCAAGATAAACCAATCTAGTTGGCCAAACCAAATCGATAGATCGGAGAGAAATACAAAGCTATATTTAATCATGCATAAAAGAGTTCAGAGAAGACTCAAATATTTCTCATGAATAATCTGATCATAAACTCACAATTCATCGGATCCCAACAAACACACCGCAAAAGAAGATTACATTGGATAGAACTCCAAGAACATCAAGAAGAACATGGTATTGAAGATTAAAGAGAGAGAAGAAGCCATCTAGCTACTAGCTATGGACCCGTAGGTCTGTAGTAAACTACTCACACATCATCGGAAGGGCAGCAAGGTTGATGTAGAAGCCCTCCGTGATAGATTCCCCCTCCGGTAGAGTACCGGAAAAGGCTTCCAGATGGGATCACGGAAGAACAGAGGCTTGCGGCGGTGGAAAGGTTTTCTCTTCTGGCTCCCTGATGGTTTCCGAATATTTGTGAATTTATAGGAGTGGAATTAGGTCAAACGGAGCCACGAGGGCCCCACAAGGCATCAGGGCGCGCCCCCCCTGGGCGCCACGCCCTGTTGCCTTGTGGTGGCTTCGTGAACCATCTGGCCTCCTCTCCAAGTTTCCAGGGTCTCTTTTGTCTAGAAAAAATCTCCAAAAAGTTTCGTGGCATTTGGACTTCGTTTGGTACTGATTCTCTGAAAAGCCAAAAACAAGCAGAAAACAGCAACTGGCACTGGGCACTAGGTTAATAGGTTAGTCCCAAAAAATGATATATAATTGCATATAAAAAAATCCAAGATTGATACTATAATAGCATGGAACAATCAAAAATTATAGATACGTTGGAGACGTATCAACCCCCTACCCCGAGGTCTACCTGTTTTAGTATCGACATTGGTGCTTTCATTGAGAGTTCCACTGTGCGATCAGAAAAGGATCAATGGAATCGTCGGTTAACGACCAAAATTCTCGTGGCATGGCACCCATGCCCTGATCCCCTGCAATTGAATCGCACCTCCTCCTTCAAGAGTCAGGTTGCGACGAGCGAGAAGCAATACCAGAGCTCTCCACCCTCCCCTCGCCCCGGTCAAGAATCCCCTTACGGAGGACCAAGGGCCGAGGTACTATCTGGTGAGCGATGGTGAAGACAACCAAGCGGAAGAAGCCGAGGGATCGGATCTCTTGATCAAATCGGCCGGTCCACTATCAACACATCTCCTTCAGGATAGCGCCGCTGGAGCTTCAAGCCCGCGAGCCATAGGGATCGACTTTTTGCTCCCACCCATCGCCCACATCGAGTACTGCCTGAGTAACTCAGGCCCCCCCGATGTCTAGGATCTAGTCTACGTACAACGGCAGCCTAACGAAACAGTTAGGCAATTCTGGGACAGATTCCCGTTTGTCAAGAACAGGATGTCATATTGCCCCGACTCACATATATTAGCAACTTTTCAGCATAACTGCATGGATGAAGGCATCCTTAACGCCCTCGCCCAACGCTGCGTCCAAACGTTCCCCGAGCTATCGGATCTGGTGTCAAAATTCTGCACCATTGAGGATGCCTGGTTGACTCCAAAGGAGCAGGTAGATTCAATCTACGCCAGGAGGACGAAGCATGAAAAACTAGCACACCGGCAAGATTGCTCTTGCCGGCTGACATCAGCCAACCCACCTCGGAAAAGGAGAAAGCCCGTCATAGGAGCCAAGACTGCCCTTGATGGCATGCTGGACAAACCATGCCCTATACACTCCGTTCTGCTCAACACCAGCCCAACTCACAGTCTTCGAGATTGCTGGGTGGTGAGACAGGTAGCCAAGAGAGACGAGGCCCTCCTCGGGAGCAAGCACAGGCATGCAACAACATCCTCGGAGGAAGACGAGGTCCTGATGATTTACGAAACCTTCACGTCAAAAAACCAGAGGAAAAGAGCTCATCGAGAACTTAGCTCCGTCCAACACATAGAAACCCCAAGCGCGTGGATAGACACACCAATCACCTTCAGCCAGCAGGACCAGCCGCGAGGCAGCCCAGGCCGATGTCCTTCCGCCCTGGTCCTTGACCCGATTGTTAGTGGTTGTCAACTTCGGAAGGTGCTAATGGATGGAGGCAGCAGTCTAAACCTCATATACGAAGATACTCTAGACAAGATGCAAATCGATAAATCGCGCATCGAACTGAGCTACACCACCTTTAAAGGAATAATACCCGGCAAAGAGGCGCGGTGCAATGGAAATATTACCTTGGATGTGGTCTTTGGAACTCCCGAGAACTACCGATCCGAGGAGGTTAACTTTCATATCATCCCCTTTCAAAGCGGTAATCACGCTCTTCCAGGGCATGACGCTTTCTAAAAATTCCACGCAATTCCGCATTATGGCTAGATGAAGCTTAAGATGCTGGGCCCGAACGGGGTGATTACCATCTCGAGCAACCCCGATAGAGCACTGAGAGCCAAAAATAAAACGGCATCGCTCGCCCTCGAGTCACTATCCAAAGCCCTTGCAGCCGAGGAGTTGACAACACTTCGGGCCACGGTCGACAGGGACGATGTCGTCCTTGACAAACGTTCCAAGTCAACCTCATTCAAGCCAGCTGATGAGATCGTCAAATTTCAAGTGCACCCTACAGACCTGAATAAAACGGCGTCCATAGGGGCACAGCTAGATCTAGCAATGGACGCCACAGCGAGGCACCACCCCTTGTGCTTCCTGGACGCTTACTCATGATACCATCAGAGCAATATGAAGGAATCCGATCAGGCAGCAACAACCTTTATTACCCCTTACGGACCATTCTGCTTTAACACAATGCCCTTCGCACTAAAAAATGCCGGCGCAACATACCAACACATGATTCAAACATGCCTGGAAAACAAATTGGAAAAACTATGGAAGCTTACGTCGACGATGTGGTTGTGAAAACCAAAAACGTCGACCAGCTGGTTGATACGTCTCCAACGTATCTATAATTTTTTATTGTTCCATGCTATTATAGTATCAATCTTGGATGTTTATATGCCATTATATATCATTTTTTGGGACTAACCTATTAACCCAGTGCCCAGTGCCAGTTGCTACTTTCTGCTTGTTTTTGCCTTTTCAGAAAATCATTATCAAAAAGTGTCCAAACAAGAAAAAAACTTTGGATTAATTTTTTCTGGACCAGAAGAGACCCATGAAGCTTTGGGAGAAGACTAGAAGAGCCACGAGGAGGCGGCAAGCCTGGAGGGCGCGCCCCAGGGGGGTGTCTGCGGCCCCCAGACTTGTGGGCCCCTCGTGGCACCTCTTGACCTAATTCCTTCGTTATAAATTCACAAATATTCCCAAACCAACAGAGTACAAGACGAGAAAACCTTTCCATCGCCGCAAGCCTCTGTTCTTCCATGATCCCATCTGGAGGCCTTTTCCGGTACTCTGCCGGAGGGGGAATCGATCACGGAGGGCTTGTTCATCAACCTTGCCGCCCTTCCGATGATGTGTGAGTAGTTTACCACAGACCTACGGGTCCATAGCTAGTAGCTAGATGGCTTCTTCTCTCTCTTTGATCTTCAATACCATGTTCTCCTCGATGTTCTTGGAGTTCTATCCGATGTAATCTTCTTTTGCGGTGTGTTTGTTGGGATCCGATGAATTGTGAGTTTATGATCAGATTATTCATGAGAAATATTTGAGTCTTCTCTGAACTCTTTTATGCATGATTATTATAGCTTTGTATTTCTCTCCGATCTATCGATTTGGTTTGGCCTAGTAGATTGATTTATCTTGCAATGGGAGAGGTGCTTTGTGATGGGTTGAATCTTGCGGTGCTCAATCCCAATGAAAGAAGGGGACATGACACGTATTTGTATTGTTGCCATTAAGGATAAAAATATGGGGTTTAATCATATTGCTTGAGTTTACTTTGTCTACATCATGTCATCTTGCTTAAGGCGTTACTCTGTTTCATACTTAATACCCTAGATGCATGCTGGATAGCGGTCGATGGGTGGAGTAATAGTAGTAGATGCAGGCAGGAGTCGGTCTACTTGTCTCGGACATGATGCCTATATACATGATCATTGCCATGAATCCGTCATAATTATTTGCTTTTCTATCAATTGCCCAACAGTAATTTGTTTACCCACCGTTGCTATGTGTTCGAGAGAGAAGCCGCTAGTGAAAACTATGGCCCCCGGTCTACTTTATCATATATTAAAAACCTAAAAATACCTTGCTGCAATGTATTTACTTTTATTTTAATTAGTATTTTAGTTTATCTATTTATCTCTATAAGATTTAATCCTTGCAAATAACCGCTAAGAGGATTGACAACCCTCTTATTTGCGTTGGGTGCAATTGTTTGCTCTTGTGTGTGCAGGTGCGCTTAATGGAATTTTGCTTGGTTCTCCTGCTGGATTGATAACGTTGGTTCTTAACTGAGGGAAATACTTATCTCTACTGTACTGCATCATCCTCTCCTCTTCAGGGAAATACCAACGCAGACTACAAGTAGCAGGAAGAATTTCTGGCGCCATTGCCGGGGAGACATCATCAAAATTACCAAGTACCTTCGCACAAACTATCATCCACTTGCATTTACTTTATTTGCCTTTTATTTGCATTTGCCTCTCATTTTCATCTCCCCCACTTCTATTTTTTTTTTACAAAAACACAAAAATATTTTTATTTGCTTGTTTGCTAGTTTGCTTGTTTCGTTGCGATGTCTCAAGAAAATACAAAATTCTGTGACTTTCCAATACTAATAATAATAATTTTATTAGTACTCCTATTGCTCCTCCCGCCACTAGTGCGGAGTCGTGTGACATTAATGCTGCTTTGCTTAATCTTTTTATGAAAGAACAATTTTCTGGTAGTCCTAATGAAGATGTTGCATCCCATGTAAATACTTTCGTTGAACTTTGTGATATGCAAAAGAAGAAAGATGTGGATAATGATATTGTCAAATTAAAATTATTTCCGTTCTCACTACGAGACCGTGCTAAAACTTGGTTTTCGTCCTTGCCTAGAAATAGTATTGATTCTTTGGATAAGTGCAAGGATGCTTTTATTACCAAGTATTTTCCTCCAGCTAAGATTATTTCTCTAAGAAATCAAATTATGAATTTTAAGCAACTTGAGCATGAACATGTTGCACAATCTTGGGAGAGAATGAAATTAATGATAAGAAATTTCCCAACTCATGGCTTGAATTTATGGATGATCATACAAATTTTTTATGCGGGACTAAACTTTGTCTCTAGAAATTTGCTAGACTCTGCCGCAGGTGGTACTTTTATGGAAATTACATTGGGAGAAGCTACAAAACTACTTGATAATATTATGACAAATTACTCTCAATGGCACACTGAACGAACTCCAACTGGTAAGAAGGTAAATTATGTTGAAGAAATTAATACTTTGAGTGATAAGACGGATGCTCTATTGAAATTGGTTGCTAGTAAAAATGCTCATATTGATCCTAATGATGTGCCATTGTCTACCTTGATTGAGAAAAATAATTATGCTATTGATGTGAATTTTGTCTCTAGAAATAATTTCAACAACAATGCTTATAGGGGTAATTTCAATCCTAGACCGTTTCCTGGAAATTCCTCTAATAATTATGGCAATTCTTATGGTAATTCTTATAATAATAATAATAATAATAATAATAATAATAATAATAATAGGACACCTACTGATCTTTAAAGTAATATTAAATAATTTATTAATTCGCAAAAGAATTTCAATGCTATGATAGAAGAAAAATTGAATAGAGTTGATGAATTGGCTAGGAACTTGGATAGAATTGCTCATGATGTGGAAAATCTCAAAACTAAAATTTTGCCACCCAAGCATGATATAAATGAGTCTATTAAAGCTATCTATGTCTCCATTAATGAAAGTAAAGACAGGACTGCTAGGTTGAGAGCTAAGCGAGAATTTCTAGAAAAAGCGATTCCACCCGGTTTCTATCGTAGTAATGATGAAGATATTAAAATGATTGGTGTCACTCCTATTGAATCATTATTTAGTAACATAAAACTTGATGAAAATGGGACTGAAGAAGAGTCAACTTTAGATAGAAGGAGTCCCACTTGCTTGGAGGGTGATAATCTTGATCATAAAAATGAAAAAAGTGGGTTTGGAGAGGTCAAAACTTTAAATAGTAATGCACCCACTACTTTGGATTACAAGGAATTTAATTATGATAGTTTTTCTTTGATTGAGTGTATTTCCTTGTTGCAATCCATGATTAATTCACCAAATGCATATGAACAAAATAAAGCTTTCACTAAACATATTGTAGAAGCCATGATGAAAGCACATGAAGAAAAACTTGAGTTGGAAGTATCAATTCCTAGAAAATTACAAGATGAATGGGAACCTACTATTTAAGTCAAAATTAAAGATTATGAATGTAATGCTCTTTGTGATCTTGGTGCTAGCATTTCCACTATACCAAAGTCTTTGTGTGATGTTCTAGGTCTCACCGACATGGATCCTTGTTCCCTTAATTTGCATCTTGCGGATTCTACTATTAAAAAGCCATCGGGTAGAATAAATGATGTGCTTATTCTTGCAAATAGAAATTATGTGCCCGTGGACTTTATTGTTCTTGATATTGAATGCAATCCTTCTTGCCCCATAATACTTGGTAGGCCTTTTCTACGAACAATTGGTGCTATTATTGATATGAAAGAAGGTAATATAAGATTTCAATTTCCATTAAAGAAAGGGATGGAACACTTCCCTAGAAAGAGAATTAAAGCACCTTCTGAATCTATTATGAGGGCCACCTATGGAATTAACATGAAGGATGACAACACTGGAAACTATGCATTATGCCAAGGTAGGGGCATAAAACAATAGCGCTTATTGGGAGGCAACCCAATGAATAAACTAATTTTTCCTTTTATCTTCTGTTCTTGAGTGTTTGCACAATTATAGATTCTGTTATGATTGTATTTTTCTGGTTTAGTTAGTGTTTGTGCCAAGTAATGCCTTTGGGATGATTGGGAAGATAGTATAATTGATGCTGTTTGAAAACAGAAACTTTTGCGTCCAGTGCTGGAATTTTGTTTTTTCTCTGGGGAATCAGAACCTTCTGAATTTTTTAAACAATATTTATATATGAATTTCCCACGTTATCCAAATTTTTCATAATTTTTGGAGTTCCATAAATAGGAGGTTAATTCGGATCTTTACAGACTATTCTGTTTTAGATAGATTCTGTTTTTGTTGCATAGTTTGCTTATTTTGATGAATCTATGGATCGTATCGGGGGGTATGAGTCATGGAGAAGTTGGAGTACAGTAGCATTATGCTAATATTAAATATGAATCAATTTACAACAGTACCTAAAGTTTAAGATTTGTTTGTTATACTAACGGATCTCACGAGGTTTCTGTTGAGTTTTGTGTGCTGAAGTTTTCAAGTTTTGGGTGAGACTACGATGGATAAAGGAATAAGGAGTGGCAAGAGCCTAAGCTTGGGGATGCCCAAGGCACCCCAAGGTAATATTCAAGGAAGACTCAAGCGTTTAAGCTTGGGGATGCCCCGGAAGGCATCCCCTCTTTCGTCTACAATCTATCGGTAACTCACTTGGAGCTATATTTTTATTCATCACATGATATGTGTTTTACTTGGAGCGTCTTGTGATATAGTTTGTTTGCTTTTTAGTTTGTCACAATCATCTTTGCTGAACACACATTTTTGAGAGGGACACACATTATTCGTGATTTGTTAGAATACTCTATGTGCTTCACTTATATCTTTTGAGCTAGGCAGTTGCTCTAGTGCTTCACTTATATCTTTTAGAGCACGGCGGTGGTTATATTTTAAAGAAATAGTTGCACTCTCATGCTTCACTTATATCTTTTTGAGAGTCTAATGAATAGCAATGGTAATATGCACGGGTTATGAATTTGGTCCTGATATGATAGGTATTCAAGAGGGATATAATAAAAACTTTCATGTAGATCACTGAATATGATAAGTTTGATTCCTTGCAATAGTTTTGCGATATTAAGATGGTAATATGTGGGAGGTATTAGTAGATGATTGTGGTTTAGTAAGAATATTGGTGTTAAGGTTTGTGATTCCCGAAGCATGCATGTATGATCTGTCGTTATGCTAAGAAGTTGGAGCATGATTTATTGTTGATTGTCTACCTTATGAGTGGCGGTCGGGGATGAGCGATGGACCTGGTCCTACCAATCTATCCCTCTAGAGGCATGCGTAGTAGTACTTTGCTTAGAGGGCTAATAAACTTTCGCAATAAGTATGTGAGTTCTTTATGACTAATGTGAGTCCATGGATTATACGCACTCTCACCCTTCCGCAATTTGCTAGCCTCTTCGGTACCGTGCATTGCCCTTTCTAACATCGAGAGTTAGTGCAAACTTCGCAGGTGCATCCAAACCCCGTGATATGATATGCTCTATCACACATAAGCCTCTTTATATCTTCCTCAAAGCAGCCACCATACCTACCTATCATGGCATTTCCATAGCCATTCCGAGATATATTGCCATGCAACTTCCACCGTTCCATTTTTATGACACACATCATCATTGTCATATTGCTTTGCATGATCATATAGCTGACATAGTATTTGTGGCTCAGCCACCGTTCATCATTTTTATACATGTTACGCTAGCATCATTGCACATCCTGGTACACTACCAGAGGCATTCTTATAGAGTCATATTTTTGTTCTAGTATCGAGTTGTAATATTGAGTTGTAAGTAAATAAAAGTGTGATGATCATCATTATTAGAGCATTGTCCCAGTGAGGAAAGGATGATGGAGACCATGATTCCCCCACAAGTCGGGATGAGACTCCAGACGAAAAAAAGAGAGGCCAAAAAGAGCCCATGAAAAAAATGAGATAAAAAGAGAGAACGGGCAATGTAACTATCCTTTTTCCACACTTGTGCTTCAGAGTAGCACCATGTTTTTCATATAGAGAGTCTCCTATTTTGTCACTTTCATATACTAGTGGGAATTTTTCGATATAGAACTTGGCTTGTATATTCTGATGATGGGCTTCCTCAAATGCCCGAGGTCTTCATGAGCAAGCAAGTTGGATGCACACCCACTTAGCTTTTATGTTGAGCTTTCAAACACTTATAGCTCTTAGTGCATCCGTTGCATGGCAATCCCTACTCCTCTCATTGACATCAATTGATGGGCATCTCCATAGCCCATTGATTAGCCTCGTCGATGTGACATTATCTTCTTATTTTTGACTTCTTTTATTTATCTCTACCACCACAGTCTATTCCACCCATAGTGCTATATCCATGGCTTGCGCTCATGTATTGCGTGGGAGTTGAAAAAGCTGAAGCGCGTTAAAAAGTATGAACCAATTGCTCGGCTTGTCATTGGGGTAGTGCATGATAAATACTTTGTGTTAAGAAGATGGAGCATGATAGGATTGTATGATTTTGTAGGGATAATGCTCTTAGGATTTTTATTTTGAAAGACATGATTGTTTATTAGTATGCCTGAGTATTGATGTCTTTATATCAAATTATAAACTATTGCTTTGAATCATTCGGATCTTATTATTCATACCGTAAGAGAGATTACATGATGAAACATGATAGGTAGCATTCCACATCAAAAATTCTATTTTTATCATTTACCTATTCGATGACGAGCAGGAATTAAACTTGGGGATGCTTGATACGTCTCCAACGTATCTATAATTTTTGATTGTTCCATGCTATTATAGTATCAATCTTGGATGTTTGATATGCAATTATATGCCATTATATATCATTTTTTGGGACTAACCTATTAACCCGGTGCCTAGTGCCAGTTGCTGTTTTCTGCTTGTTTTTGCCTTTTTAGAAAATCATTATCAAAAAGTGTCCAAACGAGAAAAAAACTTTGGATTAATTTTTTCTGGACCAGAAGACACCCAGGAAGCTTCGAGAGAAGACCAGAAGAGCCACGAGGAGGCGGCAAGCCTGGAGGGCGCGCCCCAGGGGGGTGGCCGTGCCCCCAGGCTTGTGGGCCACTCGTGGCACCTCTTGACCTAATTCCTTCGCAATAAATTCAAAATATTCCCAAACCAACAGAGGTCAAGAAGAGAAAACCTTTCCGCCGCCGCAAGCCTCTATTCTTCCGCGATCCCATCTGGACGCCTTTTCCGGTACTCTGCCGGAGGGGGAATTGATCACGGAGGGCTTCTTCATCAACATTGCTGCCCTTCCGATGATGTGTGAGTAGTTTACCACAGACCTGCAGGTCCATAGCTAGTAGCTAGATGGCTTCTTCTCTCTCTTTGATCTTCAATACCATGTTCTCCTCGATGTTCTTGGAGTTTAATCCGATGTAATCTTCTTTTGCGGTGTGTTTGTTGGGATCCGATGAATTGTGAGTTTATGATCAGATTATTCAAGAGAAATATTTGAGTCTTCTCTGAACTCTTTTATGCATGATTATTATAGCTTTGTATTTCTCTCCGATCTATCGATTTGGTTTGGCCTACTAGATTGATTTATCTTGCAATGGGAGAGGTGCTTTGTGATGGGTTGAATCTTGCGGTGCTCAATCCCAGTGATAGAAGGGGACATGACACATATTTTTATTGTTGACATTAAGGATTAAAAGATGGGGTTTAACCATATTGCTTGAGTTTACTTTGTCTACATCATGTCATCTTAATTAAGGCGTTACTCTGTTTCATACTTAATACCCTAGATGCATGCTGGATAGCGGTCGATGGGTGGAGTAATAGTAGTAGATGCAGGCAGGAGTCGGTCTACTTGTCTCGGACGTGATGCCTATATACATGATCATTGCCATGAATCCGTCATAATTATTTGCTTTTATATCAATTGCCCAACAGTAATTTGTTTACCCACTGTTGCTATGTGTTCGAGAGAGAAGCCGCTAGTGAAAACTATGGCCCCCGGTCTACTTTATCATATATTAAAAACCTAAAAATACCTTGCTGCAATTTATTTACTTTTATTTTAATTAGTATTTTAGTTTATATATTAATCTCTATAAGATTTAATCCTTGCAAATAACCGCTAAGAGGATTGACAACCCTCTTATTTGCGTTGGGTGCAAGTGTTTGCTCTTGTGTTTGCAGGTGCGCTTAATGGAATTTTGCTTGGTTCTCCTACTGGATTGATAACCTTGGTTCTTAACTGAGGGAAATACTTATCTCTACTATACTGCATCATCCTCTCCTCTTCGGGGAAATACCAACGCAGACTACAAGTAGCACTGGTCGATGACCTCCGAGTGACATTCACTAATCTTCGGGCATATCAAATTAAACTCAACCCAGAGAAGTGCGTTTTCGGAGTACCCACTGGCAAACTCCTCGGCTTCATCATCTCTAACCGAGGAATCGAGGCCAATCCGGCCAAAATCCGAGCTTTGGCTTGGCTTGAAGTGCCAACCAAGCTTAAACACGTCCAGAAACTGGCAGGCTGTGTGGCTACTCTAAGTCGATTTATTTCACGGCTCGGGGAAAAAGCACTACCCCTTTACAAGCTGTTGAAACAAACCAAAAACTTCAAATGGACCAGTGAGGCGGGGGCTGCTCTGGAGGAGATTAAAGCCCTCCGCGCTACAAACCCCATATTGGCAGTGCCTGGGGCCTGCGAGCCGATGTTATTACGCATCTCGGCCACCAACCAGGTGGTCAGTGCAGTTCTCGTGGTCGAACGAGACATGGAAGGCCACAAGCTACAAGTCCAATGGCCTATCTACTATGTCTCAGAGGTCCTTACCCCGTGTAAAATGCGATATCCGCACTACCAGAAGATAGCTTATGCCGTCTTTATGGCATCACAAAAACTTCGGCACTACTTTCAAGAGTGCTCAGTGACGGTGGCGTCCGAAGTACCCCTTAGCGACATAATTGACAACAGGGACGCCACTAGACGCATCGCCAAATGGGCCATCGAGCTCCTCCCTTTTGAAATAACATACCGGCCACGCCGAGCTATTAAATCTCTGGTGCTGGTAGACTTCTTGGCCGAATGGACAGAAGCCGAGCTCCCTAGAGAGTACAACACATATTCGCACTGGACCATGTACTTCGATGGCTCAAAAATGCTCGCCGGACTAGGGGCCGGAGTAGTGCTCACATCGCCGACGCACGATAACATTCGGTATGTACTACAAATCATGTACACCGAATAACGCAGCCGAGTACGAGGCCCTCTTGCACGACCTCCGGATAGCAGTCTCAATAGGTGTCCGACGTCTTGAGGTCCGAGGTGACTCTAACCTCGCCATCTCTCATGTCAACGGTGAATTTGATGCCAAAGACCCCAAAATGACGGCATACCGGAATGCCGTCCTCAAAATCTCAGCCCGGTTCGAGGGGCTAGAGTTTCACCATATCCCCCGGGACAGCAATCAAGCTGCCGATATCCTTGCCAGAATGGGTGCTAAACAGGATAAGGTCCCTGAGAACACTTTTCTCGAACGGCTTTTTAAGCCATCCATGGTCTGGCAAGACGATAATATCATGTCGGAGTCAAACGACACGGGACGAGTCACCCCTGCCATAGCCGAAGAAGACGAGGACATAGTCGGAGGCTCGGCCATCCAGGAAACAGCCTCGGCTCATGAGGTCATGGCAGTCATTGCAGCCTGGACCGAACCCCTCCTTGCATACCTACTCCGCAAAGAGCTACCCGAGGACCAAACCGAGGCACGTCGGGTCATTCGACGGTCCAAGGCCTATAAAGTCCACGATGACGAGCTCTATAAGCAAAGCGTCACGGGCGTCCTCCAACGATGTATATCCGAGGAGGAAGGAAGACAGCTCATTGCGGAAATACATTCCGGCATGAGCGGACACCACGCCGTTGATCGGGCCCTGGTAAGTAAGGCTTTCTGAGCCGGTTTTTATTGGCCAACAGCGGGAGCCGACGCCAAGACTCTCGTCCAACGTTGCCCTGGCTGCCAAGTCTTTGCTAAACAAAGCCACATGCCCCCCACGGCTCTTCGGACTATTCCGATAACCTGGCCTTTCACGGTTTGGGGGCTTGACATGGTCGGCCCACTTCGAGGAGGGTCGAAGAAAAACAAATATCTGCTCGTCATGGTAGATAAATTCACCAAATGGATTGAGGAAAAGCCGGTAACCTCAGCCAAAATAGAACCAGTAATTGAGTTCATATCCGGAGTGGTACACCCTTATGGCGCCCCCACAGTATTATAATGGATAATGGAACAAATTTTAAGGCAAAGGAGGTAAAGGCATGGTGCGCAAATATGGGCATCAAGCTTGATTTTGCATCCATATACCACCTGCAGTCCAATGGGCAAGTGGAACGCGCCAATGGATTAATCCTCAATGGCATCAAGCCTAGGTTGGTGCGCTCCCTGAAAAAAGCAGATTGTCAATGGGTGGAGGGACTCGATTCCATTCTATGGGGCTTGCGCACTACGCTAAATCGATCCACCGGCTACACACCCTTCTTCATGGTTTACGGCGCTGAGGCCATGCTCCCTTGTGATCTCATCCATGACGCACCTCGGGTGCGCATGTACGAGAAACGGGAGGCGGAGCTCGATCGGCAGGATGCCTTGGATGCCCTGGAAGAGGAGCGAGATGTAGCTCGGGCACGCTCCACGTTCTATCAGTAGTAGGCACGATGATATCAAAGCAGGGAAGTCCGATCAAAGGAGTTCAACGTCAGAGACCTGGTCCTGAGGCTCCACCTAGAAAAGCAGAAGCATAAACTTTCGCCTAAATGGGATGGACCATTTATAATTGACCAGGTACTCATTGGAGGAGCATACCGCATCCGAGACCCGACGGACGACCGGCTAGAGTAGAACCCATGGAACGCTGCCCTGCTCCGACGTTTTTACAGTTGAACGGAGCATTCCCTTCTTTCTTTACTATACATTTAGTTGTAGTTTTCTTTTTCTTTTTTCGCATCAAGCAACTTTTTGCCTATTTTGGCACACCTTTTTTTCTCAAGGTTGTCAAAACCTTTATCCCCGGTGATAGCGTCTAGTTAATCCGAGGTATGCTTAGACACCTCGGTCACATCTTTGAATGTATGACTTAAGCCGCCCTGGGGGCTTCGATTAATAAAGCCTACTCTTTCGACCAATTATCTTAGTCATATATGCTTTCTTCCTACCATATCGTACACAAGCCACAATATGCATCGATTTGATGTAAGAATTGGCCAAGCTGGGTTGCCTGGCTCCTGTGCTTGCCCCTTACATTCCCGATTCTTCGGCTAAGGGGCAAAGGGAACACCGCTGTGATTGTTGCTCCCGGGTCATCCGGGTTAGCACCTCAGACGGATAAAGCCAAAAGCTAGCATTCTTAACGAACATACTCGGTCAGCCACGATGGAACCAAAGAGAGGCCGGGTTCCTTAAACCCTTGACCAGGGGCTTCACCCCCAAGGTCGCATGTCTTCGGACACTCATGGTTAACATGACTCCCTGAGAAAAGGAACTGTTAGAAGAACTATTTTTCTCAAAAGATGTTTCTTATGTTAAATAGTAATATAACATAACTCTCTGCCTCACTTTTGTTTTTCGAACCATATGGACGGATTGCCTTGTTTCCTAAAATTGCTCGCCTGGATGGTCAGGCCGAGAGTAGAAACACTCCTCGGCCACTGGACGAGGAGGTGGAAGCCGGTGTCCGGTTAACAAAGTTTGGATGCGCAGACTGGAATAAAATGACGTAAAGCACTTTGATGCAAAGAGTCATCACATATAATTTGTTACACCCTATCAAGCCCGTCTATTAAAAAATCAAGGGCACAGTCCCGCTGAGAGAGGTGAGAGGCAGGCATTACATTTTCATACACCAGGCAGGTCAGCACCTCCTTTCCATCAGCCCCTACAAGGCCTACTTCGGCAAGGTGTTCCGTCTCTACGCCGGTGAAGCGGGTCTTGACCATCGCCCATGCCTCCCTCGCTCCTTCCCGACAGGCCGATATCTTCCAAGCCTATATTCGGCGCCGAGCACCCTTGAGACGCTCGGCGAGCACGGACATGTCTTCGGGCACATTCTCTTCCTCGGGCCATAAAGCTTTAAAAATGATTTTCATCGCTTTCCAAGACCTCTCGTGCACTTCGGTCAACTTCGCCAAGGCATCTTCGGATGGAGAACCACCGTTCTCTTGTAGCCGACCTGTCAGCAGCACTGTGCGAAAGCAAGGGTTAGCCCTCAACGGTAACATGGCATGTGTCGAGAGCTATCTCAAAGCACTTACCAGACATAACTTCGCTCATTTTCTGGTTCTTCTCCTCGGCAGCAGCCAGTTGAGCCCTTAGCCTCTCAATCTCCTTAGCTTGCTGGTCATTCTTTGCCTTGAGCGCATTCGTGTCCTCCCTACTTCGGGTTAGCAGACGGTGGCCGGCATGTCGTTGCGATTCGGTGTACATCAAATCCACTCGGGCCTCCTTTAGGTCCTTTTCTAGCTTACCAATGACTTCCATTGCTATGAAAATAAGCTTCGTTAATAGAGACCTTGGGTTCTCTATGGCAAATGACTACAGACCAAATGCACTTACCGTGCACTTCTCTAGTAATTTTTTTTAGTGTGCTCCACCTCGGACTGCGCGGCGTCCAGCTTCGCCTTGGTCTGGGTCAGCACCTCAGAGAGACTTTCGTTTTTCTCCCGAGAGGTCTGATACGTCTCCAACGAATCTATAATTTTTGATTGTTCCATGCTGTTATATTATCAATCTTAGATGTTTTTATATACATTTACAGCAATTATATATCATTTTTTGCGACTAACCTATTAACTTAGTGCCCAGTGCCAGTTGCTGTTTTCTGCCTGTTTTTTTGTTTTACAGAATATCAATACCAAACGAAGTCCAAATGCCACGAAACTTTTTGGAGATTTTTTTCTGGACATAACAAATACTAGAAGCTTTGGGAGGAGGCCAGAAGACCCTGGAGGTGGCCACGAGCCACCAGGGCGCGCTTGGGGGGGGGCAGGCGCGCCCTGGTGCCTCGTGGGCCCACCTCTGACTATTTTGACCTAATTCCACCACTATAAATTCCCAAAAATTGGGAAACCAACAGAGGAGTCCATGAATTTTTTTTTTTGCCGCCGCAAGTTTCTGTTCTCGAGAGATCTCATCTGGAGGCCTTTTCCAGTGCTCCGCCAGAGGGGGAATCGATCACGGAGGGGCTCTACATCAACCTTGCTGCCCTTCCGATGATGCGCGAGTAGTTTACCACAGACCTTCGGGTCCATAGTTAGTAGCTAGATGGCTTCTTCTCTCTTTTTGATCTTCAATACAATGTTCTCCTCAATGTTCTTGGAGTTTTATCCGATGTAATCACTTTTTGCGGTGTGTTTGTTGGGATCCGATGAATTGTGAGTTTATGATCAGATTATCCATGAATATTATTTGAGTCTTCTCTGATCCCTTTTATGCATGATTATTATAGCTTTGTATTTCTTCTCCGATCTATTGATTTGGTTTGGCCAACTAGATTGATTTATCTTGCCATGGGAAGAGGTGCTTTGTAATGGGTTCGATCTTGCGGTGCTCAATCCCAGTGACAGAAAGGGACATGACACATATGTATTGTTGCTATTAAGGGTAAAAATATGGGGTTTATTCATGCGTGTGTTTACTTTGTCTACATCATGTCATCTTGCTTAAGGCGTTACTCCGTTCTTTATGGACTTAATACACTAGATGCATGCTGGGTAGCGGTCGATGTGTGGAGTAATAGTAGTAGATGCAGGCAGGAGTCGGTCTACTTGTCTCGGACATGATGCCTATATACATGATCATTGCCTTGGATATCGTCATGATTATTTGCTTTTCTATCAATTGCCCAACAGTAATTTGTCTACCCACCGTATGCTATTTTCTTGAGAGAAGCCTCTAGTGAAAACTATGGCCCCCGGGTCTATCTAAATCATATATTAAAAACCCTAAAAATACTTTCTGCACTTTCTCTTTATTTATTTTATTTTGTATTTTTTTTCAATCTATCTATCTATCACATACAATTTAATCTTGCAACTTACCGCCGAGGGATTGACAACCCCTCGTTTGCGTTGGGTGCAAGGATTTGTAGTTTGTGTGCAGGTACTCCTAACGAGGTGTTGCGTGATTCTCCTACTGGATAGATAACCTTGGTTTCATAACTGAGGGAAATACTTACCTCTACTGTGCTGCATCATCCCTTCCTCTTCGGGGAAAATACCAACACAAGCTACAAGTAGCAGGAAGAATTTCTGGCGCCGTTGCCGGGGAGACATCATAAACATCTATCAAGTTCCTTTGCATAAACTCTCATCTCCTTGCATTTATATTTATTTGCCTCTCCTTTTCATCTCCCCCACTTCTAAAAAGTTTTTACAAAAATACAAAAATATTTTTTCCGTTTGCCTTTTTGCTTGTTTGCTATCTTTGCTTGTGTTGACATGTGCCTTCTATTTGCTTGCATCTTCGCTTGCTAAAAATCTATTGATATGGATCCTCATCCACTTGCTAATCTTTTCAAAAGACCCAATTATGATGAACCAATTTCTAGTGAGTTGAGTGCACTTGATTTCCTCTATGAAGTTTTGCTTGAAAATCATGAATCTGAAAATTGTGATGAAGTGCTGAAAGAAGAAATTTATAAAGTGATTCATGATAGCTCCTTTAATGAAAAGCATGCTTGCAATAATGTTATTATAAATTCTATTAATATCAATTGTGCTAATAATATGCAAAACTACGAGCTTGGGGATGATAATTTTGTTATATCCACTACTTATTGCAATGATCATGATTGGGGTGATAATGCTTCTTATGATCTTGAAAATTTATTTAAGCCTCATGATGAATATGCTATTGATCATAATGTTTGCAATAATATTGAAAATGGGTTTGGAAGAGTGTCAACTCTAGGTAAAAATAATTCCACATATTTGGATTGTGTTCGATCTTATGAAATTTTTGATAAAAGTGGGTTTGGAGAGGTCATGACTTTAGTTGATGTTAATCCCACTATTTTGGAAGACTATAAGAATTTTATGCATGCAGATCATGAAGATAATATTTTACATGATAGCTATATTGTTGAATTTGATTATGATCCTACATGTAATTATTATGAGAGAGGAGAATATGGTTGTAGAAACTTTTATGTTACTCAATTACCTTTCTTGATATTGAAATTATTAGTGTTTCATTCTTCCTATTTGCATATGCTAGATGTTGTTTGTCTTGATAAATTGTTTACTTATAAAATGCCTATGCATAGGAAGTATATTAGACTTAAATGTGTTTTTCACATGCTTCATGATGCTCTCTTTGTGTTTCAATTATTATCTTTCATGTGAGCATCAATAAAATCTGAAACTTATCTTAATGGCATAAAACAATAGCGCTTGTTGGGAGGCAACCCAAAGAATAAAATAATTTTTTACCTTTTGTTTCTGTTATTTTGTGTTTTCACATTTATGCTACTGTTATGATTGTGTTTTTGTGTTTTTAATTAGTGTTTGTGCCAAGTAAAGCCTTTAGGATGATTTGGAAGATAATATAATTGATGCTGTTTGGAAAACAGAAAGTTTTGCGTCCAGTCCTGGAATTTTGGTTATGTACTGGAGCGTCAGAAAAATCTGAAATTTTTACACAGTATTGGTATATGAATTTCCCACGTTGTCCTAATGTTTCAGAATTTTTGGAGTTACAGAAGTATAGCTTTTAAATATATTGCTACAGACTGTTCTGTTTTTGACAGATTCTATTTTTTTATGCACTACTTGCTTGTTTTGATGAAACTATGGATTGTATTGGGGGGTATAAGCCATGGAGAAGTTAGAATACAGTAGGTATAATGCAAAAAAAATATGAATGGGTTTGCAATAGTACTTAAAGTAGTGATTTATTTTGTTATACTAACGGATCTCACGAAGGTTTTGTTGAGTTTTGTGTGATTGAAGTTTTCAAGTTTTGGGTGAGATCACGATGGATGAAGGAATAAGGAGTGGCAAGAGCCTAAGCTTGGGGATGACCATGGCACCCCAAGGTAATATTCAAGGAAGACTCAAGCGTCTAAGCTTGGGGATGCCCCGGAAGGCATCCTCTTTTCTTCTACCAACCATCGGAAATTTTTCTTGGAGCTATATTTTTATTCATCACATGATATGTGTTTTGCTTGGAGCATCGTGTATTATATGAGTCTTTGATTTGTTTGCTTTTTAGTTTGTCACAATCATCCTTGCTGAACACACCTATTTTGAGAGAGCCACACGTTCATCATAATTTGTTAGAATACTCTATGTGCTTCACTTAAATTTTTTGATCTAGGCAGTTGCTCTAGTGCTTCACTTAAATGTTTTTGAGCATGGTGGTGGCTATATTTTGAAGAAATGAACTCTCATGCTTCACTTAAATTATTTTGAGAGTTGACAAGATTAAAATTTTGAAGAAATAAACTCTCATGCTTCACTTATATTATTTTGAGAGTTGATAAGATGAAAATTTTGAAGAAATATATGCACTCTCATGCTTCACTTATATCTTTTTGAGAGTTGATAATAGTAATGGTAATTTGCACAAGATATGAATTTGGTCCCAAAGTGATGAATATTCAAGAGGGATATAATAAAATCTTTCATATAGATCATTGGATATGATAAGTGTGATTCCTTGCAATAGTTTTGCGATATGGAGATGATAATATGTGAGTCATGTTAGTTAGTAATTGTGATTTAGTAAGAATATTCGTGTTAAGGTTTGTGATTCCCTATGCATGCACATTAAGTCAATAGTTATGCAAAGAAATTATATCCTACTTATGGTGCATTATTCGGTGTTAGTTATGTTCAATGCATGTTTATGACCGTTTTCATTTTTTGGTTGGTTGCTTCTTAATCTATTTGCTAGCCTTCATTTGTACTAAGCGGAAATACTGCTTGTGCATCCAAAATCCTTAAAGCCAAGTTGTGCCAAATGAGTCCACCATATCTACCTATACGCGGTATTCCCATGCCGTTCCAAGTAAATTTTCGTGTGCCAACTCTAATTTTCAAAATAATATTCTGTTTTGTGTGCCCGTACCGCTCATGAAGCAGCAGGGGGTGGCCAATATTTTCCATGCTAGGTGTGTTATTCTCAGGATGAGTGTTTATTCACTTGTCATTGCACGAGAGAGTGGCTGGTAATAGGGATGCCCAGTCCCACAATGAAATCAAAAATTAATAACAACAAAATTCCTTGGAAAGTGTTGGTATGGAGGGACACCCATGGATACGGCTAGCCATGGATTGTGAAAGAATGGTGGAAAGGAAATAAACTTTACTTTCTGTTTGGGAACCGCCTATGATGTGTCTAGCATGGAAGATATTGGGAATTCTCGGTCGTTTTCGTTGACAGGAAAAGCATGCCTCTTAAAATATTTTTACCTCTCTAATTTAAGCTTTGAGCTCTGGCACATTAGCAAATCCCTGCTTCCCTCTGCGAAGGGCCTATCTATTTACTTTTATGCAATTTTTATTTTTATTTGAGTCTCCATCTTCTCTTATAAAGCACCAACTAGGGAGCACTATTGTCATACTTGTGCATTGGATGTAGCTAATATGGAGTGTGTTTCATGAATGGATCAATGATTGAGCATAATGGGCTAGGGATAACTTTCTTTAGCATTGATATTTTGAAAAGCATGGTTGCTTGTTAGTATGCTTGAGTATTTATATCTTCATGTCAAATTATAGACTATTGCTTTGAATCATTCAAGTCCAATGTCCATGCTACAAAAGAAAAAAGAATATGATGAATATGATAGGCAGCATTCCACATCAAAAATTCTGTTTTTATCATTTACGTACTCGAGGACGAGCAGGAATTAAGCTTGGGGATGCTGATATGTCTCCAACGTATCTATAATTTTTTATTGTTCCATGCTGTTATATTATCAATCTTGGATGTTTTTATATACATTTACAGCAATTATATATCATTTTTTGGGACTAACCTATTAACTTAGTGCCCAGTGCTAGTTGCTGTTTTCTGCCTGTTTTTTTTCTTTTACAGAATATCAATACCAAACGAAGTCCAAATGCCACGAAACTTTTTGGAGATTTTTTTCTGGACATAACAAAGACTAGAAGCTTCGGGAGGAGGCCAGAAGACCCTGGAGGTGGCCACGAGCCACCAGGGCGCGCCTGGGGGGGGCAGGCGCGCCCTGGTGCCTCGTGGGCCCACCTCTGACTATTTTGACCTAATTCCACCACTATAAATTCCCAAAAATCGGAAGAGGAGTCCACGAAATACTTTTTCCACCGCCGCAAGTTTCTGTTCTCGAGAGATCCCATCTGGAGGCCATTTCCGGTGCTCCGCCGGAGGGGGAATCGATCACAGAGGGGATGTACATCAACCTTGTTGCCCTTCCGATGATGCGTGAGTAGTTTACCACAGACCTTCAGGTCCATAGTTAGTAGCTAGATGGCTTCTTCTCTCTTATTGATCTTCAATACAATGTTCTCCTCGATGTTCTTGGAGTTCTATCCGATGTAATCACTTTTTGCGGTGTGTTTGTTGGGATCCGATGAATTGTGAGTTTATGATCAGATTATCCATGAATATTATTTGAGTCTTCTCTGATCTCTTTTATGCATGATTATTATAGCTTCGTATTTCTTCTCTGATCTATTGATTTGGTTTGGCCAACTAGATTGATTTATCTTGCCATGGGAAGAGGTGCTTTGTAATGTGTTCAATCTTGCGGTGCTCAATCCCAGTGACAGAAAGGGACATGACACGTATGTATCGTTGCTATTAAGGGTAAAAAGATGGGGTTTATTCATGTGTGAGTTTACTTTGTCTACATCATGTCATCTTGCTTAAGGCGTTACTCCGTTCTTTATGGACTTAATACACTAGATGCATGCTGGATAGCGGTCGATGTGTGGAGTAATAGTAGTAGATGCAGGCAGGAGTCGGTCTACTTGTCTCGGACGTGATGCCTATATACATGATCATTGCCTTGGATATCGTCATGATTATTTGCTTTTCTATCAATTACCCAACAGTAATTTGTCTACCCACCGTATGCTATTTTCTTGAGAGAAGCCTCTAGTGAAAACTATGGCCCCCGGGTCTATCTAAATCATATATTAAAAACCCTAAAAATACTTGCTGCACTTTTACTTTATTTATTTTATTTTGTATTTTTGTTTCTATCTATCTATCTATCACATACAATTTAATCTTGCAACTTACCGCCGACGGATTGACAACCCCTCGTTTGCGTTGGGTGCAAGGATTTGTTGTTTGTGTGCAGGTACTGCTAACGAGGTGTTGCATGATTCTCCTACTGGATTGATAACCTTGGTTTCATAACTGAGGGAAATACTTACCTCTACTGTGCTGCATCATCCCTTCCTCTTCGGGGAAAATACCAACGCAATCTACAAGTAGCAAGGTCTGCAAATTCAAGGCATGATTGCATTAGATCAACCCTTAATATGGCCACACGTGCCCAAATCAAGGCTTGGGGGCTACTGGGATCCGCGCTTGCTCAAAGGCTTCTTGGTCGTTCTGAATCCACTCATCGGCTGTGTCATCCGACAAGTGCCTTAGGGGCTACTACCATGTACGGCAGCTTGGTCGATCCTTGGAAGTCCTCGGTGTAATCAAGTATTAATAAAAGCTTGAAGAGGAGTATGATCTGGCATCAACCCATATGAAAGGACGACTAAAGACTGAAGCATGACCCACTGTCAAAGTAATCGAGCTCGAAGATACCTTACCTGCAAACCTTTGGACAAAACATCCACCGCCTTCTCAAAGACGGAGCGGGTCGTGCCGAGCTAGGCATCCGCCGAACTAAGGGCGTTGAATTCCTCATTGGAGAAGGTGGGGTTCCTCAAAGAAGCCCTCCTCCGCCGATGGTTCATAGCGCTTTCGACCTCGGAGGTCGTGGCTAAACAAGTCCCCAAAGTTTTCGTTTGAGGTACTTCGGGAACACCCCCCGAGGTGGGTATGGCCTCAGCACTGGGCCGATGTACCCCTGGTGATCGCCTCCTCGGTTGCTGATGCATGGGCAAACCGCCTGCACGGAAGATCAGATAATTGAGCACTTAGTGCCGAAATAATTCCCGTATCGCCATCGATAAAATCACCTGTCCGGGGATAGGGCGTCACGCTCCATTTCCACGGCGACTGTCCGTTGAGGGGCACCCTGTGCGGCTGGCAGAGGGCTCTCTTGAGAGCTCATACCAGAGCGTGGGCGTTTCGAGCTTCGATCCTTAGGAAGAGGCGTCAGGGTGCTCGGGGCCTCACGGGCAGAAGTTCTCTTTTGAGCAGAAGCAGGAGAAGGTTTTACCGATGAAGATGGCCGGATCCTTGGCAGATCAGGAGTAATAGCCACTCTGGAGCCATCGAGGCTCTCTTGATAAAAAGTCCCCTCCTCGTATATGATGGACAATTCTTCATCTTCATGGAAGCCGTGGTCATCATCTCGATGATACACCCCCGGCTTAGTGTTTCAACCCAACGCCTCCATCTCTGTTCAGATATATCGGACAAACATTTAAAGGAAATAAAATGAACTGCTCGGATAGACGAGGAGGTTCAGGGGGACTTACTATTTTGGCAGGGTTGTAGAAGGATAAGCCGTCTATGAACTTTTGCTTCGCAAACTCCACTGGTTCCCCCTTGAATATGCCGGCCAGGGCTGTGCCAAAGGCCGCTGCTCTTTGAAGCCCTTTCGAATTGATCGGGTGCCGTCGTCGGTTCCGCTGTACGAACACAGCAGGTGCTGGCGCTGCCGGAGGGGCTGGACTTTTCAGTCAATGGCCGTCGCCATGACATCTATGATGGTGAGGCCATTGTTTGTCAAACACCTCACCTGTACGGCCAGGCGAGCCACGTCAGAGTCATCCTTTTGAGCGGTGCTCCATGGTCTCCAATTAAAGCACTTCTTCGGAGGATCTGTAACACCCTGGATTTTTGTCTTTTTCTTTTATTTGGATTTATTGAATACTTTATTTGCATTTGAGGTTTTCTGTCAATTCTTTTGGACTTACCACTTGGATTTATTTTTTGATTTTCTTCCAAGTGGGTTCTATCATCCATAAACCCTCCCTAGACCTCATCCCTCTCACCATAATGCCATTGGGTATTTTTATTTAATGGCATTATATTCTTTTTCTCTCTGAATATGCCCATTTTCTCACATAGCTATGAAGCAACCCCTATTTTTATTGCTCTAAAAATTCCAAGAAAATTCCCAAATATTCTTTGGATCATTCCTCACCTTCCTATGCAAAAATATCCCATGGTCATTTGTAAATTTTCAGCCAAGGAAAATGTTTTTGCTTCTGGACAGAAAAGTCACTTTGTGAAGCAACTATATTATTCCTTGATCGTTTTAACTGAAATTTCTACCACATGACCACATTCCTAAGTAATGCTTAACCACCAAAAATCTGCTCAAAACTCCCAGCCGTTTGTCCTCAGTGCTTGGAGCAAGTTTCTGTCCAGAAACTTTGTTGCTTCCTCTAGTCACCTCCAGTGAGCCACCTGTCAAGCCAAGAGCATTTTTAGGCACCGCGTTGAAGGGACAATACGGTGGACATAGTGTGGCAGCACCGAAAGCACCCCGCGTGCCAATGCACGCGGTGACCATGTGAGAGCGCGGTGCATTGCATGCGCTCGCCGCGCTCTGTGTGTCGGGGCCCTCGGCCACCGTCCATCCGCCCTCCCCGCGACACCTCGCCGTGTCCCAGTCCCGCAGCCAACCCCAGAGCGCCACCCGACCCTCTCCATGTTCCTCCCCGACGCCGGCAAGCCGCTCGCCAGAAGCGGCCGAGAGCTAAGTGGCGGAACAGTGGGCTCGCATGCCCGCGTTCTCTGCGTAGTGTGCGCCACTGTGGCCGCACGTGTGCACCGCGTCGCCCTGTGCTCCTCTGCTTATCCCCACGCCGCGCCCGAGCCTATCCTCTCCTCTCCTCCTCTGCAGCTCAACTCCGGCGGGCACCCGAGAACGGGTGAGCTCCATCTATAAATAGCAGCTGCCCCGACTCGTTCTGATCATCACTCCCTCCTCACTTGGCCACAAGCTACTCCCCCACGAGCGCGGCAAGGCCGGGAGGGCCTCTCGCCGCTGTTGATCGCCAGAGACAGCCGCGGATCCCCCACCATCGTGCACTCATTCTAGCCCACCCCAGCTCCAACCACTGCTACCCCCGAGACCGTGGTAACCTCCTGAGCACGACGGTACCGAGAGCTCGCCGGATTGTCGCCGGAATCGCCGGGACCGAGAAGCTCCGCCGCCACCGTCTCTAGAGAGGAAGATTCCGACGCCGTTCGTCCACCCCCACCATCACTTCGGGTACGTGCGTGCTCGCCGTAACGCCCTGAGTCCATCCCGTCCAACTCTGGCGACCGTCGTGGACTCCTCGCCATTCTCTGTTCCCCCCTCTCCCCTGTTTAATCCTGACAGCGGGACCCACCCGTCAGCCTCTCTCTCGCCCGCCCGAAGCGGTATAAGTGGAGGCGTATTCTCTGAATACGTCTTCGACGTGGCCGCTTCTAGCTTTTCTTTTAAATTCAAATTTTGACCAGATCTAAAACAAGTTTGACTAGCTATAACTTTTAATCTATAAGTCCAATTGAGTTGATTCTTTTTGCTACTGGTTTGTAAAATTCCAAAGTTTCTGTATGCCAAATTTCAGAATTTTTCTTGCTGTTGAGAATTTCTGGTGAAATAAACAGTGTTATGTGACATTTTCTTTTTGCATTTAAATTATTTTCAGAAGAACCTAGTTGTGTTGGAGAAGGCCAGGAGTATTGTGACACTCCTCTGAACCAAGGCAAGCCACAACATTCATATGCAAGGATGGCATTGCAATGACTTTCGTTTAACTGAATTAAATTCATCATATATTCACTATTTAAAATAATTTGCTATAAAGATGTTCTTGCATATACTTTGTTCTGTCATTTTGATATTATGCAGTAGGGTATATGCTTACTTGCTAATGTGGACAGTAGAAATCATGTCATATGCACATATGGTAGCATGATGCATTCATCACTCATGAACATGACCCGTGCATCCATTCGCACTATGACTCGAATCATTTTCATTTCAAGTTAAACTTGATATTAATCCAACTTGAACATGTTGTTGATCGAGTCATGGTGCCACCAAATCGAGCTCATCGGTGCAACCACACTTGCCTGGATGGGGAGGCCCTAATGCGGTCTATTGTCACGCCTCTCGCCGGTGCCTCCTACGAGGGAAGGTTGTGCTCTGGCGCTACCCTGGCCCGGTAGGCAGTCATAACCTTGAGGAACCGAGTTTTATGGTATCGAGGTCCTCGTTTGGGACGATGTTTATGTTTGGCCATGACGGTGGCAGCCACAGAGGTGGCGCATGTCACATGTTGGCATCGGGGTCACCCAGGACATAGCCCAAAGGGGAGTTTGTCGGAGTGGCCGGGAGAGTGTCTTGCAATAGATTGGTTTTGTCGAAATGTCGTTGGTCCACCCGAATGGGAGCACGAGGCCATGAGTTCCATGGTGTGGGTACAGTGTACTAACCTCTGCAGAGTGTATAATCTATCGATAGCCGTGTCCTCGGATATGGACACAGTTCGTAGTAGGTCACACCGTGGGTCAACAGATATAATAAACTTGCACACTAAGATTCACAAGATGGCACATGCAGAAGTGGTGATCGAGTGAGGATCACTATGAAAGGTATGGATGTGATCAAGTAAGGATCACGTTGGTAAGCTATAAACGGTGGTTACGCGGTAACCCCGAAATGGTAGGTTGGTCCCAGGGACCATGGCAATGTTTCACACACACCTCATGTTGAGTAGTATCATGCTCATGCATTAAACCTGTTAAATGCCTTGTTGTTGTTTGTCGCCCATTTCATGCAGTTTCCCTCCTCGGGAGCAGGGCACCACGCAAAAGTATTTCCTCCATAGCCCGAAGTGTGCCGCGCATCCGAGGTACATTTTGCAAAGGGCGACGAATCCCTCGATGTGTAGAATCAAATTGGGAGTCAGGTGGTGGAGTTGGATCCCATAGAACTCGAGCAGGCCCCGAAGGAAAGAGTGGATAGGAAATCCCAGGCCGCGGAGGAGAAAGGGAACAAAGCATACCCACTCATCCCCATGGGGGATGGGGTGGTGGTTGGCATGCACTTGCCCGTCCACGGATATTAAGCCTGGGCGAGTGGAAGTTAGATATGAATCTGGCAAATAACCTTGGGTGGCGAGCCGATCCAATTGAAGACGAGTGACGGAACAGCTTCCCCAGTCACCTTTGAGGGGACCATGGGGGCACTTGGAATAGCCCGCGTCGCTCGCCATTTCTGGAGTTCTCGAAGCTAGACTTTGGGGAAGGGATCTTGTGTTAGGCTACAGAAGGGGAAAGTCGAGATGCGCTTTGCCGTAATTCTGACAGAGTACCCGTTAAATAAAGCAAAAAGGATGATGCTTCGATGTCTGGCCATAGAGCGGCTCGTTCCCTGATGGCGCGACGATCGAGGGAAAATTATTTTAATAAAAACGGAGCATGGCAGACCTGAATACTCATAGCCGAACTCAAATTATTGATGGGAACTCGTCTGTCAAGCCGAAGACTCCAAGGTCGAAGTCATATGTTCGAAGAAGATCGTCGTCCTCGGCATCGAAGACCAGTTCGGGGGCAACTGACGGTGCCCTGGACTAGGGGGTACCAACCTAGTTGGCCCACAGTCCATGGGCCAAACCTATGGCTCGTCGTTCTTACAAGGAAGGACTCCGGAAGCCTCGCACTTCGACGTGATCAAGATAGACTCTGTCGAAGACTTGACGTGTACTCCAAGGACAGCATCGGCTGCCGGCATGTGTATCCCTAGATGGGCAACCGACCATGTGTAACCCTAGGTACCCCCAGCGTTTATATAAGCGTAGGGTTTTAGTCCGTAGAGACCATGGTCATAATTACAACCACCTAGCCTTAGGGTTAGAACACAACTTACGATCTCGAGGTAGATCAAGCTTATACTCGATACATCATCATGAATACAGTGAAAGCATGATGTAGGGTATTACCTCTTCGAGAGGGCCCGAACCTGGGTAAATACTGTCTCCTTCGTCTCCTGTTACCCATAGATCTGAGATCCACAGCTCGGGACCCCCTACCCCGAGGTCTGCCGGTTTTAGTACCGACAACCAGTGTCTCGGTCTGTCACCGTGTCCCGTGCATACCGCATGCCTCACTTCTATCACTGCATCGAGCCTCTACTGTCCCGGTCGAGTCTCATGTGCTAGCTAGCCCACACCACCTCAACCCCTACCGCAGAGAACTACGAGTCATCACCGACTGATGTCGAGTATCACGTCTCCATCAGACCACTCGGCCCTAGTTCAAACCACATGTCTCTCACTTTTCCTGCTAAAATAGGCTTTGAATCTCCGAGCTCTCACGCCGTAGCCCCTCCATCAACACCGAGTGAAGTCTTCCATCAGACTCCAGCTCCACCTTCAACATGACTCCATGTAGCTGGCCATGCTACCATGTTCCCTGTCGACTTCAAGCTCTCATCACTACAAAAAAATCACTTTCGTGATGATACGTGTTTGTCCAAGTAGGTCATGTTTTCTGTCATGCATGTACATCCGTGACAATTTTATGACGGAATCAAGATAGTCATACCTGTGTTGTCGTAGAAGTGTTCCATGACAATACTCAAAGTATCATCACAGAACTGTCCACTTCCATGATGATAAATGTCGTGTCATGGAAGTGTTTTCGTCAAGGGTAACCGACACATGGCATCCACCGTAACGGGTCACCATTAAGCTATCGGGTGCGGGTTTGGATCCGATAACCCGTTAACAGCCCGAACCAATGGCGATTTTCCACGTGTCAAATTCTCATTCACCAACGGAACCACGTGTCAGCTCGGCATTGTAACAGATGTCATCCGTCCAAAGGACGAGAGGCGCCAATGAAACATCGACACGTGGAACGGCCCAGCAGTGGCCCATTTAGGTTAAAAAGGCCAGCCCAATAACGGCCTACTTGCACATGGCCCATTTACAACCACGGCCCGTAAGGAGGGTATCAATTCGGCCCATCACCGGCCCATTGTCCATTCGACATCATTGCGGCCCATCGGCACTTCTAGCCCATTAACAGTCCGCTATGTATATGGGCCCAATTATGGCCCGATGTGTTCTCGGCCTGTTTATGGCCCATCCTGGAATTGGGTCGTTCTCTGTCAGGTCTAGTTTTTGGCCTTTTAGCGGCCCGTTAAAGAGTTGGGCCTTTTCCTGGCCTGTGTAACTTTGGCCTGTTAACGGCCCATCCTAGAATTGGGTCATTTTCTCTAAGGTCTATCTTTCGGCCTTTTAGCGGCCCGTTAAAGAGTTGGGCCTTTTCTTGGCCTGTGTAACTTTTGACCTGTTAATGGTTGACAGTACATTTGGGCCATTTGTAGTCCGACGTGACATTCAGCCTATTAACGGCCCATGTTCTCCAGGTCAAAATTCTGGCCCACCCTCACATTCGGTCTGTTAAAGGCCCATGTAGTACATCGTCGCATTTATGGCCCAAGAGAGCATTCGGCTTGTTAACAACCCAACTTGTAATTGAGCCGGCACAGGTCTAAGGTATTGTTCGGCCTGCTAATGGCCCATGGGCTTCCCAATAGATTTCAAGCCCAAGCTTTCTTTGGTCCTGCTAACAGCGCTGGGTATCCTATGGCCCATTAACTCCCGAGTTGAGTTTCGGCCTTTTAAGGGCCCGTGTCCTGTATGGGCCACATTACGGCCCGATGTTTATGGCCAGATATTTTGGGGCCTTCATTGATTTTGGTCAAGTTATTTTCAGTGGGATATAGGTCCATTAGGGCCCATAATTGTTCAATAGGCCGTTCTGGGCCAGCCCAATTATGACCCGTTATGCCTGTGGACCGTTTTGCTTGATTTGGCCCGTTAGCCTCCTATGATGCTTTCTGCCTACAAGCAGACCGATGAAACCAAAAACATTAACTAACAATAAACCTACACTATACAAAAATGGCTTGTTGTTTTCTACAGCCGGTCGCTGCCCGTTAAGAACAAATGTTGTATCGCAACAAAACAAATTATAGCCATATAACAAAAGGCTGGTTGGCAAAAAAGTTTACAGTCCGTCAGAGAAATGCACCATCCGAAGTTCAGAAGCTCGGATCATTTGACCTCATTGGTACATTTTCATGCTGTAGTGTCTGATGGAGCACCATAACCTTCGCCTTCATTTCTCCTAGGCTCCTGAACAACATAGCAAATGTGTGATAGTCTAGATTCAAAACCATGCATATCTTCACGACATCTAACAATGGTTGTTCTTGTTTCACAAAGGGTCTCTGTTAGGGATTGGACTTGTGTCTAGAGCGCAGATATATCATTCTGTTGAGCTTGAAGATCTTATTCATGAGGCAGTTTGGACGAGGTTGCCTTAACAACCAACCCAGTATTACGCAGGAAGTTGCTTTTGGCACTGTTAGTGGAGAGATACTGACCCACTGCAGCAAGAGGTTGCATTGTGGTTATGGTTGCCTCGTCACCTTCAGGAGGTTGTGGCGGTTCCACCATTTGTTCCATAGCTTGCTGAAAAGTTGAGTTTGTACATTAGTAGTACCAGAATAGAAGTTATTAATGAGGCAGCAAAAACAAATAGAATGGCTTAGGTCTCTATAAAGAACTTATTTTGGTGAACCCGTGTAAAATATTAGTTGTATTTTACTACAAAGTACATAGTAAAACCAGGTTCCAAACATATGTCCATGTACCATGGCTAATGTATTGTCTATTTCTTCAAATTGTATTGACAACTAAGGATAAAGAGACAAAGTTTATAATATGGTGAGCATAGTATGACATCATTCATATCACAAAACAACTGAGACCACACAAACATGCAATTGTAACGTTGTGTGGGCAAGTCCAGCACGCAACTAGATTACAAATCAAGAGCAAAAGAACATCAGTCCTCTCTTTTAAACCTTGTAAAGTGCAATGATACGTTAAGACAACTGTGTATATAATTGAAAAGAGTAATAGACAGTGGCTGCAAACCATGTAGTTCAATGCACAAGTCAGAGCAACCAGTAGTTCAAAGGCATGAGGATTAAGGACTTACAACAGCGGTTTTAACTGGTGTAGTCATGCCCATCGTCTTGCTGGTGTGATAGTCCTTGTAGACTTCCACCGCATTTGGTTTAGGTTCTTTTTGGTCCTTACGGGCTTTCCTCTGCATTTGGAACAAGTCAATATAGATATGATAATATGGCACAGCCAAAAGAGTGAAACAACAGCTAGTTACAAGAGCCTCACGGTGTGCAATATAGCTACGAGATCCTGTCATCTTTTGGAATTTCACTTTCGTACGGTTGGCCTAGTTCTTGAACAGTTCACCTAGAAGAAGATAGATTTGTAAGGCACATGCGTAAATAGGAGTTCAACATGTGATCTGATCACATATATATAACGTACCTGATACTTTGGATCAGACCAGTGTTTAACAAGGGCTGTCCAGTCTTCATCCGTTATATTTTCCACTGGAGATGTTTGGGCAAGTTCATTGTTAGCCTTGCCTTCAAAGTGAGTTTTTCTCAACTTATACTGATACTGTCACAGAGCAGACTTGAAAACATGAGTGCATGCTTGTCTGGTTGCATCTCTTGCCGATCCAACTTGAACCTCATGAGTTGAAAATTATGGGAGTCTCATTACCAGCAACCTAGAAAGTATGGGACAGAGCAAGGCGATATTACTAATTTCCGTAAATAACCATACTTACAGATAAATGGTCGAGGAAGGTGTTAAACTGAGTTTCGTCTTTGTCATTCCTATACTGAATCCATGTTGGGTGGATACGTGCATGACACCTAACGGCAACAACTGCCTCTGATACTAACTTGGCTGACTCTGTAGCATCACGTGGCCTTTTTAAACCTGCCTCAAAATGGATCTCCATTCTTCCCCCTTTAGATTTAGTTAACCTATCGAGCATTATCCCTGATGTCTATTTCCTCTTGCGCCTAGGTGCTAGTTCAACAACAAACATGGGAAGTGTTAGTGTCCATCAAACTGTGAGACTACATATAAAGAAGCATGCAACTGTAACTTGACTCGATCAACTACCTTCTTGGTGTTCAAGCTCACAAGGTTCATCTGATCTTGCCAAATCCTCTTGTGTCAAGAGTGCTTCTGAAGTAGTGTCAGGTGGCAAAGGATCTTGGGTACTTGCCGCTAGCAGAGCTAACGAACGAGTAAATCAGGCAGATGTTGGTACTGTGGAAGAAGGTGTTGCAACCACTAGGGCTATTGTTGCTTGTTCGGTGGCAACTTTTCATTTGTGTTTGGTACGTTCTGCAACTGGTGGAGCAGGGGATATTGTGTTTATAGATTTATCCGGCGGACTTCGACCTTCTATTGCACTATCAGTACCAGCAGAATCTGCAGAGCTATTCCGGTTCCATTTCCGTGCCTCCTGAGTACTAACACCATCCCCTACCATTCTGTGTTCCTTCCTCTCTTTTTTGCCATGTCAAGTCAAACCCACAAGAAAAAGGAATAAAAATTTAGTTCTTCAGAACTAATTGATGCGTGATACAGACGAACTGTACTTTGATGTTAGATAACCGCATGATAGGAGGATGTAATATGTACGAAAAATAGGACGTCACGAGATAATCGGACCTATGATGTGTTAACTAAGCAGAAGGCATTTCAATAAATTAGAAGCGATGCAATGGAAGCTAGACACCATATGAAAGATGAAACAAATATCACTCTGCCAAGTTAACAGTGTCTCGTCATAAGTGGCATTTAAACAAATGTGAAGCAATACAAGCAATAAATCATATGCAAGATGCAAACAATATCACACTACCAAGTTAAAGGTGTCTCATCATAAGTGATTAATGCAGGATAGACACGAACATTACTTTGATGTTAGAACATGTAATAGACAGTTGTAGTATATGCAAAAACAGGAAGACATGCCTGTCGATGCTAAAACCGGCGGATCTCGGGTCGGGGGTCCCGAGCTGTGGGTCTGAGAACGATGGTAACAGTAGATGAAGGGAGACGATATTTACCCAGGTTTGGGCCCTCTTGAAGAGGTAAAACCCTATGTCCTGCTTTGATTGTATTGATGTAATAGGGTACAAAGTACAAGATGATCACCTCGAGATCGTATGATTGTGTTCTAAACCCTAAGGCTAGCAATTGTGTCCCTAAAGACTAAACCCCTCGGCTTATATACACACCGGGGGTACCTAGGTCATACACATGGTCAGTTATCGATATGTCGGCTACAGAGCAATCCTTGAAGTATACGCCAAGTCTTCGGAGGTTTCCATTTTGATCATGCCGAGGTTCGTGGCCTTCATTGTCCTTCCTTCTAGTGATCGGTGGGCCATGAGCCCGGCCCACGGACTGCGGGCCATATCGGTTAGCACCCCTTAGTCCAGGACACCGTCAGTAGCCCCTGAACTGGTCTTCAAAGCCGAAGACTGCATCTCTATTTTTGGAATAGTCTCTTTGGCCTTTGCATCATCGGCTTGACAGGCGAGTTCCTCACTTATGGTTAATGCTCAGATCCAAAATTTTCTGTAGCTGACAAAACTCATCGGGTCTCCTTTCATAGTTGACCCCAGCGACCATGCATTTTAAACCTTATCCTCGGCGGAGAAGTCTTAGAGTCCATAGGAAGGCGCTCTCCTATGTCTAAGGTCTTCAAAATAACTTAGTCTCAAAGACTTTCCACGTGGATTCAACCAGCGAGAGGGTTCAAACCCTGACAGCTTTATTGAACCGTCACCACCTATCATGGGGCTGAATCAGTTATCACACATCATATCCCGAGGCAACCCTCCATTGGTATGTCCCATCAATTTGGAGATCGTGCCCTGGTTTCTAGGGATATCATCAATCAAGTTGAGTTATCAACACGCGTATAACGGCACGACGTGTTGGGAAACAGGCAATTTATTCGGCGCGGCGAGGGGACCCTTGGTCTTTTACTGACCTATAAAAGCAGAGGGTGCAGTAAATCATTTCCCCATCTTTCCATCCCTTGCTCCATTATTCAAAACTTTCCAGAGCTCCAGCGCCCTCAGATCTGTCCCAAAAGCTTTCTCCCTCCTTCCAAGCTCCTCCATCCACGATGGCCGACGCTGAGCTGAAGGGGAAGTGGACGCATTCCACTGTTTTGGTGGGTGCCATTGAGGAGCTCCGGTCTACGGGGTACTTCCCTGCGGACGCCGTGTGCCGCGCGCCGGCATCGAGCGAGACCGGCTGCTCCGAGTCTGCCATCCCCACCCCCAAGAAGGGGGAAAGAGTGGTCTTCATCTCCCACCTCGTCCGAGGTCTGGGCTTCTTGCTTCATCCCTTTGTGAGGGGATTGATGTTTTACTACGGGTTGGACTTCCACCACCTAGCGCCGAACTCTATCATGCACATCTCTACCTTCATCGTCATCTGCGAGGCATTCCTGCGCATCAAGCCGCACTTTGGCCTATGGCTGAAGATCTTCAGCATCAAGCTGAAGAGTAGCGGCTCCCAGCTCATCGATTGCGGCGGCGCTATGATAAGCAAGCTCCCAAAGGTGCGCTGGCCGGAGGGCGTCTTTGTGGGAGACCATCAAGGTATGGAAGCGGGAGTGGTTCTACATCACTGACACGCCCACCCAAGGACAGATAGAGATCCCCGCCTTCACAGCCGAGCCTCCGAGGAGACTCGTCTCCTGGATGAAGAAAGGCCTTGACTGGGGAAACCAAGCTGAGGTCGAGGTGCTCCACAAGCGAATCAAGTCGATGATCGATCAAGGCGTCAAGTTGGTGGACATAGTCCATGTCATGCTCCATCGCGGCACCCTTCCTCTTCAGCTCCGGGCCATCTCGATGTGGTGCTATAAGCCCGAGCACGAGGTCACCGCGCGGCACTTCTTCTGCACCAATCTTGCCGGGATGTGGACGTCGCTTTTCAAGCCGTCCAAGAATAAGTTTCCAAAGAAGGAAGAAGATGTCAGCCTCGATGCCGACAACCCTCCATGCGAGGTATGGGATCATTTTATTTGCACACCTGTTTGTTTGGTATTCCTTAACTTTTAATGAAGCGATCGATTTGACATCCTGTGACCAGACCTGGTGCAATAAGGCCCGGAAGATGATCTCTTCGGCGCCTTTACCCGAAGAGGCTAGAAGCCCCAAGCTGGAAGCTCTATTGGCCGAGGAGCCATACAAGGTTTCGGTCAAGGAGCCGAAGAAGAAGAAGGACGGTCTGCGCAGCCGAAGAGCGCCTTCAGATGCCAGGTCAGAAAGTAACCATGGCTCTTCCGTCCACGAGGAGGAGGAGAAGGGTGAAGAGGAGGACAAGGTGTCCCCTCCTAAGAGGAGGAGGGAAATGTCCGAAGACGCCGAGGAGGATGACCTTCCTCGGTTCAAAAGGCTCCGGAAGGCTTGTGTTGCCAAGCCTAGCCAGTCCTCGGTTCTTGCCGAGGACACCCACTCCGGTTCCTCCGAGGACCCTCTTCCCCCGCAGCGCAGGGAGAAGCCGCAGCCGAGGAGGTAATGTGTTTGACACACGCGCACATAATTATCCTTAATCATCATATGATTAACATTGTTGTGCCATTTCCTTTTACTGACCGCAACACCGCCTTCCCGGAGAGGATTCGGGTGACACCATCCCTCCGGCCGAGCTAGCCGAGAGCTCCTCGGGCACGCGCACGCGTTCCTCCCTTGCCCGTGGCGAGCTCGGGGAGGTTTCTTTGCGTCCGGACTCTCCTATGTTAAGCACGAAAAGTGGTGCCAACATGCCTACAGCCGAGGTCCAGGCCTTGGCCACCGAGGATCAGGGGGATAAAACTCCCCTGGTTCTCGAGGAACCGGTGCTGAAATGCCCGGAGTCCCTGCCCCCGTCTGCTCCACCTCCATCAAGCAGCATGGAGGTAGCAGCCACCTCTCCAGTGAGGGATGGGACCAAGTACGCCCAACCACCCACCTTAGGGCGGCACAAGGAGATAGAGGAAACTCTACAGAGCTTCTCCCTTCTGCCCGAACACCGTGCCCTTTTGGGCACGGCGTTCAACTAGTTCCATTCCGTCAAGGATGGAATTCTGGAGGCCTTCGTAGGCCTCTCAAGAGGCTTCAAGGTGCGTTAGTTTAAATAGTTGTATCTTTATAAATTTTAATGCTTAATACACTCAGTAGCCCTTTACGGACGAGTTTCTTTTAAAAATTGTCCGAGGACTAGGAGTTTAGCAAAGTGCAAGTTATGCTTTTTAAGAGCGTATATACAGTAGCCCTCGAGCCCTGAGTTAGTTTGATGAACTGACTTGGGGGTCAATTTACTGTTTTGGTAGTTTCATTAAAGTGAATATGCAGTAGCCCTCGAGACTCTGGTCGGACAGAACCGTCCGACCAGAGGATCGATTATCGTTCTCGGAGTGTAACAAAATTGTTGCATGCTTCCGCTTCCACGTCGGCGTCCAACTCGAAGGAGTTGGAAGAGCTAAATCACAAGCTCACACGGTCCAAAGAGGACATCAATCTGCTGAAGAAGCAGATGGATGAGGCGCAAGGTAACACATCCACAGAACAGCCTTATAGTTTTATCCGTTGCTTTCACAACAACTCTAATACTAGTATCTATGCTTTGGTTGTTGATTTTTAGCCGTCGCAGCCGAGATGGAAGCCCTCCGAGCCGAGCTGGCCCAAGAGCGAGATGCTTGGAAGAAGGACCAAGCTCCGATTCTGGAGGTTGAGCAAGACTTGAAGGGCTTGTACGCGGAGCGTGATGCCCTTCAAGACTATACCGGTCTCCTTGTTACTGGTTTTGTTCTTCTTTCTCGTTGACATGTTCTGGTATCCCCGTGACATAGTCACCTGTGTCTGGCCAGACGATAATGGATGCCGTCACACCGAGAGGGCCCTAATAATATCTCTCCATCGTCAGAGGAGCAAATTGCACTCTCGAGCTATCTAGTCCCTTGTCAAACTTTTCGATGAACCTGTAAGTTGTCGTTATGATCACCGTGTTACAGATGACATTTGAGCAACCCCGGAGTTCATCGTACGGTATGAGTATGAAGTGACTACGATACTCTCATGGTCTAAGGAACTAAATCACACGTTAACACTCTGTGTTATAACAATTGACTTCTGACGATGTTATCTCAAAGTATAACAAACAAGTTTCGGTCGATTTAATATGATCGTTCTTCTAACGTCATACTCTCAATGTTGTTTTAGGACTATCGTTACACTTAACGATATCCTAAGATCCGGAAAACATGATCACCAACAATACTTGATCTAGTCTTAGAGGCGAGACTAGGAACCTTATTTTACCGTTTATCATTCCACACGTGCATATGAGTTTTCCACTCAATCGCATATTTCAGGATCATAGCAGTTATAGCACAGAATATAAACTCTTAATTAGGAATATGGAAATATAATAATACAGTATTATTGCCTCTAGGGCATATTTCCAACAGACTCCCACGTGCACTAGAGTCAATAATCTAGTTGCATGGTTTCTTTAACACATATGGCTATTTGGTGTTGCTCATGCTTTGCTCGTGGTAGAGCCTTCGTCAAGGTGTCTGATACTTGCGCTTGTTATGTCTGGTCTTTATGTGTGATATTGGTTCCCTTGCTTGATCAATGGTCTCAATATATCATAATATAGTGCCATTGAGTCCATTGCACTTGAGATCACACTAACTTTATCAAGAAACTTCTTGATTCAGACTTCCGCAGTTTTGAGCATAGAAAACAACTCGTTTGCACTTTTCTCCATCCCATTCATGTTGTAATTCATGATAAAACCATCGTAAGATGGGGGGAGTGAAGCAAACACAATATCTGTACCAAGTGTCGAAGGAATTCCAAATTCCAGAGCCGCAAGCCTATCAACATAGCCAACCAGCTTTACTATATGCTCACTCATTGAGGAACCTTCTGCCATCTTGCATTCAATCAAGGCCTTGGTTGTTTCAAACCGTTCGGTCCTTTGCCTGCTTCTTGTACAAAGCATCCAGTGACCCAATTATAAATTGAGTACTAGATCGTTCAAAACATTTCTGTAGTTCAGGATCCATGCAAGTCAACATGAGGCACTAGAGTGACTCATAGTCATCACTACGAGCAGTGAAAACAGCTGCAACTTCCTACGATGCATCTTCCGCAGGAGGATCACCTAGGGGTTGGTCCAGCACATACTCTTTCTTACCACTCCTGGGAACAAATCTCAGGTTCTGGATCCAATCCGCGCATAGTTTCCACCATTTGCAGCCAACTTTTCTTTCTCTAACATAGGGGTTAAGTTGAACATATTGCAATCCATTGATCTACAACTATAAACACAAGATTCACTTTAGACATTGTTCATAATTAATTTGCACTAGTGTTTAAACAAATTTTAATATAAAGTGCACTCCCACTCAAATCAGTATCTCTCATAATTGAAAGTGAGTGATTCAAGATCCTGATCTTATTCACAGCCATGGATGGTAGCATAATTGATGACGTGAACTTCAATCGGTAGGCAAACTTACCGATCATATCTCCATATGACACTTGTTAATCTTTCGATGCTTTGTGCTCCGAGCTCAGAACTTCAAGATAACCGAGTATTTTTGCAGTGAGGTCTTACCTTCACCTGCTTACACTTCACCCTTTGTTTGTACTCATGGTAGCATGAAGCACTCCGAAAAGCTACGTGTTGTAGACGGTTGCTACACTAGGAAGAGCACTAACTTCTTGATATTTTCATGTGAGAGATCACCCTAATAGTTGACTACTGCGCAATCGAAGGGTGCAAACAACAAAGGGATAAACATCTCAGGAAATTCATAATAGCATGACATGGAATACCCCCGGGCGCCGTCCTCCGAGGTCTTCATGAAAATTCTCAGAAAACGGTGCCGTGGCGACAATTTTGAAAACTGCCGCCGCGGCAACACTTTTGTTCTCCTGCGCCTAGTGAAGCTCCGGGGTCCTCCGTGTTACTTCTGTCGAATAAATAACCATGTTGACACGCGGGTCATTAAAATGACAATTCCTTGGCTCCAGCCATCATGCCGTACTGTGACGCGCAGGCCACTTAACATTACAACATATAACCATCTCATACATAAACTCATTATCATGACAAAGGCTATACCACATCACATGCAACCTGCAAAACAAGTTAGACATCCTCTAATCGGTTTGGCAAATTTTAATTACGTGGCTTCTAGGGTTTCTGGATAACACTAGCTACCTACGTCCACCATCAAGGCGATAATTCTTGTTGCTAGATTAACTTTCGTGGTGTGTGAGGGCAGAGACTTAATTAAAAATCTTTAGCCCCACACTAAACTCCATCAATACGCATGACCCTCTAGAAGATCGAACATCTTCATCACCCTCTCATGTTTGCGACAATTCACTATTCTTGACTATGATAAAGCATAAAGAACTGTTCGCAGATCGTCGACAGCCAGAGCCGATCGATTGTCAGAACTTTGTACACAGCTACATCATGCCGTCAATGAACTGAACCGGAGCAACACTCGAGGGAAGCATAGCAAGAACATCAAACCCTCACATCCACATGTGATCTAGATCGAAACCTGCATCTACTCATAGAACCGCCCTGATGCCACCGTTAGGAAACGTAGTAGAACACAAAAAAATCGCCCTACGATCAACCAGGAACACTATGAAGATGCAATAACGGTTTGGATCGGATTGTTACCAACTCCGAGTTGCAGCGGAAGAAGATGAGTCGGTGTAGATCGTGCTTGGAGTCCCTCGAACCTTCGATGAACGATCCCTCGAACGGAAGACCGAAAGCACAACCTCTCTATAGATTGCAAGCATACGATCTTCACGATCCGGCAGCGCTTCGCCGTCCAGAGCTAATCATCGCCGAAGAATTAGAGGGAGGAGATTAGAACCACACTGGGCTTCTAATTATGATGATTAGAGGATCTAGGTCTAACTCTAATTAGATCAACTAGAACTAGAACTCGAGAATTAGAGGAGGCTCCAAAACCTGTGTGTTCAAAAGTGCCCAAAACCAATAGTATATATAGGTTGGAGGAGAGGGGAGGGGGCGCCACAAGGAGGGAAAGGGCTCCCCTCCTTGCATCGGGCTAGGGGGGAGGAGGAGTCCTCCCCCCCCACTCCAATTCGGCCTCCCCTTGGCTTTCAAAAAGGCTAAGGGATGGCGCCTCCCCTATTGGGCCCTTATGGCCCAATTCTCCTTCCACCACTTGGCCTTTTAAGGCCCGTTGATATTTAATTAAATATAAAAGACTCCTAACTATTATTAGAGCCTTTTATTATTAACTTAACATCTCCAGAAACATTTTCCATCTATATATTATTTATCGGTAATACCCGGTATTGCCCGATAAAATCCGAAACCCTTCCGGTGACCCCGAAACGCTTTCGGTTCCTCTCGAAACTATTTTGAATATTAATGAAACAATTTCATAAATATTTCCTCATTACTCTCGTCCTACTAATACTCAGCAGATCATGATTACCTTAAGCTTCTGACCCTATAGGTTCGGTAAAACATAGACATGAACAAAACCCTTTCCGTTCAGTGACCGATAGCGGAACCGTGCACATCCATATCGATCCCAATCAGTACACGAATGACATTCGAGTGAACCTTTGGTTATCATGTGCTATTCCCTTTGCTTGGCGATACTTTACAAAATCCAAGGTGAGATATATCGGTATCCTCTTGAGTCATACCCATGCTCACTATACCGGTCTCCTCGTTACTGGTTTTGTTCTTCTTTCTCGTTGAAATGTTCCGGTATGGCCAGACGATGATGGATGCCATCACACCGAGAGGGCCCCAAGAATATCTCTCCATCGTCGGACGAGCAAATTCCACTCTCGAGCTATCTAGTCCGTTGTCAAACTTTCCGATGAACCTGTAAGTTGTTGTTATGATCACCATGTTACAGATGACATTTGAGCAACCCCAGAGTTCATCGTACGGTAAGAAGTGACTACGATACTCTCCTGGTCTAAGGAACTACATCACACGTTAATTAACACTCCGTGTTATAACAATTGACTTCTGACGATATTATCTAAAAGTATAACAAACAAGTTTGGGTCGATTCAATATGATCGTTCTTCCAACGTCATACCCTCAATGTTGTTTTAGGACTATCGTTACACTTAACGACATCCTAAGATCCGGAAAACATGATCACCAACAACACTTGAGCTAGTCTTAGAGGCGAGACTAGGAACCTTATTTAACCGTTTATCATTCCACACGTGCATATGAGTTTTCCACTCAATCGCATATTCCAGAATCATAGCAGTTATAGCACATAATATAAACTCTTAATTATGAATATGAAAATATAATAATACAATATTATTGCCTCTAGGGCATATTTCCAACACTCACATCCGCGGGGATTGACTATGGGCGCTCCTCCACATGATACCGCTATAATACCGCACACCAACCACTGGGCGCCGGCACACGCCGCCGATTCCCCCTTTATGCCTGTGCCATTATGTTGGCATAAGTTACATTGTGTGTCTACCCCTACATTATATAAGAGGTCCGGGATACAAGTGTCTTATTAGGACACGACTCCTATCCTGTCTACACACAATTTGAATAGTACTAGCAGAACGCCCGTGCGTTGCTACGCTATCCCTCATGTTATCTTCAACACGTGGGCTCAACACAAAAACCCCACCCACGACGCACCCTTCTCTTTTCCTGTCGGACCCTCCCCTTCCCGCTCGGTTTTCCACCTTAGCGAGACATTTCTCGCTGGAGCCTCCTCCTTTAAAACCAGATGACGCCTACCTCACATTCGCCATGCGTTTCAGTGGGGATGAAAATTTTCATATTTACAATATAATACAGTGGGTTAAAGTAACACATACTATTGACACAAAACAACAAATAACTATAGAGATCATTCTCAAAGGTCCATTCAACTTTGCAAATGCGCACTGACGTGGGAGGCGAGTGGCAACCTGAACATAGTCACCAATGAGCTCCACCTCCTACCCACATACCATTCATTCATTGCTAGAAGGGATAATTGTCGTTCTTCTCTTCCCCGTCGTTCCCTACATCTTCTACTCCTAGCCTCTTCGTCAACCCGTTTCGTTGGCGCCAACCAGCACTACGTCAACATTAGTGCGTTCATCAGCGACGCGTTATCTTCTTCTTCTCTCTGATTTACATTTCTTTGGGTACAGAAGCTACACTTGGCAAGCAGTCATTTTTCATATATTTTTATCCAAGTATGGTTGGCCGTCCTACCTCACCAGCTTTAGTTCTCGTTCTTACTTATTTTCTAGAATACTATTTCTTTATTAATTTTCTCTTTATTTTTTGGAACACTCATTTCTTCTCCAACATCATGGATCACTTGGTTGCTTTAGTTTTTTTTCATATTCTTGGAGCACACTTTCTTTCTACTATAGCATGAACCATCTAGACAATGTTGTGTCCTGTTATCCTCACCCGCGAATGTTTCGGCAACCGTCGGCGTGTGGACATCCTGCAGAGCATGGTCGTCATCCATCTTGGTGAACGCTAGGTCGCCCATGTTGCAAGCACATGGTGGCCGTTGTCCTAGTTAGCAAGCGGTGCTCATGCATGTCGTTGAGATCCTGTTGATCATCCTTGCCCACGAGCACTTTCAAAACGACTCAATGCGATTAACTACTTAATTAATTAATTAATTACAGAAATAATTAATGGCCTATCAAATTCTATGCATGCCTAATTAACTGCCAACCAAATCAATTAATTATCTGTCTAATTGGGAAAAAAATCCTACTTCTTATCGTGTGTAGGCATAATTAATGGTCTACCTAATTAATTAATTGCATTAATGACTCAGTTTCCAAATTGATTCGGTGCAAAAAAATCCTATTTAAATGGCCTAATTAATTGCATATGTAATTAACGTCTAGCTAATCAATTCTATTGATGGTTTGATTTCTGAATTGATTCAATGCTTGTTTTCCAAAATATTTTCGCATGAATGGCTGCTACGAATGACGACTACAACTACTGAGTATTGTAGGACACATTTCCTTAACGGATTTTTTGACATTTGAATGGACACACTTGATTTGAGAATGTTGCCTATATGACTTTCTATATGACTAACAAGAAATATAATATGACCGCGTCCACGAATGTGTGTATGTGGCGGTCCGGCGACCCATCTTCCGCCACGGCCGTCCTCGACGCCGTGATCCACACCCTGGCATTCTCGAGCATCACACCAACGTCAGGCCCGACCACAACGTCCTACATGATGTCGCGCATGGCGCCCCTCCGCAAGGGCGCACGGATGCGTACGCTCATAACAAAAAAGATATATTATTTTTGTTGTATTAGGAAAGTTGTGATTGTCAATTAATAGTAGCGATAATGATAATAATAAATGGCATAGTGCACGGGATTAGTGATTTGTTATTAAGGAATATCTGGTTTTGTTTTGGAAGATTATCGAGAAAAATATTATGTCTGTCTTTTAGAAAGGTGATCTCACATATATGGTGCAATTTCTGAATTCTTAATTACCTATCATTTACGTGATTGAATTAAAGCAGCACCTGCCAAAGTAAGCACGAAACACGATCTCACCCTTTAATGAGATTTGGTTTTTTAACGCGAGGGAGAAAATCCAATAGGAAGGGGTGGTGGGAAGTGACACGAAAAAAGAACGGACGAAAAAATGCCAGACGAAAATAAACCGTGGGGGAGGCTACCAACTCCTACTTTAAAAGCGAAACTACTACGCGGACGACAGTAGCCCGGCCGAATGCTGAGCGATGTTGGATTGAACGGTGTTGTTTAGTTTTGCTCCATGCATGAGCGCCTTGATGTGCTGAATCGTCCGAGAATCGTCCAGCGTGTGTCGTGTGTAGCAGCGTTCCTTTAGAAGTACTGTAGAAATTTGCATGTTGCTCTTTAGAAATTAATGACATGGAAAACAAACTAGTAGTTGGCTCTTCACAATTTTTCAAACGGGCCAAACAGAAGTAATTATTAATATTAATTTTTGGTTTAATATTCTTCATCCAATCTTTACGCACCAGGTTACGATGAAGCTATGCCCTCGAGAGGGAGTACGAGGAATGGAGGGAGTAATAAAAGATCGAGCCGCTTGACGATCTAGAAAACATCGGGAAACCCCCTCCCCGTGCTCCAACCACCCCAAGCGCCGCCACTCCCACCGTACTGCGGCAATGCCGACGCCGCGAAAGCGGAAGGTCCCTGCCCCTGCCCCGCCGCGCCGGCCGCCTCCCCGGCTGGAGTACCGCGCAAAGGACGGCGCGTGGTACGGCGCGCGCCCGGCGCTGCAGGGCGACTCGCTGCGCGTCATGTTCGAGGAATTCCGCGAGGAGTTCGACGAGTGGCACGACCCAAACGCGGCCGACCTCGCCTCCCCGTGCGACGTGGCCGTGCTCCGCGACAGGTTCCGCCCGGCGAGCCCGCCCCTCGAGGACGCCCGCTGCGGCGACCTCCGCCGCGGCCAGCCGCTCTGCGTCCTCCGCGCCATCTCCGACGGCGAGCGCAAGTACTACGACGCCGTCCTCGATTCCGTACGCCCTTCGCGCTGCGCCATCCTCACTGCGTTCCTCACGCATGGATATTATGCTTTATGCTTTATCAACAAGCGCCGACCAAATATGCAGGTGAAAAGAGCGGCTCACGTCACCGTGGGCGGCGAGGAGCGGTGCGCGTGCCGCTTCAAGGTGCGGTGGACGGACGGGCCACTCCGCGGCGGCTGGGACGAGGTCGGCGTCGACGAGGTCTGCTGCGTGCAGGACTCGCCGGTCCACGACCCGGCGCTGAGCGAGTTCCTGAACCGCGTGACGAGGTCGTTCGGCTTCTGCGACGGCGAGGAGAACGCGAAGGCGGTGCAGGACTCGCCGGTCCAGGACCCGCGGCTGAACGAGTTCCTGGACCGCGTGACGAAGTCGTTCGGCTTCTGCAACGGCGAGGAGAAACCGAAGGCGGCGCCTCAGGGTACCGGGGCCACGTCGCCCCCGGGCGGCGAGGAGAACGCGACGGCGGCGCCTCAGGCTACCGGGGCCGCGTCGCCCTCGGGCGGCGAGGGGAAACCTGCCTACATAATCATCGACTAGGTCGCGGCCTGCACTGCATTCCTGCGCTTCTGTTTCGATGTATCCATGTGCCTGCCCTGCTCGACGATTGGTGACGGTATTTTGTGCCTTTGCGCTGCTTCATTCAATTACTGTCTTTGTCTTCCATGTTTCGTGTCTAAGTCTAATCTTGTTCGGCCGCGAAATGGACGCCATCGTTGGTACTTGGTAGTCGGTACGATTCTGTATCTCTGTTCCTGTTGCCATCTTTCCCTGGAACCTGAGAGCCATATTATGTATTGAACTGAACCAAATTTGATTCTGTATACCTGAAAGCCAAAATAGCATCCACCAAGCGTTTAAATAACGGTGCTCAAAACAAGATGATGCTACCTAGTGCAAAGTGGAACAAGATTACATTAGACCTACTGTTTATGCAATGAACCCCCCCCCCCCCCCCCCCCCCCCCCCCCCCAGGTTGATGAAACCTTAATATCAATCAAACGCCTACGAACAGTAGCAATAATATGGCTACCCAAGTTTTGATTTCTAGGAATTTTCCTAACGCTAATATCCCTCTCTCTCCGTTGAGCAACACCTTTATCTCTGCAACCCAGGATGCATAACACGAGAGGTCAACATCCACGGACTGACTGCCTCAGAGCTACTCCTATCAGTTTAAGGGACATCTGCACAAATCGTAGTAAGGGTCAGCACACCGCTGTAACGACCGGCAGGCCACCACCCCGGCGAGCACGCACTATCATACCAGTGCCCACCGTGCCATTAGCCGCCTGGAAAGAGCCATCGACGTTGAGATTAACGTGATCTTCTGGCGGTGGCGCCCGCATCGACTTCCTCGTGAGTTTAGGTCCAGGGGGGGCGCCCTTCGATATGTATCAACACCATCTTTCCTTCGTCAAAATCTGCATGTAGAAATTGCTCAATGATCAGCAGCGAATCCACATAGCTGGCTAGGAACCTCCCTCCACGGTCAGCAGTGCGATTCACTAACCTGATGTTTTTCCACCATCAAGGCTTCTCTTGCAGTTGCAGGACAAATGTGGTGGGCTTCAGAACCAGCCCACATATGGCTTCCAAACCATACAAGGGTACACCATGTACCTCAAAAAAAAAAGTACAAGTTTGTACTACTACAAATTTACTCATGAGGACAGTTTGGATAAATCAGAATACCCTTGCGATTGGCGGGAGCTTAAAAGTCTGAAGAATGAAATTGTTCATAACATGATATTAACAAATCCAAGTATGCTGGCTAAAGGTCTCCTCTTTTTCGGAGACAGTATAAATATGAGCCACTAATTGTCCCCTCACATTTTTAAACAAGATCAAGCAAAGAAAACTATCACAGTTATATCACACAAACATAAATAATGCAAACAAGAAATGCAAAGGAAACGGTAAAATATATAATGTAGAAAAAGGAAACCCCATAATATATTAATTAATTTAGTCATGCTATTGGCTGAATGTCGGTTAAGTAGCACAACAAGCATGTCATCTACACAAAATGAAATGTTTCATCAGGGTTACTACCCTTGTGCTACACAGCAAGCATGGCATGGCGTCCTATGAAGCATAATAATGTTAAGAGTTTCCCTAGAAGCACCACGACACGGTCAAAAAACCTAATATAGCCGCTTTCGGCAGGCAGACGTGCCATAGTAGCAAGCTAACTTGGAGTTTCCCATGAAGCACTATGGCACCGTCAAAGAACCTAATAGAGCCGCTTTCGGCAGTCAGAGGCACCACAGTGGCAAGCTAACTTGACAACATTGCCATCTGGACCAATGACACTGTCCATGACATACCCGTAGTCATACGAGAGTTCCTGCAACAAATACAGTCAAGTCAGCAATCAATAGGCAGGTGAAACAGCAGGAAGATAAAAGGTGTCATGTGGCCTCACTTGTACAATTGATATAATTCATTATGTTTCAGTATCTACTAAGAGTCAACTTAAGAGCAGTTTGCAAAACCAATTCATAAAATACATATCGCCTTAGTATGGGTGCATGTATCTATGATCCATAGGCCGGGGGTAAAAAAAAGAAGAAGCTTCCATTATCTAAAAAAACACATCACCTTAGAATGTGTATGATCGAATTTTCTCACTTTGATTTCTATAGTGTATCTAGAAATTCTGGGGTCGGCAGTATTAAAATGATGCTGTAGATTTTTCACCAAATATTTGATGACGTTGAAACAAATTTATTTCATAACTTCTGTAAACATATTTGACAAAAGCAGTGGCCATGTTCACCTTTTCAGTGCTATTCATGAAACATCTATCTTCTTAATCAGAGGTAACAGCTCACTAGTAATACAAATATGAGCAAAGAGCAGTTCAATTTTCTTAAGATGATCTACCACAAACATGGTTGAGCAGCAATGTAACATGGAAAATGAATGAATTACTAAATGAAAATAAATAAGTACCACAAATAACTGAAGATAAAGCTTGAGTGATTCTGATTCAACTATCTCACGAAGTTTTAAAGTAACACAAGTTTACCTTTTCGGGAGTTGGTGCTACTCTAAGACATCTATGTGTTTATCAGATACTCCCTCTATCCATATATATAAGGCCTAATACAATTTTCGAGGTTACGTTTGACCACATGTTAGAGTAATAATATACTCCCTCCGTTCCTAAATATAAGTCTTTGTAGAGATTCTACTATGGACCACATACGGATGTATATAGATGCATTTTAGAGTGTAGATTCACTCATTTTGCTCCGTATGTAGTCCATAGTGGAATCTCTACAAAGACTTATATTTAGGAACGGAGGGAGTATGACATACGTGTTACACAAAGCATACCATCAAATTCGTGAGACAAGAGAGTTTCTAATGAAATTATTTTTATATCGTATATCTTATATATTAATTTTTTTTACCAATGGTCAAACGTAACCTCAAAATACGTATTAGGCCCTATATATGTGGATGGAGGGAGTATATCCATTCATCAATATAATAAGTTAGTGCTACTTAGGATGACCAGGCAAAATGTAAAACATAACATGGGAAAATGAATGAATTACTAACTAATCAACACATTAAGATTAACAGGTCAAATAATTGAACAATAAAGCTTCAATAGTTATGATTCAACTATCACTGCATTTCATGGTTAACATCTTACAGAGTTAACTTCTCTTTGAAAAAAAATATCAAGTTTTAGTCACAAGGACTCACCTGAAGAGGTGGTATGGTATCAGCTGCAACAAGCATGATTTTTGCTAGCTTGATATCTCTATGTGAGCTTAATACGCACTGGATGAAAAGGTTCGGTTGGTAGCTATGATTTATGAACCTCTATGTTGCCAATGGAACCAGCATCAATGCAATACTCTGGGGCTTGAGAAGCCTCGGAGTCATGCTCGTCTTGAAGAGATGCCATATGCAGTTCCGAGCCAGACCTTTGCTGTAGAAAAATAATGAGTAAACATCATGGTAATGATGTGTTAATACACAATACATGACATTGTGTAAAGGGAAGAAAATGACAGCTTCAGGTGGAGGACATTATAGTTGCTGCTCCATCTGTCCCAACAAAATCTAGGTCGGTTACTAGCTCTAGAAAGATGAACAAATCAAAGCTTCAAGCAACGAGGTAAACAACTTTACTAGTCAAAGACAATCATGATATCACTTTCACTTGTCCCTTCTAACAGAGAACAACTGTATTGAGAACTAGAAGTAGTGCATCACAGTAATATATCCTTGGTTTTATTATGGTAAGTTGGTAACTAGGAGAAATAACATCAAATCGAGGCATCGAGCATACAACAGTTCAGCTCCAAAGTTGAAACCAGCAAACGGAAGAGAATAATGCATTACCTTCCTCCCATCCAGGCCTTTAATGGTCTGAAGACAGTCTATATCAAATATGTAGTTGTTGTCCAGCAAACCTTCAACTTCAGCGTTCCTCCTCAGTACTCCAGTGTATTCACAGATGAGTGCCCCAGGAAGAATAGTGTCCCACGTTCTTACACCCCAACCTTTTAACTCAGTCTTGAACACCTGAATTTACGTTTTGATTCGTTAATCTACAAGGCAATGCAATATACTCCCTCCGGTCGTGCATATAAGTCAGGCATGAAATTGTAGGTCTTTAACTTGACTAACATAACATGTCTAATATGCCAAAAAAGATATTTAGAAACTTCACTCGACGACGAATCTGAAGATATATTTTTTATGGGCATATAACACAAGTTTTGCTAGTCAAATTAAAGACCTAAAAACCCTTGCTCGACTTATAAACTTGACTAGAGGAAGTAAGGATATAACACATAAAAGAAAATAAGAGACTAAGAAAAGTACTACCTCTAGGCGGTATTGCAATCCTTGCTGGGATGTTCTATTTACGCAGCTGCAGTGGCAGCTACAATTAGCACCACACTCAAACACAACTGCTTTGGGCTTCACCAACCTAAAGATTACACAACTGATTAAAGAAGGGCTGCAGCCCAAGAACAAAGAGTACATAATAAACATTCTTTTTCGTTTCCTGAAAACTTGAAGCGCTATTGCCACCTCCCATTGTAGGCAAATATTACCATAAACATGTTTTTTGTCATTACATTATACTAAAAGTCCAATGATCTTCAACGCAAAATGTTACCTTCCAACATTCTTATGTGTAGAATCCACATGCTTAGCACTCACTTTCTTTTGTCTGGACACATATGGTAGATCAGAACCATTGCGATCAGCACACAAGCAGTGTGTTGAGCTAGAGCAATCTCCTTTGCAATTACAACCAATACTGTCAGCTGGCATCTTGATATATTCTGGAATCTGCAGTGACTTAGAGTACACAAAGCCTACAAAAGGAATGACGCAGATAAAATCATTATAGTGTGCGTGCTCAATATTTGTGGAAAGCGAGAAACTCAAGCTAATTCCAAACATTTAAAGCAACAAGCAAGCATCCGGCATAAACAGATGATTAGCGGCCAAAATCACATATGATAAAAACAGGTAAAACGATGGACAGGAGAGCTTTAAAGGGGATAAATAGAAGTTCGTAGCATACCAGATGGAGGAACAGGAGGATTATCAACTAAATTTGTAGCAGGAATTGGAATGTTCTCCTGCCCATAGGAGATGTCCTGACAAACCAACCTATTGAACAAACTCAAAGACAAATAGTAAGACCCGGAGGGAAAAGACAAAAGAGTATGAATACTGAGGATAAATCAATATGGTCAGTGCTCAAATAACAAACCCAGGTAATTCAGAAATTGGCATGTGAACATCTCCACGATTAAACAGCACGTGCACATATATGTGTTTATAAGAAGCTAAAAGGTAAAGAAATACTAAAGAAAGCATCAGGGTCAAAGGAAACTAAGTGGACCGGAAATCACTTTTCAAACGTAGGATTTGAAACATGACTACAATAGGCTGTCAGTCAAGAGAGTCGATATTATGTTATTTATAGAGGGTAAGAAATTTAATAGAGGGGGACTGCATCTTCAGACTCCTAACCAGCATCAAGTACTATGAAATTGCTGGATAATTGAACCAAAAGATCCAAGCACAACAAGTTCTTCTGTGAGAAAAATACACAGGAAAGAAAAGGCACAAACTACATGTGTGATTCAGGATTCTAAGAACACGTGTGATCCCGGATTGTAAGAACAATAGCAGTAAAAGAAATGGTACCTCCTGTTTCCTAGATCGTTCCCAAGTTCACAGTGGTTTCCCAGTCAACTCGGTTATTTTCCAGTTTTCTTTACTTTTTTTTGCATAATTTTTGTTTCATACGCATTTGACAACTCTTTGACCAAGATTCTACAGGGTTCAGCCAAAATCCAGCCACAACTGAACATCTGATTACAACCATGATCTTGGAACCTAGTTCAGTCAATAATAATACTATAGTAGATTGAAATGTTGATGCAAGTGCTCTTATACTGCAAAAAGAAGAATACAGAGATATCGAAAACAAGAAGATAAGGGGCTGAAATCAGCTTGAGCTTGTAAACTCTACCCTGGAAGTTGTCAAAGGTGGTTGACCTTCAAGACGCTTCAATCTGAATTTGAAAACCAAATGCCCGCGCACTCCTTTCTCTGACAAGCAATCCACTACCTATGTAACATTTGTAGTCATAAAATAAGTTACTCAAGATGCAACCATGAGACATGTTCAAGTTTCAGAAGCAGTAAAGATAAGACATATAGCAGGAGGAAAGATCACTGCAACTATCGCTGATGAAATACTTAAATTTGCTTCAGACTAGAGCCTGAAGTTAATGGAAGAAATATTTGAATAGATATACATATACTCCCTCCGTCCGGAATTAACTATCGCTGAAATGAGTGTATCTACACACTGAAACGCGTCTACACTCATTTCCGCAACAGCTAATTCCGGACGGAGGTTATATTTGATAACAAGATCACACTAGGTGACTTTTCGGCAAAATAAAAATATCACACTAATTCGCTAGTTTGGATGATTAGTTCAAAACTATCAGCCTACATACACTTGGTACCAAACAGATATTTGATATTAAGATAATCTAGGAGATAAAACCTTGTACAATCCATCATAGGTGTACACTTTTCCAGTGTAGCTGTCCTTTTCTATATGGCCACAAATAACCCGTATAGGGTTGCCATTATCCTTGCTATTCTGCACAATATTAAATTATGTCACTCAGAGCCAGCAGAAAAGGTTAATCAATATGAAGAAAAAACTGTGAGAAGTACTACCTCGGTCCCAAAATATAAGACGAACAGCAAAAACGTACGTCTTATATTTTGGGACGGAGGTAGTAGATTACAAAGAGAACTGGTAATTGCAATGGATGCTATTCAACTTTTAATAGAAGTAAAGGCGACTATTAGCATTTGGAAGAGAACTAATTCTTGAGATGGAAAAGGAAGAGCATAAGCTACTCTAAACTTGGTGATGCAATCAATGGCTGTGTGCTGTGTGCATCGCAATGATGCAGGCTGGGGGTTTCAACCTCCTTTTTGAAACAAAAAAAGTTCAACTCGAATAAGATTGAAAATATAAGAAAGAAAGAAAGAAAACAAATGTTATATGGGAAGAAGAAAATAATAAGGCTGAGCACATTATAATTCAAGTGTGACTATAGATTATACATACAAGAAAGAAAGAAAAACTGAAACAACAAGATAGGTTTTTGCACAATATAAAAATCAAAGGAACCCCGGGAACTAACCTTCAGTGCCAAGTTTCCCCGAAGCAATGTTTGTTCAGTTTTCTGGTGACCGTTGCCAAGCAAATTGTTCCCTCCTTCGCCAGTGTAAATAATTTCATCAGCTTTGTCAAAATCATCTTCATATGCCCCCGACATTACAATGCAGGTGGCAAGAGGGAAAATTAAATCTTGATACCCTGGCTGCTTAATCAAGTGATCAACACTACCACATAAATCATTTTTTCTTATGGGATAGATATATAAACAAATAATATGATCAATAGAGCTTTGCAGATTGTACATCAGAAAGAAAAAAATATATACAACCAGATATTAACAGCTAGACAAAGTCCTGTGAAATAAAATAATTTAACATGAACTTACTCAAAAAATAGAAAATATTTCTACAATCAAGACATTAAAATGTTTAACCTCTTATGTTGTATATATATAAACAGACAATGACATTATATGAGTGTTCAATGACCTATTTCTATATGGCACATTGTCAAATCATTTCATTGCCGTGAAATGCATCATATTTCAACTTACATACCATTTTTTAAACAAAGGCAACACTCCTGAGTAAATTTTACTCGTAGGCTACTATGGTACTTAACTTGACTTCTATTTCACTTCAATGCTACATTAGTCAGCTGTATGCTAAAGCGAAAAAAATTGTCGTGTTAATTCATAATATGGCATTGGGCTAGCTTGGGAGGAAAAAGAGAGGCGCCATGCAGCATGTGTTAGGGAGTACTAAAGCTACGAATCATTTCTGCCGGCTTTTAATCGAGTTTTGTGGGTGACACCATCACACTTGAGGTTAAATTGCATTTATTAGTTCATGGCTTAGCCGTCGAGGAGCGACGAATTGTCCAAACCTTCTTTTTGGGCATGTAGCTAAGAAACATGGCTGAATTCTGTTTGAGCAACCATTTCCCCGTCTTCTTATGTATTCAATACTGAACTGAAGTTCAATTTTACATCTAGGTCAGAGAGCCTTTTAAAAAAGTTCATCCGAAAACCTAGACCATGGTGCTTGGTTCGAGTTGAACACTGAACTATGAAACCATATGTGTTATTAAACCTTGAAATTTTTAGAACCGTCTAACTTGTACCCTAGCTTGTTTTTGCATTTTGGAGTTCCCAAAACACATGAATTTTTTGCGAGTGTAAGGAATGATACGAAATCATAACCTGCAAAACTTAATCCAGGAACTTTGCTATTTGTGTCCTAGGCAAAAATCACAAGAGATTAACTTCCTCTTGTCTTTTTTTGGTGTGGGGGGAGTACAGAACACAAATTATCATGTTTTTTCTAATCTTTGCAGTTATTCATTCTGTAGCATTCCCTAAGTTTATAGATATTCCCCAAACTCTTTCTAAATCTTTGAAGGCGCAAACCACCCTAAAATCCAGGGTGGTTTTGTCTCCCAATGTCACCGCAAATTCTGAAAAAAAAATCATGGATGTGGGTGTATGCTATAAAATGAGAACCTGCAAAAAATCATCAAAAATATGATAATTTGTGTTCCATAAAAAAAAGAGATAACTGTATTCGTTTTGTCATTTTTTTTCATAGAACACAAATAGCCATATTTTTGGATGAAATATTGCAGGCTATCGTTTCTATTATGAAATGAATCAAGTGCATACAGATCAAATTTGGTTAGGATCAAGTAAACCGAGAGCATACCAAGCTGAATGTCGATTTCATATTTAATGAGCCAATATGTCATGGTCATTATAGAACTACCGAATGTGTTACTGTGTTATCAGCTAATTTTGAATATCCATTCCACTAGCCTTACCTTATCTTGATGTTTCGAACCCATATAATCTATACCCTTCATCCAATGGCCATGTATGCCTAGCACAACCATCTCAGCACGTGAGTAGAATTGATCTCCAACATCAACCCCTAAGAAAGAAGACAATCAGCGAATTCACATTGTTATTTCTAGCTAGTAAGAAAGTAAGCAAGAACTGTTTCATCAATCAATAAGACATTTTCCTCTTTGAAAATAAATGAAAGACTAACCAGGAAGATGCCCTATCCTCTTCTCTGGATAAAGTACGGCATTGGTCGCTTGCATCTGTTTTATTTTCCAGGTTCACATAAATTTGCAATATTTATAATACACAATTGTAAGTATCATTAATAAGAAGGTACCTTTGTTAATGCTTTCAGATCAGGGCGCTTTGATGGCCGTTTGACTTCTTCAAAACCTTCGTCATCTTGGTTGTTAGCCTTCCATGTTCACAAGCAAAGAAGTTTACAAAATCGTACCAAGCATTTCATAGATGAAATAAGTATCAAACTGCCAGAAATAAAATAAAAATATGGCAATGCATTTTTGTGTGGATGGGGGCCAGCGGGGACGGGGGTTATAACTGGTCAAAGTTTATATTTCAACCTTCGATTTGCGGTCCCTAGAATTTTTTACCCTCTTGAGCTAATGCTTCGCCGAGGGCTTGGTTTTCCTATATTTACCCAGAATCTATTGTTCCATAAGTGATAAAATCAAACATTTGTATGAGAAAATAAACAAAAATCATCGACAGGACCGTTCAAAGTAAATTATGTCCGAGGAAACAGATGATAAACGAATTCCAACACGGGAGGAGCCATGTGGATTTTAATTAAGGAAAACTTACTGCGAGATACTAGAATTAGCTCAGGAGTTGAACTTTGGAACATGGGTCCACGCCTTATGAACAGTAAAATCAGGGAAAAAAATAGAGTGAGCATTGACCCATGTTCTGTCGATGTGTGAAGTTTCGCGAAGAAATGACACAGTATTCTGGGCAAAAAAGACAAAGTCAGTGCTTAAAAAAAACATGTTTGAAGTAATTTGGATGTCTGATTTTGTTTTTTTCGCCAAGAGTACAACTGATGTAATTTCTTTGCAAAACTTCACATGTGAGTAGAACAGTTGACCAGGTTTGTTAACCTAAAATTTTAGAATTTTTTTTAAACTATTTTTAATTTTACTTTTCATAAGGGGTGCGCATGGACCCATGTTAACCATTGTATTTCAAAATTTTAGAATGAAGTAGTATTATTGGAGTAAGTAACGGAGGACAGAAATATGTAAAGCATCTATAATATCAAAATGCACCTAATTATTACGCGTGACAGCCGAATCCCCGACATGCGCTGGAAGCAGTGGACGTCGGCCAGGGTGTCAGCACGTCATCATCAGCCTGCGCAGACTGGGCAGCGTGGTCGATCACACGCTGGAGAGTGCGACGCGCCGTAAGATTCGGTACCACACGTCCGCGCGTCATTATTCCCGATTATTAATCACATGCTCAACATGGACTATTACTAGCATGATTTGTATTTGAGATGTACAAAATGTTAGAAAGAAATAGAAATAGGAGCATACAAAAGCCTTTTAGAAAGAAATGCCTAACACACATAACTCACTACATATTGTACATTCTACAAAACATGGTTTTATCAAAGAGAAGCCTCTGTGATCGCAAAAAAAAGAAGAAGAGAAGCCTATGTAACTCAGGTTAGCAAACACTCAAATGAGAACCAGTAGATCAACACAGCAATATGCTTCCATGTGCACAATGACTGCAAAATATTTTAGGAGAAAAGACCTGGTAATGCGAACAAGCATAACACGTTTCAGAATGAAGACATGATCAAGAAAAAAGGGAAACGAGCAGGGAACTATAAGCTCCGCGCACCTTATATTTCCTGTATGCACACATAGCTACTACATATTCAATATAATCAGGATTCGAGGTGTACACAAGGTCATAAACAAATAGGATCATATAATAAATCATTTTGAAGGAAAGTCCTGGTAGTAGAAACCACATGACATAGCCCATTAAATTAAACAAAGCACACACACTAGGTTAGCAACAAATAGCCAAACAAACAAATATAAGATCAGACCAAGCATATGCATCCATGTGCACAATGATGACAAAGCTATTTAGGAGGAAAGACCTGATAGCACTAAAATCACAGTACTAAAAATGCACATGTTACTGCAATTTTAGTAGCCCCTGGCTCTACTCTCCAATTGTGCAACTTCTAGGTGACTGAGATTTATGGAATTTCAGGCAACTGAAAATTAGCAAACACTATGACTGGCGGACTACTTTTTGTGCAACAGCCAACAGTACGACTGTACCAGGTTACTCAACTGAATGGCGTGAAAAAACTGAATGAACTTCATATTCATGCTCCCGAATTTCACAGCACAAACTGTGCGTTCATGGTACGTTCAGCCAACCAGTTCGTGTAAATCTTTCATGGTCAAAGAGACCCTAATTTCACAGCTAAAACTACGTTTATCATAGAAGACACAGAATGCCACACCTGACGCTTGAGAGCCCTGGAGGCCTTCAGCTCTTGCCTTACAGCCTGCTCTCTTTGTTGTTCCTCCTGTGACACAAACTATGCCAGGCCTTAAAAACACTGGCTATATAGGAAACTAACATTCCCTTTTGTTTTTTGAGAAATGAGAAACTAACTAACAATCCTCAATATGCCCAGTGCCCACATTCAGAAATATGTTTTTATTAACGAGAAAATTAAGGAGACCGGGAGACCTGCACAAAGTGAAGGTAGTTACTGCTGAACGCCCGCAGAGTTTCCTTCACACGCAACCTCCAGCTCTTGCCGCCACCGCCATGCTCATCGGCCCCACCATCCACGGGCGCCACCTCCTCGTTGTCCTTGGGCCGCGCCAAAACCTCGCATGCCGTCATCGCCATGGCCATGGGTGCGGTGACCGTCCTGCGCCTCTTTCTCCCGTCCCGCGCCACCGCCTCAGACTCCACCTCCACGCCCTGGAGCAACGGAACGAGCATGTCCACCGCCGTCTCCGTGGCCTTGGCAGCCTCCCTATCCTTCCTCCTTACGTAATGCAGCACCGGCTTCTTTACCGGGACGCCTCCCTCGTCCCTCTTGATCCCGAGGCGCCCGACAGACCTTGCGTCGTCCGGGCACCCCTTCTCGGTGTGCGGCGCGCTCCGTGGGCGGCCCGGCGCGGAGTCGGTGAAGTCATCGGGCTCGGCGTAGTCGGGGTACCCCTTCTCGGCATACCGCGCGCTCCGTGGACGGCACGGCGCGGCGGAGGCGCGGACGTCGGGCGGCTCCGCGTAGCTGGGGCACCCCATGTCGGCGTCCCGTGCGCTCCGTGGGCGGCACGGCGCGTGGACGGCGCGGGCATCGGGCGGCTCGGCGTAGTCGAGGCACCCCTTCCGGGCATGCCGCGCGGTCCGCGGACGGCACGGCGTGGCGGGGCCGCAGAAGTCGGGCTCCTCCGCGTAGTTGGGGTACCCCTTCACCGCGTACCGTGCGCTCCTCGGGCGGCACGGAGAATCGGCGAAACCCAGCACCTCCATGACGGCGGCCGCCGGCGGGATCGCGCTCAGGCTCCTCCTTTGGGGCGGCGGCGAGGGTTTTGGGTGGGATGGGGGAGGGCGAAGAGAAGCGAGGTGCGTGACAGGACAAGAACGGGACGAGAAAGGGCGAGGTGCGTGACAGGACAAGAACGGGACGAGAAAGGGAGGGAGGGGCAGGTGGACGAAGCCACGAAGTCAGGCTGTAAGTGGGACGCTAAGGCTTTCTTTGGTTGCCAGGTGAATACAGCCCTGGGCACCAATCCCCCAGCGTGGATTTTCCCCGTACATCCCCGATCCCTCTCACCATGGGGAAGATGTCCCCACTGTCCCTGTTGCCACAGGCGGAGCTCCCAGTATGGCAAGGTAGGGCAGCCGCCCTACCTTGATTTATGTGCCAGAACTTTATACAGTTACGCATACTGGCTGGGTCCACGTAATACGTGGTTCGTTGGCGCTGGAAGAAAAAGAAGAGAAAAATGGGATGGCCTTAGTTGCTAGTGTAGATTTGGGCCAGCTTATTTGGGCCTTTGAGATCCTGTCGGTGGCAAGCTGGTCCCAATCGATTCGAGTCCACATCCACGCACGGACGCTCCTCTAAGAAACAATCATCAAGGAGGTTGAAGTTTGTCTAAAAAAAAAAAACAAGGAGATTGAAGTTTGTCTCGAAAAAAAAAACAAGGAGATTGAAGTTAGGTCCTCTCAAGTTGTGCATCATGCTCTCATGTCCATGAGATGAGAAGTTGTAACTTCGAAGCTCATAACCTCACTACTACGATGTTAATTTAAATGTAGGCCTCCATGCCTGGCTTGGTACACCCTACGATTCGATTCCGGTACCCGTAAACATTTCTGTCGATCAATAAAACTTAGCGGTGTTGTACAAAAAAAGTACACCACACAAGCTAGTCCGAAGAACCCTAGCAGCGCCAGCTCACACGCCATACGGGGGTCCAGGTCGAAGCCGCATAGAACCAGAGGCTAGGGATCGTCATTGTCGTTCTAAATTTCAGATGTTGGTTTGTGCTTTTCATCTGGAATTTTCCAAGAAAAAATGACAAATTTCATCATTTCGCCCAGGTCCGAGAAAAAACAAAAAATAAACCCAAAACCTTGGTTGCGGCAGGTAAGCGGACAGTGGTCCACGGCGACGGGCAGATGAACTGCGGCAACAACAACGGTCAGCTTTAGAGTCCGCCCTACCTTAAAAAAAATTCGTCCTCCGCCATTGCCTGTTACCCAAATGGTAACGGCAGAGAAGGAGACCCCCCACACATGCTAATGCAAATATAACAAAGAATTTACATGAAATAGACACAGATCATAGGTAAAAATTCCACAAATAATTCTGAAAAAATTCTACAACACACACACACAAAAGAGTTCAGAATTCATCTAAACTAGAAGCTTGAAAAATATTACAACTGCAATCCATCACTTCAAAAAGGTTTAAATACTGATCGGTTCGCATTTCACAGCGATAAAGTGTTGACCAAAATCGTTTTCGTGTGCCGACACGAAAGCAGTCATTACAGCCGGCATTGATGCCCGCGTCCACCCCACAATTGCCGTATATGTTAAGTGGGATACCCCGCGAAAGCCCGCATATTGTTAAGTGGGTATGTGGGTTTAGTGGGATAGCCCGCATCCCGGTCAAGTTTTCTCGATCGAGAACGGATGTACGCGACGCCCTGTGACGCAGAGCAGATGCTGTACGCGGAAGAAGCCTGGGCACGTACTTACGTGCAAATGAAACGCCATTGGCCTGGTGGAAGGAGCCTGGGCACATACGTACGAGCAACTGAAATGTCATTGGCCTGGTGGGTAACACTGCAGCTAGCTACGTGCCCTCTATCTGCAGCAGGCAATTCTGAACCAGTTCATAATGCTGCAGTTCAGTTTTTAATCCCTCAGTTTCCCCATGGAGAGATTGAACTAGTTCAGCCGTTCAGGGCCAATCCTCTACATGGCATTGATGTTTTTTCACCTCATGCGCGGATTCAGGCATGTACGGCAAGTAGGCAACGACGGCATCGAGGACGAGGGGGAGGTGCAGGCGGCGTGTGTCCCGCTGCGACAGGCCCCAGGGCGATTAGTCGCCGCTGCTACTGCTCGATACTCGATTCATGGGGCGCAACAGGGGCTCGCTGATGACAGTAACCAGACATGGGAACGGCCAGCGCGGCGCTGCGGTCTCCATGACGGAACTGGACGGCGGTGTTGAGGCCATGGCGGAGCAGGATGGTAGCGCCGCCCTAATCTCCACTGCTTCATCGCGGGATGCGGGCGCCGCGGAACAGCCCACATATCCCACATATTCCACTGCTCTATCCGTGGGTGTCCACAAAGGTTGATTATGTGGGCTTTTATGTGGGCACCGCGGGCAGTCCGTGTCCACTTGCAGCCTGACCACGAAGGCACACTGCTCTTTAACCATTTGCGGCAAAGCTTGGGGGACATGGGGATTTTACCAGACTACCCTCACGAGCTCGTGATGGAATGTCGTTGGGGATGTCTGAATGAAAGGGCGATGTCCGGATCGGACGGCCGCGAGCATAGTAGCCCGAACGGCATGACCCGGCATCGTCGTCCAGCACCACTGGGTGGGTCGGATCGATCCTAGAAAGAAACGGAGGGGATTCAGGGTATGTTTGCTTTATACGTAGTAGCAAATATGTATCTTATGGCAACTCTAACTGATCCCTTATCCGGCTATAAGGAAGTAAATTTGGCTTTTTTTCTCCTCTAAACTGCACCTAGTCGATCCCTTATAACCGTTAGTGGAGTAAATTTTTTACTCCATCCCCAATCCTCTCCTTATATTTACTTCGGCTCGCGGCGGCCGAGTAAAACTCCCCACTCTCTCTTCCTCCCCCCCGCCTCCTCTTCCCCCACCCCCGTCCCGCCGCCGGCGCGACCCCCGCCCCGATCCGCTGCCCTCCCTCCTCCCGATGGCCGGACGCGGTGGCCGCCGGTCCCCTCCGCCGATCCGCAGCGCGGATCCGCGCCGCCACGCCCGCGGGTCGTCGTCCGCGCCCGCTTCCTCGAGCCGCCGCCGCTCGGCCGATCCGCCCGCCGCCGCGGCCCCCATGCGGTTTGAGGACTTCCCGGACCTCCCTCCGCCGCGGCCGCCAAGGAGGACCGACTTGGGCGTTCGGCAGCGTTCGTGGGGGACGTGGGTGGCCGAAATCACTGACCGCGAGACCCACAAGCGGATATGGGTCGGCTCCTTCCACACCGCCGAGCTCGCGGCCATGGAATACGACCGGTGGCAGGTCCTGTTGCACGGTCGCGACGCGAGGCTCAATTTTCCCATTGCCACGCGACCAGTCGACCTCGTCCCGCCGGAGCCGGGGGTGGTGTCCGCTCGGATGGCGCGGGAGGACCGGGAGGCGAGGGAGCGCCTCGAGGCCGAGGCCGCCGACGAAGCCTACATGGACGAGCTCCGCCGGCAGTACCCGGAGCTAGTGGAGGCGGTGTTAGGGAACGTAGTATTTCAAAAAAAAAATCCTACGATCACGCAAGATCCATCATGGTGATGCATAGCAACGAGAGGGGAGAGTGTGTCTACGTACCCTCGTAGACCGAAAGCGGAAGCGTTTAGTAACGCGGATGATGTAGTCGAACGTCTTCACGATCCGACCGATCCAAGTACCGAACGTACGGCACCTCCGTGTTCAGCACACGTTCAGCACAATGACGTCCCTCGAGCTCTTGATCCAGTAGAGGGTCGAGGGAGAGTTCCGTCAGCACGACGGCGTGACGACGGTGATGATGATGTTACCGGCACAGGGCTTCGCCTAAGCACTACGACAATATGACCGAGGTGTTGAACTGTGGAGGGGGGCACCGCACACGGCTAAGGAACAACTGTTGTGTGTTTGGGGTGCCCCTTGCCTCCGTATATAAAGGAGGGAGAGGGAGAGGCAGCCGGCCCTAGGGGGGGCGCACCAAGGTGTGGAGTCCTACTAGGACTCCCTAGTCCTAGTAGGATTCCACCTCCCATACGGAATAGGAAAGGGGGAAGGGAGAGGGAAAGGAAAGAGGGGGCTGCGCCCCCTCCCCTAGTCCAATTCGGTTTGGGCAAGGGGGAGCGCGCGCCTCCTCACGTGTACTGCCTCTCCTTTTCCCGTATGGCCCAATAAGGCCCATTACTTCTCCCGGTGAATTCCCGTAACTCCCCGGTACTCCGAAAAATACCTGAATCACTCGGAACCTTTCCGACGTCCGAATATAGCCTTCCAATATATGAATCTTTACCTCTCGACCATTTCGAGACTCCTCGTCATGTCCGCGATCTCATCCGGGACTCCGAACAAACTTCGGTCATCAAAATCACATAACTCATAATACAAATCGTCATCAAACGTTAAGCGTGCGGACCCTACGGGTTCGAGAACTATGTAGACATGACCGAGACACATCTTCGGTCAATAACCAATAGCGGAACCTGGATGCTCATATTGGCTCCTACATATTCTACGATCTTTATCGGTCAAACCGCATAACAACATACGTTGTTCCCTTTGTCATCGGTATGTTACTTGCCCGAGATTCGATCGACGGTATCATCATACCTAGTTCAATCTCGTTATCGGCAAGTCTCTTTACTCGTTCCGTAATGTATCATCCCGCAACTAACTCATTAGTCACATTGCTTGCAAGGCTTATAGTGATGTACATTACCGAAAGGGCCCAGAAATACCTCTCCGACATTCGGAGTGACAAATCCTATTCTCGATCTATGCCAACTCAACAAACACCTTCGGAGACACCTGTAGAGCATCTTTATAATCACCCAGTTACGTTGTGACGTTTGATAGCACACTAAGTGTTTCTCCGGTATTCGGGAGTTGCATAATCTTCATAGTCAGAGGAATATGTATAAGTCATGAAGAAAGCAGTAGCAATAAAACTAAACGATCATTATGCTAAGCTAACGGATGGGTCTTGTCCATCACATCATTCTCTAATGATGTGATCCCGTTCATCAAATGACAACACTTGTCCATGGTCAGGAAACTTAACCATCTTTGATTAACGAGCTAGTCAAGTAGAGGCATTCTAGGGACACTCTGATTGTCTTATGTATTCACACATGTACTAAGTTTCCGGTTAATACAATTCTAGCATGAATAATAAGTATTTATCATGATATAAGGAAATATAAATAACAACTTTATTATTGCCTCTAGGGCATATTTCCTTCAGTCTCCCACTTGCACTAGAGTCAATAATCTAGATTACATAGTAATGATTCTAACACCCATGGAGTCTTGGTGCTGATCATGTTTTGCTCGTGGAAGAGGCTTAGTCAACGGGTCTGCAACATTCAGATCCGTAGGTATTTTGCAAATTTCTATGTCTCCTTCCTTGACTTGATCACGGATGGAATTGAAGCGTCTCTTGATGTGCTTGGTTCTCTTGTGAAATATGGATTCCTTCGCCAAGACAATTGCTCCAGTATTGTCACAAAAGATTTTCATTGGTTCCGATGCACTAGGTATAACACCTAGATCGGATATGAACTCCTTCATCCAGACTCCTTCATTTGCTGCTTCCGAAGCAGCTATGTATTCCGCTTCACACGTAGATCCCGCCACGACACTTTGTTTGGAACTGCACCAACTTACAGCTCCACCATTCAATATAAATACGTATCCGGTTTGTGACTTAGAGTCGTCCGGATCAGTGTCAAAGCTTGCATCGACGTAACCCTTTACGACAAGCTCTTTGTCACCTCCATAAATGAGAAACATATCCTTAGTCCTTTTCAGGTATTTCAGGATGTTCTTGACCGCTGTCCAATGATCCACTCCTGGATTACTTTGGTACCTCCCTGCTAAACTTATAGCAAGGCACACATCAGGTCTGGTACACAGCATTGCATACATGATAGAACCTATGGCTGAAGCATAGGGAATGAATTTCATTTTCTCTCTATCTTCTGCAGTGGTCGGGCATTGAGTCTTACTCAACTTCACACCTTGTAACACAGGCAAGAACCCTTTCTTTGACTGATCCATTTTGAACTTCTTCAAAACTTTATCAAGGTATGTGCTTTGTGAAAGTCCAATTAAGCGTCTTGATCTATCTCTATAGATCTTGATGCCCAATATATAAGCAGCTTCACCGAGGTCTTTCATTGAAAAATTCTTATTCAAGTATCCTTTTATGCTATCTAGAAATTTCGTATCATTTCCAATCAACAATATGTCATCCACATATAATACCAGAAATGCTACAGAGCTCCCACTCACTTTCTTGTAAATACAGGCTTCTCCAAAAGTCTGCATAAAACCATACGCTTTGATCACCTCATCAAATCGTATATTCCAACTCCGAGATGCTTGCACCAGTCCATAAATGGATCACTGGAACTTGCATACTTTGTTAGCACCCTTTGGATCGACAAAACCTTCTGGTTGCATCATATACAACTCTTCTTTAAGATATCCATTAAGGAATGCAGTTTTGACATCCATTTGCCAAATTTCATAATCATAAAATGCGGCAATTGGTAACATGATTCGGACCGACTTAAGCATCGCTACGGGTGAGAAGGTCTCATCGTAGTCAACTCCTTGTACTTGTCGAAAACCTTTTGCAACAAGTCGAGCTTTGAAGACAGTAACATTACCGTCAGCATCAGTCTTCTTCTTAAAAATCCATTTATTCTCTATGGCTTGCCGATCATCGGGCAAGTCAACCAAAGTCCACACTTTGTTCTCATACATGGATCCCATCTCAGATTTCATGGCCTCCAGCCATTTTGCGGAATCTGGGCTCATCATCACTTCCTCATAGTTCGTAGGTTCGTCATGGTCAAGTAACATGACCTCCAGAACAGGATTACCAAACCACTCTGGTGCGGATCGTACTCTGGAAGACCTGCGAAGTTCAGTAGTGACTTGATCTGAAGTTTCATGATCATCATCATTAGCTTCCTCACTAATTGGTGTAGGAATCACTGGAACTGATTTCTGTGATGAACTACTTTCCAATTCTGGAGAAGGTACTATTACCTCATCAAGTTCTACTTTCCTCCCACTCACTTCTTTCGAGAGAAACTCCTTCTCTAGAAAGGATCCATTCTTAGCAACGAATATCTTGCCTTCGGATCTATGATAGAAGGTATACCCAACAGTCTCCTTTGGGTATCCTATGAAGACACATTTCTCCGATTTGGGTTCGAGCTTATCAGGTTGAAGCTTTTTCACATAAGCATCGCAGCCCCAAACTTTAAGAAACGACAGCTTAGGTTTCTTACTAAACCACAGTTCATATGGTGTCGTCTCAACGGATTTAGATGGTGCCCTATTTAACATGAATGCAGCCGTCTCTAAAGCATAACCCCAAAACGATAGCGGTAAATTGGTAAGAGACATCATAGATCGCACCATATCCAATAAAGTACGGTTACGACGTTCGGACACACCATTACGCTGTGGTGTTCCAGGTGGCGTGAGTTGCGAAACTATTCCACATTGTTTCAAATGAAGACCAAACTCATAACTCAAATATTCTCCTCCACGATCAGATCGTAGAAACTTTATTTTCTTGTTACGATGATTTTCCACTTCACTCTGAAATTCTTTGAACTTTTCAAATGTTTCAGACTTATGTTTCATCAAGTAGATATACCCATATCTGCTCAAATCATCTGTGAAGGTCAGAAAATAACGATACCCGTCGCGAGCCTCAACACTCATCGGACCGCATACATCAGTATGTATTATTTCCAACAAGTCTGTTGCTCGCTCCATTGTTCCGGAGAACGGAGTTTTAGTCATCTTGCCCATGAGGCATGGTTCGCAAGTATCAAGTGATTCATAATCAAGTGATTCTAAAAGCCCATCAGCATGGAGTTTCTTCATGCGCTTTACACCAATATGACCTAAACGGCAGTGCCACAAATAAGTTGCACTATCATTATTAACTTTGCATCTTTTGGCTTCAATACTATGAACATGTGTATCACTACTATCGAGATTCAAAAAAAAATAGACCACTCATCAAGGGTGCATGACCATAAAAGATATTACTCATATAAATCGAACAACCATTATTCTCTGATTTAAATGAATAACCGTCTCGCATTAAAGAAGATCCAGATACAATGTTCATGCTCAACGCTGGCACCAAATAACAATTATTTAGGTCTAAAACTAATCCCGACGGTAGATGTAGAGGTAGCGTGCCGACTGCGATCACATCGACTTTGGAACCATTTCCCACGCGCATCGTCACCTCGTCCTTAACCAATCTTCGCTTGATCCGTAGCCCCTGTTTCGAGTTGCAAATATGAGCAATAGAACCAGTATCAAATACCCAGGTGCTACTACGAGCATTAGTAAGGTACACATCAATAACATGTATATCACATATACCTTTCACTTTGCCATCCTTCTTCTCTGCCAAATACTTGGGGCAGTTCCGCTTCCAGTGACCAGTCCCTTTGCAGTAGAAGCACTCAGTTTCAGGCTTAGGTCCAGACTTGGGTTTCTTCCCTTGAGCAGCAACTTGCTTGCTGTTCTTCTTGGAATTCCCCTTCTTCCCCTTGCCCTTTTTCTTGAAACTAGTGGTCTTGTTAACCATCAACACTTGATGCTCCTTCTTGATTTCTACCTCCGCAGCCTTTAGCATCGCGAAGAGCTCGGAAATTGTTTTGTTCATTCCTTGCATATTATAGTTCATCACGAAGCCTTTATAGCTTGGTGGCAGTGATTGAAGAACTCTGTCAATGACAGCATCATCAGGAAGATTAACTCCCAGCTGTGTCAAGTGATTGTGGTACCCAGACATTCTGAGTATGTGTTCACTGACAGAACTATTCTCCTCCATCTTGCAGCTATAGAACTTGTTGGAGACTTCATATCTCTCAACTCGGGCATTTGCTTGAAATATTAACTTCAACTCCTGGAACATCTCATATGCTCCATGACGTTCAAAACATCTTTGAAGTCCCGATTCTAAGCCGTAAAGCATGGCACACTGAACTATCAAGTAGTCATCAATCCGCGTTTGCCAGGCGTTCACAACGTCTAGATTAGCGGGCGCGGGTGGGTTACCTAGCGGTGCATCTAGGACGTAATTCTTCTGTGCAGCAATGAGGATAATCCTCAAGTTACGGACCCAGTCCGTGTAGTTGCTACCATCATCTTTCAACTTAGCTTTCTCTAGGAACGCATTAAAATTCAAGGGAACGGTAGCACGGGCCATTGATCTACAACAACATAGATATGCAAAACACTATCAGGTACTAAGTTCATGATAAATTAAAGTTCAATTAATCATATTACTTAAGAACTCCCACTTAGATAGACATCCCTCTAGTCATCTAAATGATCACGTGACCCATATCAACTAAACCATGTCCGATCATCACGTGAGATGGAGTAGCTTTCAATGGTGAACATCACTATGTTGATCATATCTACTATATGATTCACGCTCGACCTTTCGGTCTCAGTGTTCCGAGGCCATATCTGCATATGCTAGGCTCGTCAAGTTTAACCCGAGTATTCTGCGCGTGCAAAACTGGCTTGCACCCGTTGTATGTGAACGTAGAGCTTATCACACCCGATCATCACGTGGTGTCTCGGCACGACGAACTGTAGCAACGGTGCATACTCAGGGAGAACACTTATACCTTGAAATTCAGTGAGGGATTCATCTTATAATGCTACCGCCGTACTAAGCAAAATAAGATGCATAAAGGATAAACATCACATGCAATCAAAATATGTGACATGATATGGCCATCATCGTCTTGTGCCTTTGATCTCCATCTCCAAAGCACCGTCATGATTTCCATCGTCACCGGTACGACACCATGATCTTCATCATCTTGATCTCCATCAACTTGTCGTCGTGTAGTCGTCTCACCAACTATTGCTTCTACGACTATTGCTAACGTTTAGCGATAAAGTAAAGCATATACATCGTGCTTGCATCTCATACAATAAAGAGACAACCATTAGGCTCCTGCCGGTTATCATAATATAATACAAAACATGATCATCTCATACAACAACTTATATCTCATCATGTCTTGACCATATCACGTCACGGCATACCCTGCAAAAACAAGTTAGACGTCCTCTACTTTGTTGTTGCAAGTTTTACGTGGCTGCTACGGTTTTCTAGCAAGAACCGTTCTTACCTACGCGTCAAAACCACAACGATTTTTCATCAAGTGTGTTGTTTTAACCTTCAACAAGGACCGGCCATAGTCAAACTTGATTCAACTAAAGTTGGAGAAACAGACACCCGCCAGCCACCTTTGTGCGAAGCACGTCGGTAGAACCAGTCTCACGTAAGCGTACGTGTAATGTCGGTCCAGGCCGCTTCATCCAACAATACCGCGGAATCAAAGTAAGACGTTGGTGGTAAGCAGTATGACTATTATCGCCCACAAACCCTTTGTGTTCTACTCGTGCATATAACATCTACGCATAGACCTGGCTCGGATGCCACTGTTAGGGAACGTAGTATTTCAAAAAAAAATCCTACGATCACGCAAGATCCATCATGGTGATGCATAGCAACGAGAGGGGAGAGTGTGTCTACGTACCCTCGTAGACCGAAAGCGGAAGCGTTTAGTAACGCGGATGATGTAGTCGAACGTCTTCACGATCCGACCGATCCAAGTACCGAACGTACGGCACCTCCGTGTTCAGCACACGTTCAGCACGATGACGTCCCTCGAGCTCTTGATCCAGTAGAGGGTTGAGGGAGAGTTCCGTCAGCACGACGGCGTGATGACGGTGATGATGATGTTACCGGCGCAGGGCTTCGCCTAAGCACTACGACAATATGACCGAGGTGTTGAACTGTGGAGGGGGGCACCGCACACGGCTAAGGAACAACTGTTGTGTTTTGGGGTGCCCCCCTGCCCCCATATATAAAGGATGAGAGGGAGGAGGCCGGCCCCCTAGGGGTGCGCCAAGTGTGGGGAGTCCTACTAGGACTCCCTAGTCCTAGTAGGATTCCACCTCCCATACGGAGTAGGAAAGGGGGAAGGGAGAGGGAAAGGAAAGAGGGGGCTGCGCCCCCTCCCCTAGTCCAATTCGGTTTGGGCAAGGGGGGCCTACCTCTCCTTTTCCCGTATGGCCCAATAAGGCCCATTACTTCTCCCGGTGAATTCCCGTAACTCCCCGGTACTCCGAAAAATACCCGAATCACTCGGAACCTTTCCGACATCCGAATATAGCCTTCCAATATATGAATCTTTACCTCTCGACCATTTCGAGACTCCTCGTCATGTCCGCAATCTCATCCGGGACTCCGAACAAACTTCGGTCATCAAAATCACATAACTCATAATACAAATCGTCATCGAACGTTAAGCGTGCGGACCCTACGGGTTCGAGAACTATGTAGACATGACCGAGACACATCTCCGGTCAATAATCAATAGCGGAACCTGGATGCTCATATTGGCTCCTACATATTCTACGAAGATCTTTATCGGTCAAACCGCATAACAACATACGTTGTTCCCTTTGTCATCGGTATGTTACTTGCCCGACATTCGATCGTCGGTATCATCATACCTAGTTCAATCTCGTTACCGGCAAGTCTCTTTACTCGTTCCGTAATGTATCATCCCGCAACTAACTCATTTGTCACATTGCTTGCAAGGCTTATAGTGATGTACATTACCGAGAGGGCCCAGAGATACCTCTCCGACATTCGGAGTGACAAATCCTATTCTCGATCTATGCCAACTCAACAAACACCTTCGGAGACACCTGTAGAGCATCTTTATAATCACCCAGTTACATTGTGACATTTGATAGCACACTAAGTGTTCCTCCGGTATTCGGGAGTTGCATAATCTTCATAGTCAGAGGAATATGTATAAGTCATGAAGAAAGCAGTAGCAATAAAACTAAACGATCATTATGCTCTAATGATGTGATCCCGTTCATCAAATGACAACACTTGTCCATGGTCAGGAAACTTAACCATCTTTGATTAACGAGCTAGTCAAGTAGAGGCATTCTAGGGACACTCTGATTGTCTTATGTATTCACACATGTACTAAGTTTCCGGTTAATACAATTCTAGCATGAATAATAAGTATTTATCATGATATAAGGAAATATAAATAACAACTTTATTGTTGCCTCTAGGGCATATTTCCTTCAACCCGCACCTCCTGTTATTTTCCGGCGATGGCAGCCTCACCCCGCAGCCGAACCAGTCAACCCTCGTACTCCCCTCCGCGTGGGCATCCACTGATATGTCTTCGCTGGCTCTGGGTCGTTCCCTTCCAAGGCCTCGCCATCGTCCACCGCGTTGGTGCTCTCGGTGCGGCGTGGTCAACATGGTCAACAAACGACAGTCATCGGAAGAGGGATGTAGGTGGAGAGGTTGACAATAGGGCCCCACATGGTCCATGGCCGCATGCGAAAAAATGATTCCCCCCCCCCTGACAGGTTGGATCCACCAACGACATCTTCGCACGCAAGGAAGTGCCTCCTTATTACGCAAAAAAAAGTTTCGTCCCTCTGACAGCTGGGACCTACCAGCTGCATCTTTTTCAAGGAAGTGCCTCCTTATTAGGCGCAAGAAAAATAATTCCTCCCCCTGCTAGCTGGGTCCCACCTAATTTGGAGGCTGACTTGTGGGCCTACTAAGTTGACGCGTACGCTGGGCTGTGTCAACTTAGTAAAAAAAATCGACTCTAGCAGCGTGAGACCGTTAGATGTCAATCCAACGGCCAGCGTGCTTCTTCAATCTTTGATCTTCCTGCTCCCGCCTTCCGTGGCTGGCTGTGCTGCTGCGTAGGCCTCACCGCCCCACCCTACTCCCATCGCTAGCCAGGCCATCCCTCTACTGACCCACACCTCCTGTTATTCTCTGGCGACGACAGCCTCATACCACTGCCGAGTCTTCCCTGGCTCCGGGTCATTTCCCTCCCTAGGCCTCGCCATCGTCCACCGCCTTGGTGCTCTCGGCACGGCGTCGTAAACGTGGTCAATAAACGACAGCCAACGGAAGAGGACTGTACATGGACAGGCTGACAGCTGGGACCCACGAGGTCCATGGTCACACGCAAGGAAGTGCCTCCTTATTAAGCGGAAGAAAAATGATTCCACTCCCTGACAGCTGGGACCCACCAGCTACATCTTCGCACGCAAGGAAGCTCCTCCTTATTACATGAAAAAATATGCTGCTGACACGTGGGTCCCAGCTGCTCGATCTGTTTTTGTTGTCGTTGTTGTTATTTTGTTGTTGTTGAGAGGGAGTAGGTTATCAGCTGGGCTGTGCGGTGTCTGTGGCCCATCTAGCCCAGGCTTTTATTTTATGTTTACAACATGACGTGCCCAGCTGTTTTTTTCTCGGTGAGAATGGCTAGCCCACCTCTTTTTTCATAGAATAGCCTACACAGGCCTATTTCTTTTTCTCTGTCCTGCTGGGCTGCAAATCTTTCAAGACGACGAGGGATACATTCAGCCTGCCTAGACAAAAAGGGCTGTAAATCTTATAAGTAATATGAAATGGGCTGTATATGTATAAAAACAAAGAAAATGGGCAATTAGTTTCAAATTGTGGATTTTCTTTTATTTTTTGATATTTCAATTTTCATTTTTTAACATAATTTAAATTTAGTTTTTATCGGGCTCAAAATTTCGGGATTAGAAATAGTTCGGCAATTTCAATGAAATATCGCTGAAATTTTTAATCCTGTCCTTGCGAGAAAATGGTAAGGTATTCTAAAAATATAATATGGGCTGCAATAAATTACGTAATAATTAGCAAATGGTCTGTAAATTTAGGAAAATAGCAAATGGGCTATATGCTGTCCGCCACAGATGTTACGCTGACTTGTGGGCCTACTAAGTTGACGCGTACGCAGGGCTTTGTCAACTTATAGTCAACAAACGATTCTTGCAGCGGTGACCGTTGGATGCTAATCCAACGGCCGTGCTGCTTCTTCAATCTCTGATCTTCTTGCTCCAGCCGCCCAAACCAGCGCCGGCGGGACTGCCTGCTCCTGCCTCCCGTGGCCGGATGTGCTGCCGCGCAGGCCTCAACGCCCCACCCTACTCCCACCACTGGCCAGGCCTTCCCTCTACTCACTCACATCCCCTGTTATTCTCCGGCGATGGCAGCCTCACACCGCAGCCGAACCAGTCAACCCTCGTACTCCCATCCGCGTGGGCATCCACTGCAAGGTTGAACCATGGCCGAGTAAGTAGCGGCATGTGTCGTAGTAGAGCCCCCGACGTGGCAGTTCAGACAGTCCTATCTAAATCATGTACACGTACGTACAGCCACATGGCAAAGAATACGGCCACGTACGTACATACAGGCGGGGTCTCGAACGCGTACTCGTGCATACGTATGGCCAGGGTTCGTGTACATGGAGAGGCAACGGACGGCAACAACGGCGTCGTGTTCATCAGCAGCCAACCGGCTGGGTCGGAATGGAGGAGCGTTGTGTTCATCGGGAGCCAAGCGACTCGGTCAGAACGCGTCCTATTCATCGGGAGCCAACCGGCTTGGACGGAACAGCTGAAACGGGGTACTGTTCATCGACTCGGGGTCTAGCATACCACAAAACGAAGGAAACGGCCTTCTGTTCGACCGCCTACGGGAGAAACGGGGTCCTGTTCCTCGACTGGGGGTCTGGGATACCGCAAAACAGAGGAAACGGACTTCTGTTTGAGCGCCTATGGTCGAAACGGTGTCCTGTTGATCGGGAGGGCTCTGGCGTGCCGCAAAATGGAGAAAACGGACTTCTCCCCAACTGCCTACGGTCGAAACGGGGGGTCCTGTTCATCTGGAGGCGTGTGGCATACCGCAAAATGGGACTCCATGAGCTACTGTTCATCCATGGTCGACCTCCTCCAGCCTCCACCAGCTACTGTTCATCCACCGTCGACTTCCTCCAGCCTCCACCGGCTACTGTTCATCCAGCCTCCACGGGGTCCTGTTCATCCACCCCCAACTGGCTGGGGTGTGGCGGCCTCCTCGGGGTCTTGTTCATCCAGCGCCAACCACCTTCACACGGCCAGGGTACTGTTCATCCACAACCAACCCACCAACTGGGGTGGGGTGTATGAGCGGGCGGTAGCAACGGGAACTGTTCATCCACAGCCAACCTACCGGCTAGGTCAACTCACCACGTCTCGTGCAAGGGGCTCGATCGATGCATCTCGACTCATTTTACATATCGCGCGCGCGGCAGCAACGGGCACTGTTCATCGAGAGGCAACCCAACACCGGCTACGTCTCCCACGTACGGAGGCTCGACCAGCTTTAGTTAGTAGCGAAGGAATCGCTCAGGTTCTGTTAGCAGCGAAGGGATCGATCGGCTTCAGTACGTAGCTAGTGTGATTGCTCGGGTTCAGTAAGCGAATGCCTCTCCCGGTTTCTGTGACACCCTGGTTTTCGCTCCTTGTTTTTTTTCCTCCGCGGGATTTGACTCCCGTCTTTTTTTTTGGTGTTATTGGATTTTCTCTCGCTCTTGGGTATATGAAGATGGTCAGTTAGCCTTGCCTTTCCTATCCAACCAGAGATTCTCTCCAACCCAACCTTGCCACCCAAGATGTATTATCAGGATTTTGCCGCCGAAACCCTACCTTCCAAGTTACCGGAAGGGAAACCCTAATTCCTGCAATTCCAAAGGAACCCCAATTTCTTTTGATCTGCTAACTACCAAACTTTTCCCAGTGACTCTCCTACAGCTATCAACCCTGGATATGTAAAAATATTGCCAAGTCATTTGCAATATTTTTCATTTAAAATTAATTCCTTTTTCTGCCAGTTAAAGGAATTAAATCCAGGAAAATATCTATCCATCTTGAAAGTTCATGAAAACTTGTGGAGACATTCTTTGTGATCATATTGAGCTCCCATAAAAATATTGGCCATAATTAAATAGGGGAAATTGCATGTTCCTATTTAAAGCCAATATTGCATTATGGGCACTTTCCAAAGGAACTACCATTTTGGTAGCCAGGAAAAATCCCAAATAATTTGTGGAGCTTCTCCTATCCATATCTTCACCATTTCCATCAAGATCCCAAGTTCCACATCTCAAAGTTTGAGAGCATCATCCAGTTCTTGTTTCTGGACCGATTTTGAGTTTGTGAAGCAACTATATTTTATATTGCTTCAAATTCTTGAAATTAATACAGGACCTCACATTACCGACATGATGTGAGTATGCAAAAACTCACGTCATTTTGTCAAGCCATTATTTCCCAGAAATTCTCTCAAGTTTCTATCCAGCAGGGAGCACTATGAAGGAAGAACCATTTTGGTATACCCAAATGGTATGAAATTTTACCAGTGCCTTTATGCACCTAAATCACCTCCCTCCACCAAATTTCAGCCCAATCTATTCAGCCATTTGAGCACAGCTTCAAATTCTAGTTTCTAGACCAAATTTTGCCTTGTGAAGGAAGTGCATGCAAACAAGGTCCAAATGACCTAATTTTTTTTCTAGCATCTACTCCTTTCTACCACACTTCGTTGTGACAAAGAACCAGCTCAAACCCCTCATCCATCTGTCCACAAGAATCCACCACAGATTCTATTCAGAACAGATGAGAGCTCAAGTCAGTCCAGTTACTGTCTCCTCTTTCATCTATATCTACATAAATGCACTCAGGAAGTTTGGTCACATCCAGTTGACATGGTTTCCTGGCCAGTTCCTGGCTTGTTCACGCTGTCAGGGTGGTGACCACCCATCTGGCATGCCACCCGAGAGCACCACCAGGTTCCAAAGCTGCCGCGGTCGCATGAGCCAAACCCGAGCCTCCCCAGCATGCCAACTCACTCCCCCGCAACCTCCGCGAAGCTTCACGATGGTGCCAGGTGCCAGGGACGCCGCGTTTGAGCCTGGCGACCGCATTTGCCGACATGGATGCCGACGAACGGGCACTGCTGCGGCCGTGACCCGTCCTGGCATCTTCCCCTTCGGCTCTTTCCTTGCACCGTGTTGAGTTGTCCCCCGCGTCAGGTCGGCACCGTCCGATGCTTGCCACCTCGCCGGAAGCGCCAGTGTGGTGATAAGGGTGCCATGACGGCCATCCACGTCGCCTCACCCGTCCCGACTATAAATAGCCGTTCCCCGGACCCCTCGAGCTCACCATCGGCCCTCTCTCCCTCCTAGCACCCCGCTCCACCTCTCCGCTGAGCTCAAGGAGCTCTCCTGCTCCTCCACAGCTGCCATGGCCGCCGGCGTACCTCGCCCGAATTAGCGGTGCCTAGACCGTCCCCGCTCCACCTCGCCTCCTCACCCGACCACCACCACCCGTAGGACCTCCCTGCCCCCATTCTGCTCCGGGGAAGGCCGTGGCCTTCACCCCGAGCTCGCCGTGGTCGCCGTCCGTCGAGGCCGATCGTGTGCCCACCTCCGACCTCCCCGGCGTGCGTGAATCCCCGAGATGGATGCGGCGCTCTTCCCCAAGCTCGCCGGTACCCGGAACGCCGTAAATGGTGGCCGAAATCGCCGGGGCTCGCCGTCGGGGCTGCCGGCCTTGCCTCTGCCTCTGCCCGTCGGGAGGAAGAAGGAGGAGGTCAGGAGGAGAGAGAGAGCGCAGCGCGAGACCCACCAGTAAGTGGCAGCAGCTCGGCCCCGCCCCCGTCACGTCAGATAAGTGGAGACGTACTCCACAGAGTGCGCGACCACTTCATAGAAAGCGTACTCTGGTGCTCTTTGGGTCAAAATGCGCCTTCTCTTTGTTGAAGGCGTATTTTACAAAAGGCACCTTCTATTTTCAGCCGTCGGCGCTGAAACCCCTAAATAGCGGACGTTCGCTAGTTAACAGCAGAAATGAACACATTTTTGTTTGTTTTCTGCCTAACGAACGAATGGCCACAACTTTTCAACCGTGACTCCGAATCAGGTGATTCCAAAGCCCACAATCTCTATTCGTCGAGCTCGTCCCAATGGCATCATTTTCACAATGTTGACACATTGTGAAAATGCCTATTTTGCCCCTGCCCTATATTCAGCCCTTCGAGAGGGAATCTTTTCCGGCATCTTTCCGCGAGGTGATCGCACTTCTCTCCGGTGAATCCATCGACCCCCAGGCAAGCCAATCATCTGATATATGCCCTAAAGCATTGCTCTGTGTTATTCTTGTGTGTTTAAATTAATGAATATGCCTGTGCTATAAATAATTAAACTCCTGCTAGTTTGAACTTGCTATCTACATTACCTGTTAATGCTCATCATGTTATTGCACTAGTGACTCGTATGTGACAATATGAAGATAGGTTGTTATGTGACCATCATGCCTTATTACTATGGTTGCAATAATAAAGAATGTGACCTAATAATGAAAACCTCCTCCGTCGACTGGATCGAGTCATAGTGCCACCGAACCGAGTTCATCAGTGCAGCCACATTTGCCTTTATGGGGAGGCCCTAACTAGGTATATTGTCTTGCCTCTTGTCGGTACCTCCAAAGAGGGAAGGTTATGCGTGCGTGCTACCCTGGCCCGGTAGGCGGCGATAATCTTGTGAGCCCGGTTTGGTTATTGAGCTCAGGTCCCCGTTTGGGATAGTTTTGTTTGGCCACGACGGTGGCAGGTGTCAGGAGTGACACAAGGGCCACCCAGGACATGACCCGGAAGGGGTATGATTGTTGGTGGGACCGTAAGAGTGCCAGGCAATAGACAATTTTTGTTGGAGCGGCACCGGTCCACCCGAATGGGAGCATGTACTGATGTACGAGATCGGGAGCTCCATGGTGTGGGTAAAGTGCACAACCTCTGCAGAGTGTAAATCTATTCGAATAGCCGTGTCCTCGGTCATGGGACACAGTTCATACTAGGTCACACTATTTGGTCTGTGTTGAGTCTGGAGGATTTAACCGAATGATTGCTAAGAACGAACCAGGGAAAGGTAAGAGTTGTCAGACCTGCGGTGCAGGTGCCCGGACATCGAGTGATGTCCAAAGTTTGGTATGTAGCCAAGGAATGGCTATGTGAAGTACCTGGATCCGGAGGGATCATGTGAATAAACTTGATCAATTGCATTTACTGTTATGCTTTATCTTATTGTCTTCATTTTAGTAGTTATATTGCTGGATAATCCTGTTATAACCTGATAATTAATATTGCTAGAAAGATTTGCTATGCCTTAATATATAATGTGTAGGAGATATGCCCTAGAGGCAATAATAAACGTTATGATTTATCTCTATGTTCGTAATTAGGTTTATATTCCGTGCTATAACTGCTATGGTTCTCGAGTCTGCAATAACCACGGTGAGTTTTCCTGATCATGGGCATGACTATGCCGGCAATTTTGAGGGCACAATGTTAGGAGAACACTTGTGTTGAATCGACCCGATTGATGTTATGCTATGAGATACATTTGTCACAAGTTAATGGTTAATAACACAGAGAAAGTTAACATTTGCATAATTCCTTAGACCATGAGAGTATCGAGTTTATTCATGCTTGCTTCATGAACTTTGGGGTTTGTTAAACGTCATCCGTAAATGGGCACTACTGGAATCAGCTTCTTTGCCGTCTGCCATAGCAGACGGCAAAGGCATGTTTGGCGGACGGCAAAGGCTTTGCCGTCCGCCAGCAGACGGCCAACACTCCGGCCGAATGGATGCCGGTAAAGGCCGCTTTGCCGTCTGCTGGCGGACGGCAAAGAATCCAAGCTCTTTGCCGTCTGCTGGCAGACGGCAAAGCCCCTGGACGGCAGACAAAAGGTGCCAGCCCCGTTAGGGGGCTAACGGCGCTCTTTGCCGTCTGCCAGTAGACGACAAAGAGCTGCAGCTGACGTCAGGCGTCAGCTGGGCCAGCGCAGGCTCTTTGCCGTCTGCCAGCAGACGGCAAAGAAGCAAAGATCTTCGCCGTCTGCCAGCAGACGGCAAAGAGGCCAAATAGGCCAGCCCAGGTTGTACAGGCTGCTGCCACGTGGCCTATTTGCCGTCTGCTAGCAGACGGCAAAGTGGCTATATAACCCCTGATTTTACTGTTTTCTCTTATATCAATTCATTTGCACATAAATTCACACACACATATATATATATATATATATTCAGAATCACATAATAAGGCAAACATTATGTCTAGTCCATCACATAAAATGTCTCATCCACCACATAATAAACAACACATATGCAAATAATATGCAAGCCATATGGATATGATCATCCAACACATACCAAATCAAAACATATGCAAGTCTCATCCATACATATGCAAGTTTCATTCATCTATACATACAAAATCAAAACAAAATGGAAGGACAAGGACTCCATGAACGCAAGCTTCCGTGAAGTGAATCAAATCTGTAAAATGGGAAAGAAGGAAGTTAGAAGAAGAAGAAGACTAGAAGAAGAAGAAGAAAAAGAAGAAGAAGAAGACTAGAAGAAGAAGAAGACTAGAAGAAGAAGAAGAAAAAGAAGAAGAAGAAGACTAGAAGAAGAAGAAGACTAGAAGAAGAAGAATTTTTCTTCTCTTTCTTTTTCTTCTTCTTATTGCTTACTTGTGTCATTTTAGAGCTAACCTAGTTAAATAGGCCATTTTTGACCTAAATATGCTAAGTATGTCATAAATGAACTAAATAAGCTAAGTATAGGTCATTTCAGAGCTAACCTAAGTAATTATGCCATTTTTGAGCTAATTAAGCATATTAAGTCATTTTGGAGCTAAATAGGTCATTTCTTAAGCATATTATGTCATTTTTGAGCTAGCTAAGCATATTGAGTCATTTTGGAGGAATAAATGCTAAGTATAGGTAACTTTAGAGCTATCCTAGGTTAAATAGGTCATTTTTGAGCTAATTAAGGTTATTATGTCATTTTTGAGCTAGCTAACCATATAAATTAATTTTTGGAGGAATAAATGCTAAGTATATGTCATTTTAGAGCTTTCCTAGGTTAAATAGGTCATTTTGGAGCTAAATAGGTGATTTCTTAAGCTAAGCTAAGTATAGGTCATTTGAGAGCTATCCATGGTAAAATAGGTCATTTTTGAGCTAATTAAGGTTATTATGTCATTTTGGAGGAAATAATGCTAAGTACAGGTCATTTTAGAGCTAAATATATCATTTCTTAAGTTAAGCTAAGTATAGGTCATTTGAGAGCTATCCATGGTAAAATTGGTCATTTTGGAGCTAAGTAAGGTTATAATGTCATTTTCGAGGAAACTAAGCTAAGTATACGGCATTTTGGAGATAAATAGGTCATTTCTTAAGCTAAGTACGCATTTGTTATGCTAAACACTTGCGAAAACTTACCGTCATCATGGAGGTGTAGTTGTAGGTGTAGTTGTAGGACCGGTCGCGCCAGTGGCTGACGGAGGAGGATCGGTCGATGCTTGTCGGGAGTTATGCTGCACCAAAGATCATTTCCAATGTATCGTTAGCATGATGCAACTCAAATGTGAAGACTAGTAAATAATGACCATTCAAATGAAACTCACCGTGCCCGCCGGAGCAATGACTGGCATCGGCGGAGGGGTCGTGCCGCTCTTCTCGCACAGGGTCTGCACATTTGGTTTTGACGAGTCAGTCATATTAGATACTACTGTAAGGAACATTACGTGCATGATTTGGCTAATATGCAGAAGAAACTTACCGCGAACATCTCGTATAGGGCCCGGTTAGCCATCATGTTCCGGTTCCTCTCCTCCTCCAACGCATTAGCCGTCCTGTCCTCAAGCTCTCTCTCCCTCTCCGCCGCCTGCCGGTCCCTCTCCTCTAGAATCGCCTGGGTCTTCGCTCTCTCTTCCTCAATAGCAGCCTGGGTCTTCGCTCTCTCTGCCTCAATAGCAGCCTGCAACACCACTCGTTAGCATTGTAATCATCGACGGCCGCACACACAATGTAATGAAGGAAAGGTATCTGAGTCCGTATAACTAACCTTGAATTCGAGCTCCACTGGCCGTGCACGAGGCAATATCTCAGGATCGGAGCCGGTCTGGCGCTTCTTGATCTGCGGGAGAGTGCTACTACAACGTATTAGTCCATCCCCAATGGCTAACGAGCCATGGGGCCTCCCGCCACCAGATATCATCACCAGCTCTGGATCAAGAGGTTGCTGGCTCGGGTTAAAGTCCGGCCCTTTCCTCGCCTTCCCCTCGTCTCTGTACCTCACAAGCTTGTGGTGGGAGGCGCGGTTGGTGAATTTCTTTGGATCATCGAGGTCAGACTCAGAGAATGCCTTGGCCTTCTTGTACGAGGCAGTATTGGACATGGCATAGAGGTCGAACAGCTGTGGCACTGGAGCCTTGTTCTCTCGCGCCTAAAAGAGAGGAACAGAGTATTAGTTGAGGGCTCAAGCTAGCATTAAGAATAAATTTGCATGAATCATGAAGCAAACCACATACCCAGTTTTCCCCGTACTGATGTAGGTTGACGCTGCCTAGATGGTGTGGGACACCTTTCATTTTGGCACGCTTGTCCTTTGCAGTGTCGTGGGTGGAGCGCCATTGGGGAGAGCACCACTCATCCACCAACGCCTCCCAACAGTCCATCCTATCCGCACACCATCTCGGGGGCACCTAAGTTAAGCAAGAGAAATTTGAGCGCTACGCCTACGAATCAAATCAAGGAAACTAAGTACAAGGCCTTAAGAATAGGTAATTACCTTCATGTACTTCTCCTTACTCAGAAACTTCTCGCGGCACTTCTCTCTTTTCCTCCTAATACCAGCCGAGGCGAAGTAGTCTCGAATAGCCTGCGTCCGAGCCTCGTGCCGAAAGTTTTGAAGTAGGCGCCTGCACTCGTTGTCGATAACCAGAGACGCGGCCTCCTCCTGTCCCTCAGCACACCTGTAGAAGGTCTGCAATAAAACAAGAAAACACGAATTAGTACAATCACTAGGGTTGCCAATCAAAGAAGGAAACACAACGTAGACGGCAAAGGAGAAATTACCCAAAACGTCTGGATCACAATGTCGGCCACCTTGTGGCACTCGACATCGCCGATCCTATGCCCCGGCGGGGCCGGGGCAGCCAAGTAGTGCTCCCAGGTCATTCCTAACTCGGGAACCCGGCCCTCACCGGGCAACGTGACCCACCCCGGGAAGCTCTGGCGACAAATCACACCAAGGACACTGTTGGGCCTGCGGACATGAGGCTCGTGTGTCCAAGACCTGCAGTATGACGGAGCACTCCTGTGGTCGGGTGAATCAGCTGGGGGTGGCGGCGAGGAAGGCGTAGTAGCAGCCTTCCTACCTCTCCCGCCGCCACGTCCACCTCTACCAGCCTTCTTCCCCCCCGACCTCTCCCGGCCGAAGAAGAAGCGACCGCCAGTGGTGTCTGCATACTGAGATCCAGCGCTCTCCGGAGGCTATGGGGTGGAATGGAACTACCCCTCGCACCACGGGCCGAGGTAGGAGCCCCGGAGCGCTCTCGACCCGCGCCCACCATCTGTCAACACCTGCAATGACAAAGAGTAAACGAAATTAGTACAACATAAAAAGAATGAATACCTGACATGAATAATATGTATATAATTTAAGTGTATCATCATCATGAACATAATAAAAAAATGAATACCTAAAAAATTGAATATATACCTAATTTAAGTGTCGGGGTGTCGTGTCGGGGTCGGGGTGTCGGGGTGTCGTGTCGGGGTCGGGGTGTCGTGTCGGGGTCGGGGTGTCGGGGGTGTCGTGTCTGGGTGTCATGGTGTCGGGGTGTCAGGGGTGTCGGGGTGTCAGGGTCGGGGTGCCGTGTCGGTGTCGGGGTGTCGGGTCGGGGTCGGGGTCGGGGTGCCGTGTCGGGGTCGGGGTGTCGGGTCGGGGTCGGGGTGTCGGGGTCGGGGTGTCGGGTCGGGGTCGGGGTCGGGGTGTCAGGTCGGGGTTGGGGTCGGGGTTTTTCCTCTTTTTTTCTTTTCTTCTTCTTCCTCTTCTTCCTTTTCTTCCTTTTCTTCCTTTTTTTCCTTCTTCTTCTTCTTCTTCCTCCTTTCCTTTTTCCTCTTCTTCTTCTCCTCCTCTCCTCTTTTTTCTTCTTCTCCTCCTCCTAACCTAATTAACCTAATTGATGTCGAAACCAGTAGCATCTAACTAATTAACCTACTCAAAAAACCTAATTAACAACATCTAACTAATTAACCTAATTGATGCATCTACTATCTACTAATAGTAGCATCTATATATATCTATAATCATGATATTAAAAAAAAGGAAAAAAACAGAAAAACAGAAGAAAAAAAGGGCAGAGGTGGGGGAGCTCACCGGAGGGGGTGCCGCCGGGGGGCTCGTCGGGGGGGTGTGCCGTCGGGGGGGCTCGCCGGGGGGTGCCGCCGGGGAGGGCTCGTCGGGGGGGCTCGACGGGGCGGCGGCGCGTGGCCGCTGCGGCAGACTGCGGGGCGGCGGCGCGGGGCAGCGGAGGTGTGGGGCGGCGGCGTGGGGCGGCGGCGCGGTGCAGGGCGGGGCGGTGGCAGGGGCAGGGCAGGGCAGGGCGGGGCGGCGGCGGGGGCGGCGGGGGCAGGGCAGGGCAGGGCGGGGCGGCGGCGCTGAGACAGAGAGGGAGAGAGAGATGTGTGAGAGAGAGAGAGGCTTTGGGCGCGGGGGCGAAAATTAAGCCCCCCTCTTTGTCGTCTGCTGGCAGACGGCAAAGAATTCTTTGCCGTCTGCCAGTAGACGGCAAAGACGGTGACCGTTAGCCCGCCCCCGCCGTGACATTGTGGGCCCCACCCTCACCTCTTTGCCGTCTGCTGGCAGACGGCAAAGAGTTCTTTGCCGTCTGCCAGCAGACGGCAAAGAAGTGGCAGATGGCAAAGAGCTTGACCTAGCCAGTGCCGTGCCCCGTGGGGCCCACTTTGGTCTTTGCCGTCTGCTGGCAGACGGCAAAGAACTCTTTGCCGTCTGCCAGCAGACGGCAAAGAAGTGCAGATGGCAAAGACCGTCTTTGCCATCAGCTGGTTCTTTTCCGTCTGCTTTGGCAAGACAGACGGCAAACAGCCTCTTTGCCATCAGCTGGCAGACGGCAAAGAGCTGGCAGATGGCAAATAACTGAATTCCAGTAGTGGGGTGGCTATTACGGTGGCTTACGGGTTCACGGGAAAGTATGTCAAGTAACGTGATAGCTCAAGATTGGGATTTTCTCCTCCGACGATGGAGAGATATCTCTGGGCCCTCTTGGTGTTACGGTATCCATCATCGTCTGGCCAGACACAATGTGATTTGATCACAGGGATGCCGGAACATGGGAACGAGAAAAGAGAACAAAACCGGTAACGAGGTAACTGGTATTAGGACAAGTGTTGATCCACGGGGATGCCGATAAATCTCACCTCGGGTGTTTGTAACATATCGTGAAGCAACAAGAATAGCACATGGCAACTGGAGGTTCACTCGAATATTTTTTCGTGTGGGTATTGGGGTCAATATGGGTGTCCACGGCTCCGATGTTGATCATTTATCGGAAAGTGTTCCGGTCATGTCTATATTTCACCGAACCTATAGGGTCACATGCTTAAGGGTCATCTATCTGCTGAATACTAGACAGGGAGTCTGAGAGAAAGTCACTGGAAAAGTTTCGGAGACAGCGGAAAAGTTCCGGAGAGAGAACACCGGAATAGTTTCGGTAAAACCGAAAGGTTGTTTCGGAGTATACCATTAAGTCAAAATGGTTTCGGCACATGCCTGGAAATTCTTAGAGGGTGCCAGAATTGTTCTGGGAACTTCTGGGATTTTTCCGGAGAAAAAACCCGGAAATGTTCTGGAGCTACCGGAACCGCTTTGGTTGCTTTTCGCAGATGAAAATCACTAATCCGGAATTGTTTCGGAACACGTCCAAAATTATTTTAGTGGGTACTAGAATTATTCTAAGACCTACAAAAATATTTTCAGATTTAACGGTCGCGGAAAAATGTTTCCGTGAATAGTGAAAAGCACTTTTTGGTGGCTTCTTGGAGAAGCCACCTTGACGGCCTTTTGGTATTTTCCCCTATTGGCTTCTTGGAGAAGCCACCTTTGAGGGCATTTTGGTCCTCTACCCCTTGGGCTTGGCCTATAAATAGGGGTGGAGGGGGCTGCCCAAACACACTCTTTCTCTCATACATTATGCCATGCAATGATCTGGCTTCTTCTCTCCCTCACACGAAACAGTTTCGTAGAGCCGAAAGGCTATCTAGGTTCCAGTAGGAACTAGTTCTGGATGGCAAAGCCCTGCCGGATAGATGACACCGTATGTGTGCAACCCCGTAGAGAGGTCATAGGTTTGATCTTTTGCCCGAGGGGCTGTTCGAGGGTCCTCCTGAAGGGCTGTCCGAGTTACCGTCCGAGTTCGAGAGTGCCTCCCGAAGGGCTATCCGTGACACCGTCCGGGGGACTGTCTGACCACCTCCCGGAGGGCTTTCCGAGGGACTGTCCGAGGGGCGGATGAGGGAGTACATCCTCGCGGTTGGGAGGTTGTAAATCCTAGCTGCGGGGATCTGGACCGACAATCAACATCGACTCTACTTCCGCTCCGCTACGAGTCGGTAACGATCAGGTTACGATCTAGAATACATAGAGATGTATGGGTGTTGCACAAAGAGAGAAGACTGGAATATCCAGCTCATGTATGAATGTCATACAAGTTATTGATGTATAAAAGGTTGGTCAAAGATATAATTCTTGGGAATTGTGATTAAACTGTTAATCACTAATTCTTGGGTATTGTGAGTTGATCACAAAGATACCCGCTCGATTGCATTCTGTTGCGACTCGATGCAAGAACTACTACGGCCTAAAGGACTTGCCGGGAATGAGGTTTAGATACGCGCTGGGAACATAGTAAATGTTACTATACATTCCATCGGTGTATTACCTATGTATTTATTTTCATAATTCATTTTTTGGAGTTTCATACACTCTAGCCCATTGCATAAGGTATCTTGCAAGAAGGTTGTTCATAAGAGAACTTTTTAAGGTTCGGTGTCATGAATAAGATAAGGGCCATACTTTCATTATGAATGAGATGTATGTTATGAATATTGATAATAATACATTACCTCTGTATTTACTTTCATAATTCATTTTAGAGTTTTATATACTCTAGCCCATTTGCATAATGTTTGTTGCAATAGTGTTGTTCATAAAAGAACAATTGTTGTTCAGTATTATGAATAACATAAGGGCCATACTTTCATTATGAATGAGATGTATGTTATGAATATTGATAATAATACATTATCTCTGTATTTACTTTCATAATTCATTTTAGAGTTTTATACACTCTAGCCCATTTGCATAATGTTTGTTGCAAGAGTGTTGTTCATAAAAGAACAATTGTTGTTCAGTATTATGAATAACATAAGGGCCATACTTCCATCATGAGATGGGATGTATGTTATGAATATTGATGGTAATATGATACATCCATAACACTGACGCTAAATGTCGCAAGACTAAAAGAATACCACATATATGTGGCACTGCATTTGGTCACATTGGAGAAACCCGCATGGAGAAATTCCATTATGATGGATTTTTGAAGTCGTTTGATTATGAATCATCTGACACTTGCAACTTTCGTCCGAAAAGTGAAGTGACTGAAATACCGTTCACATGCCATAAGGAACGAGCAACGAACTTATTGGTGATCATACATTATGATGTGTCTAGTCCAATAAAGGTTATTGCTAGCAGTGGATTTGTCTATCTTCAAAAATGACTCAAGTAGATATATGGATATTTGCTTGATGAGACATAAGTCTGGATCTTTTGAAATCATTCAAAAGGTTTTCAACATGAAGTAGAAATTATTATAACAAGAAAGATTATGTTTCTGCAAACTAGATTGCAGAAAGGAATATTTGAGTTACAAGTTTAGCGAATGTCTGATGAGTTGTGAAAAGAGTTTCATAACTTACACCTCCCGGAACACCACTATGAGTGGAATGTCTGTGAAGATGTATTCAAACCATTTATGACATGGTAAGATCAAAGATGACATAAATCAATTTGCCATTATACCTTTTAAAGCAATGCTTTAGAGACTGCGGCTTTTACATTGAATAGAGCGCCATCAGATCTGTTGAAATGACGCCATGGTATGGTACGCCCAACCATGCTTTGTCTTTTCTTAACATTTGGAATATGGGGCTTGTGTAAAATATTTACAAACCTATTCCAAATCAGACAAGTGCTACTTTGTAGGTTATCCTAATTTATTGGGTATTCCTCCCTCACTGTACCGAGGCAAAAATGTTTGCCACAAAGAACGGTGTGATTTTGAAGAAAATGTTTCTTGCAAAAGGGTGAGTGGGACGATAGTGCAACTCGACGAGATAACAGTATCTTCGTCATCAGGTCAAAGGAAAGAAACCTTTGAAGTAATTCCAGAGTTTCCTATTGCGACTGATACGGAAGTCTCTACAATAAAATGTATGGACTTCAGTCGAACTTGCAGCTGAACCACGTAGGCAAGGCTCGTGCAAACCTCTCAGGTGTGCTAACGAGATATTGTTGTTGGACAACAGTATACCTACGATACACAAGGAAGCATTGATGGGCCCTGACTCCGGAAATGGCTAAATGCCAATATAATCTGAGATAGTTTCCATATGAATGATTCAAGATTATATCTTGATAAACCCTTCGGAAGACTTGGAGTCTAACAAACATTAATGGAACTATAAACTGATGTGGATAAAATGTTTTATCCATAAAGCTCGACTTGTTGCAATAACAAATTCAAGGAGTTGACTACGATGAGATTTTCTCACCGTAGCGATGCTTAAAGTCAGATCGGGTTAAACTAGCAATTAATACATATTTCAATCATGAGATATGAAACATGGATGCCAAAAGGATTTCCATGAAATGGAAATACAAACTAGGACTTGTATGTGATACAGTCCAAAGTGTTTTGTCGATCCAGAGGATGCTAGTGAGTATGCAAACTTCAGAGTTCCAGCAATGGATAGAAGAGAGCAAAATGGAGTTGGAATCTTCGTTTTTGATGAAATAGTCAAAAGAGTTTGATTTCATCAATGGATAACGAAGATGCTTGTGGTTACAAGAAAGTAAGTGGGAGCATAATAATATTTCTAAAAACCTTGTGTGCTTGACACATTGTTGATTGGAAATAATATAAATTTCTTGACACGAATTAGGACTTCATTGAAAATAGTTTTTCGATGAAGTGCTTAGGCTGGGTAGCCTTGATATTAGGCATAATTATCTACGAGATAGAATTGCCTGATAGGGCTAAGCCTAAATACATATTGACAAGATGCTAAAAAAGTTTAGCATTAAAACGCCAAGGAGTGATTCTTGCCGAAGTCACATGGAAAGAGTTTTGCAAGACTCGGTGTCCCAAAACACTGATGAGCAAAATACATGATGGAGATTCCACACACTTTTGTGTTTGGATTAATCATGTATTCCATGGTATGTAAGACAACCAGATATGTCCAATACTACCAAGTTATTGCGAGTATAGATACCAAAGTGACCAAAGTGCTGATCATGGGACAATAGTGAAAAATGTCATTGTGTACTAGAGTAGCACTGATGACATGTTTTCTCGCAAGCAGAGATTATGAAGTGATCGTTGTAAGTAATTACATCGATACAATATTCATCAATGCTCCATGCGATTTTTGATTTAGTTAAGGGTTTTGTGTAATACACAATATGGTGGCACAATAAGTTGGAATTGTTCCAAACAGGTTACTGTGGCAAATTCTATAACAAAGGCTAAGTATGTTGACGCTTTGGAAGCGACAAAGAAGATGTTGAATCATATAGTTCATTCATGAACTTAGTATGGTTCCAAGATGGCTTTGGTCAATGGGACACTATTGCAGATAGTTGCTCCATAGCTCAGTCTGAGGAATCAAGGTTCGACCAGTGATTCACATATATACAAAGCCAAGTCCACACAAAATATGAATTTTGTGAAAGCGTGAAAACGCGAGGAGATGCAAAGATACACACGGAACTGAAGTTGTCAGATTCGTTGGACATTAGGCTATACCACAAGCGAAGCATATTTTACACCGGTATGCCATATGTGTAAAGTGCTTTAGCATTGACTAGATTATTGACTCTAGTGCAAGTGGGAGTCTGTAGGAGATATGCCCTGGAGGCAATAATAAATGTTATTATTTATCTCCATGTTCCTAATTAGGTTTATATTCCGTGCTATAACTACTATGGTTCTCGAGTGTGCAATAACCATGAGGCTCGGAGGAAGACTCATATGCACGTGTGGAATAATAAACGGTAAAATGTATTCCTAGTCTGGCCTCTAAGACTAGCTCAAGTGTTGCATGATGGTTCTGTTTTCCTGATCATGGGCATGACTATGCCGGCAATTTTGAGGGCACAATGTTAGGAGAACACTTGTGTTGAATCGACCCGATTGATGTTATGCTATGAGATACATTCGTCACAAGTTAATGGTTAATAACACAGAGAAAGTTAACATTTGCATAATTCTTTAGACCATGAGAGAATCGAGTTTCTTCATGCTTGCTTCACGAACTTTGGGGTTTGTTAAACGTCATCCGTAAATGGGTGGCTATTATGGCGGCTTACAGGTTCATGGGAAAGTATGTCAAGTAACTTGATAGCTCAAGATTGGGATTTGCTCCTCCGACGATGGAGAGATATCTCTGGGCCCTCTCGGTGTTACGGTATCCATCATCGTCTGGCCAAACACAATGTGATTTGATCACAGGGATGCCGAAACACGGGAACGAGAAAAGAGAACAAAACCGGTAACGAGGTAACTGGCATTGTGGACAAGTGTTGATCCACGGGGATGCCGATAAATCTCACCTCGGGTGTTTGTAACATATCTGAAAGCAACAGGAATAGCACACGGCAACTGGAGGTTCACTCGAATATTTATTCGTGTGGGTATAGGGGTCAATATGGGTGTCCACGGCTCCGATGTTGATCATTTATCGAAAAGTGTTCCGTTCATGTCTATACTTCACCGAACCTATAGGGTCACACGCTTAAGGGTCATCTATCTGCTGAATACTAGACAGGGAGTCTGAGAGAAAGTCACCGGAAAAGTTTCGGAGACAGCGGAAAAGTTTCGGAGAGAGAACACCAGAATAGTTTCGGTAAAACCGAAAGGTTGTTTCGGGTTATACCATTAAGTGAAAATGGTTTCGGCACACTCCTGGAAATTCTTAGAGGGTGCCAGAATTGTTCTGGGAACTTCTGGGATTTTTCCAGAGAAAAAACCCGGAAATGTTCCGGTGCTGCCGGAACCGCTTTGGTTGCTTTTCGCAGATGAAAATCACTAATCCGGAATTGTTTTGGAACGAGTCCAAAATTATATTAGTGGGTACTAGAATTATTCTAAGACCTACAAAAATATTTTCGGATTTTACGGTCGCGGAAAAATGTTTTTGTGAATAGTGAAAAGCACTTTTTGGTGGCTTCTTGGAGAAGCCACATTGAGGGCCTTTTGGTATTTTCCCCTATTGGCTTCTTGGAGAAGCCACCTTTGAGGGCATTTTGGTCCTCTACCCCTTAGGCTAGGCCTATAAATAGGGGTGGAGGGGCTGCCCAAACACACTCTTTCTCTCATACATTATGCCATGCAATGATCTGGCTTCTTCTCTCCCTCACACGAAACAGTTTCGTAGAGCCGAAAGGCTGTCTGGGTTCTGGTAGGAACTAGTTTTGGATGGCAAAGCCCTGCCGGATAGATGACACCGTGCCGGATAGGAGGAGGTCAGGAGGAGAGAGAGAGGGCAGCATGGGACCCACCAGTCAGTGGCAGCAGCTCGGCCCCGCCCCCGCCACGTCAGATAAGTGGAGACGTACTCCACAGAGTGCGCGACCACTTCACAGAAAGCGTACTCTGGTGCTCTTCGGGTCAAAATGTGCCTTCTCTTTGTTGAAGGCATATTTTCCAAAAGGCGCCTTCTATTTTCAGCCGTCGGTGCTGATACCCCTAAATAGCGGACGTTCGCTTGTTAACAGTAGAAATGAACACATTTTTGTTTGTTTTCTGCCTAACGAACGAACGGCCACAACTTTTCAACCGTGACTCTGAATCAGGTGATTCCAAAGCCCATGGTCACTATTCATCAAGCCCGTTCCGATGGTATCATTTTCACAATGTTGACATATTCTGAAAATGCCCATTTTGCCCCTGCCCTATATTCAGCCCTTCGAGAGGGAATCTTTTTCGGCATCTTTCCACGAGGTGATCGCACTTCTCTCCGGTGAATCCATCGACCCCCAGGAAAGCCGACCATCTGATATATGCCCTAAAGCATTGCTCTGTGTTATTCTTGTGTGTTTAAATTAATGAATATGCATGTGCTAGAAATAATTAAACTCCTGCTAGTTTGAACTTGCTATCTACATTACCTGTTAATGCTCATCATGTTATTGCACTAGTAACTCGTATGTGACAATATGAAGATAGGTTGTTATGTGACCATCATGCCTTATTACTGTGGTTGCAATAATAAAGAATGTGACCTAATAATGACAACCTCCTCCGTCGACTGGATCGACTCATAGTGCCACCGAACCGAGCTCATCAGTGCAGCCACATTTGCATTTATGGGGAGGCCCTAACTTGGTCTATTGTCTTGCCTCTTGTCGGTACCTCCAAAGAGGGAAGGTTATGCGTGCGTGCTACCCTGGCCCGGTAGGCGGCGATAATCTTGTGAGCCCGGTTTGGTTATTGAGCTCAGGTCCCCGTTTGGGTCAGTATTGTTTGGCCACGACGGTGGCAGGTGTCAGGAGTGACACAGGGGCCACCCAGGACATGACCCGGAAGGGGTATGATTGTCGGTGGGACCGTAAGAGTGCCAGGTAATAGACAAGTTTTGTTGGAGCGGCACCGGCCCACGCGAATGGGAGCATGTACTGATGTACGAGGCCGGGAGCTCCATGGTGTGGGTAAAGTGCGCGACCTCTGCAGAGTGTAAATCTATTCGAATAGCCGCGTCCTCGGTCATGGGACACAGTTCGTACTAGGTCACACTATTTGGTCTGTGTCGAGTATAGAGGAGTTAACCGAATGATTGCTAAGAATGAACCAGAGAAAGGTAAGAGTTGTCAGACCTGCGGTGCAGGTGCCCGGACATCGAGTGATGTCCAAAGTTTGGTATGTAGCCAAGGAATGGCTATGTGAAGTACCTGGATCCGGAGGGATCATGTGAATAAACTTGATCAACTGCATTTACTGTTATGCTTTATCTTATTGTCTTCATTTTAGTAGTTATATTGCTGGATAATCCTGTTATAACCTGATAATTAATATTGCTAGAAAGATATGCTATGCCTTAATAGATAATGTTGCTCTAATAACAAATGCATGCTTGAATGCCATGGATTGCTATGCTTGGTGTATATGTTATTTGGTTTGCTTGCGAGTACATTCAAAAGTACTCAGCGGCCTTCAATGTGGCCAGGTTCACCTAAGGATCCGACGTCCACTAGCGAGGAGCCGGAGTGATCACGAGCTAGAAGAGTAACCCAGTCAGATCCCTATGGATTGGAGCCTCTCCAAGTCTGTGCTGCCCTAGTCAGTGTTTTTCCGCTGCCCCATCGTTGTAACCATGATGTATTTATTCCAGCCACAATGGCTAATAAATATATTCTTAATATAGTTGTGCCTATGTTCATGATACTTGTTGTAAATGCACGCGCCAGTGTGATTTTCTAGGCTGGCGTGTGCGGCGACTGTCTGGCTACAGTGGTATTCAGGCGGGGCACCACAACAGATGGTATCAGAGCCAAGCTGACTGTAGGTTACCCTAGCTGGACTTCATTGTCTTGTGCTCAGTAGGAAGCCCAGATAGATTTCAGCCATCTTTGCCAAACAGGCACGGCTACTATTGATCATAAGGTAACCCCATAAATATTTGGTTCCATCAGACCTTAACTCTCATGGCATATGCCTCCGGTGTGAAATGTCCGCACCAGGCAACGACCCGTGAGCCCTTAGCCCCTAGGTAAACCAGATATCCCCAGCTTGCTTGCTAACCATGGCATTTCTATCCTCAAATCTAGTTTCCTCTCGGAAACGCTTATAAATTCCATCTTTCCCTGACAACCCTAGGATCGTTGACTAAGCCACTTTGGCTATGGTCATGCGTCGAGTTTGATGTTCTCTAAGGAAGTAGTAGGAGCTTGACACCAATTGCTACCAGGTGCGTTGTGTGGTTTTGCTTCTAAATCCTTAGGAGGTGCATCGAGTGTGCTATACTAGTTATACTAGTGAATCTTTGGTCACGTGTGTAAGGTCCGCAAAATTTGAGCTTTTTGGTATTTTTGCTTCCTCCGTCGATTTCGTTCTCTTGCCCCGACTGGATCCATCCGCAAATACCACTAAGAAGACCAACATACAGCCTGGATAATACCCAATAGTCCAAATTTAGTAAGAGCCAAGTCCACCACCTGATATTCAGAACAGCAACCCCAGAACTGCCAAGAATGTAGAATGGGTCAGAAGCAGAATCTGTGTACAACAGACAAGGCCAGAATATGCCGGAGAGAGTTTGTCTCAGAATTGATCACACAAAAGAACAGTGAGATGAGCTATCAGGAATGGACACCAGCAGGGACAAATGATTCCGTCCTCGACACAAGGATTATTTCAGTCAGTGGGGTTAACCTTGAGTCTTTTCTCAATGGACTCAAGAATCATTTATTACCCACAGAAGATATATTTCAAGAATGTGAATGTGCCGACAGCAACAACAAAACTCTGGTACGTTAATACAAATTTCAGAATACTTTGGAATTCATCGGTGCATATACAAAATTTTCTGGGTAAAGGGAACAAGGTTCGCCAAGAATACTTGGATAAGTTCACGGCTGCCCAGAACCGATGAGAATTCCAAATACCCGGAAGCTCAGCCAAAACTGAATGGAATTATCCACCAGCTGCATACTACCGGCAACATCTGGTATCCTGGATTAGTTATCAACATGAAGTCTGCATCAGTTGTGCAACCTTTACAGCAACAATGATCAGACCAGCGGAAGGGCAAGCGGTGTGTATGACCAACGGAATATCCTCAGTCAAGGTATGGCCTATACCAAGTTTTGGCTCCCGCATAGGTGAATTTTGGATGCTCCGGAAGGAAGCCAGAACCAGCCACAGGTCCGACTACGTATCACGGTGCAAAGTTTTTGGTACAAGGAACCCAGCCTTTCTCCGCAAGTTAACGGGAGGAGCTTGCGATGCAAGACTCCCAATCTTCATCGCTACGCCATTAGGGGGAAAATCTTCTAGGATATGATACTCCAATCTTCCTCGGCCCGCTACTGCGGAAAGCTTCCGGCATAAGGCACTCAACCTTCCTCAGTAAGCAACATGAGGAAGCTTATGGGGTACGATACCCAGCCTTCTTCAGCACGCTACCTTGGCAGAAGCTTCAAGCATAAGGAATTCAACCTTCTTCAACACGCCATCGTGCCCACGATGGTCTTGTCAGAAGCACGAACTAGCCCAGACACACGACTGCCTCAGAACACAATGGTTATGAGAGGATTTGTCCTACCTTGCATATGTTGTGAGCATGCAGTCCAGTCCATCAGTTCATGCGAGCCACTCGTACATGGGAATGGCGGTGTTCAGAGAAACGTCGGCCCCATACTTCAAAGAAGGATGTGAACACAGCAATCCCTACGAGATATGCCAGAGTAAGTTGTGTGTACAAGCCCGACAAGCTAGGATATGACCAAAGAGCCATGTTGGCAGGTCATGATAGGTCTCCAAAAGGAACCCCCAAGAATAAAGAAGTTTCGGATACACAACCTTTGTGATGGTCAATAAAATAAGGCTTCACAGACAAGGTGATATTATCAATCCTTGTCAGACTCCTGCATATGCGGCCAAAAAAATGCACTACTTGTGGATACAAGTGAGCCTGCCGCACTCATCGTGAATACAGGCCATCAACAAGATAAGAGGTTATGCTCTGAAAAATGCACTGAATAATATCCACACTATGTTTAGCTCAGAAGTTTTAACAGGGACTACCGAGGATGTACGCATGCAATACCATGCACCAAGGAAGGATGGCTTGCCCATGAGAGTCAGTGTATGAAGTATCGCAATGAAACCCGAAGCAGCTAGCTCCAAGCCTTGAAAATGAGCTATTCTGTTGATACTACTCGCTACCAACCATTCTCAGGCTACAAACTACCAGGATAGAAGGTTTGTCTGCCAGGAAAGAGAAGGATTCAATGTAGCTGTGTGGAAAGACAACACCTGAGCCATCAGAAGAGGCAGTTAAAAGGCTAGTGAACCGACAAAGACAAGACAGCTGATGGATCCAGGTCGCACACAGGTATGTCCCCCTTCGCCGGAAGGTAAGCCCAGAAATCTTGAGGACGAGATTTTCTTAAGGGGGGTAGGTTTGTGACACCTTGGTTTTCGCACCTTGTTTTTTTTTCCTCCGCGGGATTTGACTCCTGTCTTTTTTTCCGGTGTTATTGGATTTTCTCTCGCTCTTGGGTATATGAAGATGGTCAGTTAGCCTTGCCTTTCCTATCCAACCAGAGATTCTCTCCAACCCAACTTTGCCACCCAAGATGTATTCTCAGGATTTTGCCGCCGAAACCCTACCTTCCGAGTTACCGGAAGGGAAACCCTAATTCCTACAGTTCCAAAGGAACCCCAATTTCCTTTGATCTACTAACTACCAAACTTTTCCCAGTGACTCTCCTACAGCTATCAACCCTGGATATGTAAAAATATTGCCAAGTCATTTGCAATATTTTTCATTTAAAATCAATTCCTTTTTCTGCAAGTTAAAGGAATTAAATCCAGGAAAACATCTATCCATCTCCAAAGTTCATGAAAACTTGTGGATACATTCTTTGTGATCATATTGAGCTCCCATAAAAATATTGGCCATAATTAAATAGGGGAAATTGCATTTTCCTATTTAAAGCCAATATTGCATTCTGGGCACTTTCCAAAGGAACTACCATTTTGGTAGCCAGGAAAAATCCCAAATAATTTGTGGAGCTTCTCCTATCCATATATTCACCATTTCCATCAAGATCCCAAGTTCCACATTTCAAAGTTCGAGAGCATCATCCAGTTCTTGTTTCTGGACCTATTTTGAGTTTGTGAAGCAACTATATTTTATATTGCTTCAAAATTCTTGAAATTAATCCAGGACCTCACATTACCTATATCATGTGAGTATGCAAAAACTCACATCATTTTGTCAAGCCATTATTTCCCAGAAATTCTCCCAAGTTTCTGTCCAGCAGGGAGCACTGTGAAGGAAGTACCATTTTGGTATACCCAAATGCTATGAAATTTTACCAGTGCCTTTATGCACCTAAATCACCTCCCTCCACCAAATTTCAGCCCAATATATTCAGCCATTTGAGCACAGCTTCAAATTCTTGTTTCTGGACCAAATTTTGCCTTGTGAAGGAAGTGCATGCAAACAAGGTCCAAATGACCTAATTTTTTTCTAGCATCTACTCCTTTCTACCACACTTCATTGTGACAAAGAACCAGCTCAAACCCCTCATCCATCTGTCCACAAGAATCCACCACAGATTCTGTTCAGAACAGATGAGAGCTCAAGTCAGTCCAGTTACTGTCTCCTCTTTCATCTATATCTACATAAATGCACTCAGGAAGTTTGGTCACATCTAGTTGACATGGTCTCCTGGCCAGTTCCTGGCTTGTTCACGCTGTCAGGGTGGTGACCACCCATCTAGCATGCCACCCGAGAGCACCACCAGGTTCCAGAGCTGCCGAGGTCGCATGAGCCAAACCCGAGCCTCCCCAGCATGCCAACTCACTCCCCCGCAACCTCCGTGAAGCTTCACGATGGCGCCAAGTGCCAGGGACGCCGCGTCTGAGCCCGGCGACCGCGTTTGCCGACATGGATGCCAACGAACGGGCACTGTTACGGCCGTAACATGTCCTGGCATCTTCCCCTTCGGCTCTTTCCTTGCACCGCGTTGAGTTGTCCCCCGCATCAGGTCGGCACCGTCCGGTGCTTGCCACCTCGCCGGAAGCGCCAATGTGGTGATAAGGGCGCCACGACGGCCATCCACGTCGCCTCACCCATCCCGACTACAAATAGCCGTTCCCCGGACCCCTCGAGCTCACCAGCGGCCCTCTCTCCCTCCTAGCATACCGCCCCACCTCTCCGCCGAGCTCAAGGAGCTCTCCTGCTCCTCCACAGCCACCATGGCCGCCGGCGTACCTCGCCCGAATTTGTGGCGCCTAGACCGTCCCCGCTCCACCTCGCCTCCCCACCCGACCACCACCACCACTCGTAGTACCTCCCCGCCCCCATTCTGCTCTGGGGAAGGCCGTGGCCTTCACCCCGAGCTCGCCGTGGTCGCCTTCCACCGAGGCCGATCATGCGCCCGCCTCCGACCTTCCCGGCATGCGTGAAGCCCCAGGATGGATGCGGTGCTCTTCCCCGAGCTCGCCGGTACCCGGAACGCCGAAAACGGTGGCCGGAATCGCAAGGGCTCGCCGTCGGGGCTGCCGGCCTTGCCTCTGCCTCTGCCCGTCGGGAGGAAGAAGCTGGAGGTCCGGAGGAGAGAGAGAGGGCAGCACGGGACCCACCAGTCAGCGGCAGCAGCTTGGCCCCGCCCCCGCCACGTCAGATAAGTGGAGACGTACTCCACAGAGTGCGCGACCACTTCACAGAAAGCGTACTCTGGTGCTCTTCGGGTCAAAATGTGCCTTCTCTTTGTTGAAGGCGTATTTTCCAAAAGGCACCTTCTATTTTCAGCCGTCGACGCTGAAACCCCTAAATAGCGGATGTTCGCTAGTTAACAGCAGAAATGAACACATTTTTGTTTGTTTTCTGCCTAACGAACGAATGGCCACAACTTTTCAACCGTGACTCCGAATCAGGTGATTCCAAAGCCCACGATCACTATTCATCAAGCCCGTTCCGATGGTATCATTTTCACAATGTTGACATATTCTGAAAATGCCCATTTTTCCCCTGCCCTATATTCAGCCCTTCGAGAGGGAATCTTTTTCGGAATCTTTCCGCGAGGTGATCGCACTTCTCTCCGGTGAATCCATCGACCCCCAGGCAAGCCGACCATCTAATATATGCCCTAAAGCATTGCTCTGTGTTATTCTTGTGTGTTTAAATTAATGAATATGCATGTGCTAGAAATAATTAAACTCCTGCTAGTTTGAACTTGCTATCTACATTACTTGTTAATGCTCATCATGTTATTGCACTAGTGACTCGTATGTGACAATATGAAGATAGGTTGTTATGTGACCATCATGCCTTATTACTATGGTTGCAATAATAAAGAATGTGACCTAATAATGACAACCTCCTCCGTCGACTGGATCGAGTCATAGTGCCACCGAACCGATCTCATCAGTGCAGCCACATTTGCATTTATGGGGAGGCCCTAACTTGGTCTATTGTCTTGCCTCTTGTCGGTACCTCCAAAGAGGGAAGGTTATGCGTGCGTGCTACCCTGGCCCGGTAGGCGGCGATAATCTTGTGAGCCCGGTTTGGTTATTGAGCTCAGGTCCCCGTTTGGGACATTATTGTTTGGCCACGACGGTGGCAGGTGTCAGGAGTGACATAGGGGCCACCCAGGACATGACCCAGAAGGGGTATGATTGTCGGTGGGACCGTAAGAGTGCCAGGCAATAGACAAGTTTTGTTGGAGCGGCACCGGTTCACGCGAATGGGAGCATGTACTGATGTACGAGGCCGGGAGCTCCATGGTGTGGGTAAAGTGCGCAACCTCTGTAGAGTGTAAATCTATTCAAATAGTCGCGTCCTCGGTCATGGGACACAGTTCGTACTAGGTCACACTATTTGGTCTGTGTCGAGTCTGGAGGAGTTAACCGAATGATTGCTAAGAATGAACCAGAGAAAGGTAAGAGTTGTCAGACCTGCGGTGCAGGTGCCTGGACATCGAGTGATGTCCAAAGTTTGGTATGTAGCCAAGGAATGGCTATGTGAAGTACCTGGATCCGGAGGGATCATGTGAATAAACTTGATCAACTGCATTTACTGTTATGCTTTATCTTATTGTCTTCATTTTAGTAGTTATATTGCTGGATAATCCTGTTATAACCTGATAATTAATATTGCTAGAAAGATATGCTATGCCTTAATATATAATGTTGCTCTAATAACAAATGCATGCTTGAATGCCATGGATTGCTATGCTTGGTGTATATGTTATTTGGTTTGCTTGCGAGTACATTCAAAAGTACTTAACGGCCTTCAATGTGGCCAGGTTCACCTAAGGATTTGACGTCCACTAGCGAGGAGCCGGAGTGATCGCGAGCTAGAAGAGTAACCCAGTCAGATCCCTGTGGATTGGAGCCTCTCCAAGTCTGTGCTGCCCTAGTTAGTGTTTTTCCGCTTCCCCATGGTTGTAACCATGATGTATTTATTCCAGCCACAATGGCTAATAATTATATTCTTATTACAGTTGTGCCTATGTTCATGATACTTGTTGTAAATGCACGCGCTAGTGTGATTTCCTGGGCTGGCGTGTGCAGCGACCGTCTGGCTACAGTGGTATTCAGGCGGGGCGCCACAGGTTCAGTTAGCGAACGCCTCGCACACACGCACGTGTACAAGAGAAACACGCAAACCACACTGCATCGCTCGGCCCCGACCACCCACCGTAACCGGGAATTCCCCGAAAATTTCCTCGGCCTCACTTCTACCACGATTTTTTACGTCATGGACGGCCCAAAGAATGTCTTGCGGGTGCGTCTCCGGCCCACCCAGGACGAAAAACCCATTTTCTGTCATAATTTTTTGTCATAGAAGTAGGAGCCCACCACATCTATGATGATACGTGTTTTTGTCACAATTATTGTCATAGAAGTGTCACAACCATGACAGAAAAAGTTTTCGTTCGGGCCATAATGTCACGGATGTGTCTTTTTTTTGTAGTGTGAGATGGTGCTGGTGAAGATGTCGATGAAGATTGGCCCTCCCATGATGAGAGGATCGTTGGTGATGTCGACAGCTTCAATTTTCCCCTCCCGGAGGGATGTATCCCCGGCAGAATCGCTTCGCCGGAGGGCAAAAGTGCTCCTGCCCTAGTTCCGCCTCGAGATAGGCGGCACTTCGTCCCGAAAGTCTTCTCATTAATTTTTTAGGGCAAATGACCTTATATAGCAGAAGGAGGGGGCCAGAGGCCAGCTATGGGCCCCACAAGGCATCTTGGCGGGCACTAGGGGGGTTGCGCCCTGTTGCCTTGTGGGCAGCTGGTGGGTCCCCTCTGTTATTTATTTTCTCCATTATTTTTTATATATTAAATAAAAAATTTCCGTAAAATTTCAAGTCATTTGGAGCTCTGTGGAATAGGTATCTCTGTTGTAGCTATTTCAGGTCCAGAATTCCAGCTGCCGGTATTCTCCCTCTTCATATAAACTTTGCAAATTAAGAGAGAAAAGGCATAAAAATTGCATCATAAAGTGAAATAATGACCAAATACATTATAAATATCAGTAGGAAATCATGATGCAAATTGGACGAATCAGAAACCCTCCTCCCATCTAGGGGGGGAGGCCAAGGAAGAAGAAGGAGGAGGGGGTATCTCTCCCCCTCTCTTCCGGTGGCGCCGGAACACCGCCGGGAGAACCATCGTGTGACAGCGATCTAGTCCAACAAATCCGTCATCTTCATCAACACCTCCATCACCTTCCCTCAACTATTTTCAGCGGTCCACTCTCCCGCAACCCGCTGTACCCCCTACTTGAACATGGTGCTTTATGCTATATATTATTATCCAATGATGTGTAGCCATCCTATGATGTTTCAGTAGATTCTTTTTGTCCTATGGGTTGATTAATGATCTTGATTGGTTTGAGTAAGGCAGTTGTTGCGTATGGGATTAAAGGGGACTTTACACCTAACGCTATGGTTGGGTTTTACCTTAATGATCTTTAGTAGTTGCGGATTCTTGCTAGAGTTCCAATCATAAGTGCATATGATCTAAGTACAAAAAGTATGTTAGCTCATGCCTCTCCCTCATATAAAATTGCAATAATGATTACCGATCTTGTTATCAGTTGCCTAGGACAATCTCGCAAATCCTACCACCACTTTTCCACACTCGCTATAGTAACTTAATTCTTCTTTTATTAAAACAGCACCTAACTTTTATTTTTCACGTTCTTTATTATCTTGCAAACTTATCTCACTACATCTACAAAGTACTTCTAGTTTTATTACTTGTTTCTAGGCAAAGCAAACGTTGGTGTGCGTAGAGTTGTATCGGTGGTCGATAGAACTTGAGAGAATATTAATTTTGCCTTTAGCTCCTCGTTGGGTTCGACACTCTTACTTATCGAAAAAGGCTATTAACGATCCCCTATACTTGTGGGTTATCACCCTTCCATCGACCGAAGTGAACGAGTGCTTTCTCCCCCGTTCATTTCCTCTATTTCTTTTCGAGAGTAGCCATGAGAGAGCCCACCCCGCACATGGCAAGCTAGGGTTTTGGCCCCTCCACCTGCGCCGCCCCCGTCGCCACCGCTGGGGACGGATCTGGCCGCTCCATCCCTCCCTGACCTCCGTCCACTGTCGCCTGCCTCCGGCTGCTCCCAATCTATCCAGCAGCAACCCCGACGCTCCATGTGCGCCGCCTCAAGACCCGTCTTCCTGTCTGCGCGACCGGTGACGAGGAACTACACCCAAGCCGACGATGAGAAGCTACGCCTCTGTCCGTGTCCTCCCGAGTGGACGCCCCCTTCCCCAAGCTCCAGCGGTGCCGCTTCCGGGCCGCAGCTGCGTCACCCGCCGCCCTCAACCACGGTTGCGTATAAACATCATAGTCAAAACATAGGGACGGTACTTACATTTCACAACACCACCAACTCCTGCAACTGACCAACAAGAGGGTAAACAAACAGGCAGATTTTGATCTCAGGAATCCAGAGCCACAACAGATTCTCAGGAATCCATAACTAGAGTGATTCTCAAGAATCTGTAGCCCAAACAAAGGGGGGCCTAAGTCCCGAGTTCCAATTAGAGCTTCACCTATTAATTTTTTATACATCAGCCGAGTGCGAGACAGGCTGGGGAGCCCAGACAATGGGCGACAAATGAAAAGGCGACCGAACAGGTGTACGAAAAAAGACAGAACCACCAGTCGCAAAAAATACTATTGAAAAAAGTAGTATTAAAAAAAGTAGGTAATATAGTATAGATATATGCATGTGCGGACTAAAAAGTAAAAAAAATGCACCTTCCCTTATTAGTAGGTATAGATTTCATTGAACAGTTTGTGTGTAGAGTAAACCTAAGCATATGACGGGCGGGGCGACATAATATAAGCCTGAGCTCGGCCCGAAGCCCGAAATCTACTCATTTTTCAAGCCCAATGCTGGGTGATGAGTCCAAAATGTGTGATGATTTTAATCTTTAGTTTTTACCTGCATGGTAGGCTTTGTGGGATTTTACCGCGTTCGCTCACATCTTTTTGTCGTTTTCTCTAGGATGTGGTTTTGGAAGTAATTGAAGCACTAAGGAAAGAATGTCAGAAATGGTGATACATTCATGTCAATAAATGTGATAAATAATTACCATAACATAATGAAGTACCTGGGAGAAAGCTAGAGGTCGCGCGACGCCTCTGTAGCGAAGGACGGCGTCGTGCTCGTACTTGCGCTCGTACCAGCTGTCGCTGCCTCCTCTTCATTGACTACTTCCACCCCGTGTAATCGGATCGGGATCAGAGGCATACGCACTCTAGAAACTCATCTGGAACACAGAATCCTGGCCTCCAATGGGCATCTGGAGGGGGGATTGATCCATGGATTTTTTTCCTCCGCAAATCCACATCGAGAGGGCTTCATCATCATCATCCCCACTATCATCATCTCATACATGTCTCTTTGTAATACAGTCGCTGGTGTGGACTCAATCTTGTATTACTCTTGTACAATTACCATGTTCGTCATGATCCATCTCGCGATGTCTGTACCCTCTATGTGCGAGTAGTTCCCATAGTTCTCGGGGATATGGAGGAACCCTAGTATGTTTAAGATCGTTTTGATATTAGGATTTGATATCATCTTTATATGTTTTATGTTAATAATTTTTCTTGATGTTGGGTGAAGTCGACCATCCAACATATGCCAACTTTGGATGGAAGGTTATTACTAATGGTGTGACGACTAATTGAGGAGGTAGATTAGTGATAGGCATATCTCCCTTCATCCCTGATCGTTGCAGCAGGGGGTAAACGGGGACCGCTTTTAGCTGCGTCCACGGGATACCCTTAGTTACCATCCAGTAACCGAAGTGGGGATGAATGGTGGTGGCGTATGTGATATGGGGATGCCATGTGTATGCACGTATTTGTACTTGGCTCCGTCCACAAAGAGAAATATATAAAGTGGCTTAGGAATCCGACATAGCATTATGCTTAGGAATCGTCGTTTAGATACATACTAGTGGGGAATTCGGACTCTCCGGGAACGCTTTAGTCCTATTGATTCCAACAATCGTTACTCACGTCTCGCGTTGCTCTATTTTACTTTTGCAGTTTATATTTTCTTTTGCTACAATCACCATATATTTTCTTTCGTTTCCACTTTGCTTTGGATCGCATTTAACTTGCAGGCACTGTCATTTAAACCACTCAAGAGACAAAGACTGATTCATATGCTCCCCGTGGGATCGATACTCTTACTTTGAAAAGGCTACAACTAAACCATGTGCACTTTTAGGTCATCAGGTTTTTTCTGGCGCCGTTGTCGGGGAGCTGAGCGCTTTTGGTTTTTGTTTTAAGTTTGGTTTATTTGCGCGTACTTAGTTGCTTGCAGGTCCAGGGCAACTATGGCTGAGTTTGGGCACTTTTACCAACTCACCAAAGTGCAACTATCAGGACCACCTATAAAATAAATCTTGACGTCATTGGAACCTAATCCTACTGATGTAACTTATGAGGTGAATCCATGCTTGATTGAATTATTGCACAGTAAGCAATATAAAGGTGAAGAAAATGAAGGTCCTTATTGACACTTGCAATTTTTCGATGAAATATGCGGGACGTTTAAACTTAATGCTTTTAGCTTTGCTGATATGAAACTAAAGTTATTTTGGCATACTGTAACTGCCTCGACGTAAACATGGCTACTCTCTCACCCCGTACGTACCTTTGACACATGGAAGAAATTATCCAACGCGTTCCTAGCATACTATTACCCAAAGAGGAAGACTTATAAAGCTAGATGCTAGATTATAAATTTTGACCAGAGACCAGGTGAGAGCCTTGTGAAAGCATATCAAAGCAGGTACCATATTTTACTTGATGACTGTCCACATCATGGTACCCATGATTGGCTTGTTCTAAACTTTTTTTATGGGAGACTTAGAAAAGAATGTAAAACTGAATTAGACTTAGCTTTGAGAGGTTCTTATACTTCTAATTTGGTGCCCGAAGCTTGGGAGTTATTAGATAAAATACATGCCAATCACGAAGCTTGGGGGGCCGATGAGGGTGGAGAAGGAGGAGTTAAGAAAGATTTTGATTGCATAAAAGCTAATCTTTAAGTCAGGGAGAGTCAATAAACTTAGTAAAAATCTTTACCTCGACCATGATGTTGTACTTCGACTTGTTAAATGTTATGCTGAATTCCAGGAACTTCCTAAGAAAAAATGAGTGTTACACTAATGAGGACCCCGAGGAAGAGGTCGTTGAGACCTTGGAGGTGGAACCATTAGAAACTCCTATTGAGGATGATTATGAGCTTGTGCGGGAATTACCTTACCGATGGAGAGTCGAACAATTGGAGTATGAGCACAAACAATTAATACATCAAGAGAAGGAGAACAGGGACATATGCGTCATTCAAGCAAAGTCGCTCATGGAAAAGAAAAATAAGATCAAGAAACCGGTAAATGATAACATTGCTACAATGGAAAAAGAGGTAACATATTTCGTCAAAGGTTGTGTTAAGGTAGCAAACACAAGTAAACCAGTAGTACCTTTCTTTTGGTAGCATCTCTTATTATGGGCTTTGCGATTGAGTTCTTCTATTAATGTGATACCTTATACTCTTTATGTTAATCTTCACGATGAAATCTATTATAGTGAACTCCAAACCATAAACATGGAAATAAGACTAGCAGATGGTACTCTCATAAAACTGTATGGTATGTTGTCTGGTGTTTAAGTGGTTCTAGGGACCTTTACTTACCTTGTGGGTTTTATTGTCATGGAAATTTCTGAAGATGATCTTTGTCCCATTATTTTTGGAAGACCTTTTCTTAATACTACAGGGGTGAAGATTGATTGCAAACTAGAGGTGGTCCCTCTCAGTTTTGGAGAAGAAGTAAGGGAATTCCATTTCTCTAGATTTAAGAATCCTCCACAGCCAAGAGAGCACGATGACAAGACAATTGCCCAACTCACCTCCATTTATTTTGAGACACCAACAGATGATCTTGATAGGAGTCTCACTGATTATGAACAAGGTCATGAAGACATAAGTAAAATGGAAATTGATCAACACTTTGATGAGGCACACGTGCAAGAACCTGCCAATTAGGAGAAGTCTGAAATACCCAAAAAGAAAGGAGATGAGGGTTAACCCCTCCTGAACTCAAACCTTTGCCAAAAGAATTAAGGTATGAGTTTTTAGATGAAGCAAATAAATATCCTATTATTATAAGTGCTAACCTTTCAGAAGAGGAAAAGGATAAACTCATGAAAACTTTGAAGAAACGCCGGAAGGCCTTCGGGTACTCTATGGATGATTTGAAAGGGATAAGTCCTTCTATATGCACGCATCATATATATATATATATATATATATATATATATATATATATATATATATATATAGACACACACACACATAGCCAGTCTATTCTCCTCATATTAGGAGAATAGTTATTCTGCTAACACTTTTGAACTGCACGCTCAACGCAAGTGCACGGCATTATCGAAGCAAGAGTGCTGCAGTACTGAGGCGAGTGAACTTCTTGATGCAAAAAACTGCACGTGGTTTTTTCGGTACTATTTTCGCTCTAGTTTTCAAATCGTTTGTCAGAACGAGGCGTTTAATATACCGTTGGAAAGCTATGGATTTTTTTTGAGATGTAGAATTTTTTTTGAGATTCCTCACGGTTTAAGAGCAGTTTTGAAAACGGTGCGGCACACGACGAGTGGCAGAGAGCGTATTTTTGCGATTTTTTCTAAACCGCTCATCGGAATGAAGCAAATGATATGACGTTGGAAAGATATCGTCGAGGCGCAACTTTTTCATATATATTTCTTTCTCTAATTCGTTACAGTTTAAGAGCAGTTTCAAATTTACTAAATCGCGGAATTCTGTTTTTCAAATTTTTGCAATTTTTCGGTACTATTTTCGCTCCAGTTTTTTAACCGTTTGTCGAAAAGAGGCGTGTGATACACCGTTGGAAAGCTACGGATGAGGCGCAACTTTCATATGTAGAATTTTTTTTTGAGATTCCTTACGGTTTTAAATTAATATTGAAAATGGTGCGGCGGACGACGAGTGGCAGCGGCCGTTTTTTTTGTGAATTTTTTACAAACCGCTGGTTGGAATGATTCAATGATACGCCGTTGGAAAGATATCGACGAGACTCAACTTTTTCATGTAGAACGCTCTCTCTAATACCTTACGGTTTAAGAGCAGTTTTGAAATTACCGAAATGCGGACACTCTGTTTTTCGCGACACCAAAATCGATGTAGGAACTGCATCAGACAGGAAAACGCACTGCTTCAGACTGAAAACCGCACTTCATGAGTCAAGCAAGTGAACTTCATGGTTTCTTTTGTCAGACATAAATTTTCTTAGACGAGGAAGTGGACCGCACTTCACGTCGAGCGTAAGTGAACCGCAACACTATCAAGATGTGAACCGCATTCATTTTTTTGTCGTCTCCATAACATTTTTTCTGCACTTCACATTGAAAGTAAGTGAACCGTGACACTACAGAAAGTGAACTGCGACACTACCTAAAGTGAACCTCATGAGTTTTTGTTTTCCTTTTTCATGCTTACTATTTTTTTACGCGCGTAGACCGGGTAAGTGGACCGCGGGGACTGGGTGTGTGGACTGCATTATCTTATATAAAAATTGATGTAGTTCACTGTTTTCTTACTTCTTTTTTGTTTTATATAAAATTTTGTCATTCATCCATTTTTTTTACAAAGCGAACCACCAAGTTTCTAACAGTGAACTACATCATGTTTTAAACATTATTTTTAGAAAACTTACCTCGCCGAACTAAACTACAAAAGATATGAAGCTGCATTGGAAACTACAAAAGATCTGAAACTAAAAAACTACAGTTCACAACAATTTTTTACTAATGTTTTCTGTTTGTCTTTTTTAAATGGCGCATGAAAGAATTGACTCCCTTATCGTTTTTTGGAGTGAACCACCAAACCATATATAGTGAGCTGCATCATTAGTCAACATTCTTTTGTCAAACGGCCCTTTAATTCTTATAGTGAACCACAGAGTTTGGCAGAACGAACTGCATTGCTTTTCCAACAATTACAAAATAAACTTTGCAAGTTTTACATAGCAAGCCATCAAATAAAATTAAAAAAAAACCAAGGCTCGATGAACATCACAAACCACATGGCCACGGTGAACGAGCTGCATCGTCGTACGCCATGGTTGCCGAACTGCAGCCCTCGCGAGGCCAAACCGCACACATGGCTTGACCGCACTGCACATCCATAGACAGTCGACGAGGACCAAATCACGAGAACGGAGATGACCAATGCCGGACTGCACATAGATAAGAGGTGACCGCCCGAGGTGCACCGTGCACAGCGACATGCCGCCGAGCTAAATGAAGACAAGGGAGGAAAAATACTTGCATCGATGCGTTGCCGCCTTATCGGAAGTACATGTGCCAATCCACAGAATTGCAGCGGACTGCACACCGTCTTCCGCCGGCGGCCCTGTTAGCTGCATCTACAGGTGACGGCTGAATTAGAGATCGGGGGGATAGTCAAAGTGAACCGCATGGTGAACGAAACAGCACAACACGCCGATGAACTGCAAACTGCTGGGGGCTATCGAACTTCACGATGGCCATGTTCAGAGTGAGGCGGAAGAGGGACAGCACTGCACTGCACATGGAGGAAAAGAATGGGGATGCTCGGACCTGCAGTGGGTGGGAGGAGCACGGGATTGGGCAGGGAGGGTGTGGGCGGCGCCCGTCGTTGGCATTTCATGGCCGTCCCAGACACGATCCTGGAAGGAACCACCGCTGGTGGAGGTGGCCACCCACGATCTACGACCATCCCGATTGGATCCACCGCAGGCCATCCCGGCTCGGGCCTTGGCGGCTACGCCCGGCGCGGCGGTGCAGGGAGGAAGGTGGGGGAGAGGTCGTGCTCAGTGGCTGGCCCGATCCAGCAGTGGTGCGGCGTGATGGCCTCGGGGGAGGAGGTCGCCGCAAGGAGGACGGGGCGACCCGGCCTCTGATCCATGGAGGCAGCGGTGTCGCGGCTTCAGGATGGCGGTCGTCGTTCAGATCTGGGGCGGCGGCCGATGGGGAGCGTAGTGGCGCAGCGCCGCAGCCGATACGGGAGGGGGTGGCGCGCTGCCGTTGGCGCGATGTAGGAGGAAGGCGGCGGCGCGCCGGTGGTGGAGGAAGCTGGGAGGGATTGGTGGTTGTTGGTTCGAGGTCGGGGGATGGCAGAGGAAGAAGGTGGGGTAGGTAGGGTGGTGTAGCAGTCTAGCGTGGTTTGTAAGTGTTAGTAGAATAAGCCGGATGTTAGCAGAATAAGACTCTTAAGGGTGTTATGAGAATAGACCCATCCTATATATATGACTAATTTTCTGTACTCTTGGGAGTATGTACTTCCATCGTCAATATACCTCATATACGTATTGATTATACCTCTTTGTCAATCTCAATATACTTCATTAAATACTATAAGATACCCCAATACAAGTGTTGTTGAAAAAATATCATTTGCGACGTACTTTTTGTAATATACCTTTTTCACGTACAAATAAATCAGTATATACGTAAACCTTTAAAAATATGTAGACTCACATGAATTTTTTCATGAAACTCATTTTGGGGTATCTAGTAATTATTAATGAAGTGTATTAAAAATAATAATGAGGTATAAAAGATTCATTTATATGGTATATGAGGAGCGGGAGTACGTACTCCCAGAAGGGGATAGACTAGTGCGCGAATATCAAAGGAAGCTAAATCCTGAAATGAAAGAAGTGTAGGAAAAGAAATAATTCGTTTACTTGATCCATGAATCATATAGACTGTTTTTTAAAGTAAGTGGGTAAGTCGAGTTCATTGTGTTCCTTAGAAAGGAGGGTTTACTGTGGTACCTAATAAAAACAATGAACTAATCCCCACTAGAACAATAGTTGGGTATAAAATGTGCATTGATTTCAGGAGATTAAATAAGGATACGCGAAAGGACTATTATCCATTGCCCTTCATCAATCAAATGCTTGAAAGATTAGCAAATCACACTCATTTCTGTTACCTTGATGAATACTCTGGATTTTCACAAATAGCCGTGCATCCCGATGATCAAGAGAAAACTACGTTCACTTGCCCTTTCGGTACGTATTCTTACCGCCGCATGCCATTTGGACTTTGAAATGCTCCTTCTACTTTCCAAACATGCATGAATGCTATATTTGCTGATTTCGTGGAGGAAGTTATGAAAGTTTTCATGGACAATGTTTTTGTCTACAGAACTTCTTTTGATGATTGCCTTTACAATCTTAACAAAGTTTTGCAGCGGTGTGACGACACTAACCTCGTTTTAAATTGGGAGAAGTGTCACTTCATGGTAAATGAAGAAATTGTGTTGGGTCACAAAATATCCGGAAAAGGTATTGAGGTGGATAGAGAAAAAAACATTGCAATAGGAAAGCTGACATATCCATGAGATATAAAAGGGATACAGAGTTTTCTGGGGCATGCGGGTTTCTATAGACCTTTCACTAAAATTTCTCTAGTATTTCAAAACCTTTGACTAATCTTTTGCAGAAGAGTGTTCCCTTTGAAACCAATGATGAGTGCAAGATAGCCTTCAAAAAGCTAAAACAAGCGTTGCTCATGGCACCTGTCATTACACCTCCCAATTGAGATCAACCCTTTGAGGTAGTATGCGAAACTGACAACAACGCGATAAGTGTTGTGTTGGGACAACATGAAGGTAACAAGTTCATTATCATTTATTATGCTAGCCACACTCTAAATGATGCACAACGGAATTATGCTAAAAATGATAGAGAATTATATGCAGTGATATTTGCTTGTCAAAAGTTCAGGCCTTACAGTATAGAGACAAAAGTTATTATCTACATAGACCGTCAAACAGTGAAGGAAGTTTTGGCAAAGAAAGACACGAAACCTCAATGGATTTGGTGGGCTCTTCTCCTACAATAATTTGTCACTAAAACATCAAACCGAAGTGAAATAGACAAGGCATTTGTGAATGTCTCGTTCAAGAAGAAGGATGAAAAGAAGGCCTTAGAGACGGTAATCTGTATCCCTTATGGTACAACGGTCACTTTGGATAAAACCACCACACATACTGAACCCCCACTTATTTGCACATAGGATCCATCCCTAAAGCTGGAGGCAAGGAAAGAACAAGAATACGATATAATTGATTATGCTAATGCTATGCATCCCAACAAACTTGCTAGGACTGATCTCTCGCTGAGGCCAAGGAGAGAAAAGATAGTTGGAACGAAGTCATATCTTAAGAACAAGTCTTGTTCTAAGCGCCAAAAATTTGTTGGTAACATCTTCAGGCAAGTCTAAAGCATCAAAATTTCCATTCCTTTAGTTTTTTCTTGTTTTTCTGTAAAGACTAATAGTTTTCCAGGCGGTTCCAGCGCTCGGTCGTACCAGACGTCGCCTCCGACTCTGGATGTTTCTGTTGCTCTGGTCGAAAGTGGGTATGACCCATGGTATGAGCGTACACACTCGTACCATAGGTCGTCCTTCGTTCTCTCTAGGATAACTCTAACTCTTGAAAAATGTGTTTTTACCGCAGGTGCTGCAGGGGAGTACAACCGGCGGTACGAGCGCATGCGCTTGTACCAAAGGCCGTCGATCTCTCTATTGTTTTTGGCTTGAAGCGACAAAAGCAGTGTGAACACTGGTACAAGCGCATGCTTGTACCAGACGCCGTCATGCGTGATTGGAGCCCAATTCGGTTCAGATTATTCCTGATTTTTTTGGGTTTGTTTCCTAACCTTTTTTAATCCACCTTATCTCGAGATTACCTGTGAGGCTAGCCCCTTATATACTGATCCATTGCCTCCTTTCTCTCCAAAACTAACAAAACCAATCTAGTCAAAGTTTTCTTAAGCTTGAAGTGCAAAGAGGCCATGGCACGTCCATGGGATGAGAGGCAAACCTCTTCCTAAGAGGAGGAGGATCGGGAGCTTGAAGGCCGTGACTCACCCTGCAACTCCAATATGGAGAGGGCACATCACATGGACAGTGACAGGTCCTCCTCGGACGAACCAGAGGTTGAGTTCTACAAGGATGAGGATGATGAAGAAGAAGAGGGAAGGAACAAGAAGCTGGAACCAATCTCCATTGAGTCCGTCAAGCTCCTCAGCACCGGCGACCGCCTCGATTCATCAAGATCGATCCAACCGTATTCAATCGCACTTGCATTTTAGAGGGGAATCCCTATTTTTATCCGCTATTCAACCGCTATCCTTGAAAGACAAAAGTCCCTTGTTTTAGAGGGATTTTTTTTCTAAACTTGGCATGTGCATATTTATTATATGTAGCATGACAATTTCTTGGACTTTTTGTAATGCCCCCATGGCAAGCTTTTGGGAATTTTTATCACGTATTCATGGCATTTTTAGGAATTGTTTTTGTTTTACTTTCTCACATGGCAGTTGTATTTATCAAGAGTATGACATTTTAATAATTAGCAACATGTCATTTTAATTATTAAGAGGATGACAGTTTTATTAGTAAGAGCATGACATTTTTATTACTAGGAGGATGGCAGTTTTACGATTAATAACATGTCATTTTTATTATTAATAACATTCCATTTTTATTATTAAGAGAATGGCAGTTTTATTATTAATGGGATGGTTGCTTTATTATTGAGAACATGGCATTTCTTTATGGGATTTCTATTTCTGTGCCCCTCATTGCTTAGTCCTCCTCAGTTTTGCCCAAGCCAACTTTTTTGCTCACTTTTCTCCTCCACCGCGCCACCCACCCTCACCAATGCCCAAACGGGGGTTTGCCGTTGCTCAAGGGAGTTGATTGTTAGCCGCCGCTGTTACTCACGAGTGGGACACATTATGTGGCGCTCTCACAATCGGCCGGGTATGTGCCCGCATGCATGTGTAGTCACATCGTGGTCACGTCGGCATTTTCACACCGCGCGGTTTCCCATGCGAGGAGTCGCATCGCCGGCGTGCCCGCCAGGCGCCTATTAAAGCATTTTATAGCCGCGCGGCGCACCGGCGTTCACCCACTCCTGTCCCAATCCCCTCCCCTCCCCTTGCCGCCCCACAGCCTTCTCCGTCGTGCGCCTCCACCAAACCCTAGCCGCCTCCCCTTTCACAGCCAGAGCAATGGCCAGCCATGGTGGTGAGGCGGGAAGCAGCAGCCAGGAGCGCCACGGCGCAATGTTCGTTCCGGGCATGCCGCGCACCCTCCGGGTCGACGAGGCGTCGCTCCTCGCCCGCTGCGGCGTCATGGTGCCGCCGGACACGCGCCTGCCGTCCGGTTTGCACATGACCTTGGGGGGGAGGGCTCGCGGTGGAGCATGTCCCCACCGTTGGCACGCCAGCCATGTCGTGCGCTATTCGTGCGTTTCGGGAAGGCTTGCCGCCAGAGGAGCGGTTCAAGCCGCGCTACGCGCTCGGCAGCCAGCGGTGGCCGGAGATCCTGGCGGAGGAACACGCCGCCCGCATCCAGCACTACGACGGCCGCTACCCGGCTTCGCAGAATAACATAGACGAGAGGTACGCCTTCTGGGAAGGGCGTACCTTCCCTGATATCATGGCCGCGTGCCACGCGCGGCTCGGTCTGGAGGAGGGCGACCGGGTTTCACCACCGCGGGCCACGCCCACATCTGCAGGAGGCGGTGGCGGTGCCAGTAGCAGCCGGGGCCTCCGCGTACCAAAGCCGGAGCCAGGGACGCCTGGGACAAGCTCTGCAGTGCGTGGCGCCGGCCTGCGCATCCCAAAGCCGGAGCCGGGGACGAGCTCTGCAGTGCGCGGCGCCGGCCTGCGCACCCCGAAGCCGGAGCCGGGGATGAGTTCCCGTGGCGCCCCTCTGCTAGTCCCAAAGCCCGAGCCCGGGACGAGCTCGTGCGGCCCCCTGCTCGTGCCCAAGCCGGAGTCCGGGACGGGCTATGGCGGCCCCCTGCTCGAACCCAAACCGGAGCTGGAGCCGCCGCTGGTGGCGAAGTACAGGGGGGCAGTGGTCAGCGAGGCCGGCGACCCTGCAGACATGTCGGGGCTCCTCCTGGCGTTGCGCGAATCAACAAAGGGGCCGCAGCGCCACCCCGATAACCCGGTGAACTCGCCGGGCCTGCAACAGGCGGTCGTCGCCTCGGTGGCCGACGTCACCATCGACCTCGTGAGCGATGACGAGGACAACGGCAAGCAGGAGGAGGGCGACGAGGACGACTCCATAGGCATCAGCAGCGGCTCCGACCTGGACGACGACGACCAGTAGCTAGGTTTAGGGTTTATGTCTATACAAATTTTAAACTTTTAATGAAATTTGGTGTTGTTTGAATGTCCAAATTGAATGTCAGTTTGTATGCATGTTTGGATGTCCAATTTGTGCCCTGTTTGCTTGTGTGTGACAACTGGTGACCCACATTTCATGAATTTGCTAAAATAATTCGGTGTTTTCAATCAAACATTGCCAAATTTTCAAACTTGTTGTATTTCAAACATGTTGTACTGTAAGTTTAATATTTTCCCCACAAACTAGTGCACAAAAGATGGCTCCATGCAAAGGAATTTCATTTTTTGAGCCTTTTTTCATTTTCTCTTTTTTTTTCAAAATGGGGTCAAACTTGAAGTGTTGACCATTGATACAAAAAAGTTTGGAATTCCTACTTTCCTTGTCCCAAGTTCACCCACCACCAACATTGGAGCATAAACTGATTTTTTTGAATTTTCAGGACCAAACTACATCACACTTGTAGTTCAAATTTGGGCAATTTCTGATAATTCACTAAAAATTGACTAAATGGATGGAATATAGCAATAGTACTCTGAAATTACTGAAACTTGGTCAGTGGCCATCCAATGTGACCTACTTTTGGTGAAAAATGAAATGGAACAAATTTCAAAACTATTTGGGGCACTTCCTTCACAAAAAAAAGTCATTTTTAGGACTTGGAAAATGAAAATTTTGCTTTTTATTACCAAATAATTGCAAATTCCTATGGAAACATTGTCCACAATGGTAACACCAATAGTTGTGCCAAATTTGGGCAAATAATCATGGATTATGCCATGTATGTGGCCATTTCCATGTGCATATGCCTTGGAATCCACACAAGTTCATACTAGATAGGCCATTTTGAGAATGTTTTTTTCAAACATGTTGTACTGCAAGTTTAATATTTTTCCCACAAACTAGTGCACAAAAGATGGCTCCATGCAAAGGAATTTCATTTTTTGAGCCTTTTTTCATTTTCTCTTTTTTTTCAAAATGGGGTCAAACTTGAAGTGTTGACCATTGATACAAAAAGGTTTGGAATTCCTACTTTCCTTGTCCAAAGTTCATCCACCACCAACATTGGAGCATAAAATGATTTTTTGGAATTTTCAGGACCGAACTACATCACACTTGTAGTTCAAATTTGGGCAATTTCTGATAATTCACTAAAAGTCAACTAAATGGTTGGAATATAGCAATAGTACTCTAAAATTACTGAAACTTGGTCAGTGGCCATCCAATGTGACCTAATTTTGGTCAAAAATGAAATGGAACAAATTTCAAAACTATTTGGGGCACTTCCTTCACAAAAAAAAGTCATTTCTAGGACTTGAAAATGAAAATTTTGCTTTTTATTACCAAATAATTGCAAATTCCTATGGAAACATTGTCCACAATGGTAACACCAATAGTTGTGCCAAATTTGGGCAAATAATCATGGATTATGCCATGTATGTGGCCATTTCCATGTGCATTTTCTTTCTTTGTTTTCAAAATGGGGTCAAACTTGAAGTGTTGACAGTGTTTTTGTTTCAAACTTGTTACTTTGTGAAAGAACATGTGCTGCCCCCATGTTTGGTTTTGGTAATTGATGACAATCTCTATGGACTAATGGTTGTCTTGAGTTATATTTGAAGGGTTTGTCCATAGGCTTTGCTTGTAGACCATTTGTTGGTCTCAAGGTGATTTGAAGAAGAATATGTGTTGACCAAGGTGCTATTCAAGGATTTATCCAAAGATTGGTCATGTTGATCAAGACTAAAAATGAAGAGTGATTCAAGTTGATCAACACACAAAGCGTAGAAGATGTACCAAGCGAGATCAAGTGACCTCACGGTATGGTAAGCATTGTCCATTACGCTTTGTGTACTAACCCATGTTCTATGCGAGAGTTCTATGTGGGGTTAGGTATGTTTCCATGGGCTTGCGTCAAGAGGAAGATCTCATTCAACCCATGGAGGATGACATCAAGTGGTGATCGTCATCAAGATTGCGGTGTGCAAGTTCAAGTGGAGCATCACGAAGAGATCACATGCTTGAAGCTTGCCGTCCATTGTGGTGACAATGGACTTGTGAAGATGTGCCGAAGAGTGGCTCACCCATAGTGGAGTATGGGGGAGCAATCTACTAGTCTTCATCGAGCCGGCGCAATCAAGAAAGGTGGTCCAACTTGAGGAGGTCAAGATCGTCATCATCTAGCTCAAGTGGACTATGCGCAAGGCAAAGGTTTGCCCTTGATAGGTTTTCTATTTTACCGGTCTCGTGGTAGTAGTTGGGAGACCGGGTTATAGGATCGATAGCCGTACTATCAAGGGGGGCTCTCAAGTGAGTAGCTTTATCGTATCTTCGTAGAGAGCTCAAACCATTGCATCCGTGCATCATCTTTCTTGGTTCGTGTTTGGTGTTTCTCTTTGTGAGTCTTTGAGCTTTTGGTCATCTTCATGACAAGCTCGAGGTCATCGAAAACGGAGTTCATCTATGCATCTTCTATGATGTTTTCGATGTTGGAGTTTATGCCGGTTCTTCATTCATAGAGGTTTCTCATCTCTATATGTTAGGCATATCTCCCCTGCCACTTCTTATTATAACCAGTCGCTGTTGGATAGTATTTGTCGTCATCTATCCAACAAGCTTGAGTTTGCTCAATTCGGAGCTCATTTGCAGAAGTTATGGCAGTTTCAGTCTCTCGGTACCACGGTAGTACCGCTTATGCGGTAGTACTGCTGTGGTCTACTGCAGCGAGTACCGCTTGGGGGTATTTCTTCTGGTATCGTTTTCTGTTAAACGGTAGTAGTGCGGCAGTAGTGCGGTAGTACCGCTCAGGGCGGTAGTACCGCTCTGCTGAGCGGTAGTACCGCTTGGTGCGGTACTTCCGCCCTCCTCTACCGCTGCTACTACCGCTTGTTTTTCGCAGAGTGTGCAAGCTTCTGCTGCTCTTTTCGCTTTAGCGGTAGTACCGCTTGGTTGGAACGGTAGTACCGCTAAGTGCGGCACTACCGCTCCAGTTCCGTGTTCTCGCCTGCTGTTTTTTGAATTACTACCGCCCGAGCGGTAGTACCGCTCTGCGGAGCGGTAGTACCGCTCTGTGCGGGCTGAGACAGGTAACGGTTGGATTTGGGGGCTCCTTTAAAAGGGGGTCTTCTTCCCCCTTGCCCCCAATGGTTTTCTTATCCCCTTGCAGCTCTCTCTCCTCCATTGTTGACCTTCTTAGAGCTTTGCTATCTCTCCATCCCTCCAATGATTCTTGCTCCTTCTTGAGGGAATAGAGAGAGGAGATCTAGATCCATCTTTCCACCAATCACTTTCTCCTCTATGTGAGGGAAACCTTGTGAATCTAGATCTTGGAGTTCTTGGTGTTCTCCTTGTTCTTCCTCTCACTTTCCTCCATAGCTTTTGTTGCTTTGGTGGGATTTGAGAGAGAGGGACTTGAGCACTTCGTGTGTTCTTGCAATTGCATTAGTTGCATCGGTTTGAGTTCTCCACGGTGATACGTGGAAGTTAGTAGTTGAGAAGCTTATTACTCTTGGGTGTTTGAGCACCCTAGAGCTTGTTCCTCTTGGGTGCCTTGGCGCCCTAGACGGCTTGGTGGTGCCTCAGAGCTCAATCATTGTGGTGTAAAGCTCCGGGCAAGCGTCGGGGTCTCCAATTAGGTTGTGGAGATCGCCCCGAGCAATTTGACGGGTACCGGTGACCGCCCCCAAGGGTTGCCAAAGTGTACGGGTTCGGTGACCGCCCTCAAGGGTTGCCATTTGTACGGGTTCGGTGACCGCCCTCAAGGGTCCCTTAGTGGAATCACGGCACCTTGCATTGTGCGAGGGCGTGAGGAGAATACGGTGGCCCTAGTGGCATTGTTGGGGAGCATTGTGCCTCCACACCGCTCTAACGGAGATTAGCATCCGCAAGGGTGTGAACTTCGGGATACATCGTCGTCTCCGCGTGCCTCGGTTATCTCTTACCCGAGCCCTTTACTTATGCACTTTACTTTGTGATAGCCATATTGTTTCTAGTTATATATCTTGCTATCACTTAGTTGTTTATCTTGCATAGCATAAGTTGTTGGTGCACATAGGTGAGCCTAGTCGATTTAGGTTTTGTGATTGTCAAATTAAACGCTAGTTTTATTTCGCATTTGTTCAAGCCTAAACCGTAATTATTTTAAAGCGCCTATTCACCCCCCCCCCCCTCTAGGCGACATCCACGATCTTTCACTTTGCTTGTCCCAAGTTCATCCACCAAACCAATATATTCAGGATTAAACTAATTTTGTTGACTCAAGTGCATCCACCACACCAAATGGTTTGAACAAAGGGAAACAATTCACACCCCTGATGGTATAATACATATAGTGACTGAACGGTGGGTCCATTCTTCGCTTCCTTTTGTAAATAAAAAGGCGAGGAATGTTTCAAAAGACACGTACACATACTTGGTCGGTTGGCCCTTCTCTTTGAGCGTCTGGTCTCGGGTTCGAGTACTCTTCCTGGCTTAATAAGCCACCTCTTTTTTTCGCCAATTCTGCCACAAACCACCGCGCAGACGCTGACAGATGGGCCCAACGTTGGTGTCCCACGCGCCTGTAACAGCGCTCACCACCGACGACCGCGCTGCCGCTGACATGCGTGTCCCACGCGCCTGTAACAGCGCCCACCACCGACGACCGCGTTGCCGCTGGCATGGGTGTCCTATGCGTCAGTGACACCGTCCAGCATCTACGAGCACGCCCCGCTGACAGAGGTGTCCCACAAGTCAGTATATGCGCCCACCATCTACGAGCGCGCCCCGGTGACAGAGGTGTCCCACAAGTCAATATATGCGCCCACCATCTACGAGCGCGCAAGCGCTGCCAGGGGTGTCCCACGCGCCAGTAACCGCGCCAAGTAACGGTCAAAGGTTTTGACCCAACGCAAACCCCCGTCTGGGCTTTTGTGAGGTTGGGCCGCGCGGTGGTGGAGAAAAGTGAGGACTGCCAAAGAGCGTGGGCAAAACTGAGGAGAACTAAGCAATGAAGGGCACATAAATAGAAATCCCTTTCTTTATTGTTGGCATGACATTTTATTATCAATAGGATGACAGTTTTATTATCAAGAGGATGGCAATTTCGTTTTTGCTGGCATGTCATTTTTTGTTATCATTGTAAATTTATAAATTAGAAAAATGGTATTTTTATAAAGTAGCATGGCAATTTTCATATTTTCAAAGCATGGCATTTATAAATGTATGTTCTCTGTTTTTTTATAAGCAAATATGTTTTTTTGTTCATGACAATTTTTATCTAGAGGATGGCAGTTTTATAGTTTAGCATGGCATTTAATTTTTCTACATCACATGACCTTTTTCTTTCGGTTTGTATTTTTATAAATTAGAGAAATAATTTTTTTATAAAGTTGCATGGTATTTCAAAATTTAGGGTTTCTCTATTTTTATAAGAAATGTTTATTTTTTTTGTTCATGGCATTTTCTATATAGAAAAACAGTTAATTGTGCCTTCGGGCCAATGGGGGTTCGCCCTGCCAGCCCCCCTAATGAACAAGGTGGAACGTTCGCTGGGAGCTACTCCCTCTAGAGAACGAAATTATTCAATGGGAGCACCTCCCTGGCGATCAGTCGCCGGATATTAAGGTCCTTTTATTTTTCGATGACGATGACCAAGCTTCCATCCATAGCAGGATCTCCTATTCCACGCCTTTAGCGTCGTGGAAGCCAAATGGCGCTCACTGCAACGCCCTGTTGGGGCGGCCCACGAACACACATCGCAACGAACTTATAGCGCGAAAAAACCGCAAAACAAGTGGATCTCTCCAGGATTTGAACTCGCGCCATTGCATTCTTGTACGAGTTTGGATAACCACTAGAGCTAGTGGACACTAGTGACTGATGATAATAGCGCCAAAAACATAAGAACAACTATGGCCGCGCTACTTATTGCACAGTACCATCTATTGTGTCACTTGGAATTTTTAATTATTTGAAAAAATCGTGAATTTGAAAAAGTTCATCGATTCACGATTTTGAAGAAAGTTCATCATTTTTGAAGAAAAGTTCATTGATTTTGAAAAGAAGTTTATCAATTTTGGAAAAAGTTCATGAAAAAAAGGAAAAAAGTTCATTAGTTTAAAAAAATCATCAGTTTTGAAAAAAGTTCATGGAAAAAAGTTCATCGATTTTGAAAAAAGTTCACAAAATTTTGAAGAGTTCATGGATTTGAAAAAAGTACTTGGATTTAGAAAAAGTTCACGAATTTGAAAAAACTTCATGATTTTGAAAAGTTCATGAAATTTGAAAAAAGAATGCAAATAGCAAACTAAAAAATGAAAAGAAAAAAAGGAAAAGGAAAAGGAAAAGAAAAAGAAAAACCGGTCAAATAAACACATAGTACTAGGAGGAGAAAAACCCAGCAGTAAGCTACAAGCAGCTTCCCAAAACTAGAAAAAAAAAACCAACCCGGGAGCCAGCTTCCCTGGTCGAGCTTCGGTGCGCGTGTATTGCTTTTTTATGGGCTATCCCACATGGAATCTGTCAAGTGGGGGGTGTTCGCCATGTACCATTATGCCTATAACGGGCGCCAGGGGCGCCAAACAGGAAATGCCATCTGTAGCGCACCATTCCCATTTAACTTTTCTCTTGTTATGGGCCACACTTATAGAACTCCATCCACAGCTCCTCCGTCGGCCCATCGACCGAGAGAAAGCAACACAAAGTTCAAAAGGACGCGCGAGAGCTATATTTCGCCTATATCAAGACAGAAGGAGCTCTCGCCTGAAGCGTCCATAGTAACGGGCTGCCTCATTAGCGCAAACTTAAGTGAAAAAGAAAAAAGAAAAAGAGAGGAGGCAAGGATCGATCCCTGGTCTCTTGGAAGCTATGTCGCGCTACATACCTCAATGTCAAGTTCGTGTTAAACTGGTAGGGCGCGACCAACTTGACGGAGAAAAGAGACGATTTTTCCACTGGTTATCCGGGTTTTTTGTTTTTGTTTTTCTATCGGTTTTCTTCGTTTTTTTTCTTTGTTTTCATTGGGATTTTTTTCTTTTGGTTTTCTTTGTTTCTTTCCTGATTTTCACTGACTTCTTTTCTTTCTTTTTTCTTTGGTTTTGTTTGTTTCTTTCTTGTTTTTCATCGGGCTATTTGTTTTCTCTCGGTTTTCACTATTTTTCTATGATCATTTTTTGTCTATATCTAATACATTTTCTAATACACGTTTAACATTTTCCAAATACAAGATTAACAATTTTTTAAGACATGGTCAACATTCTTTTCATACACATTTAACATTTTTCAAATGCTTGATTAACATTTTTAAAATACAAGATTAACATTTTTTAATACATGGTCAACATTCTTTTCATACACATTTAACATTTTTCAAATGCTTGATTAACATTTTTCGACTACAAGTTTAACATTTTTTAACTTACATGGTCAACATTTTTTCTATACACATTTAATATTTTTTAAATGTTTGAATAACATTTTTCAAATACAAGTTTAACAAATTTTTAATACATCATCAACATTTTTTTATACACATTTAACATTTTTCAAATGCTTGATTAATTTTTTTGAAATTCTTGTTTAACATTTTTTTTCAAATGCTTGGATTAACATTTTTTAAATACATGTTCAACTCTTTTCACACACAATGAATATCTTTCGTATACACGAGAAACATTTTCTCTACACACATTTAACTTTTTCAAATGCTTGATTAACATTTTTTTGAAATGTTTTATGTAAAGTGATTTTGTAATATATTTATTTAAAATATTTGGAAATACAAAAAATAAATAAATAAAGGAAAACAAAAACAAAAACATGAAAAAAAAACGAGGTTGTGGCCTTCCGCGCGCCTGGGCCGGCCCAACTCACAATCAGCTTGACGCGAGGCTTCCCCTCGGTCTCGCTAGAAGAGAGGTATAGCTGCGCCCAAAAGGCATAGTTTAAAAAATCAGACCGGACCGGCGGTCCGACATGAAAAAGCGGAAGCAGCCATTCACCGTTCGTGCAATGGACCAATGAAAACCGATTGAACTGGGCTAAAACGGCCTTTTTTTTATTAAAACCAGACTTGAAAAGCAGCCATTGTATAGCAGATCTAGAAAAATAAATCCAGTCCAATAACGAACTCGTCAAGGCAACGTTGACGTCAAAAAATAATAATTTTGAGGGGACGTTGACGTCAAATTGAAGGTACACAACTCCTTTGAACTGTTTTTCCGCTATATATTATTATAGAAATTGTTTTATTATACGACCTAAAAAACTAGCAATTGAACTAACAAAATGGCGGTCCGATTGGTAAAAACCTGAACCGACAATCTCACCAGTTCGGTTTTTTAAACTATGCCAAAAGGACGAGCGCGGGCGGACAGGGCAAGAGAGTGAAGACACTATTGTAGAACAGGCGACAGGTGTAGTCGACAATGACGCGACACGCCTTGGGTGCACGTAAGCATTTGATTCGCCTACAAAAGATTAAGCTGAGAGGTTCATTCAGCGCGTGTGGCCAGTATCCGTCTGCATCCCCGAGCACACGATTTGCAGGTCAAAACCGTAGCAACGAATCCTGGCAAACCAAGCAAGCAACGTACTACTTGTATCAAAGAACACTCGCGTAAGTCGGCGATCGAACAGTCAGAAGACAGACATAATCGATCGGCAAAACTCAAGCCACACGTTACCAGCTCAGTAACAGCAGTTCCACACACCTAGTAAACTACTGGCGCCGAGCCAATCGGCAGCCACAAATCGGTCCGCGCGAGCCGCGAGGTTAGGTCGACGCAGCCCGAGCCCGGTAGCATTCTCGAAGCAAAGTCCCGTAGCTTTCGACGACGGCGACGCGCCTCCACCTGAGCTGACCAAGCCCCTCTACTGGCCGACCTTGCACCAGCGCTCGCTCCCGGTCAACTCCACTCGCACCATTGTGCTCTACGCAATAACTAGCGCCACCGGCTCCCGGCGGAATGAGCCCCGCCCGGGCCCACGCGCGCACGCGCGGGATCCTCCCTTTCCGTAAAGGCGCGGCCGTAGATCTCGTGCGATCTTTATCTGGACCTGCCGTGGTCCGTGGAGCTCGTTCAGTTCGTGATCGACGCGGAGGCTTTCGCGCCACCACTTGGTAAGTTTGTATGGACGCTGTCAAAGTTCGGGAGATGTATGGCTGGCAATGATCGCCCAAACGGTCAAATCCAGCTCTGGGGTGGGGTATATGCCGGCATCCAGAACCAAATTACATACCACCGTTTGTGCTAGATAAGTAACTATCCCAGACGGACCCGCACGACCGCGTAAGCCGTCCAACGTCCTGTATCGGTCCGCGGCGTGGTCCGGATGCACTTTCTTTCGCAAACCGGAGACAAACGTGGGGGTTTTGTGGGACTCCAGACCGCTATCACGCTCGCTTCTGACCGCTCTGCCCCACCCAAACCCCCTTCTCCCTCCCGCGCGCTTCCCGTCCGACGTCAGCTGCCCGCATTCATGCTGCTGTAGAGCGCGCCGCTTCACATTGAAGACGGCTCAGGACGGACGCGACATCTCACTACCTCCGTCATTGAAGCGGCACGTCGGCTGAGGGCGCCACCCGCTACGCGTCTCCGGTGTTCGCGCCTGTTCAATGCCGGAGAATCGTGACTAGACGGGACAGGACGGATATCTACCACGCCTGTTCAATGCCTCGTTCATCCGTATACCGCCATTAAGCAGGCTCGCCGGCCGAGAAACCCACTCCCGCGCCGTGCATTGATGCATCCGGACGCCTAGCCTCACCGGAATTCGCTATTCAAAAGCGGCCACACCCGGCTAACTCCACTCCACTACACAAGCCGCTCCCCATCCTCCTCCCTTGCACTGCATCCACCAATACTGCAGGCGGCGAAGCTCTGTTGGAGAGTCTTTTCACTGAGATGAAGCACGCGATGGCCGCCCTTGCAACCGGCTGGCAGAGCCGCCGTGCCAGCCGGATCGAGGCCGGCCAGCCCGCCTAAGGTCTCCAAGGACGAGGACGACACCACGATGGAGACGGGCTCCAACGACACCGCCCCGGCTCCCGCGTCTCCTGTGCACGCCGGCTTCACCATGGAGCAGGCGCAGGCGCACTACAACGCCGCCATGGCGGAGGTGCAGCCTGCGTCGGCGCCTTTGTCGGCGTTCCAGCAGGCGCAGCAGGAACAGCGGTACAACATGTTCCTCCTGGAGCAACACCGGCTGGCGGAGGGCCAGATCTACGGCGAGCGCGCGAGCGAGGAGGCCGTGACGGCCATGGCTGCGGTGAACCCCAACTTCGTCGCTGAGCAGCGTGCCATCTATGATGCCCTCCGCGCTCAAGCCGCTGCTCGCCAGGAAGCGGCCGCCACCAAGGCGCAGCTCCAGGCGATCGCGGAGGAAAACAACACCAGCTGCGCCTCCTACGCGCCGCCGACGAACAATCCGGCAGCCCGGTGGTGCAACGACAGCGCGGGCGCCACCATTTCCATCATGGACCTCACGTCCACCGGCGACGGACAAGGCGCGGACTCCTCCGAGGATGAGTAGGGCACGGGTGGCGGCAGGGCCTTATGTCCCATGTGGGCCAGTCCGTCTCCCGTGTTCTACTCTTCCTCGTCGGAGATCGTAGCTTCACTTCAACGGTTTTATCGCCGGTGGTCATGAAGACGACAGATGGAGGACAACAAGGACTCGGACGCCGGGCGCCGCCGCCGTGTAGGATAGGTTTAGGGCCGGGTCGTTTTTTTTCTTTTCTAAATGTTAGAAATCTAATTAAAATCCGTCGTGTTTGTATGAAATCCGTCATGTTTGTATGAAATCCGGCCGTGTTTGCATGAATTTCATCCGGTTTGTTGAATAAGTGTTTGCAATGTATGCGGACAGCGTTGTATGACGGCCTCCCGTATTCATGTCCGAGGACTGGACCCCTCTCCGCGGACGGATACAGGAGAAAATTTACGAGTTACCGTTGGAGATGCCCTAAGTTCTCCCTCCGGCATCGAGAACCAAATTACGCTATGTTAGCTTGATAAACGTTTATTATGGGACGGAGGGTGTAACTATAATGCTAAAAGATTTGCTGATCTAATTCTCTATGTTTGGTCGGATGAACATCAGGATTCGGGACTGCCTATTCATTTGTCAGGTACCTGAAAAACCCACGTCAGTCGATTCTCTGACACGTTCATTCAACGGTCACCCTCGCCCCCCGCACTGTTCTTCCTCCTCCTCCTAGTTTGGGAATGAGATCCAGTGACATGCCCACGGCATGTCACCAATGAACAGTAACGGTAACATCCGCCCCCCTCTAGACCGCCCGATCGAGAATCAATGGCCAGATCGGCATAAACAGTCACCCGTTTACAATGCACGTCAACAGTACCCCCATCTACAGTAATCCCATGAACAGGAACCCCGTCTGCAGTGGTACTATGCTACAGTGCTTAATCTGGCCTGTTCGTTTCGGATCCAATGGCCATGTTACGGCGTGACATGCCACTGGATCTCTGTCCCCTAGTTTGACGCGGCACCTCGGCTTCTGGTTCGACGCTAAAGCTCAAATCAACTGATGCAAAATGTAGTTTCAGATATACTTGACAAATAGCAAATGCGATGAACATTTGGCTTTCAGAAAGATAGAGTGCAATCTTTGAGAGCGCCGTGACTAGATCATCTTTTCCCCCTAATGCTTCAGTGATCAGAGCTTTATCACTATTATTGTCGCTAACATTGAAACTGACTAATTGCAAAGGTCAGCGGAAAAAGGCCACCTCACTAAAACACTGTTAGCCAGTCCCGCGGCGGCATGATAATGTATGAAAATGGCCCTTTTGCGAAACTTCAACACAAAATGGCCCCAATCTGAAAATATTTCATAAATTGGCCCTTTTGCATGACGCCCCGGGTTAGGGCGCCATGCTATTTGGCATGACGCCCTAGCCCGGGGCGCCATGCTACATGTCGCTACCATGACGCCCCGGGCTAGGAGGTCATGCTATCTAGCATGGCGCCCCAGCCCCGGGCGTCATGCAAAAAGGGACCAGTTTGTGAAATATTTTCAGATTAGGGTCATTTTGTGTTGAAGTTTCAGAAAATGACCAGTTTCGTACATTTCCACCGCGGCGGCTTAATCTTGCTCCATATGTGGCGTCCTTTCATTTTGGTATTCTTTGGTCCGTTTTCTTGTCCTCACGAGCATCATTCTCTTTGCTTCAACCCTTTTTGCAGCCCAATTGAGTAGACCATGCAAGATATTTTCAAAACTACTAGCCAAAGATCAGTCTCTTTAAGGTGTCAGCCGATGGCCACCAATAAAAAAATTCACAGATCCTTTTGGAATAACTATGCATGAAACAAACTGCTGTTGGCTGCAGCGACCTGAGCATAGTGTAGATGACTATGTTTTTGTGGTGAAACTTGTCCATTCGAATTTTTGTCCTAGACTAGTCACAGGTGGTCGTATTTTTCTACATTTGTTTTAGATATCCCGACAGCCAATCCCTTGAAGATGCTCATAAGGGTAGGGTACGTGTACATGCGTTCATATGATTATGCGTGTGTACGTGTATGTTAATGTCGATCGTGTTTAAACTTTTCTTTTTTTGCCGGCTGCACTAAAATTACAACCAGTGATACCCATTCAGTACCGGTGCTAGATGCACGACCCTTCGAGCCCAAATCTATTTAAACTACTTTTGGTTGTACGATTTTTAGATGAAAAAAAATCATAATAGATTTGAGGTTTCAGGCACATGTAGAATTTTATTTAGATGCAAGTTTTTCATAGGGGTTTTGACAATTGAATTTTTTTAGAAAAGAAGGATTACCCCGCCTCTACATCTGGGCAATGCATGCAGCCATTTTATTAATTATTCACAAAGACCTTACAAAGTAGTATATCAGATAGTCTGAAGCCACCATCTTAGCAACAACTGTCGCTACTCCTATCCACTTGATGAAGGGGTGCCGATAGTCTGAGCCTAATACCAAACAGACGTCGCACCAAAGCCTAACATCTAAAGCCGGAGGCCCCAACCGAGGCACATACTGGGTTTGGGTACAAACCGGTCCAACGCACTATCATGTGTCATCGCCGCCGTCTTTCACCAATCCATCTTCAGAGCAGAAACTAACGCACCGACCTTTGAATGACTAACATGAGTAATTTTCATACCAGAACCGCTTGCGGTGTGCACTTGGTCATGTCCGTGGTACTTGTCACAAATCGTCAAAACTTGTCCAGCTCACCCGTTATATGATTTGTGGCACCGGTATCGGCGTACCAATTTGTGTCGATGTCGTAGGAGTCGGTGACAACATTTGCTCCCTTCTCCTCGTACTCATCTTCCCTGTAGCGCGACCAACACTCACGTGTACCTCCTGGATGGAACTTGTAACAGATTTGACACTCGAGGTAGTCCCGAGATGGTTGTTGACGTTGCTGCTGCTGTTGTGGGCGCCCTCGATAGCCTCTGTCACCGTTTCCAGCAGAGCGAGAGGGAGGACGCCTTCCTCGGCCGCACCCTCCATGGCCGCGCCCACGGCCTTTGGTCTTGAACTGGCCACGCCCACTGTACGCCGCGTTGGCGGATGAATTGAAGCAGCCTTCTGCCCCGTCGCCCAGCATCTCTACCCGTTGATCGAAGACAGAGATCTGGGCAAAGAGCTCGTCAACGCTGATGGACGTCTTGACAACACCGATGGCTGCCACGACGGGATCATAGTCACGGTCGAGGCCCGCAAGCACGTAGTCCACCATCTCGGGGTCAGAGACCGGATGGCCTGCTACCGTGAGTTCGTCCCCAAGATTCTTCATCTTGGCGATGTAGGAGGTGTTGGACATGGTGCCCTTCTTCGTGGTGGTGATGGCGATCTGCAAGTTTGTGATGCGGGATTGAGACTGCGATGCAAAGATTGTGGTGATTGCAGTCCAAAGATCATATGTATTTTCCTTACCAATGACTTGTGCGAGGATCTCTTTGGAAAGAGAGTTCAACAGATAACTGAGAACTTGCTGATCCTTAGACAGCCACGTCGTATACAGTGGGTTTGGCACCATGGCCGTGGTCTTGTCTGACAGTTGCTGCTCCATCGTGGTTGGGGGCGTGGCGTCGGTTCCATATAGGAGCCCTGTGACCTCCTAGCAGGCCGGGCATCACTTGAGCTTTCCATAGGAGAAAATTCCCCTTGGTCAACTTCTCAGACGGCGGGGTACCGAGGTTGAGGATGACGGTAGTCGAGTTGGAAGACATGGCGATGGAGGAAAGTTTCTGGTAGCTAGATTGGCGATGGAGGAAACTTTCTGGTAGATAGAGTGTCAAGAGGATGGCTCTGTATACCATGTTAGTTTGGAAGCGTTCCTACTCCTCCGTAGAGGAGCCGCATGTATATATTGATCGAAGGCAGAAACAACCTCTGCCGTGGTTTACAAGATTGCTACCGGTCGCTAGGATTCGGTAGTTACAGAGATAAAGGGAGATACGGGAGAGATAGGAGATAGATATGGCTGAGATTACAATACATGTTTATCTCTAAGTCTAACAAAGTGTAATATCAGTGACATCGGAATTGTATCTCAAATCCATGCTACAACTTCCGTAACCTGAAGAAAAAACCTGGCTGCCATAACCCTCATCCTTGTCGACTAATTTTGTCACTCGCAGGGAGTCTTAGTCTAGTTTGTTAGGTTTTGGCATCCTCGTATCGTTTCGAGTAGTGGAGAAGACAACACAACGGAATAACTACAGTCATGTCCCCGTCACGGTGACGATGCTTCATTATTTTCATGGGACACACGAGGGTTGGTTTTCCCATATCCAATCTGTCGAGTTGTGGTGGAGAGTTGTCAAAGCTTTTGCCTCGGTTTGCAATGGCATTGGCGGTCTCAAGCCTAAGACCCTACGACGACGCTTTGGGTGTCAACGTGGGGTTGGGTCACCTCATCTGATTTTTATCTTCTTCTTTAGGTCGACATTTTGTGCTATGGAATGTCGTCTGGCGTCTCCTGGCAACATCTAGTGACTTCCTAGCCGTAGTTACAATGACTTTCTAATTACAGTGGTGCAGAGCAGGTGCGTCATAGAGCTAGCCTCACCACATGGTATCGACGTGTGCATGTCGAAGGACGTGGCCTACACCTTTGGTGTGATTGTAATTTTATTTTCATCAGCAGTGTTCTTGAGACTACTTAAATATATATGACTTCCACCGTTTGCAAAAAGAATGGCATCATAGCTTTTTGTGCATAGCTACCGCCGCATAATCAAATAGGCTAATTTGTCGTAGTCGAACTACACAATTTAAAGTAATGTTCTAAATTTTGTCTTAATATGTTCATATAAAAATAGGAAAAATTTAACCGCCAAATACCAATTAGTCAAACAAGGCTCGGGTCTATTATATACTCTTACCTCTCATGTGAAAAGAGGAGGTAAGAGAGACCATGTTAAAACTGCTCAACTGTAATATATTGCACTGCCAACCACAAAATCTAAAGGGTGAATTCTACTTTTACACAATATAAGACTGAGTTTGTGACACTTTTGAACCATTCAACAAAAATTCTTCCAAAATATCCTATTTAAACAAGTTTGTTCCATTTTTATGCCCTTATAAGGTTTTGCTGTGTTCTATTTGGTGGCGCCAACAGTCGATCTCAGATGGATTGGTGAGTCAGATGCCACATCAGCGACATTTCTCTAGGACACGTGTGATGCAACAGATGGGAAGTGGGGTGCCCGATTAAACCTGGCCGACTCCCCTAAATCGATTCAAGGCACATCCAAGTTAGTCCTCTCACCCCAAGTGTGAGCCGGGGATTTGCAATAGGAAGCAGCGACAACAGCTTAATCTTGAAGGAAACGGCTATCATCTCGTGCTGAAGTAACCCTAAACTACAAGCCGATACAGGGCACTTGCTAGTGGGGAGGAGGAGAAGGAGTTATCTTACATGTGTGTGTGTTCTTCCTCCAGTGATCATCGTCGATCACGCGTGTAGTGCCCTTCCACCAGTCTTGCCATTTGTCTCTGCTCCCAAGACTCCCTCATGATGCAACAAGGGGGAGGGCGAGTGACTCGGGTCAAGTCGCACGACCTGTTCGGGCTAAATCATCTTGCCCCTGCGTCTTGTGTTGCGTCGGACATGTCTCCCATGAATGCGCCTCCGAACCTGAGGCTGACTCGACTCACCCTTAGGATTGATGATGGGACCCACCTGACAAAATGGTGCAGAACTTTCATAAATAAAAGGGGTAAAAGCTAGAACAAGGTATTTTAGAAGATTTTATGCTAATTAGGGTATAAGTTTCACATCCCTAAAAAAGGAAAGGTTTTTTTTTTTTTAGAAAAGGAGGAAGACCCCCGGCCTCTGCATCTAGACGATGCATGCAGCCACTTTATTAATTATTCTCAAAAGACCTTACAAGGAAATACTACAGTAAGTCTGAAGCCACCGTCTAGGCAACATCTGTCGCTACTCTTATCCAGTTGATGTAGGGATGCTGATAGTCTGGGCCTAATACCACAGACCTCGCAGCCAAGCCTAACATCTAAGACGACCTGGAGCCCCAACCAAGCCACTTGCCGGGTCTGGGGCACACACCGGTCCGACGCGCTCTCAGAGGCCGCCGCTGCCAACTGCCACCATTCCATCTTCAGAGCTGTACTGACGCATCAACCTTGCCCGGTCTAGCTGCCGTCGACGCCACCACGACGTCCAACGGCACCACCTCCCTGCGCGCAAACAGCTGAGCACGTCGCGGTCGCCACCGATACACCTCAGCACCATGCTGCCAAGTACCACCAGCCGACACAGCTTGAAGTCTCTGGAAGATCTGTCGTGCGTAGCACCTGCCGACCAGGCATGACAAAGCGTAGCACCTGTCGGTCAGGCATGACTTGACATCTCCACCGAAGCTCCGTGCAAGACGAAGCCGCTCCACCTCCTGCCTCTGACTTCCAGCGCTGCTGCCCAAACGATGCTCCCAAGAGAGGAACGACACCGTAGTACCGCCATCGTCCGATCTGGATTATCAGATCTTAGGGTTTCCCCCGAAGCAGCACGAGTGAGTCGACAGAAGTTACACGACGATGCCTTCATGAAGGTAACGACGCAAAACGCCGCCATCGCCCGCCATCGGCTCGGTTTTCACCGGCAACTCTGTTTCCCCAACTCGCAGCCGGGACTAGATGACGGATCTGGAGATCCGACCACCCAGCCTCAGGCCGACCATCTCCGGCGGAGGAGGTGGCCACCACCGCCACGCCCAGGGCCGCAGCCCCCGACGTCCTCGAGTTGCAGGTCGATCCCAGGGACAGCAAGCCATTGACGGAAAGGTACAGGTTGCGGCCCGCCGAAGCCCATCTGGATCCAGTAGTGCCGCCGCTGGACCTGCCGCCGTACGTCGCCGCCGGCCTGGCCGCCGCCGCCCCGCACACACTGCCGTAGATCCGGCCATCACGGGCCGCCACCGTCCTGGCCGAAGCGCGGGCTGAGGAGAAACGCCGCCGCCGCCGCTGCAGCACACAGGCTTTGCCTGCGACGCCCCCGGCGGCGGCGGCGGGGGGAGAAGACCCTGGAGTGAACGGGAGGAGGCGGCCGGCGGGGACGCTCCGGTGCGGCGCGGCGGCGCCGCACGGGAGCGGGATAGGGTTAGGTGGAGAGAGCAGCGACTGGTAAAGCGCATATTTCGAAGGTAAAGCGCATAATTCACTCATCCGCATCTTCCCAAGGTAAACCGTGGAATTCATTCAATCTTAAATAACGTAAAGATGTTATTCTTTTGGCGCGCCAATCAGGCCTGGTTTTAAGGGCTGTTCTTTGAGGATTCATGCCTGGTCATAGGGGGTGTTCTTTGAGGATTTTTCAGATTCAAATTTGAACTTAGTTTCAGTAAAATAATAAAATACAAAAATTCAGACAAATCATTTCAAACTTAGTACCGTCGACATTAGAAAAAGGAATACGGAATTTGAGTTCTCTAATTTCATTTTTGTTATCCAGTTGGACCAGCTGGAGGTCAAATCAATGGAACTATGAAGGAGATGTATCAATGTCAATTCATTCATTCATTCATTTGCATCCAATTTTAATGATCTAATACAAAACTGAATGAAAGCTAAATCAGATTTCTCTACCCATCTCCTTCTGAACTATCTTGCACGCTTGCCTCTCTTCCTCTAGTATGAACAATTAAGCGAAACTGAAAGCTAATATCCATCTCTCTTGAATGGAGAACCCAATAAAAAAGAAGACACCACATCTGGCAATCCATGCACGCGCGGCTGCTAATGTTATCTTGAATTCCGACCAGCCTCACCGACGACGGCATGTCGGCATCCTTCTCCCCTTCCTGGCCTCCGATATCGTCTCGAGCCCCGGCGACCACGGCCGCTGCTGCCTCGCCCCCACCAGCTGCATGTAGTGCTTCCTCAGCTCCGGCGTGCTGCACAGCGGTTCCGGCGCCGCCGCGCCGCACTTCTTCTCGCCGCCACCGTCGGACGTGATCACCTTTTCGATGAACTCCGGGAGGACCCTGATGAGCGCCATGCCGTCGGCGCCGGTGACGTACTCGAACGGGGACGACTCGCCGGCGAGGGACACCTTGGTCGGGGCCGGCGACAGCGACGCCAGCGAGGCTGCGGTGAGCGCCTGGCAGCTGGAGAACCGGGCCGCGGGGAGCACGAAGTAGGTCCGTCCCGCCTGCAGCTCCTCGCCCGGCGGCAGCGCCGGGATCGGGAGGCCGATGAAGAAGGAGTCGCTGGAGCAGACGAGGTGGTCGGGGGCCTCCGCCGTGACGTCGCCGGCCGTGATGAACCGCCCGCCAGAAGCTTCGGCGAGCCTTGTCTGCCCGCCCCAGAACACCAGCCTCGCCTCCGCTCCCTTGCCGTGCACGGCTGGGACGCGCAAGCAAGGGGAGAGGCCGTTGCCCATGCCGCGGCCTAGATTCTAGAAGCGTCTAGAACAAGCTTTGGGGCGCGAAATTGCGGAAGAGGAGGGATGCTCTGACTGAATGGTGCTTCTACAAGATTTGAGGATTCCTGGTGTGGGGATGTATATATAGGAGTCTATATCTAGGGAGGGGGTTGGATGTGTGGGTTGACATTTGAAAAGTCAGAGCTGGGGGGTTTGATTATGGGTGGTATTATTTTACTCAAAAGTTGACCGGGAGGCTGTTCAAATATCAGGACAGATGACCTTGGTTTTTCTTTTTCTTTTTTGAGGGAAAGATAGATGGCCTTTGTTAATAGTTAGTGGGCAATGTCAACGCCCAATTGGGAAATGGAAGCTTCTAGTAAGTAGTGAATGGTTCTTCTCATGGAAAGTAAAATGAGATATTTCTCTTGACATCTAACAGTGCTCCAATCACTTAGATCATTCAGCTATGATAGAATTTTTAATAATTGATGCATAGAGAAAAAAAGGAACATAATATTGCCTTCTATTGACGAAGAGATAATCTCTTGACATTGAAGGGATAACTATGCTGCGCAATTTTAGGAGATGCTTTGCTTCTTAGCGTGTTTTTCGGTCCAGTTTTGCTCATCACGTTAACGTTACCTTTGCTTGCGAGAGAAGACATCAAAAGTAATGTAACAATGTCTTTTTCTACTGAAGAGATAAGCACTCAACGCCTAAAAGATAATTGTGGCGTGCATTTTAGGAGATGCTTACTTCTTCGCGTGTTTTCCGATTCAGTTTTAGTCATTACATTAACGCGGCCATTGATTGCCAGAGAAGACATCAAAAGATACATATCTACAACAAAGTGTTATCGTCATCTCTAGATGGCATGAATAGCGTAAGAGAGGATAACAATTTGCTTTAATTTAGATGTCTTATCGGTCACGAAATGATGACTCTTTGTTTTGTCAGAGTTAGGAGGACACTATTTTGGGCTCTTATGTCACCAATGTGACCATTTTCCCATATACTACATATTTATTCAGATTCTAACACAAGAGAGAAATTAGGATGTATGTTAAAAACTTTTTTTACTAGGTTAACCAAGTGGCTATTCTGATATCTAAGACATATGATCTCAAGGAAACGGAAGCTTCTAGCGATTGGTAAATGGCTATTCTCATGGGAAGTAAAAGGTTTTTATTTCATCCATATGTGTTGGAGTCACTTGTCACTTGGGGTATTCACTGTGTCACACAAGCTTCTCCAAGAGGTGTTGTAGAAAAATTTTATCAAGTTCAAATGTAAAATAAATAAATATAACTATCTTTTCTTGATAAAATAATAATAATCGATAGAACCATCTCAATATAAGGGCCACATTCATGCACTAGGACGTTAGAGTACCTAGACCCTCTTGGTCCTTTGGGAAGCAAATATTATGTGGTACTTTTGGCATCCATCAGACGCCTACCAGAAGAAGCACTATAGGTGTTATATACACCACAGGCAAAAGAAACAATGAAGAATGAAAATCAACACAGGAGACATAAGGATTTAACGTGGAAAACCCCTCCAACACGAAGGGGGAAAACCACGGGTGCGAGCCAACAAATCTTCACTAAGTCGTGAGAGGTTACAAACACCAGGGATTTACAACTTATCCCGTGCGGCGGCTTATAAGAGGTATATATAACAGCGGTGACCTAAGTCAATACTGATCTGTACCAACTAAGTCTGAGTAAAGATCAAACTTAGCAACATGAACTGGCTTTGTCAACATATCAGCAGGATTACTATCAATAATCATGTTTTGTATCTTTTAGTTCAATAAAATGCCAATTATAGCCTTTACCATGCCCAGTTTGCAAGTTTATGTGTTGCTGTTTGAAAACAGAAAGTTTTCTCTTATGTCCTGAATTTTTGTGAATTGTCAGAACATTATAAAAATCTGAAATTTTAACACGGTAAGCATGCATGAGTTCTTTGTCACATGGTAATTTTTCAGTATTTTTGGAGATAGGTAAGCATGAATTTTAAATCCCCCTTCAGAGACTGTTCTGTTTTGGTAGATTTCGGCTATAGTTGCATTGTTTGCATCTGTTTGCTTGTTTAATGTTTCTATTTGTGGATAGGAGTATTAAATATGCAGAGGAATTTAGTATGCAATATTTAATTATAATTTTAATGATTTGCTACAGTACAAAATGTTAAAGTTTTGAGTTGATTTATACTAACTTATCTCATGAGTTCTTGTTGAGTTTTGTGTGGATGAAGTTTTTCAGATTTAGGAGAAGCCATGATATGAGAGGAATTAAGGAGACACAAGAGCTCAAGCTTGGGGATGCCCAAGGCATCCCAAGTTTATATTTCAAGTAGTCTCAAGCATCTAAGCTTGGGGATGCCCCGGTAGGCATCCCACCTTTCTTCTTCAATAACTATCGGTCAGTTTTCATTGAGCCTAAGTTTTTGCTTCTTCACATGATGCATGCTATTCTTGGAGTGTCTTTTTTTTGTTTGCTGTTTGAATAAAATTATCAAGATCTGAATTCTTTATTTGGAGAGAGTCTTCACATAGCTACTTAATTGTTTGACTACTCATTGATCTTCACTTATACCTTTTGGAGTAGTTTGTCATTTACTCTCATGCTTCACTTATATCTTTTTGAGAGTTGATAATAGTAATGGTAATTTGCACAAGATATGAATTTGGTCCCAAAGTGATGAATATTCAAGAGGGATATAATAAAAACTTTCATGAAAGATCATTGGATATGATAAGTTTGATTCCTTGCAATAGTTTTGCGATATGGAGATGATAATATGTGAGTCATGTTAGTGAGTAATTGTGATTTAGTATGAATATTGGTTTTAAGGTTTGTGATTCCCTATGCATGCACATAAAGTCAATAGTTATGCAACGAAATTATATCCTACTTATGGTGCACTATTCAGTGTTAGTTATGTTCAATGCATGTTTATGACCATTTTCGCTTTTTGGTTGGTCGCTTCTCAATCTATTTGCTAGCCTTCATTTGTACTAAGCGGGAATGCTGCTTGTGCATCCAACTCCTTAAACCCAAAGTTGTGCCAAATAAGTCCACCATACATACCTATATGCGGTATTTACATGCCGTTCCAAGTAAATTTGCATGTGCCAACTCTAATTTTTCAAAATAATTTTCCGTTTTGTGTGCCCGTACCGCTCATGAAGCGGTAGGGGGTGGCCAATATTTTCCATGCAAGGCGTGTTATTCTCACGATGAGTGTTTATTCACTTGTCATTGCACGAGAGAGTGGCAGGTAATAGGGATGCCCAGTCCCGAAATGAAAATAAAATGATGATAATAATAAATTCCTTGGAAAGTGTTGGTATGGAGGGCACCCGTCGATGCGGCTAGCCATGGATTGTGAAAGAATGGTGGAAAGGAAATAAACTTTATTTTCTATTTGGGAACCACCTATAATGTGTCTAGCATGGAAGATATTGGGAATTCTCGGTCATTTTCGTTAACAGGAAAAGCATGCCTCTCAAAATAATTTTATCTCTCTATTTCAAACCTTGAGCTCTGGCACCTCTGCAAATCTCTGCTTCCCTCTGCGAAGGGCCTATCTACTTTACTTTATGCAATTTTTATTTTATTTTGAGTCTCCATCTTCTCTTATAAAGCACCAATTGGAGAGCATTATTGTCATACTTGTGCATTGGATGTAGCTAATATTGAGTGTATTTCATGAACGGATCAATGATTGAGCATAATGGGCTAGGGATAACTTTCTTTAGCGTTGATATTTTGAAAGACATGGTTGCTTGTTAGTATGCTTGAGTATTTATGTCTTCATGTCAAATTATAGACTATTGCTTTGAATCATTCAAGTCCAAGTGTCCATGCAACAAAAGAAAAGATTATATGATGATTATGACAGGTAGCATTCCACATCAAAATTTTTGTTTTTAATTGCTACTTTATCATGATGAGTTTTATGAGAAAGGGTTGATGTTATGATGCTTGGAAAAGTGATTGAAATTATCATTGATCAAACGTATGCACTATGCTAGCTTCACACTTCATAAATTATTTCTTTTATCATTTACCTACTCGAGGACGAGCAGGAATTAAGCTTGGGGATGCTGAAATGTTTCCAACGTATCTATAATTTATGAAGTATTCATGCCATGTTTATTATAACTTTTTATGATTTTGGTGCACTTTTATATGGATTTTATATGATTTTCAGAGACTAACATATTGACCTAGTGCCCAGTGCCAGTTGATGTTTTCTGCTTGTTTTTGGTTTTCCAGAAAATCCATATCAAATAAAGTCCAAATGCAGCGAAACTTTTTGACGATTTTTTCTGGAAGGAAACAGACCCATGAAGCTTTCGGGGAGCAGCAGAAGACCCACAGGGGCCCCACAAGCCACCTGGCGCGCCACCCCCACCCCCCAGGCGCGCCCTGGTACCTCATGGGACCCCTGTGGCCCCTCTTCGCGTGATTCCAACGCCCAAAATTCTTATAAATACCAAAACTGCCAGAAATAACCCTAGAACTTTGACTCCGCCGCCGCAAGCCTTTGTACCTCCACAATCTCATCTACAGGCCTTTTCCGGTACCTTGCCGGAGGGGGGAATCATCACCGGAGGCCATCTTAATCATCCCGGCGGTCTCCATGACGAGGAGGGAGTAGTTCACCCTCGAGGCTAGGGGTATGTACTAGTATCTATGTGTTTGATCTCTCTCTCTCTCGTGTTCTTGATTTGGCACGATCTTGATGTACCACGAGCTTTGTTAATATAGTTGGATCATATGGTGTTTCTCCCTCTCTATCTTGTTGTGATGAATTGAGTTTTTACCTTTGAGGTTTCACTATTATCGGATTGAATATTTTTATGGATTTGAGAACACATGATGTATGTCCTGCATATGAATACCCGTGGTGACAATGGGGTATTATATTAATTCACTTGATGTATGTTTTGGCACTCAACTCATGGATTCCCGAGGTGACACTGGGGTAATCTATGCATAAGGGTTGATGCACGTTTTCGTCCAACTTTCTCCGGTCACTAGTAGAAAAAGGACTTTATGTGAGCCCCATTAGTCCTGGTTTGGAAACGGACCGGTACTAATGTGACCATTAGTACCGGTTCCAACGGCTAGGGGGCAGGCATCATTAGTCCTGGTTCGTGTTGAACCTCTAGTACTGGTTCATGACACGAACCGGGACTAAAGGGGTGGTGGCAGGCTGGTGTAAGGCTGGGGCCCCACGATCACCTTTGGTCCTGGTTCGTGTCACGAACCGGTACTAGAGGCTCACCTTTAGTCTCGGTTTGTGTAACGAACTGGGACTAAAGATGCTCCTATATAAAACCTTCGTCCTGCCCTAGCTCTCTGTTCTTCCCCTTTCCTCTCCTCTCTGTTCTTCCCCTCTTCCTCGAGCTCATCCTCCATTTTTGCCAAAATTTGTCAAGATTTGGAGGCACCCCATCCATCCAAGTGTTCACAAAGGTTAGCAACTTTGTCCTTTCATCTCTCATTGCTAGATTAGCTCTTGCAATGCTCTACAAGTATAGTGATTTGTGGGTTTTAGTTTGGGAGTATTTATATGTGGTAGTTTATTTGATTTATATGCAATTTGAGCTCAAATTAACTTCTTAGTTTGGATGTGTAGGTGTGGTTTACTTAGTGCCTTCCCGTCCCCGTCCTAACCACCGTCGATCGCCCGCACCGTCCCGTCGCCGGCACCACCTTGGTGAGCCTCTTGTTCTTATCCTTTTTATAAAAAGAAAATCATGTTTGTGTGATTTAGATAGTTACTTGTATAATTTTCTTACCCGTACGTTGTTTGTTATACATAGTGGCATGGTTTTGATATCCGTCCCCATGGGCCCTCGTCCGGTTTATGATTCGGATGTGGTATATTCTCTTATCGAGAAGTTAAATTTAGTTGAAAAAGAAAATGAGTATTTGAAAGAAAAATTGAAAAGAATTGAAGAAGAGAAGATGAAACTGGAGTTGTATGTTGCCGATGTCGTCGATGATCACAAGATCAAGATGGATGCAATGCGCTTGAAGATTAATTTTTTAAAAAAATATGCCATTGATAGTGAGGCTTGGTATCACTATGCTGTTGGATCAATTGTTACCTTAGTTGCGATCTTGATCGCATTTGTTGTTGCATTTAAATGCTTTAGCTAGAGAGTTTGTATGTTGTTTTATGAGAACAAGTGTGTATGAACTTTATGTATGAACTTGTATTAATTTGGTCTTTTCGGTGTTGTGTAATGAAGATGAGCCGGCAATGGATGTATGATGACCGATGCTCTCCCCAGTTCATTAATGGCGTGCGTACTTTTCTGGTTGCGGCTAAGGCAAACAAGCGGGCGAATGGTTTTATGTATTGTCCATGTGCTGGCTGTAAGAATGATCAAAATTACTCTAACTCAAGAACCATTCACGTCCACCTGTTTGAGTCCGGTTTCATGTCCGGCTATAACTGTTGGACCAAGCACGGAGAAAGAGGGGTCCTAATGGAAGAGAATGAAGAAGAATAGGATGACGACAGCTATCCTGGCCATGGGTTCCCTGAATACGATGGTACAACAATGGGGGAAGAAGCTGAGCCGGCAATGCGGGAAGAAGCTGAAGAAGAGGCATCAGGTGAGCCCGCTGATGATCTTGGTCGGGCCATTGCCGATGCAAAGAGAAACTGCGCAAGTGAAAAGGAGAAGCTGAAGTTGCAGCGCATGTTAGAGGATCACAAGAAATTGTTGAACCCAAATTGTGAAGATGACAAGAAAAAGCTGGGTACCACACTGGAATTGCTGCAATGGAAGGCAGAGAATGGTGTATCTGACAAGGGATTTGAAAAGTTGCTGATAATGTTAAAGAAGAAGCTTCCAAAGGACAACGAATTGCCCGATAGTACGTACGAAGCAAAGAAGGCTGTCTGCCCTCTAGGATTAGAGGTGCATAAGATACATGCATGCCCTAATGATTGCATCCTCTACCGCGGTGAGTACGAGGATTTGAATGCATGCCCGGTATGCGGTGCATTGCGCTATAAGATCAGCCACGATGACCCTGGTGATGTTGAGGGCAAGTGCCCCAGGAAGAAGATTCCTGCCAAGGTGATGTGGTATGCTCCTATAATACCACGGTTGAAACGTTTGTTCCAAAACAAAGAGCATGCCAAGTTGATGCGATGGCACAAAGAAGACCGTAAGAAAGACGGGAAGTTGAGAGTACCCGCTGACGGATCACAGTGGAGAAAAATCGAGAGAAAGTGGAAGGACTTTGCAGATGACACAAGGAACGTATGGTTTGGTTTAAATGCAGACGGCATTAATCCTTTTGGGGAGCAGAGCAGCAATCATAGCACATGGCCTGTGACTCTATGTATCTATAACCTTCCTCCTTGGTTGGCCATGAAGCGGAAGTTCATTATGATGCCAGTGCTCATCCAAGGCCCCAAGCAACCCGGCAACGACATTGATGTGTACCTAAGGCCATTAGTTGAAGAACTTTTAGAGCTGTGGAGTATAGAAGGTGTACGTGCGTGGGATGAGCACAAACAGCAGGAATTTGACCTGCGAGCATTGTTGTTTGTAACCATCAATGATTGGCCTGCTCTCAGTAACCTTTCGGGGCAGACAAACAAGGGATACCACGCATGCACGCACTGTTTAGATGATACCGACAATATATATTTGGATAAATGTAAGAAGAATGTGTACCTGGGACATCGTTGATTTCTTCCAAGCAGGCATCCCGTAAGAAAGAAAGGCAAGCATTTCAAAGGTGAGGCAGATCACCGGAAGAAGCCTCGCCACCATACTGGTGATGATATACTTGATATGGTCAAGGATTTAAAAGTAATCTTTGGAAAGGGTCCTGGCAGACAATCTGTTCCGAATGACGCTGACGAACGCGCACCCATGTGGAAGAAGAAATCTATATTTTGGGACCTACCCTATTGGAAAGACCTAGAGGTCCGGTCTGCAATCGACGTGATGCACGTGATGAAGAATCTTTGCGTGAACCTGCTAGGCTTCTTGGGCATGTATGGGAAGACAAAAGATACACCGGAGGCATGGGAGGACCAGCAACGTATGCATGGAAAAGACGGCATGGATCCAAAGCAGTATCAGGGTCATGCCAGCTACGCTCTTACCAAAGAAGAGAAGGAAATCTTCTTCGAATGCCTACTCAGTATGAAGGTCCCGTCTGGCTTCTCGTCGAATATAAAGGGAATAATAAATATGGCAGAGAAAAAGTTCCAGAACCTAAAGTCTCATGACTGCCACATGATTATGACGCAACTGCTTCCGGTTGCATTGAGGGGGCTTCTACTGGAAAACGTTCGATTAGCCATTGTGAAGCTATGTGCATTCCTCAATGCAATCTCTCAGAAGGTAATTGATCCAGAAATCATACCAAGGTTAGAGAATGATTTGGTGCAATGTCTTGTCAGTTTCGAGTTGGTGTTCCCACCATCCTTCTTCAATATCATGACGCACGTCCTAGTTCACCTAGTCAAAGAGATTGCCATTCTGGGTCCTGTATTTCTGCACAATATGTTCCCCTTTGAGAGGTTCATGGGAGTCTTAAAGAAATATGTTCATAACCGTGCTAGGCCAGAAGGAAGCATCTCCAAGGGCCATGAAACATAGGAGGTCATTGAGTTTTGTGTTGACTTTATTCCTGACCTTAAGCCGATTGGTGTTCCTGAATCGCGGCATGAGGGCAGACTGGGTGGAAAAGGCACGCTAGGAAAGAATTCAGTAATATGCCAGGACGGGCATTCTTGGGCGCAAGCACACTACACAGTTCTACAAAGTTCCGCCTTGGTGGCTCCGTATATCGAGGAACACAAGAATATTCTGAGCTCCAAACACCCGGAGCAGTATGATGACTGGATTACACATGAACAAACGGGGACTTTCGCCAGTTGGTTGCAGACACGTCTCATGCATGACGACACTGTTACAGATGAGCTGTACTTGCTGTCCAAGTTACCATCTTCGACTATATTGACTTTCAAAGGGTACGAGATAAATGGAAATACATTTTACATGATCGCCCAAGATAAAAAGAGCACCAACCAAAACAGTGGTGTCCGCTTTGATGCAACAAACACCAATAGGCCAAAGGACACATATTATGGTTACATAGAGGAGATATGGGAACTTGACTATGGACGTGGTTTGAAGGTCCCTTTGTTTCGGTGCAAATGGGTCAATCTGACAGGAGGCGGGGTAAAGGAAGACCCGCAGTACGGAATGACAACAGTGGATCTCAACAATCTTGGGTACGCAGACGAACTATTCGTCCTAGCCAATGATGTGGCGCAGGTTTTCTATGTGAAGGACATGTCTACCAAGCCGAGAAAAAGAAAAGATAAGAAAGCAAATACGTCATACGATGAGCCAAAGCGCCACATAGTTCTTTTAGGAAAAAGAAACATCGTGGGAGTGGAGGACAAGACAGACATGTCAGAAGATTATGAAAAGTTTCATGAAATTGCTCCCTTCACAGTGAATATTGACCCGATCATCTAGTTAAACGATGAAGATTGTCCATGGTTACGGCACAAAGGGACACACGCGAAGAAAAAGTTTTATACCCAAAGATCCCACTCTGGGATGTGACCGGCTTCACTGTCATCACTTTCTTCTCTAGTGAGTTTCCGGACTTATATATCTGGAAAGTCCCACTTCAGATAAACCGGAGGGAATCTTTGTAATAGTTAGGGTACTTATGTGTTTTGGCATTTGAAATGCAAAGAAATATTATATCGAAAGCCACGTCATCAATTTTCAACCCTTTCTGACTTCATCTGCTATTTTTCATGCATTTACTTGATTTTTTTGAGCTAAATGACCCTGAAATTGAAAAGCACTACAAATGAACTCTGAAAATGTTGAAAGTTGGCATGGTATCATCATTTCACCCACATAGCATGTGCTAAAAAGTTGAGAGGGTTACGGCAAAATCTGGATGTACTTCGTGCACAAACTGGACAATCTCTTTCGAAGTATCAGGGTTTCTGACGAAAACTCGTCTGTTACAAAGGCATTTCATTTTTCTTAACTTATTTCAACTCCAGACTTTTTCTACATTCAGTATGCACCATTCAAAGCCACGTCATCAATTTTCAACCCTTTATGACTTCATTTGCTATTTTCCATGCATTTACTCATTTTTTTTGACCTAAATGACCCTAAAATTGAAAAACACTACAAATGAACTCTGAAAAGGTTGAAAGTTGGCATGGTATCATCATTTCGCGCACATGGCATGTGCTAAAAAGTTGAGAGGGTTACGGCAAAAACTGGATGCACTTCGTGTACAAAATGGACAATCTCTTTCGAAGTATCACAGTTTCGGACGAAAACTCATCTGTTACAAAGGCATTTCATTTTTCTTAACTTATTTCAACTCCAGACTTTTTCTGCGTTTAGTATGCACCATTCAAAGCCACGTCATAAATTTTCAACCCTTTCTGACTTCATTTGCTATTTTCCATGCATTTACTCATTTTTTTGAGCTAAACAACCCTGAAATTGAAAAACACTACAAATGAACTCTGAAAAGGTTGAAAGTTGGCATGGTATCATCATTTCGTGCACATAGCATGTGCTAAAAAGTTGAGAGGGTTACGGCAAAAACTGGATGCACTTCGTGTACAAAATGGACAATCTCTTTCGAAGTATCAGTGTTTCAGACGAAAACTCATCTGTTACAAAGGCATTTCATTTTTCTTAACTTATTTCAACTCCAAACTTTTTCTGCATTCAGTATGCACCATTCAAAGCCACGACATCAATTTTCAACCATTTATGACTTCATTTGCTATTTTCCATGCATTTACTCATTTTTTTGAGCTAAATGACCCTGAAATTGAAAAACACTACAAATGAACTCTGCAAAGGTTGAAAGTTGGCATGGTATCATCATTTCGCGCACATAGCAAGTGCTAAAAAGTTGAGAGGGTTACGGCAAAAACTGGATGCACTTCGTGTACAAACTGGACAATCTCTTTCGAAGTATCAGGGTTTCTCACGAAAACTCGTCTGTTACAAAGGCATTTCATTTTTTTAAATAACCTAAGAATTACCAAATTGAATATAATGATAAAACACACTAATATTAAACAGCAAAAAAAGGAATCACTGAAAAATCTATTTTTAAAGTAAAGTTATTCACAAACTAGTGATTCACACAAATTTCAAATAATTCAAATTTAAACTATTCAAATTTGAAACCTACTGGCACTAATAGAAAGTTTATAAATTTTTTTACCTAAAGCAAAAAGATTCACAAAGAAACTCTAAATAAAGCAAAAAACAACTCAGAAACAAAAGAAAATAAATAAAGCAGAAAACGAAAAATAAGAAAAATAAATAAATTAAAAAAAGCCCGCTACAAAGGCATTTCATTTTTTTAAATAACCTAAGAATTACCAAATTGAATATAATGATAAAACACACTAATATTAAACAGCAGAAAAAAGAATCACTGAAAAATCTATTTTTAAAGTAAAGTTATTCACACAAATTTCAAATAATTCAAATTTAAACTATTCAAATTTGAAAACTACTGGCACTAACAGAAAGTTTATATTTTTTTTTTACCTAAAGCAAAAAGATTCACAAAGAAACTCTAAATAAAGCAAAAAAAACTCAGAAACAAAAGAAAATAAATAAAGCAGAAAACAAAAAAAAAAGAAAAATAAATAAATTAAAAAAAAGCCTGCCTATTGGGCCGCCACGGCCTGCATACGACTAGAAACCCAACCTCTAGTTGGGCCAGGATGCAGGCCCGTACGGCCCACTAAGCCCCACTGGGCGGCACAGGTGCGATAGGCCCAGAAGGCCTGCATTAGAGAGGAGCTCGACACGGTTGCCGCGGCGGGGCTTATAAACCGGTGCGAGCTCCTCTCAACTAGCGAGGTGGGACTAAACATCCACCGCGCCCCTCGCCTGGCACACCACCTTTAGTCGCGGTTGGTGGCTCCAACCGCGACTAAAGGGGTCTTTAGTCGCGGTTGGAGCCACCAACCGTGACTAAACGTCTGGCTTCCCGCCCCTCTGCCTGGCCAAAACCACCCCTTTAGTCCCGGTTGGTGGCTCCAACCGGGACTAAAGGTCTCCGCATATATATACAGCACTTGAAATTTGTGTGCAGTTCTCTGCTTCTTCGACCGCCGGCGCGCCTACAGAGGAGATCGCCGCGCCGCCGCCCGCGCCGTCTCGCCTCCCCCGACGCCGGAGCTCGTCGTCGCCCGCGCCTCCTCGCCGATCCCCGAAGCCGGACGCGCCCTCCTCCCCGAGCCCCGATGCCGCCCGTGACGCCGCCCGCGCCCGCTCCTCCCCGTCGAGCTCCTCGCCGTGCCGCCTGCCCCGACGCCGTCGCCGCCCCTGACTCGCCACACCTCGCCGTCGCCCCGCTGTGAGCTCCTTTCCTCCCTCTCCCCCTCTTCTCGCCCCCTGCCGCCATGGCCGCCCCTCCCTGAGAGCCCACACACACACACACATGCATGAACACACACACACACACATTTCTTAAGTTAGATGATTTATATGTATTTTTGTATGTTTTAGTATATATGTATAGCAATGTTGACATTTTTCAGAAGAATTTTGACATTTTTTTTTCACTAGACGATTAGATGTATAGAAAAAAGTTGAGGAATTTTGACATTTGAGGAATTAATTAGTATAATGTATGTATAGAAATTTTGAGGAATTTTGACATTTGAGGAATTTTGACATTTTGATCCAATGTATAGAAATTAGTATATATATATATGTATGTATACAATGTATAGAAAAAAGTTGAGGAATTTTGACATTTGATCCAATGTATAGCAATTAGTATATCTATGTATACAATGTATAGAAAACATTTGAGGAATTAATAATATTTTAATGTTGTATCTTAAAAATATTATGTTTGTGAACCTAATTAATATTATGTTTGAAATGTGTCCACGCATTGGATCTTTTCATACTTGTATTATGGTTGTGAACCTAATTAATATTATGTTTGAAATGACTGGCATTAATGTATGATGGTTGTGAGCTTAATGTTGAAGTCAATCATCCTTCATTCCTAACACATAGCGGTTTCGCTGCGATTGAAGAAGAGAATCATTCACAACATAATGGCTTTCGAGTTCTTTACTATCCTACTCCCTAATTTGAGAGTAGGATAGTAATGAACTCAAAAGTCATTATGTTCGGAATGGCTGTCTTTTCTTCCATCTTGGGCAAACCCCAATGTGACAGGAATTAATGCAGAATGTTTGACTTCAAGGATGGCCTGATATGCAATTTGTACTTCCAATTCTTGTTCTTCCTAGGTAGCTTGAGTGTGATATATACTTGTATTTTCACATGGGGCGTGTTTGAGAGCATAATCCTTGGGTATTCCCTAATTGGAAAAAGTGGATAGTGAGATGGTGATACTGTTAAGCTAGTTATATCTGATAGCTGAAGCAGTAAGGAGTACTCGCTAGCAGATATAACTAGCTTAACAGTATGACCATCACATTATCCACTTTTCCAATAAGGAAATACCCAACGATTATGCTCTCAATCATTTTCCATGTGAAGATAGAAGTATCACACTCAAGCTATCTCGGAAGAACAAGAATTTCAAGTGCAAATATTCACATGTCAGGGATGGAAGAAGACAAAAATTCATAACTTGACAACTTTTGGGTTCTTTACTAAAGAAATCGAAAGACATCAAGTTATGCATGGCTCTCTTCTTTCATCTGAGCAACCCCCAATGTATGTAGATGAACGGTGGAATTTGCATAGATTGTTTTTTTTTCTTCTGTTTTTTAGTTTTTTATTCTTTTAATGTTGTATCTTAAAAATATTGATCAAAAACATGTTGATATCTTATTTGGAAAATGTATAATATCTTAATGTTGTATTTGCAAAAGTTTTTCATGTATTTGCAAAATCAAGTGAAAACGAATTACAAAAATCACAATCAAGCATTTAAAAAATGTTAAATTTGCATAGAATTTGTTCTCGACGTCTACGATTCCCGGCCCGCATCCTCATCGTCAACTCGGTGGCGAGAACCTGCTTGAGAGGCGCCATGTCCGGGACTGGGTTCCGCCAGGCTGGCACTGGGAGGTGCTAACTTTCGGGGTGCGAAGCTTGGTGAGGAACCGGGCTCCCGTCGTCGACCCGGAGCTTCTTTGGTGGCGGTCGCGTGGGCCAGTTTTGGTGTGGAGGCAGCCGGCCCCCGTGGAGGTGGTACGTCGCCGTGTCAGGGAGGAGGACGAGCATGTCCGTCGGTACATGGATGTGTTGGACGTCAGGTTCTCCAATACCTGGTAGGTTCTTCAGGGATCTCACCCGAGCTATGATCCTGTGATGGTTCCTTCTCTTTGGGTGTCCACCGCCCGCGCCTCAGGAACTGCTAGTGAACTAGATTCTTCGATAATATTCGATCTGTATTAGCTAGTGATGTATTCGAGACGATGTATTCAAGATTATATTATTCAATAATATTCGAGACGATGTATTCAAGATTATATTATTCGATAATATTCAAGACGATGTATTCAAGATTATATTCGATGATGCATATTATCTGGATTATTCGAGATGCATATTATCTACTATGGTTCAGTTTTTCCTTATTGATTGCATGCATTCTAATTTGAATACTAAATTGTTTTATCTTTCTTCTGGATTAGTTAAATAAAAGCTATGGACAATACCGGCAGAGATGGAGAAGAGGCTATGTTCGACATCATACGCTCCCCGAGCCCAGAGGATGACGGCTCGCAATATCTGAACGCTTCGGGTGAGGGTATGATATTTGATGAAGACGAACAAATAGATGAAGGAAATGTTCATCAAATAACAAAGACCGGCAAGGTATATTTATTATATAAGCCATCCGGTGATCATTACATGTATTAATTGATTTGTATATATTAACGAATCGATCTTTCTTCTTTTAGCCCTTCGGATCGAGCAAATCTTCTACAAGCGGCAGGGCAGTTCGAGGCCCGGCCAAAAGGTTACAGGCTGGCATAAAGTACAACATTGATGCCATCAAATCAAATGGCAAACCGCTTGAACCTAAGAATAATGCGACCAAGTTCACTCGTCAATGTGGAGTTATTGTCAGGGACCAAATCCTGATCTCCGTTCAAGAATGGAAAAAGCCAGCAAAGGGAGATCCAGGAGTTACTTTTGTCGACGAAAGAGCAAAAGATCTGCTTTGGGAATCGCTCATGTCACATTTCACCCTACCAGATCATTTGACAGATGCAGATCTGGCGAAAGTCAGGAAGAGTGCTCTTAAGAAGATGGCGATAGCATTCAACAGCCACAAGAAAAATATATGGGCCGCGTACTTCAGAGCAGGAAAGAAGACTCTAGAATTCACTAGAACACTGGAGAAGGCAAGAGATCACTGGGACGATTTCATGAAGTTCAAGGAATCAGAACTAGCTCAGGAACGGTCGAGACAAAACAAGATTAATGCTACAAAAAAGAAGTGGCACCATACTCTGGGGCCAGGTGGCTACCAGGTGGCCCTGCCTAAGTGGGATCTCGCTGAGCAAAAGATGATGGATGCAGGGGTCACTCCAGTTACATTGGACTGGCCCCCCAGGTGCAGGACTTGGTTTTATGCGCATGGGGGGAAGTTGGACCCAGATACATGGCTGATTATGGAGCGGGCAAGTCTTAAAAAAGCTCAGGACGATTTACTTGTTGCAATAGAAGAAGCTCAAACGGGGGTGTTCACGCCCAACAGAGAGAACGACAAGCTTACGCGCGCCCTGAAGAATCCTGAACACCCGGGAAGAACACGAGGCAAAGGCGTTGTTCCGTGGTTTGAGGGGTTTTCGGATTGGAACGCCGATTACAGAAGCCGTGCGAGAAAGAAGCAGCAGAAGGAGCAGAAGAGGAAGCAGGAGGAGGAGCAGAGGAAGGAGGAAGAACTCTGCCTTAAAGGCCTAGAATCAAAGCACTTGGAGTTGGAACGCGCTTTCAGGCGGTAGCAAGAGCAGATCGACTCACTTAGCCAGGAAAGGGCGTCTCAGCGGCAGCAGGAGCAGATCGATCCAGCATTGGATAGCACCGTCCCATCTATGCCGAGAAGCAGTGTGGGTTCCACCCAGGCCGATGATGCACTGCTGGCTAGATACCCTGTGGATGATATCAAAGATAGGACTACTTGTGAGCTACACATGAAAGTGAAGAACCTATCCATGAAGGCGGCGGACGGCTATGCTTTAACAAATCCCCCTGAAGCAACCTTCCATTCCAATCCGATTCCAGCTAGCTATGCTTGTGTCGGGGTTGATGAAGTGATGTCAGGATATTACGAGCTACTGCTTGACATTCCTGGAGGTGACGAGGAGAGCACACTGGGAGAGGCCATACATCGTATCATTCTATGGAAAAAGGATTGCATCGTCTTTCCAAGGCCACCGACTCCTGCTGTAACAAGTCCGCCACCGTGTCAGCCGACTCCTCCTCCAAGTCCAGCACCGCGTCAGCCGACTCCTCCTCCAAGTCCGGCACTGCGTCAGCTGACTCCTCCTCCTCCAAGTCCGTCACCGCGTCAGCCAACTCCTCCTCCTCCAAGTCCGGCACCGCGTCAGCCAACTCCTCCTCCTTCACCTAGGCAACAGCGAAAGAGATGCGCCGCACCTACGGCGGCTAGCGGTACAACAGGCAAGAAATACAAATATGGTCCAAGCCTCAAGCCCCTTCCAAAATTGCCTTACCACCCGACTGAGGAGGAAACCAATGCCGAAGTGGCTACCCAATTGAAGGCCCATTTTGTACCGAAATCGCCCCCGTCGTCGCCAAAGGAGAAAATACGTGAGGATGTCATACAACACTTTATTGATAATGCTCAACCGGCTGTCAAGCATACGGACTCAGACTATGAGCATTGTATCAAGAATTTATATCAGGCACAACAAAAGGAGTCGAGCTCGAGCTCGAGCCAAGCAGTTGGCAAAAAAAGCAGGAAAACTGTTCCCCAGCTGGGAGAACAGGCAGTGCAATCGATCCCCCCGTTCATTGTACAAACACATGTGAGTACCGCCCATCAGCTGGTAATAACCAATGATCATAGAAGCCAGGCTAAAGAGGCCGGTCTCACTGTTGAACAACTCCTAGGCACCAAGGAACTCCCGTGTTTAAAGAGGAGGAACTAAGATGGAAATATGTCCGCGACCAACCTCTGGTCAAGCCTGAGCAGGTCCCGCTTCTACCAACGAGAATGTACAATTTGCATAAGTGGTACATGATAGAAGCAGCAAAGACCGATCGAGAGTCCCTCATGGTGAAAGTCAAGGAAGAGCATTACTTCCATGCAAAAGATTTGTGGGTTGAGTTTGAAGAGTTGTTTCAGTTATTCAATCAAGACGCACTCGACAAATCTATCGTCAGTTGCTATTGTCTGTAAGTGATTTCTTTCTGTAATTTAAGTCTCTAGCTAGCTGTGCTCGGTCATTACCTGTAATTATCCTCACTATATTCTTTTCTGTGGTATTATGCAGAATGAAGATGTATGAAATGAAAAAAGCCCGATGCTATGGCATTGGGTTCATTGACCCAAATACGATTAATCAAGAGACATGGTCAACTGAATGGTCAAGAAAAGACATAGAGATCAGCCTGCTAGAGTTTCTGAAGCGACTAAACACCCAACCAGAAATACTACTTCCTTACAACTTCGGGTGAGTGTTACTATATCTTGTACTACAAATTCTATTTTTGCTTACTAGATGTTAATAAGTGTAGTTGATGAGTTATGCACATGCCCGCTTAATTATACAAACATGTGCGCATGCAGTTTCCACTGGATCTTGTTAATCATTGAAGTTGACAAGGGAAAAGTTCAAGTACTGGACTCACTATATAAAGACCCATCTGAATACGCAATCATGAGGGGGATGGTCGAAAAGTAATTTCAATCATTATCGCACTATGTCGGCCTCTTTAGTTCATTTCTTGATATCAACTAATTAATAACTCCTTTATTCATTTTCTTTGCCGCCGGGCTGGGCTTGGCAAAAGTTCATCAAAGAGGTCTGCGGCGAATGGAAACAACAGCTGAAATGGGTGCGACCCAAGGTAATTAAGTAGTACTCCCTCCGTCCAAAAAAGCTTGTCTCTCAAAAGTGCAAGTTAGTGCTAGCTAGATACATCCATTTGAGGCACAACCTTGGGACAAGCTTTTTCGGACAGAGGGAGTACTAGCTAGCTACGTCCGTGCATCTCTTTAATTCTAGTTTCAATACCATTATCATGCTTGATTAATTATTATCTGATTGAATTATATTCTCATAAAGTGCATGAGTCACGCGCCGGGGAATAATTTATGTGCATACTACGTTTGCGAGAACATTCGCATTATGACGTTCGAAAGGAGCAGATCTGAAAGACAACTTTGGGTACGTTTGCCAGAACACTATCCACAATTTTTTTATCATGATCTAATATATATACACACAACTAATATATTCATCTTGATCTCCTTCTTTAAAGCTGACGGAGATGCGGGGCAAGCTCCTACCAACGGATCGCGTACGAGCAATTCAAGAAGAAATAGCGGGATTTTTGCTCGACCAGGTCATAGATCCCAAAGGAGAATACCATTACAAGCTGTAATGTCTGCATGTAATGATCCGCAAATTGTAGGAGAAATTGTATATACCAAATTATATATATATATGTGTGTATGTGAATGGTCGTACGAGAAATTTGATGATATATATATGATCGGTTCTACGAGAAATTCTATTTATATATATATGCATAATGTGTACAGTATGTAGTAGCGTAAAATATGTTTGAAATGAAAAAGAATTAAATGGAAAACACAAAATTAAAAGGAAAAATAAACCATAATTGATAAAACCAGAATTAAATGAAATACTTTTAGTCCTGGTTGGTGTTACCAACCGGGACTAAAGGTCCCCCAGCCCCCGGTGCCGGCTCGTGACACGTGGTGGACCTTTAGTCCTGGGCCGTGTTGAACCGGTACTAAAGGGGGGGCCTTTAGTCCCCACCCTTTAGTGCCGGTTCCTGAACCGGGACTAAAGGCCCGTACGAACCGGCACTAAAGGCCCTTTTTCTACTAGTGGGTGGAAATCTTGGGGCACTCTTTGAAGTTCTTTGTGTTGGATTGAATATTATGAATCTGAAGTTGTTTGATGCATATCATATAATCAACTCATAGATACTTGTGGTAACATTGGAGTATCTAGGTGACATTAGGGTTGGTTGATGTGTATCATATGGTGTTGTTCTAGTACGTACTCTAGGGCTGTTTGTGACACTTATAGGAATAGCTCAATAGATTGATCGAAAAGGATAACTTTGAGGTGGTTTCATACCCTACAAACAATTTCATCTTATGTTCTCCACTTGATAAGAACTTTGGAGTGATTCTTTGTCGCACGTTGAGGGATTGTTATATGATTCAACTATGTTAGCACTGTTGAGAGATTGCACTAGCGAAAGTATGAACCCTAGGCCTTGTTTTCAAGCATTGCAATACCGTTTGTGCTCACTTTTGTCACTTGCTACCTTGCTGTTTTTATATTTTCAGATTACAAAAACCTATATCTAGTATCCATACTACACTTGTATCACCATCTCTTCGCCGAACTAGTGCACCTATACAATTTTCCATTGTATTGGGTGTGTCGGGGACATAAGAGATTTCTTGTATTTGGTTGCAGGGTTGTTTGAGAGATACCATCTTCATCCTACGCCTCCCATGGATTGATAAACCTTAGGTCATCCACTTGAGAGAAAATTGCTACTGTCCTACAAAACTCTGCACTTGGAGGCCCAACATGAGTCTACAAGAATAAGTTGTGTAGTAGACATCAGACACCGTAGCCCCCAAGGGCCGGGTCGTTATGAAAATAACGAGCCGGTTCTTTAAAAGAACACTTAACCCATATGTTGCAAAAAAAGCGACCTGTAGCCCCCAAGTGCCATGTAGGGTGCTTGCAGCTGCTTGGGACTTGATCATATAGTAATTTTCGCATATTGTAGCCCCCAAGTGCTGGGTCATCTACCTGCGGCAACTCGGGACTTGTAGAATATCTCTGATGTGTAGTGATATGCAGGAAATGCTGGATGAAGCCGAGTCGTCTGTGGCAGGCTCGCAAAAGAAATTAAGACAGTAAAAGGAGCTCAGGAAAAGAGCTGAGAACTTGGCTACAGATCGCCAGAAGTCCCTGTACCAAGCAACTGGCCGTTTGCAGAAAGCCAAGGCCGATTTTGAAGATGAAAAGGCTGGCTTGCAAAATCGTGTGGAAGAGGCGGAAGGCAAGCTTGAGTCAGTGACTGAGGAACTGAATACCTTGAAGCACCATATCACCAGTATGACTGTGGCCATCTTTGGTAAGTAATATTTTGACCATAGTCGAAATCCGGGTTAAATGGTTGGCCGGCATATTGATATTCGTCTGGTCCTTATACAGGTAGAAGAAATAACATTGGTGTCCAACTGCCTTTGGTGAAGTTGAAGGCAATATATACGTATGTGGAGCAGTTATACACAGGTGGTGTTTATGCAATAATGGCAGCGAACAAAAACGCAACACCCCCTCCACGGATTAAAGATATGCTCAATGAATTGTCAACAGTTCCTCAACGGATCCAGGAGTTGGTGAAATCGGCGGCTCATGCCGGGATCGGCATGGTTCTTGCTCAAGCAAAGGCCTTCCTTCCTGAGATGGATCCTTCTGAGATGGTTGGCGGGTTTCCACAGTTCAACATTGATGGTAGTGAATTTTCTCAAGAATATTGTGTGCATTGTGTGAGGGAAACCCGAGTAGCAGCGACTCAAATGACAAAAGAGCTGGACTTATCAAAATATCAAGCCGGCAATACGGAGGACAACAAATGCATCAACCCACCTGAGTTCAAGCCTTTGACTCTGACTCCGCCTCGTCGTAAGCAAACTTTTGCCCCTGACGTCGACCCGTCTACTATAATCACCAATGACTCAACCTTCCAAGCTTTTTCCACTATCCAGTGGATGCCAAGGGACCTCCAGACCGAGCAAGATGAGCCGGCATAGGCTGACCCGGAAGCAACAGACACATAAGGCCAACACGGGGACGTCAACCCGGAGAGTTCTCAGGATGGCTTGAATGAGTAGCCACTTTGATAAAATTTTCTTGATATGCAGCCTGGATGAGGCTTGTAATAGGTGTAGGAAAAATACTTGCTGATTTGTGGTGCCATCGTGCACATGATAAGTCGGAGATATTTTGCGAAAGAAATTGAGCCGGTGTGGTGTTTGTTAACCCGCCAATTATCGTTATACTTTTAGTATTCTTCTTTTAGAAATGAGACAGTGTTTAAATGACAACCCGGGTCATGTATTTATGACCCAGCGACTCTTGGTCAATATGATAACTGATCAAGGAGAAAGAGATCCTATAAAACAGAATACAATTTAAAGACATAGATATATAATTATAACAAATAAGTGTTAAGACGGCTTTCGAGGCACGACAAAATAGACCGGCTTTTGAGGCTCGAGTCTTGCTTCGATGAAGCTGGTGTGATAGCCCAAGGTTTATCCTTTTTCTCTGTAAGTCGGCTCTCATGTGACTTAAGCCGGTGTTTTAACCTTGACAAGTTCAGAGTCATTATTGATTGACTGTCAAGAGTACACCGGGTCACCTTGGTGGAGTAGCATCAAGAAGACAGGCAGGTTTAACCAAGTTTCATAATGGCGTGTGCCAGGTCAAGAGGGATGTTAATAGCTGAACTCGATGAGTTGGAAGCCCCCAAGTGACCTATGATCAAAAAATAGACTCATGCACAATATATGAGACGAAACGACAGAGGCCCCGAGTTTCGGGGATGTCGGCTTTATTATATTGATCATAAAAGATATACACACATAGGTATGTACAATAAGCTGGAGCCAGTGGATTTTAAGTATAATAAGGCCGAAGATGAGCAATATTCCAAGGTCTGCTAGTCTCCTCCTCTGAGGTACGTGATTTTTTGTGTTCACGTATGTCAACAAGATAATATGACCCATTGTTGAGGTTCTTGCTGATGACAAAGGGTCCTTCCCATGGTGGTGAAAGCTTATGCATGCCTGCTTGTTCTTGAATCAAACGGAGCACTAAGTTACCTTCCTGGAAAGTCCGACTGCGAACTCTATGGCTATGATAGCAACGTAGGTCTTGCTGATATATAGCTGATCGTGCCGCTGCAAGATCGTGTTCTTCTTCCAACATATCCAGAGTGTCTTGACGAGCTTGCTCATTATCTGCCTCGACATATGCAGCTACTCTGGGTGAATCATGACAGATATCACTTGGCAATATAGCTTCTTCTCCATAAACCATGAAGAACGGCGTATAGCCTGTTGACCGGTTGGGGGTAGTTCGTATGCTCCAAAGGACCAAAGGAAGTTCCGCCACCCAACATCCAGGGGTGCGTTCCAAAGGGACCATGAGTCTGGGTTTGATACCACGCAATATCTCCTGATTTGCTCGTTCTGCTTGCCCATTAGACTGAGGATGCGCAACTGAGGCCAGATCAAGCCGGATATGCTCGCACTGACAGAACTGCTCCATAGCTCCCTTGGATAAGTTAGTGCCATTATCTGTGATGATGCTATGTGGATACCCAAAATGGAAAATCAACTTTTTCAAGAATTTTACCACTGTTTCTGCATCACAACTGCCGATTGGCTCTGCCTCAACCCACTTGGTGAACTTATCAACTACCACCAAAAGGTGGGTTTTCTTATCCTTGGACGGCTTGAATGGGCCGACCATACCTAGCCCCCAGACTGCAAACGACCAAGTGATTGGAATCATCCGTAATTCTTGAGCCGGCACATGGGCCTGCCGTGCAAATTTCTGACAACCATCACACTTCCGCATGATGTCTTCTGCATCTGCATGAGCCATGAGCCAGTAAAAACCATGGCGAAAAGCCTTGGCAACCAAAGATCTTGAGCCGGCATGATGACCACAATCTCCTACATGGATCTCATTAAGAATCTCACGGCCTTCCTCAGGGGAAACACAACGTTGAAATACACCGGTAATACTCCGTAGGTGTAACTCGCCATTGACAATGGTCATGGACTTAGAACGTCTGATAATCTGCAGAGCGATGATTTCCTCGTCTGGGAGCTCACCATGGGTCAGATAAGCCAGATAAGGAACTGTCCAATCAGGAATAGCGTGAAGAGCAGCGACCAATTGTGCCTCCGGGTCAGGAATAGCGATATCCTCTTTTGATGGCAGCTTGACAGAAGGATTGTGTAGGACGTCGAGGAACACATTAGGGGGAACCGGCTTACGTTGAGAACCTAGTCGTGACAAGGCATCAGCCGCCTCATTAAGCCGCCGATCAATGTGATCAACCTGATATCCTTTAAAGTCTCCCGCAATGTTGGTCACCGCTTGCCGATAAGCCGCCATAAGAGGGTCCTTCGAGTCCCACTTCCCTGAAACCTGCTGAGCGGCCAGATTAGAATCACCCAGGCACCTGACCCGGCTGAGATTCATCTCTTTAGCTATGCGGAGACCGTGGAGAAGAGCCTCATACTCAGCTGCATTATTAGTACAGGGAAACATGATCCTCAGAACATAACAAAATTTATCACCCCGTGGGGAAGATATGATAACTCCAGCTCCCGAGCCCTCCAATTGTCTGAAACCATCAAAATGGATCGTCCAATATGTATTGTCGGGCTTCTCCTCGGGGATTTGAAGTTCAATCCAATTGTTGATGAAATCCACCAATGCTTGAGATTTGATTGCCGTCCGAGGCACATACTTCAGATGATGTGGTCCAAGCTCAATTGCCCACTTAGCAACCTGCCCTGTGGATTCCCTATTCTGGATGATGTCTCTCAGAGGGGTTGAGATGACCACAGTAATGGGATGCTCTTGAAAGTAATGCTTCAGCTTGTGACTAGCCATGAAGACGCCAAACACCAGTTTCTGCCAGTGTGGATACCTCTGCTTGGACTCGGTCAGAACCTCGCTGACATAATAGACTGGCCTTTGGACTGGATATTCTTTCCCTGTCTCCTTTCATTCCACGACAACTGCCACACTCACCGCTTTATTGTTAGCAGCGATGTACAGGAGCATAGGCTCTTTATCAATGGGAGCAGCAAAGGACAGGTGGCTCGACCAATTGCTTCTTGAGGGCTTCAACAGCGTCGTTGGCAGCATCGCTCCATATAAAGTCATCTGTCTTTTTCAACATCTGATACAAGGGAATTGCCTTCTCGCCAAGACAGCTTATAAACCAGCTCAGGGCAGTGATTCGACCCGCCATGTGCTGGTTGTCCTTGATGTTGGCCGGCTTAGCAAGTGAAGTCACCACTTTGATCTTGTCCGGGTTAGCCTCGATGCCCCGTTTTGACACCAGAAAACCCAGCAACTTTCCTGCAGGCACACCAAAAACACACTTGGCCGGGTTAAGCTTCATCTTGTAAATCCGAAGATTGTCAAAAGTTTCCTTGAGGTCATCCAACAGAGTTTCCTTCTTTTGGGACTTAACCACAATATCATCAACATAAGCATGAACATTGCGCCCGGTCTACTTATGGAAACAATTATGTACACAACGCTGATAAGTAGCCCACGCACTCTTAAGCCCAAAAGGCATAGAGACATAATAGAAAGCTCTGAAAGGTGTGATAAAGGCAATCTTTTCCTGATCCTCGACGCCATCTTAATCTGATGATAACCGGAGTAAGCATCCAGAAAACACAAACTCTCACAGCCTGCCGTGGCATCGATGATCTGATCAATACGAGGAAGAGCGAACGGATCCTTGGGACAAGCCTTGTTAAGATCTATGTAATCAACACACATTCGCCAAGTACCATTTTTCTTCAGAACAAGTACTGGATTTGCCAGCCACTCAGGGTGAAAAACTTCAATGATGAATCCAGCTGCCAGGAGTCGAGCCACTTCTTCACCGATAGCCTTTCGTCTTTCCTCGTTAAAATGACGGAGGTATTGTCTGACAGGTTTCATCTTGGGATCCACATTAAGGCAGTGCTCAGCGAGTTCTCTCGATACACCAGGCATGTCAGAAGGTTTCCATGCAAAGATGTCCCGATTCTCACGGATGAACTCGATGAGCACGCTTTCCTATTTGGGGTCCATGCCAGTCCCAATAGTGAACTGCTGGGACGAGTCTCCAGGGGTGAAGTTAACCTGTTTTGTATCCTCAGCCAATTTAAACTTGAGTAGGGGGTCAGACTTAGTAGTTGGCTTTTTTAGAGAAGTCATGTTAGTCGGGTCAACATTGGCGGTGTAAAATTTTAACTCTTCCGCGGCACAGGCCGACTCGGCAAAAGTGGCATCCTCTTCCTCGCATTCAAGGGCAATCTTCCTATCACCATTGACTGTGATTGTGCCCTTCGGCCCGGGCATCTTCAGCTTGAGATAGACATAACAAGGTCGCACCATGAATTGAGCATAAGCCGGCAGCCCGAAGAGAGCATGATACGGACTCTTGATTTTGACCACCTCAAATGTCAGGGACTCACACCTATAGTTGAACTCTGTACCGAAAGCAACTTCCAGCTTGATCCAGCTAATAGGATATGCAGATTTCCCTGGAACAATCCCATGGAACACCGTGGAAGAGGGCTGCAGCTGCTTCTCTGACAGGTTCATCCACTTGAAGGTATCATAGTACAACATATTAATGCTACTGCCGCCATCCATGAGCACCTTCGTGAGCTTATAACCACCAACTTGAGGTGCCATCGCCAGAGCAAGACAACCCGGATTCTCAATCCAGGGAGGGTGATCCTCCTGACTCTAGATGACCGGCTGCTCTGACCAGTTTAAGTACTCAGGGACAGCCGGCTCAACCATGTTGACAGCACATTTCTGAAGCTTGCGGTCACGCTTGCAAGTACTGGTCGTGAACACATGATATTGACCACTGTTCAACTATTTGGGCTTGCTTTGAAAACCTGACTGGTTGCCCTGCTGCTGAGTGCCTTGGCCAGAACGCTGATTTCCACCTCCGTTATTGCCAGAACCCTGATAACCAGGCCCTGAGCCGCCTGAACCTTGAAAACTGGGATTTTGATCACCACCAGATGAGCCAGCTCCCGAGAAGCCAGATCCTGATCCGCCAGCTCTAAGTTGTCCTGGGTTTCTGCCACCACCGCCTTGATGATTCTGGTAAGCCTGGTTGTGGAAAGCTTGCATGATGTAACAGTTCTCCCAGGAGTGATTCGCCGGCTTGTCAGGGAGGCTGTTTTTGGGGCACGGGCCTTTGAGGGCTTCCTCGAAATTACGGGCTTTAATCCCATTATAAGGCCTCCCTGAGTTGTTTTGTCTCTGGCCCTTGAAACCAGTGTTGGTGTTAGCGACAAAATCTGACCCGCCCTCCGGGTGCTTGCGCTTACCACCATTGCCTTGGTTACCATGATTGTTACCATGCCCCGAGTTGTTCTGCTGGTGACCCTTGCCGCCACCGTTTTTCTTGCCCTTGCCAGACTTATCATCGTCCAAACTAGGATCTTTCATGCTGTCTGACTCAGCATATCTGGTGAGGACATCCATGAGATCATCCATGTCTTGAACCTTCCACTTGAGCCACCCAAACTTCTGAACGAGGGGCTAAAAGTGACAATTCTTCTCCAAAATCAAGATGGCTTGAGCAGTCGTTATGCTGTCTGAGGAGTGAATGATATCTGCGACCCGGTGAGACCAGTGATGGGTGGACTCATCTTCCCGCTGGACACAATGTTGCAGATCAACGATTGTCATCGGGCGCTTGCAGGTTCCTTGAAAGTTTTTGATGAAGCATTCCTTTAATTCTGCCCAAGTATTGATTGAGTTGGGAGGCAGGTTTTTCAACCACGTATGAGCTGGCCCTTCCAACATCATAGTCAAATACTTGGCGCAGACCGCGTCGCTGACATCCAGCATGTCCATGGCTAGCTCGTAGCTCTCGATCCGCGCAGCCGGCTCGAGATCAGCCGTGTAGTTGGGCACCTTGCGAGGGCCCTTAAAATACTTGGGAATGCACTCGTTGCGTAAAGCCGGTGCCAGACATGGTATTCTGATAGTTCTGGTGCTCAGACCCGCCCCGGAAGAACCTGGCTGTGGTGTGGAGGGGGGTATTTGACCCGCCACTGCGGCCGCTGCTTCTGCCTCTCGCATGGCTCGAGCTGCATCGACGATCGCCTGCGCATCTGATACCGCTAGTTGGGCTGGGGGATTTTGAGCGAGCCGCCTGCGTTCACTACTAGAAACTGCAGGGGATTCCTCATGTCGACTCCTGCTGCAACTTTGATGCGGGGTAGAGTGGACCCGGTCAAGAATATAGGAGTAGTTTACCTGCTGGGTGACCGCTGTCTTCAACATCTCGATGACGTTCCTTGCCTCAATCTCGATTGGGGTGTTTCCTGTGATCGGGAGCGTAGCAAGGTTGCGAGTTACCGCTAGCATGTTGTCCATGGGATTAGAAAAATGACCCACCGATGTCTAGAAATGGCGAGGGGGTAGCTGAGTTGGCGATGGGTTGGGGGCCGGCTCATGCTGCTGAGTCGGCTGACGAGGCTGAGCCGGCTGTGGCTGCTCAATCCCCGGATTTGGGAGCATAACCCGAGTCAATTGGGGTATAACCGGGGCCTCGAGCATACTGGTCCCAGCCCCCGGAGTATCCTGCGGCATGCTAAACAGGTGAGTAGGCTCGTAGTTGAAGTGCAGCCGGTTCGCGTGTCTCCTCTGATGAACCACATCTGAAGCATCCTGTCACAAACCCAAGTGCCAGGCTTCTGTCTTCAGTCGCTCAGCCTCATTGCGGATGTGGGCCTGCACCTCAGCCATGTGAATATTCTCAGCGTTGATGTCCTCCTGGACTTTGGACATGTGTTCGCGGAGTTTGGTCAACTCTGTGTGACGTTCCGCCTGATTTTCCGCTATCACTGGGGTCTCCAGGAGGGTCGTCATGGCGGCCATCATGTCGGCCATAGCTTGAGCCGGCGTTTTGTCCGAGCTGGCTGTGCCTGGAGTCGGCGTTGAAGTGCCGGTCCCAGTTACCGCACCGGCCGCCGTGGAGTTGAGGGCCGGAGCAGTGACTGTCATGTAAATGGTAGCATGGAGTGGTGGCTCGAAAGCGTCCTGAGCCGGCTCACCATCAGAGTAGCCCCCAAGCTTATCATCATAAAGTGGGAGGATCGACTTGGTATCGCCGACCAAGGACTCACCATCAGAGTAGACAAGGGTGTCCCCGCCAGACACAGAGTTACCCGCGAAGTCAATTCCCTGAGTGAAGCCGATGAAGACATGCTTCCGGCCGGCTTGAACCCGGCCGGGTTGACTGCGCCGAGCCGGCTAGACAATGTCGGTGCAGATGTCCGGCTCGGGACCTGATTCGGCGATTTTGGCGATGAAGACATGGATCTTGCCAAAGGGGACCTGGTACCCATACTCGATTGAGTCGGCCTCGGGGCCCCAACCTGAATCGTCGATGTAGAGCTTGCCGCGGCGACTCTTGGTCATTCGGCCGATCGCATATCCCTCGATCCCTGGGAGAGCTCCCTCCAAGAACTCAACACCACCGTGCGGTGGCCCCACGGTGGGCGCCAACTGTCGTGGTTTTGTCACGGCAGATGTCCTCGTGAAAGGACTTAGTCCTGAGGCCATTGCAGCTAGGTAGTAGCTTGAACGGGGTTGATCGAAATCGAGAGACAAGGGTTTACCCAGGTTCAGCCCCTCACGGTGGAGGTAATAACCTACTTCCTTCTTGATTGATTATTGCTTGGGGTCTCAATTACAAGGGCACAACTTAACTAACCTAGTACTCGAGAACTTGTCACCTGACCTTTCTACCTCAGGGGCTCCCCTTTATATACAGGTCGAGGCCCTGAGTTTACAACAGAATCTGGGTCGTACTACAACCCGTGTCTTGGTCTATTTCCTAATCATATTGTCCTTCAAGTAAGGGAATTTCCCTGTAGCTTCCTTGTCAAGCCGGCTTACTAGATACGGGCCATAAGCCGGCCTTTTTCCCAAGTCGCCCTCTGGGCCTTGAATTCTCTGGCTTGTCGTGGCCCCACAACGAGGTCATCCTCAAGCCACCAAGTGATGGCCGGGTCATACCCTGGCTGGGTCATCCCGTGGGGTATATCCCCAACTAGAGGGGACCCACCTGTTACCCACAAGGCAACAGGGCCCCCCTGGGCGCGCCCTGATGCCTTGTGGGTCCCACAGCTGGCCTCCGACCCCCTCCTTCTGCTATATAGGCTCATTTGCCCTCAAAAAATATAGATAAGACTTTCGGGACGAAGCGCCGTGCTACTTGTAGTCTTCGTTGGAATTTCCATAGAGATAAATATTTCCCTCAGTTAAGAACCAAGGTTATCAATCCAGTAGGAGAACCAAGCAAAATTCCGTTAAAACGCACCTGCACACACAAGAGCAAACACTTGCACCCAACGCAAATAAGAGGGTTGTCAATCCCCTTAGCGGTTACTTGCAAGGATTAAATCTTATAGAGGTAAATAACTAAACTAAAATACTAATAAAAATAAAAGTAAATAAATTGCAGCAAGGTATTTTTGGGTTTTAAATATGATAAAGATAGACCCGGGGACCATAGTTTTCACTAGAGGCTTCTCTCTTGAGCACATAAACATACGGTGGGTAAACAAATTACTGATGGGCAATTGATAGAAAAGCAAATAATTATGACGGATTCATGGCAATGATCATGTATATAGGCATCACGTCCGAGACAAGTAGACCGACTCCTGCCTACATCTACTACTATTACTCCACCCATCGACCGCTATCCAGCATGCATCTAGGGTATTAAGTATGAAACAGAGTAACGCCTTAAGCAAGATGACATGATGTAGAGAAGAAAATTCAAGCAATATGAATAAACCCCATCTTTTTATCCTTAATGGCAACAATACAAATAAGTGTCATGTCCCTTTCTGTCACTGGGATTGAGCACCGCAAGATTGAACCCATCACAAAGCACCTCTCCCATTGCAAGATAAATCAATCTACTAGGCCAAACTAAAGCAATATATCAGAGAGAAATACAAAGCTATAACAATCATGCATAAAAGAGTTTAGAGAAGACTCAAATATTTCTCATGAATAATCTGATCATAAGCTCACAATTCATCGGATCCCAACAAACACACCGCAAAAGAAGATTGCATCGGATAGGACTCCAAGAACATCGAGGAGAACATTGTATTGAAGATCAAAGAGAGAGAAGAAGTCATCTAGCTACTAGCTATGGACCCGTAGGTTTGTGGTAAACTACTCACACATCATCGGAAGGGCAGCAAGGTTGATGTAGAAGCCCTTCGTGATCAATTCCCCCTCCGGCAGAGTACCGGAAAAAGCCTCCAGATGAGATCGCAGAAGAACAGAGGCTTGCGGCGGCGGAAAGGTTTTCTCTTCTGGCTCTCTGGGGGTTTCCCAATATTTGTGAATTTATAGAAGTGGAATTAGGTCAAACGGAGTCACGTGGGCCCCACAAGGTAGCATGGCGCGCCCTCCCTGGGGAGCGCCCTAGTGCCTTGTGGGGCCTCTGTGAGGCTTCTGGCCTCCTCCCAAGGCTTCCCGGGTTTCTTTTGTCCAGAAAAAATCTCCAAATAGTTTCGTGGCATTTGGACTTCATTTGTTATTGTTTCTCTGAAAAGCCAAAAACAAGCAGAAAACAGCAATTGGCACTAGGCACTGGGTTAATAGGTTAGTCCCAAAAAATGATATATAATTGCATATAAAAACATCCAAGATTGATACTATAATAGCATGGAACAATCAAAAATTATAGATACGTTGGAGACGTATCAAGCATCCCCAAGCTTAATTCCTGCTCGTCCTTGAGTAAGTAAATGACAAAAATAGAATTTTTGATGTGGAATGCTACCTATCATGTTTCATCATGTAATCTTTCCCTTACGGTATGAATAATAAGATATGAATGATTCAAAGAAATATTCTATAATTTGATATAAAGACATCAATACTCAGGCATATTAATAAACAATCAAGTCTTTCAAAATAAAAATGCTAAAGAACGTTATCCCTACAAAATCAAGTGATCCTGTCATGCTCCATCTTCTTCACACAAAGTATTTATCATGCACAACCCCGGTTTTAGCCAAGCAATTGGTTCATACTTTTTAACGCGCTTCAGCCTTTTCAACTCCCATGCAATACATGAGCGCAAGCCATGGATATAGCACTATGGGTGGAATAGAGTATGGTGATAGAGATAAATAGGAGAAGTCAAAAATGGAGAAAGTCTCACATCAACAAGGCTAATCAATGGGCTATGGAGATGCCCATCAATTGATGTCAATGCGAGGAGTAGGGATTGCCATGTAACGGATGCACTAAGAGCTATAAGTGTATGAAAGCTCAAACTAAAACCTAAGTGGGTGTGCATCCAACTTGCTTGCTCATGAAGACCTCGGGCATTTGAGGAAGCCCATCATCGGAATATACAAGCCAAGTTCTATAATGAAAAATTCCCACTAGTATATGAAAGTGACAAAATAGGAGACTCTCTATATGAAAAACATGGTGCTACTCTAAAGCACAAGTGTGGAAAAAGATAGTAACATGAAAGCACATTTGCTCCCTTGGTGGTTTTGGTAATTCATAACAACATATATCTCATTGAACTAATATCCATTCAAGATTAAATTTCAGGATGTTCAATGATTGGCATGGCATGGACTAGAGAAGTGGGCCCCTCAAAATGCTAAGGACAAGGATTGGCAAAGGATCAAGACTCTACATTTTTGGTTTAGTGATCCAAGATCACATTGAGTCCATAGGAAAGCCAATACTATTAAAAAGGGATGAGGTGTTGCTTAATGATCTTGTTGCTCAAGTGCTTAGTGATAGTATTCCTATACCCTCAACCACTATCTCTACCCAAATATGTCCTAAACCCAAAGTCCAACTCGGCCCCACCGATATTTCCAATCCGGCCCCACTGAGTTGATCCAAGACTTAGCCACTGCCAAACCCCAACAAATCGGATCCACCGAAATGGATCTCAGTCCCACCGAGATGGCCTTGCCAACTCTCTGTAATCGTTTGCACTTACTTCGGTCTCACCGAGTTTGCAAATCGGTCACACCGAGATGGCTTTCCAACTCTCTGTTGCCTTATTGCTTCACTTTGGTCTTACCGAGTTGATGCAATCGGTGCCACCAAGATGAGGATTGCCCTAGCCATTGCACTTCGCTCCATCCAAGTTGTTCATATCGGTCCCACCGAGATTCCTAAAGTTCATATCTTTTACACAGTTTGGTGCTACCGAGATTATTGTTTCGGTGCCACCGAGTTGCATCAAAAGTGTGTAACGGTTGGATTTTGTGTGGAGGCTATATATACCCCTCCACCACCTCCTTCTCAGTAAGGAGAGCCATCAGAACATGCTTACACTTCCACCATACATTTTCTGAGAGAGAACTACCAACTCATGTGCTGAAATCAAGCCATTCCATTCCTACCTTTTGAATCTTGATTTCTAGCCTTTCCCAAGTTGCTTTCCACTCAAATCCTTCTTCCTCCATAGCCAAATCTGTGAGGAGTGTTTGAGTGCTGGGAAGACTATCATTAGAAGCACAAGAGCAAGGAGTTCATCAATAACACACCGTCTATTACCTTTTGGAGAGTGGTGTCTCCTAGATTGGTTAGGTGTCGCTTGGGAGCCTCCAAACAAATGTGGAGTTGAACCAAGAGTTTGTAAGGGCAAGGAGATCGCCTACTTCGTGAAGATCTACCCCGAGTGAGGCTAGTCATTCATGGACGTAAGCCATGGTGGAATAGACAAGGTTGCTTCTTCGTGGACCCTTCGTGGGTGGAGCCCTCCGTGGACTCGCGCAGCCGTTACCCTTCGTGGGTTGAAGTCTCCATCAACATGGACATACGATAGCACCACCTATCAGAACCACGCCAAAAACCACCCCCCTTCTAGACATACTTTTGATCCTACAAGTGGTATCAGAGCTTTGGTCTCCGTAAGCCTTGATTTCCATAGCTTTGGTGATCATAGCCTTGGTTTCACAACCTAGGAGAGTATGGCGTCTAGTGAGGGTAACTATCATCGTAGAGGTCCATATTTCGATGGTACAAACTTTGCTAGTTGGAAACATAAGATGAAAATGCATATTCTTGGTCATAACCCCAACGTTTGGGCTGTTGTTCGTGTTGGCTTGCAAGGTGACTTCTTTGAGGATGGCAAGGAACCGGATCGTGAGGCAACCCTGGAAGAATTGAAGATGTTGCAATACAATGCTCAAGCTTGTTACATTCTATTCAACGGTCTATGTCCCGAGGAATTCAACAAAATCATCCGCCTCGAGAATGCAAAGGAAATTTGGGATACTTTGGTTGATATGCATGAGGGTACCGAGTCCGTCAAGGAATCTAAGTTGGATGTGCTTCAAAGTCAACTTGACAAGTTCAAGATGAAGGATGGTGAAGGAGTCGCTGAGATGTACTCTAGGCTTGCTCTCATCACAAATGAGATTGCTAGCTTAGGAAGTGAAGAGATGACCGACAAATTCATCATCAAGAAGATACTTAGAGCTTTGGATGGAAAATATGATACCGTGTGCACATTGATCCAAATGATGCCCAATTACAAAGATCTCAAGCCCACGGAAGTCATTGGAAGGATTGTTGCTCATGAAATGTCACTCAAGGACAAAGAGGAGCGACACAACAAGTCAAGTGGTGCTTACAAAGCCTCAACTGATGCTCCAACAACTCCAAGTGACAATCTAGTATCAAATGAAGAGATTAGCCTAATGGTGAAAAGGTTTAACAAGTTCTACAAGAACAAAGGGAAAGAGAGAAGCTCTAGCTCAAGACATTATGAGAGAAGATCATCAAGTCATGACCGTAATTGTTACAATTGTGGGAAGCCCGGACACTACTCGAATGAGTGCACGGCTCCCTACAAGAAAAGAGACGAATCACCAAGAGGAAGATACAGAAGAGATGAATCACCTCATAAGGAGAGAAGGAGTAGAGATGATCGTTATGAATGAAGACACTCTCGAAGAAGCAAGGATTCGGAGAAGAAGGACAAGTCATCAAGGAGCTACACAAGAAGAAGACATCAAGCTCATGTTGGTGAATGGGTTTTCGGCTCCGACTCCGACAACCACTCCGAGAGAAGTTATCACTCCAACTCCGACTATAGTCAAGATGAAGGTGTTGCCGGACTTGCACTTGTGTCATCCAACTCCTATGATCTATTTGACTCACCAAATGAAGGAATTGGAAGATGCTTCATGGCAAAAGGCCCCAAGGTATCACACCCCGAGTATCTTGATTTCAATAGTGATGAAGATGATTTGCTTGGTGATGATGATTTACTTGTTGATAGAGATAGTAATATGAGCTTTAATGAAAATGCTAGTAATCATGATAGTCAAGAGGAAACGAGTGACAATGCTATGAAGGAGATTGAGCGTCTAACTAAAGAACTAAATGCTCTTAAGTTAGCTCATGAAACAACTCAAGAGGATCATAGAGAACTTCTAAGAACTCATGAGAAGCTACGCTTTGAGAAGCTAAATTTAGAGCAAGAGCATGAGTTTCTTAAAGCTATCAATGACGATCTTCGAAAGAAGAGTTCTTCATATCTTGCTAAGCGTTTACTCTTGTCTACCTTTATGCCACAAGTTAAATCTAAGCAAACTAGCAACAAGGGTAAAAATGGTTCTACCTCTAGTAGTAACAATAGCAATGCTAAATCCAATATTGTTGCTTCTAGTAGTTCTATTGATTCCACTAATGATTCTCTTAGCCAAGTTACAGTTGAGCAAGAAAATATGCTATTGAAAGGAATTATAGAAAAAGGTGTCTACCAGAGTCTTGCCAGGAGTAAGAAATTTGAGGAAATTATACACAAGCAAGGAAGGCACCGGAAGAACCAAGGTGTTGGTTTTGAATGAAGGTTCAATGCTGATGGAGTTGAGTGGGAAGAAGGTCAACATCCCAAGACGAAGTTTGTTCCTCAACAAGAGAAGTATGATCCTACTCTCTTCAAGGGAACACAAGCTCAAGAAGATCTTCCACCACAAGACCACAAGCTAAAAGGCAAGGACAAGCTTCAAGAAGAGATTGATTAATTTGAAGAAGCTCCTCAAGCCATGGTCAAGTGGGTTCCCAAGACTTCATCAAGTTCTACTTCATCAGGTGCTACTACAACTCCAAGGATTCCCATCAAGTTGATGTGGGTCCAAAAGAAGAAGAACTAGAGAGTTCTTGAGGGTGACTCCGCCAACAAACTTCACTCATATTCATTATGGCAAGAACTTGTGCAACCAACTTCCACATTTTGCACTAGTTCATGGAGTCACAAACCCTCTTGTTGGTAAGGCAATGGACAAGGTAATCAATGCATTCATGGACATCATCATATGTGAATTTCACTCTATGTCTATGGATATCCTTATATGTTCCTTGTGTGGGACTAACCCATGTAGGTATTGAAAGCACATAACTCCAAAGGATTGCTCCCAACTCTTGATGGTCTACATCAACATTGAGCATCCACATCTTCAACATCTACTTGAAGTCATCATCGACAAAACACAAGGTTAGTTCATCCCTCTTAGGGGGGATATCACATCTAGGGGGAGCTTTGCTCTAAACAATTGAGCTAAAGCAACTCTAATGGTGTGAACACATTAATGCTTTATGAAAAAGTGGTAACCCCACTTGTGCTTAAACGATGAGTATGACCTATGATCAAATGTTCTCATTTGGCTCCTAAGTCAATATACTCATATATAGATAACCTAGTCATCGCCATTGCTTGATAGATGCTAGAATTGGTTGTGCATGTTTGACACATATTTCATTAGCAATATTATTGTGTGAGCATGTTGGTTTGCATAATTTTATCATTCGAGAACATTCATTTGTTGTTTTGATTGTCTTGGTTTTTCTGGCCAAGTGAATGTACAAGAATGCCTAAGAACCTTCTCTAGCTATCTATGCTTTCTTGTCTCAAATTCTATTCTTGCTGCATCACAAAAATTGAACAAGTCATTTTCGGACCCTCCGGGTGAGGAGCACTCGGAGCCACCGATCTGAAAGGGCTGAACCTCCAAAACCTTCTAGTTGATTTCGGCCGGACCAAATTGCTCAAACTCGGTCAAACCGAAATCACTTAGACTGATCTAGGTTTTCATCTCGGTGCTACCGATTAGACCAACTCGGTTGGACCGAATTGCTGTAACTGCAAGCAGTTGCATGTCTCGGTGCTACCGATTTGTTCACTCGGTGCCACCAACAGCGTACGGGTATATATATCGCGCGGACCGAACGGTTGAAATTTCTCGACCCCACTCATTCCCGCTCCCCGTTGCTGCCGTTGCCCTTCGTCTTCGGACTTCACCGTCGTCTCTTGTGCACCTTCACCGCAGGACTCCACCGCCGTCAACGATAATCTCCACCGCCGTTGTCGTCGTAGAGGATCTCCATCGAGTTAGGGCAAGATTCGACCCCATCCATGCTCTATTTTCTGATTCAATGCGCGATTGGTTTGCCATGATTCTTGCCACGGATTGAGAACTCCTGCTACACTACAAAGTCCATAGATTAGATGCGAGTAAAAAATTTAGGTTTAAGTTTCCGCCGAATGCATCTCGGACCGACCGATTAGAAGTTTTCGGTACCATCGATTTGGCCTTTGGCCATAGCACTAGTACGTCTCGGTGCCACCGAGTTGTACGAATCGGTGAGACTGAAAGTAAATCTCAGTGAAACCCTAGCATCTCAGAGCCACCGAACCCCAACTCGGTCTGACCGAAGTGGTGTGTAAGGTTTCTGTAGTGTGCTTCGGTATCACCGAGATGATCAACTCGGTCCATTCGATATGCATCCTGTGAAAACTTGAAACTAAGAATTGAACTCAAATTTTATGAAAAACTTCTGCTTTTTGTGATGACTCATCTACTCTGCCCATACCTATCTATTCACAGGGTCAGCTCAGCAAGATGTCAGACAACAGTGACAGCCAGAACAGGTCTGAACAGCATGCAGATTTAAGTGAAGGGTCAAGCCCAGCTGAAAGTTTCTATGAGGGAGAGAGGAGCTCTCCAGATCTTCCAAAGGCAACCACCAGAACTAGGAAGAAGAAAACCTCAAACAGTGAGGATGATAATTTTGTTGCAAGTGAAGCTGCAACTAAGAAAAAGAGAGTAGTGATTGCTAAGGAGTACAACACAAAGCCTACTGCTGCCAAAGAGAAGATTGCAGTGAGGAAAGTTCCCAAGGAAACCATGCAGTTTGCACTAGAGAGTGACTCAGAGCCAGCTGCAGGTGGGAAGAAGAAAAGAGTAAGGAAAACCACTGCCCGAGTGATTGGAAAACCCTCCATGATGATTGAAGAGGAGGAAGAAGAGCCAGCAGCAAATGTACCCCCTGCAAAAGCTCAGAAGCTCATGTCTGATGCTATCAAGACTGCTGCACCCTCCAAGTCTAAGCCAAAGGTGTCAGCACCCAAGAGATCAACCAGGAACATATCAGCTGCTGAAAAGAACAAGGACCCAGTGCCTGAATCATATGTTGATGAAGAGCCTCTAGTGCTCAGGAAGCTAAAACCAAAGATACCAGATCATGACAATGCACACCCAGTTGCGGAAAACATGATGCTGAGGAAGGATAAAGGACTGCGTCAGTGGAGACAGTCAGATTCCTATGCTGTGAGGAGAAGGACAACATGTGATTATCGCTTTCACACACGAGAACAACAGGATTTTTATGAGACAGTTTTGCTTGACAAGAAGCCCATAGTCAGTGACATGAAGTGGGTGGACTGGGAATATATCGATGAGAATGAGGACTATTTTCCCCACGTCCATGAAAGCTTCAGGATTGCAGGAGTTGATGAATTTGTTGGAAAGAAATTAACTAAGTGGAATGATGAGATGATCATGCAATTCTACTCAACTGTACATTTCTATCCAGATGGCAGAATAGTGTGGATGACTGAAGGTAACAGGTACCAGTCAACCATCTCTGAGTGGGCAAATCTTCTTGGTGCACCCAAGGAAGAGGATGATTATATTGACATTTATGCCAAGCTCAAGATGGATCACAACTCCATGGCCAACATGTATACTGCAATTCCTCATAAGGATCTTGAAACACATAAGCTTGGATCAGTGAAGTATCTGCTCCCAGGACTGGCCACAACAAACACCATACTGCGGTACACTCTGCTACTAAAGTCAGGCGATGATAAGATGATTCGTGGCCACTCAATCAACCTGCTGCATTTATTTGATACACCTCAGAAATTCAAGGTGATGAGCCTGATAGTAGAGACTATCAAGAGGACTGCAGCAGATCAGAAGAGATCGTGTGGTTATGCACCCCATATTCAGTTGTTGATCAATTCCAAGGTTGGAACCAGCACGTATCTTCTTGATCGAGAGCATTTTCCTTTGCGTCCAGATTTTGAGGACAATGTTATAGTGATGGATCCTTCGCATCCCACTTCAGCTCAAGCTCAAGAGAAAATCCGCAAAACAAAGGAAGCAAAAGCCGCTCGGGAGGCATCAGCTCAAAATGCTCCTATTGCAAATCTCAAAACATCTAAAGACCAAATGCAATATCTGCTTGAAGCCACTCTGAGGATTGAGTGAAGTCTGGCCAACCTCACCCAGACCCAGGCTAGTTTGAGCGGATCATTGAGACCAAATTTCATAATTTAGATGTTAAGATGACAGAGATACAGACCACATTGGAACAGCTGCAAGGAGATGTTGATGCTGTCAAGCTTGCCAAATCAGATGACAGTGGAGATGACAGACCAACCACAGAGAGATTTCAGACAGTGCCTAGGGCTGCCAGGTCAGATGCAGTGCCAGTAGTGGATCCACGGACCACAGTATCTGCACCAGCCGTCACAGCCACAGTGCCACCTCAGGTCTCCACTCCACCAGTTCAGCAGACATCGTCCGAAGCCTTCGCCGATGCTCTCATCTCAACGCCATCTACGCACATCGGAGCAGCTAGCAGAAGATCGCCTTCAGGAGCTTCGGAGGACCGTGCCTAGAGAACCGACTAGTCCTACACATATTCGATCTTTTTGGTACTTGTTGCCAAAGGGGAAGAATTTGTATAGATCATAGGCTTCGAGAGAGAGTTGTTTGGTCGTTTTTGGTTCTTTTGTTTGCTTGTTTGGTCATTGATACTTTATTCGCTTTGTTATGAGTGTGCTTACTACAGTTACTATGTTGCTTATGCATGTGATGATCATACTATGCTCATTGTGATGATCTATGCTTATCTTTATCATTATCTTGTATGATCACTTACTTGTGTTGGTGATGTGTGCCGTATCATTTCAATCATATCATTTTGCGCGCTCCACCAAGTTGTATGTGACATGGAAGAGTAACCCATGAGCCTAATCGATTGTGCATTTGCATTCAAACGCAAATTTTTAATAATGCAAAAATTTAAGGGGAGCTCTTGCTTATCACATACTTCTCAAAGCGACGATGCATTTCATTAAGTTAATCATTTGTCGAAGCTTTCATCTATATGTTGTCATCAATTACCAAAAAGGGGGAGATTGAAAGCACATTTGCTCCCTTGGTGGTTTTGGTAATTCATAACAACATATATCTCATTGAACTAATATCCATTCAAGATTAAGATTTCAGGATGTTCAATGATTGGCATGGCATGGACTAGAGAAGTGGACCCCTCAAAATGCTAAGGACAAGGATTGGCAAAGGACTCTACATTTTTGGTTTAGTGATCCAAGATCACATTGAATCCATAGGAAAGCCAATACTATTAAAAGGGGATGAGGTGTTGCTTAATGATCTTGTTGCTCAAGTGCTTAGTGACAGTATTCCTATACCCTCAACCACTATCTCTACCCAAATATGTCCTAAACCCAAAGTCCAACTCGGCCCCACCGATATTTCCAATCCGGCCCCACTGAGTTGATCCAAGACTTAGCCACTGCCAAACCCCAACAAATTGGATCCACCAAAATGGATCTCGGTCCCACCGAGATGGCCTTGCCAACTCTCTATAATCATTTGCACTTACTTCGGTCTCACCGAGTTTGCAAATCGGTTACACCGAGATGGCTTGCCAACTCTCTGTTGCCTTATTGCTTCACTTTGGTCTTACTGAGTTGATGCAATCGGTGCCACCGAGATGAGGATTGCCCTAGCCATTGCACTTCGCTCCATCCGAGTTGTTCGTATCGGTCCCACCGAGATTTCTAAAGTTCATATCTTTTACATAGTTCGGTGCTACCGAGATTATCGTTTCGGTGCCACCGAGTTGCGTCAAAAGTGTGTAACGGTTGGATTTTGTGTGGAGGCTATATATACCCCTCCACCACCTCCTTCTTAGTAAGGAGAGCCATCAGAACGTGCCTACACTTCCACCATACATTTTCTGAGAGAGAACTACCTACTCATGTGCTGAAATCAAGCCATTCCATTCCTACCTTTTGAATCTTGATTTCTAGCCTTTCCCAAGTTGCTTTCCACTCAAATCCTTCTTCCTCCATAGCCAAATCTATGAGGAGTGTTTGAGTGCTGGGAAGACTATCATTTGAAGCACAAGAGCAAGGAGTTCATCAACAACACACCGTCTATTACCTTTTGGAGAGTGGTGTCTCCTAGATTGGTTAGGTGTCACTTGGGAGCCTCCAAACAAATGTGGAGTTGAACCAAGAGTTTGTAAGGGCAAGGAGATCGCCTACTTCGTGAAGATCTACTCCGAGTGAGGCTAGTCCTTCGTGGACGTAAGCCATGGTGGAATAGACAAGGTTGCTTCTTCGTGGACCCTTCGTGGGTGGAGCCCTCCGTGGACTCGCGCAGCTGTTACCCTTCGTGGGTTGAAGTCTCCATCAACGTGGACGTACGATATCACCACCTATCGGAACCACGCCAAAAACCACCGTGTCTTCATTGCGATTGAAATCTCCAATCCCCTCCTTTACTTACATATGCAATTGTTTACTTTCCGCTGCTATACTCTTAGAATGGCATGTGTAGGGTGGTGCTTGACATGTACTATTGCTAAAATCTGCCTACAACTAAAATTGGGAAAAGGTTAGCTTTTATTTGGTCAAGTAGTCTAATCACCCCCCCTCTAGACATACTTTCGATCCTACATAACATTGTCCCTTCTCTCTTTTTCTCTCATTTATTATTTTTTTATATGGCTCTTTTTTGCCTCTTTTTTTCCTTCTCTTTTTTTTCTTTCTCTTTTTTTTCTTTATTTTTTTCTCCCTTTTTTTATTTTTTATTTTTTATTTTTCGTCCGGCGACTCATCCCGACTTGTGGGGGAATCATAGTCACCATCATCCTTTCCTCCCTGGGACAATGCTCTAATAATGATGATCATCACACCTCTATTTACTTACAACTCAACGTTAAAACTCGATACTACAAAAATATGACTCTATATGAATGCCTCTGGCAGTGTACCAGGATGTGCAATGATGATAGCGTAACATGTATGACAATGATGAATGGTGGCTGAGCCACAAATACTATGTCAGCTATATGATCATGCAAAGCAATATGACAATGATGATGTGTGTCATAAAAACGGAATGGTGGAAGTTGCATGGCAATATATCTCGGAATGGCTATGGAAATGCCATGATAGGTAGGTATGGTGGCTGTTTTGAGGAAGATATAAGGAGGCTTATGTGTGATAGAGCGTATCATATCACGGGGTTTGGATGCACCGGCGAAGTTTGCACCGACTCTCAATGTGAGAAAGGGCAATGCACGGTACCGAAGAGGCTAGCAAATTGTGGAAGGGTGAGAGTGCTTATAATCCATGGACTCACATTAGTCATAAAGAACTCACATACTTATTGCAAAAATTTATTAGCCCTTGAAGCAAAGTACTACTACGCATGCTCCTAGGGGGGAGGTTGGTAGGAGTTAACCATCGCGTGCCCCCGACCGCCACACAAAGGAAGACAATCAATAATAAATCATGCTCCAACTTCCTAGCATAACGACAGATCATACGTGCATGCTTCGGGAATCACAAACCTTAACATAATTATTCTTACTAAACCACAATTATCTACTAATACCTCCCACATATTACCATCTTAATATCGCAAAACAATTGCAAAGAATCAAACTTATCATATTCAGTGATCTACATGAAAGTTTTTATTATACCCTCTTGAATACCTATCATATCAGGACCAAATTCATAACCCGTGCATATTACCATTGCTATCATGAGACTCTCAAAAATATATAAATGAAGCATGAGAGTGCAACTATTTCTTTAAAATATCATCACCGCCGTGCTCTAAAAGATATAAGTGAAGCACTAGAGCAACTGCCTAGCTCAAAAGATATAAGTGAAGCACATAGAGTATTCTAACAAATCACGAATAATGTGTGTCCCTCTCAAAAAGGTGTGTTCAGCAAAGATGATTGTGACAAACTAAAAAGCAAACAAAAGCAAGAAAACTATTTCACAAGACGCTCCAAGTAAAACACATATCATGTGATGAATAAAAATATAGCTTCAAGTGAGTTACCGATAGATTGTAGACGAAAGGGGAGATGCCTTCCGGGGCATCCCCAAGCTTAGACGCTTGAGTCTTCCTTGAATATTACCTTGGGGTGCCTTGGGAATCCCCAAGCTTAGGCTCTTGCCACTCCTTATTCCTTTGTCCATCGTAGTCTCACCCAAAACTTGAAAACTTCAGCACACAAAACTCAACAGAAACCTCGTGAGATCCGTTAGTATAACAAACAAATTTTTAACTCTAGGTACTATAGTAAATTGATTCATATTTAATATTGGCATAATTCTACTATACTCCAAGTTCTCCATGACTCATACCCCCCGATACGATCCATAGATTCATCAAAATAAGCAAACTATGCAACAAAAACAGAATCTGTCTAAAACAGAATAATATGTAAAGATCTATTTAAAAGCCATAATTCTGTAACTCCAAAAATTCTGAAAATTTAGGACAACATGGGAAATTCATATACCAATACTGTGTAAAAATTTCATATTTTTTTGACGCTCCAGTACAGAATTAAATATTCAGCACTCAAATCATTAGCAATTGGTTCATTATAATTGGATCTTTTGAAAATATTAGCAAGTGGATGAGGATCCATAGTGATCTTAAATTTTTGATTTACTTACTATTCTTGAGTGTTGTCATGGCAATAAAAGCAAGCAAGCAAATAAAATATTTTTAGGTTTTTTGTAAAAAAAATTAGAAGTGAGGGAGATGAAAGCTAGAGGCAAACACAAATAAAAGGTAAATAAAGTAAATGCAAGTGAATGATAGTTTGTGTGAAGGTACTTGGTAATTTTGATGATGTCTCCCCGGCAACGGCGCCAGAAATTCTTCCTGCTGCTTGTAGTCTGCGTTGGTATTTCTCCGAAGAGGAGAGGATGATGCAGTACAATAGAGATAAGTATTTCTCTCAGTTAAGAACCAAGGTTATCAATCCAGTAGGAGAACCAAGCAAAATTCCGTTAAAACGCACCCGCACACACAAGAGCAAACACTTGCACCCAACGCAAATAAGAGGGTTGTCAATCCCCTTAGCGGTTACTTGGAACGATTAAATCTTATTGAGGTAAATAACTAAACTAAAATACTAGTAAAAATAAAAGTAAATAAATTGCAGCAAGGTATTTTTGGGTTTTTAATACGATAATGATAGACCCGGGGACCATAGTTTTCACTAGAGGCTTCTCTCTTGAGCACATAAACATACGGTGGGTAAACAAATTACTGTTGGGCAAATGATAGAAAAGCAAATAATTATGACGGATTCATGGCAATGATCATGTATATAGGCATCACGTACGAGACAAGTAGACCGACTCCTACCTGCATCTACTACTATTACTCCACCCATCGATCGCTATCCAGCATGCATCTTGGGTATTAAGTATGAAACAGAGTAATGCCCTAAGCAAGATGACATGATGTAGAGAAGCAAATTCAAGCAATATGAATAAACCCCATCTTTTTATCCTTAATGGCAATAATACAAATACGTTTCATGTCCCTTTCTGTCACTGGGATTGAGCACCGCAAGATTGAACCCATCACAAAGCACCTCTCCCATTGCGAGATAAATCAATCTAGTAGGCCAAACTAAACCGATAGATCGGAGAGAAATACAAAGCTATAACAATCATGCATAAAAGAGTTCAGAGAAGACTCAAATATTTCTCATGAATAATCTGATCATAAACTCACAATTCATCGGATCCCAACAAACACACCGCAAAAGAAGATTACATCAGATGGAACTCCAAGAACATCGAGGAGAACATTGTATTGAAGATCAAAGAGAGAGAAGAAGCCATCTAGCTACTAGCTATGGACCCGTAGGTCTATGGTAAACTACTCACACATCATTGGAAGGGCAGCAAGGTTGATGTAGAAGCCCTCCATGATCGATTCCCCCTATGGCGGAGTACCGGAAAAGGCCTCCAGATGGGATCACGGAAGAACAGAGGCTTGCGGTGGTGGAAAGGTTTTCTCTTCTGGCTCTCTGGAGGTTTCCCAATATTTATGAATTTATAGAAGTGGAATTAGGTCAAACGGAGTCACGTGGGCCCCACAAGGCAGCACGGCGCCCCCCTAGGGCGCGCCCTAGTGCCTTGTGGGGACCCTGTTAGGCTTCTGGCCTCCTCCCAAGGCTTCCCAGGTTTATTTTGTCCCGAAAAAAATCTCCAAAAAGTTTTGTGGCATTTGGACTTCATTTGGTATTGTTTCTCTGAAAAGTCAAAAACAAGAAGAAAACAGCAACTGGCACTAGGCACTGGGTTAATAGGTTAGTCCCAAAAAATGATATATAATAGCATATAAAAACATCCAAGATTGATACTATAATAGCATGGAACAATCAAAAATTATAGATACGTTGGAGACGTATCACGTCGCCGTCTCGAGGGGAAACTTCCCTCCGGGAGGGGGAAATTGGAGCCATCGACATCACCAACGATCCTCTCATCGTGGGAGGACCAATCTTCATCAACATCTTCACCAGCACCATCTCATCTCAAACCCTAGTTCATCTCTTGTATTCAATCTTTGTCTCAAAACCTCTGATTGGTACCTGTGGGTTGCTAGTAGCGTTGATTACAACTTGTAGTTGATGCTAGTTGGTTTATTTGGTGGAAGATTATATGTTCAGATCCTTAATTCTATTCAATACCCCTCTGATCTTGAACATGAATATGATTTGTGATTAGTTACTTTTATTCTTGACGACATGGGAGAAGTCTTGTCATAAGTAATCATGTGAATTTAGTATTCGTTTGATATTTTGATGATATGTATGTTGTTGCTTCCTTTAGTGGTGTCGTGTGAACATCGACTACATGACACTTCACCATCTTTGGGCCTAAGGGAAGGCATTGTGGAGTAGTAATTAGATGATGGGTTGCTAGAGTGACAGAAGCTTAAACCCTAGTTTATGCGATATTCCATAAGGGGCTGATTTGGATCCATATGTTTCATGCTATGGTTAGATTTATCTTAATTCTTCTTTCGTAGTTGCGGATGCTTGCGAGAGGGGGTAATCATAAATGGGAAGCTTGTTCAAGTAAGAACAGCACCCAAGCACCGGTCCACCCACATATCAAATTATCAAAGTAGCGAACGCGAATCAAACAAACATGATGAAAGTGACTAGATGAGAATTCCCATGTGTCCTCGAGAACGCTTTGCTTTATATAAGAGATCATTCCAGCCTATCCTTTGCTACAAAAAGGATTGGGCCACCTTGTTGCACTTTATTATACTTGTTACCAAGCTTTTAAATAGCAGATAGCGGACTGGTTGCGGATTGGTGTTCGCGTAGCGGAATGCGGATAGTGGGCGATATTGCAGGTGCTATGTCCACATAGACAATTTTTAAAAACACTCATAAATTTGATATTGTTGTGTATATTTCAAGGCCATTGACAAAAAATATGACACTTAATTTGAGCAATCATCATTTATATAAGAATATAAACTATAATTGAACAATATTTGGTAGTGCAACCATGCAAGAAGGACACATTTGCCAAAATAGATTACACACAGAACAACAATCACTTATATAGCCGGCGATGTTACGGATAGCGGACGATATAGCGGTCTAAAAAGTGATACTGCGCCCGCATCATGACAACACGCTATTTTCTAGCGCAACCTTAGACTAATAGCGGCAGGGTGACGCAACCGCTATTGCGGCCACAATAGCGAAGGTAGCGGACGCTATTTAAAAGCTTGCTTGTTACTTGTTACTTATTATGAATTATCTTGCTATCAAAACTATCTGTTACCGCTACTTTTAGTACTTGTAGAGAATACCTTGCTGAAAACCACTTGTCATTTCCTTCTGTTCCTCGTTGGGTTCGACTCTCTTACTTATCGAAAGGACTACGATTGATCCCCTATACTTGTGGGTCATCAAGAATGGATTTCGTATGCATCATCTAGTATGTTTTCGATATTTGAGTTTATGCCGGTTCTTCACTGATGGAGGTTTCACACCTTTATATCATAGGCATACTTCCCTTGCCACTTCATGATTCGACAGCTCTTGTCGTTAGCTTTCTATCAAGCTTGAGTTCGTTAAAATCAGAGTTCATTTGCAGGAGTTGGCAGTGTTGGTCTTACTTGCATCCATCTATTTTGCTTGGTCAGTTTTACAACTTCCAGGCGGTAGTACCGCTCTGGACCACGGTAGTACCGCTTAGGCGGTACTTCCGCAGACCAGTGCTGCTCCTAGTTCTGCTTGTTTTTTAGTTTCTGTGAGTTTCTGTTTTATAAGTGGTAGAACTGCTTTAAGCGGTAGTAATGCTCTAAGCGGTAGTAGGGCGGTAGTACCGCATGCGCGGTACTTCCGCTTCCTTCTACCGCAACCACTTCCGCTTATTTTGGTGCTTCTGTTTCCTAGTCTGCTTAAGCGGTAGTAGAGCGGTAGTACTGCTCCCCCAAGCGGTAGTACTGCTCTAGCAGAACTACCGTTCTTGTACTTTTGTACTCGATGGGTGGCGTTAACCGTGCTAAGCGGTAGTACCGCTCCCCCAAGTGGTAGTACCACTTGAGCATGACCAGTGGGCATAACGGTTGGATTCGGGTGGGGCTATTTAAGGGGGTCTTCTTCCCCAATGGTTCTTATCCCTTTGAGCTCATTTTTGCCCTCCATTGTTGACCTCCTTGAGCTTGCTATCTCTCAATCCCTCTAATGATTCTTGCTCCTTTTTGAGGGAAAAGAGAGAGGAGATCTAGATCTACATTTCCACCAATCCTTATCTCCTCTAAGTGAGGGGAACCTAGTGGATCTAGATCTTAGAGTTCTTTGTGTTCTCCTTTTGTGTTCATCCTCTCATTTTCCTCCATAGCATTAGTTGTTGTGGTGGGATTTGGGAGAGAAGGACTTGGGCACTCTGTGTGCCCTTGCAATTGCATTTGGTGCATCGGTTTGAGTTCTCCACGGTGATACGTGGAAGAGAAAGTTGAGTAGCTTATTACTCTTGGGTGCTTGGTACCCTAGAGCTTGTTCCTCTTAGGTGCTTGGGCGCCCTAGATGGTTAGTGGTGTCTCGGAGCTCAATCATTGTGGTGTAAAGCTCCGGGCAAGTGTCGGGGTCTCCAATTAAGTTGTGGAGATTGCCCCGAGCAATTTGTACAGGTTCTGGTGACCGCCCCCAAGGGTTGCCAACTGTATGGGTTCGGTGACCGCCCCCAAGGGTCGCCATTTGTACGGGTTCGGTGACCGCCCTCAAGGGTCCCTTAGTGGAATCATGACATCTTGCATTGTGCGAGGGCGTGAGGAGATTATGGTGGCCCTAGTGGCATTTTGGGGAGCATTGTGCCTCAACACCGCTCCAAACGGAGATTAGCATCCGCAAGGGTGTGAACTTCGGGATACATCATCGTCTCTGTGTGCCTAGGTTATCTCTTACCCGAGCCCTTTACTTATGCACTTTACTTTGTGATAGCCATAGTGTATCATGTTATATATCTAGCTATCACTTAGTTGTTTATCTTGACTAGGATAAGTTGTTGGTGCACATAGGTCAGCCTAGTTGTTTTACGTTTTGTGCTTAGCAAATTAAACGCTAATTTTATTCCGCATTTGTTCAAGCCTAAACCATAATTATTTTAAAGCGCCTATTCACCCCCCCCCCTCTAGGCAACATCCACAATCTTTCAAATGGCAAGGGAGTGTACGAAGATGCCGTCGAAGTTACCGTCCTTGCTTATGGTCATGGTGTGAATGGATGACGGGGCCGTTGTAGATGTCGAGTCTGTGGCGATGATGAGTGGCGGTGGTGTTGATGTTGAACCGTCCCTAAGTAGCCGAAACACCTTAGGAAACGGAAAACCGCGACTCAAAATCTCAAATACCAATGGTCAAATGGTGGCAGCGCAAATTGTGGTGGTGTTGCAGAAGCTCAGTGGGATGTCAGAAGTCTAATGGTGGTTCTCGGGGTTGGCAAGGCGGAAGTGATGGCGATGGAAGTTTTTTTTTAAAATTCAGTTTTGTCAGGTTTTCTCGAGTGTCCGGAGGATGTCGGACGACCGACCGATGGATAGTGTCCGAACATCCGGTAAGGGTCGGTTGTCCCATGCCTGGTGATTTCGTGGGCACGAGGATGAAGATGAACTCATGGATTTGGGTGAAGAAAAACAAATTTTGGGGCAGATTTGACGGTGGAAAAGTGAGGAGAAGGTGGGAGAAGCTAGATCCACCTGCAACACTTCGAATCCATGGATCAAAATAAAAAAAACACCATCAAAACCTATAAATCACAAAAACAATGGTATGGCTATTTTTGTGGGGATTTTCAAATTTGGGCAAAAATAAACAAAATTAGGCTAGAAAGTGGGGGGATTGGGCTCCAAGATGTGAATCAACCTTACTCCGATCCAGGAAGATGTAGGGCAAAACCATAGTTCATGATCTTTTCACACTTGAGGTGGGGAAAGGGGAAAATCAAGAGAAGAACACAACAAGAACACTCAATTGAACAAGACCCAATCACACATGTGCTAAATCCACATACACATAAGGAGATACAAGATCCAAATCCAACACAAGAGGGAAAATAGGTAGCTAGTTCATCCCAATCCATAGAGGAATTGAGGGCTTGATATCCTTGGAGGATCTTCCCTAGAAGGGGTCTTGAATCCACTAGGGATCTTCTCACATGGAGGTCTTGATCTCCATGGAAGAGGTAGTAGATGAGAAAAGCTCTCTCTGTAATCTGAGCTATCACTTTGCTAACCCTAATTCGTCCAAGTGAAGGGGTATTTATAGTCTAAGGAGAAAGAGGGGGATACATGGGTCAAAACCCGAGTGGCTGCGCACAGGCAGTACCAGACGTCTGATGGTTACCGGCGTCTGGTGGCTCGCGAAGGACCGGATGTCCGGAGCATGGCAGAATTCTGATAGTTTGACTCTGTAGTGTCTGCGTCAGATTTTTGGAGGCGTTCGTTCATCTGGTAGCTCAGATATCCGGCAATTTGTCTCTGTTGCAGATGCGTCGGGTTTCCGGAGAGGCTCGGTCATCCAGTGGTTAGGGTGTGTCGGACCTCCGGTACTTGCCGGTCGTCCGGCCGCTGTAGCGTTCCTCAGCTGGTGTGACATCCCCATGTAATCACTACAGTGATCCCCTATTAATAGTGCCATGTCATCATGTTTATTAGTACATAAGCATCATTTGCATCAAAGCTCAATTCAAATTCAAACTCAGTTTGCAATTCAAATTTACAATGGAAATAAAAGTTGTCCAAAAACAGAAACTAAAATGTTCATTAAATAGTTCATAAATCAGAGGCAATATTAAAATTAAGTTTGATATTAACTAAAATACTTAGGTGACTCATTTGAGCAGAAACAGTGACCATCAGCACCTATTTAAACCCTAATTAATTATTTAAAATTTAAATGGAAACATCTTTGCACCAAACCAATTTTCTGAGATAGAGAATAAGGCACTGAGTCATTTGGTATATGTCACATGTTTTACAAAAATCAAATAATACCTAAACTATTTGGAAACAGAAAGAAAAAGAAGAAAAAGAAAAAGGAAAACGGCCCGAACCGAATGGGCCTAAGTCAGCCGGCCCGCCCGCTCGGTCGCCTTCTTCCTTCTGTTCACGCGCGGTCGATCCCGCGCGTCCGACCGCCCATCACCGGCGTCCGTCCCAGCCACGCCCTCTCACCCGCGTCGCTACAGAGGAGGAGAGGAGGATAAGAACGCCACGCCACGAACCCTAGCCGGCCCCTGAGATCTTTTCCCCCCTCACCTGCTCTCTCTCTCTCCTCGCCCAAGCGCTCGCCTTCGTCTCCGTTCGATCCGGCCAATGCCGTGCTCCGATCACCCCGCTGAGTAGCCAGACATCTCCGCCGTCCTCGACTCCTTCTTCTGCACTGCCTGCACCGAGCTTGCGAGCACCACAGCAACCCCGGCGAAGTCGTCTTCTTCCTCGGGCCGCCGCACGTCGCCATCGATTGCATCGCCGTCGCCCGTCCCCGAGCCCGTTTAAGCACCCCTACAGGCTCCTGGTGAGCTTACGCTTCTTTCCCCTCTCTTTGCGCTGCTCCTCGCTGCCCGTAGCTGTCTCCCCGCAGTCGACCGAGAACGCCGCCGCACGGGCTCGTCGCCGGCATGGTTCCGGTGACCATTTGGTCCAACCCGTGCGCCCGTTCGCTTCGCCTCGTCACGTAGATCCTCCCCGCACCGTTAGTTTGAGCTAAAGCGCCCCGCAACTCCGATCTCGTCGATGACCGAGCACCGCCGTCCAACATCACCGTCGTGGAGCTCGCTCCGGTCATCCCCGAGCTCCCCCGATGGCGCAGATCGACGCGGTTCTCTCCCCCCGTTCGAACGCACCCGAAAACGCTGCAAACGGTGCACCAGGGCCGATTTCCGAGCAACTCCGGCGCTCGGCCACCGCGTGCGAGCTCACCGGAGCGATTCCGGCGACGCCGCGGTCGCCGCCGATGTGGCCCTGGCCCCACGGGTCAGTGCCACTGACTGTGGGCCCGTGTGGGTCCCGTGACCCTGGTCAACGGCTGACGTGGCCCTCTGGGTCACTGACATGCGGTCCCCCACCGCTTAATTAGATTTTAAAAATAAATAAAAATGCTAATTATTCATTAATTAAAAATAGTTAAGATAATGAGTCTATGACATGTGGGGCCCTCTGTTAATTAAGCCGGTTTAATTAAAAGCAAACCTTCTGTTAAGCCTCTGTGTATGACATGTGGACCCCACCTGTAAGGTTGACCAGTCGGCGCCACTGTACAATGCCGACGTCAGTCGTGCATCATGCTGATGGCATCCGACACTGTTTCGGATAATGTTGAATTTAATAATTAAAATAAATCTAGAAAATTAATAAAACTTTAGAAATTCATATCTTTTAAACCGTAACTCGGATTGAAATAAATTATATATGTAATATTATCAGAAAAATGTGTAGAATCTGAATATACGATAATATTGACTGTCCAACACTCCTAGCTAGATGAACCTGTAACTTTTTGACTGATTCCGGTATATGAATAGTGACATACTTTAATAAAATAAATCCAAATAAATTCCAAAAATCACTAAACCTTTTCAATAGACAGTAGAACACCTCTGCATACCATTTAGGCATGTCATGCATCCTTGTTGCCTTATTGCCGTGTATTTACTGTTTCTTCCCCCCTTCTCTCCGGGTAGCCCCTGAGATCGCCGATGACACCGCCGTCTACGATGACGCCGCCGACAACCAGGCCCCTTCAGCAGAGCAGCCAGGCAAGCAAAACCTCCTTGATCAATAGATAACACCCATTCCCCTCTCTCTTATGCTTGCATTAGAAATGCCCTACTACTGTTTCGATAGTACCTATTCCGATGCATAGCCTGATTTTGTTGTCCATTATTGATACCCCACTAGTTGCCCCACTAAACTTAGATGTGCTACTTCTTCATCGGTGGCCATCACCTTTGTCCGTATGCCAAGCTTATTACTAGGTCGTGATTCCTCTGGGCGAGGATCGCGAGAACATTTACCTTTCTGCAAAATACTAAACTGTTAAAGTCGGGCTGGCCCCAAGGGTGCCCACGAGTGAATAACACTAATGACGGGTCGGCTCCAAGAGTACCCGCGCGATATGTTCACCAAGTCGGAGCGACAGGTTGTCTGTTCGTCTCTGCGAGTTACTAAATGAGCTTAAATAGAACTGGGTATTTGATCTGAGTTGGCTGTGTGCCTATACGCACTACCACCACGTGGGATAATGGGTATGGGCCCCTCTGCGTAGTACGTTTCTTCCGAAGGCTCTTCAGACGTCACAGTTCAAACTTGCGGGCTGATTGTTGGGGTTGGGCTAGTTACGTCACTGGGTTGTTCAGTGTCACGCCTGCGCCCCGACCACCCACGCAACGTGCAGGAGTGCGAAGGGCGATGGCCCAAGACCCCTTCGTGCTTAGGATTTAGACCGGCGTGTTGACCTCTCTGCTAAGCTTAGGTAGGACGCTGCTTCGTGTTGATCACCCGAGGCCGGGTATTACCCAGCAAGTGTATTCGGCCAGATGTGATCGAGCGTGTTGGGTAACAGTAGTGCACCCCTACAGGGAAGTTATCTATTCGAATAGCCGTGTCCACGGTAACAGGACGCTCAGAGTTGTATCTTGATCTGCTACAACTACAAATGATACTGTCATATGATTAAACTGCTACTATTGCTCTCGGGATTACTTTCTCGCAGGGAAGTCGAGGAAGTATCTCAGGGAGTTGTTATATTATAATTGATATATATATTCTTGCTCTTATCTCTTCTGATGCTGCAAGAGCTGCTTCAAGGTTGCTTCAAGATGCTAGTCTTCGATTGGCTAGGCTTCTCTCCCTTATTCTCGCATTCTGCAGTTCAGTCCAGATATACAGCCCCACTCCTTTGATACAATGCATTTAGCATAGTTCTGATGTCAGTCTTGCGAGTACTTTGGATGAGTACTCACGGTTGCTTTGCTATTCTTTTTCCCCCATACCCGCATGATGAATTCAGTCGATGGAGCCCAGGAGCCAAATGCCACTACTGACGACTACTACCAGGAGAGCCCCGGAGGCCACTACTACTGGGTTGAGCCCGATGACCAGGAGTAGATCGGAGGCTCCCAGGCAGGAGGCCTGCACCTTTCGATCGTTTACCGTTGTTTGTGCTAGCCTTCTTAAGGCAAACTTGACTAACTATGTCTGTACCAAGATATTATTTGTGTGTATGACTTATGTATTCGGGTCCCCGTGACCCCTGGTTTGTAATATGTTGATTTATGTTTAAATTTGAGTTTAGAGTTGTGTTGTGATATCATCCCGTGAGTCTCTGTTCTCGAGCTTGCACATTTGCGTGTATGATTAGTGCACGTGTCGAGCGGAGGCGCCGCAAGCTGGTATCAGAGCTGACTGCCTGTAGGAAGCCCCCTTCCAATTCCTTGGCCGAAGTTGAGTCTAGACCTCGAAAAACTATTTTACTAACATGGCTATGGCTTACGGGCCCACGTTGCCAACTGGGTGGTATTAGGATCTTTTACTCCTCTTCTATACTCTGGGACTCTGAATTCTCTTCCTTTCGGGTTAAATGAATTTTACTAACACCAACACTAATGCCGACAATAGGTTCTCGTAATCTTGTCCATCCGGAGAGCTGGATAATCTGCACTTGTTCCCTTACGTTGATCTGATTAGTCTGATAATCACATTTTCCTTTACATTGGTTTGTTTAACCTTTCCCTTCGAACTGTAATAAACTTCTCATTGTCATTTGACAACTCTGAATTTCCTCTGTTTTAGATGGATCGTTTGTGCCCGCCGCGCCCTGCGACGCAGCTTGTACTCCGCACTAGGGCTCAAAATGCCCCTGGTTTTCCTGCTGTCCTGATCGCCCTCCTGACCAGACTTGGCTACCGCTGGTACCCCGAGTACATGGTTTATGAGGATTACCACGAGTTCAACCAGGAGCAATACCATGCCAATCTTCGCATCTTTGATCAGCAGAACAACTCCGAGGCCGAGTTGCACGTCTTTCACGGTATCAGCGTGACAGTTGAGATGGCAGTACATGATGCTGATTACATTGCTGTTGCACGTCTCCGTGGAGAGAACAGTCACTTGGATGCCTCTGAGTTCTGCTACATCCCGTATGCGCCTGCTGGAGATGATACCGGATACTACACAGCTATCTGTGCCCCTTACGAGCGACGTCGATACGACCCGCACGTTTTGATTCAGTGCACTCAGGCTCTGGATCGCGCTGCCCGGGCCCTCTCCGTCGAGTTGTTTGCCACTCGAGCACTTCTGTACGATGCTATGACACGATTGCTGCCAGCTGTTCGTGCAGGGATACAGCCCGAGTATATCCTTTACCCGCGCAGGACTCAGATGTCGCTGGGTATTGATTGGCCTGCTGTTGGAGGTCACCGCCCTGTTCGTGGACCACTTCTCTCAGCTCGAGACCGGGTTCTGCATTAGAGTGCACACAGAGCGCAGGATTTTCCGGCCTTGGAGACACATCGTCCGCACTTACAGCTACCCCGTTTCAGTGGTGTTCTCCGACGTTGACGTAGCCTTTGCTATGCCTCGTTGTGTACTTCCTACCGCGTGCCTGCGCGTCGCCTAGTATGTCTAACTTTTGGATTTGCGCCGTTGTGCTGTCCGCATGTAACCGAACTTGTGTATGGATCTGTATGTCTTAATTGACTACTGTTATGTATCTATTGCACTACTTAATCGTTGTCGTGTTACATCATGATTGTTACTAAACATTTGTAGTTGCTTTTACTGAACTACCCCCTGTTAAATTTTAGCAGGATGGTTAGGCCAGGCACAACATTTTCACCCTGATATTCAAACTCTTGGTCGTAGATGTTGTCATCACGCTCATCCTCCATGATCATGTTGTGCATGATTACACAAGCAGTCATCACCTCCCAAAGCTTCTCGGTGCTCCATGTCAGTGCAGGGTGTTGAACGATACCCCGTCGAGATTGAAGCACACTAAAAGCACACTCCACATCCTTCCTAGCACGCTCTTATTGTTGGGCAAATATATGTCTCTTCTCTCCTTGCGGATAGGGTATTGTCTTCACAAGAGTTGACCACTGAGGATAGATACCATCAGCTAGGTAGTACCCCTTGTTGTAATGGTGGCCATTGATCTCAAAGTTGACCTCTGGGGAGTGGCCTTCTGCAAGCCTTGTGAACACTGGAGAACGCTGAAGCACGTTGATATCATTGTGAGAACCAACCATGCCGAAGAAGAATGCCATATCCAAAGATCTTGTGAAGCCACCGCTTCTAGTATGAGTGTATGACAGTGGCACCTTTCACATGCCCCTTGTTCTGTCCCTGCCAAGCAAATGGACAGTTCTTCCACTTCCAGTGCATACAATCTATACTACCAAGCATCCCCGAAAAGCCCCTATTGGCATTGATCACCAGCAACCGGGCGGTATCAGCGGCATTTGGCTCTCTCAGGTACTCAGGGCCAAACACTGCCACCACGGCCTAGCAGAAACTGTATATTGATTTGAGACATGTAGACTCACTCATACGTACGTATTCATCCACAAGATCGCCCGGAATTCCATATGCAAGCATGCGAATAGCCGCAGTGCATTTATGGTACGAGGAGAAGCCAAGCTTGCCAATGGCATCCTCTTTGCACTCAAAGTATGGGTCATATGCTACCACCCCCTCCCTAATACGGTTGAACACATGTCTCGCCATCCAGAATCGGCGGCGGAAGAGATGTGGTTTGAAGAGCGGGGAATCCTCCAAGTAATCGGCATAGAGGAGGGCGTGGCCGCTCTCCCTATTGCGGTTCAAGGCCGGAGCATGGCCGGGGATTGATCCCCTGGACCGAGGCCGCTGCCTAGCAATGTGGTCATTGACGACCAATGCAGCAACCACAAGCTCTTTATCATCCGAGGACGAATCATCTGATGAACCAATGAAGTTGTGCAAAAAATACTCATCCCCACTATCCATGGTACCTTGTGAGCAAAGTGTCGAACACCTTGCGGTCGTGGTCGAGACGCGGCCGGTGAAGAGCACCTCGGGCTCCCTGGTACCGGATGCAGCGACAAAAAAAAGCCCAAACGCCGGCAAGAACTCCTCCGAAATGCGGGTGTGGGTGGCTATGGCGGGGGGGGGGGGGGGGGGTCGTGGTTTGGGCGGTCGGGCTGGACAGCGAGGAGGCGACAGGAAAATGGGCGGCAACGGCTATGACGGGGGCCGGAGGGGGACAGGTCGCGTACGGGAAGAGAAAAGGGGGTTGTGTCCCCGATGGGCGGGACAGGGGAGGACAAGGGTGCTCGTCCCGCCCGTCCACACGCTGTCCATTTGGACGCAAACGCGACCCAAATTTGGGCTGGAAATGGGTCCACGGCAGACAGAAAACAGACATTTGTCCATTCGCTCCCGCGCGTTGAGCCGCGATTTGTGTCCGTCTAGCTCCAGACGGACGAGGTCGGAAGAGTTGGGTCCGAGTTGGCCTAAGCTAGCACAGATAGGCAGCTGGATGGATTTGAGACGAGGCTAGGTAGGAATTTTTAGGCAAAAAAAAACTTTTGCGGACAGATAAAAACGATCGATCAACTCGGCGGAACTCTTAGCGGCGACTCATGAGAACAAGTTGTGATCAGGTTCCCGGTGTTTTTTTTCTCAAAAAAAAAGTTCAATACTGTAGGTAACCAAACATATCTCAAAATTTGCCCATTTCATTTACAGTTGCGTTTATATGTGCATTACCTATTTGGAACCAAAACATGTTCAAACCAGAACACGTCACCAAGGATAAGTGAGCTGTTGGTTCTGTCGATGGCACAGAAGATATGGGTTATATGTATATTTGAACAAAATGCTTTCCAAACGTGGGAAGAGGCTGGCACCAATTGTTATATCCGAGCAAAACAAGTAGCAGCAAGCACAAAGGTGGCGCCCGAGCAAAACAAGCGGCACCAAGCGCAAGGCTCCAGGCGCAAGACAGGTGCGATTGCTAGAGAACATGAAACAAATAGCAATAGAGTTCATTGCAGTAAACTAGTACCACGACAGTTCATTACATAGAAAAAAGGTAACCATTACAATGTTTTACTAGTATAAGCTGATACACCAGAAATGGTAAAAAGAACAGGAGATCCACCAGAAATTTGTGCAGCAGCCATAAAGAGTTCTCCATAGCCAATATCCGCATCCGTTCAACAGCTCCCATCTGGAGCTGCTCCAGGTCAAATCTTTGTACTGATCAATTTCCAGCAAATACAATCTTATGTTTGTTTATCAAGCTTCCCTTGTGCCTGTATGAAATAAAACAGCTCATAAATTGACAAAATGACCTAGAGAAAGAGTTGTTTTCTTCTCAACCAAAATTGACATAGATGTTGTCCTTTGGTAGTATAGAACAGAGATGAAAATAGTTTTATTTCAAATCTACAAATAACATTTGTCCATGACAAATATAGATACGTTTTTGGAGTGTGTTGAACAACATTACTTAAATGGCTATACTCAGCCAGTAATAATGAAAATGGAAACGTTGCCACTCAGGTCCATTCAATATGTACTGTTTAGATCCATCTTACGAAATCCCACATTTATAACTTTCAAAGAAATCAACAGGTCCTCGAAGTCTATTTATACACTAGTTCCAATATTCTGTTAGAAGGAAAACCACTTCTACAAAGAGAAGAAACACACAATCAGTTGAACATAATTTACCTTTTTCTTTTCCTTTTTCTTACTACAGCCTGTAGCCCCAAGAATTGGTTTATCAGCTGCAAGAAATAGTTTATCAGCCCCAAGAACTGGTTTATTAGGTGATACACAACTCAGACCGGAGGATTTGGAATAGAACAACCGTCCTAACTACCCTCTCATTGCACACCATCATCTTAATCAAGCTAACACGCCTGAATTAAGTTTAAGTAAACTAATTACTAGAGTTATTTTCTTTTTTTTACTGGAAAGGCAGGCTCTCTGTCAATTTCATTAAGATAGGGAAAGATAAAAAATGAGTACAAGAACGATTACATGATGCAACAGGAAAACGAAAAGGCAACTAAGCAATCCAAATCATGACTTCGCGCCCACGGGTAATCTCCACTGATCAATCTCCTCATTTGCTAGGTGAGCCACATATAACACATAACTCGTAGTTCAGAAGGCGAAAGCAACCTTTGAATGACTAGTCATCTAAGTCATTCAGGCCATTCTAAGCAATAGAGTAATATGATAAGGCACTAGCTCATAGTTCTATAAAAGTTGGGCAGCCCTATTTGCAGGAGTATCTAAATTTTTAGCCTTGATGAATTCACTATCTTAACATTCAACTTACTTGGAAAAGCTATGACATCAGTCTGGCCAGCAAGTAACACATTCAGGTTTACCAAGAAACCATAGGTATATAGGGTTTCATTTTATCAATACTCAGCATATAGGACAGGCAGACAATTCATACAGGTAGTCACACAGACACAAGCAAGAAATAATATAACAAAATTACCTTCATCTTTACTAAGATATTTGGAGATTTCACTGGTGCAGTTACATGTGTCAGTGAAATCTTTTCCGGTGACAAGCTTAGCAACTCCTTCAACTGTCTTCTTCCTCAAATCAACAGCAACCACCACTTCCATATGGTCCTCAGGGCAGGCCTTAGAAAGCATGTACACAACATCATCGTCTATGCTCATGGTGGGGAAACCGATGATGAGGCGCTGCAGTAATGTTGCTTGGGTGGGGTTGTCGCTGATGCTGCATGATGTAGGCAGCAGCTTTGAAAGGATAGGCTGGACAGCGATCTCAGCAACATCAACGGTGCAGTCTTCGCGCCATTCATTCCATGAAGGAATCGGGGTGGCCAATAGGTTCCATGTTCTGGCCTTCCAGCCTGTACAAGGTGCTCTGCACCGCCTGTCACGGCGCTTTTCCTTAAACCAGTCCTCATAGGACTCCTTAACAGGTTCTCTTGGCGGGCAGACTTCAATCTCAATGTACTTGATGGTATCTTTGAGCAGACTGACGGAGATGTCCCGAAGTTTGTCCGAGCGGCATTTGTGGTAGAGTCTCCAGTTACCCCTCGCCGGCAGTGGCAGCGGTATGTCGTGTAGAACGGGATTTTCCTCGAGCACGTTGCAGAGGAGGATGCCACGCCAGAGGTCAACCCAGCAGACCATGCCAGGCTAGCCACGCCCGAGCGTGATCACCTTCGTGGTCTCATGATACGGCGCACAATCCACAGGGCAGACCTTGTCCCTAATTGGATCTGCCAACGACAACACCTTGGAGGTCCACCCCTCCTGAGCTTTGGAGGAGCGGTAGAGGTAGAGATCGAACTCCGTCTCGTTGAGCGACCCATCCTCCTTGAGACTCACCTTTAAGCACCTGCTGGTAAGAACCGCGACGGCGTACTCGCCGTCGTCGCCGAAGCTCAGGAGGGCGACCTCCTGGTTGCTGAAGCTGTAGGGGTACGGGTGCGGAAGAAGATCCAGCGATGGGCTCCGAGGGTGCGCCCTGTAGAGGAAGTAGTCGCAGTAACGCGGATTGAACAGGACACTGGGGCTCACGGAAACGCAGAAGAGGATGAGATCGGCCTCCGCGCTGATGACCTTGGGGGCCAACGCAAAATCGGCGGGTCCTTTCCCCGGGCAGTGGACACAGAAGTAGGAGACGTGGGGAGGGCGGGCCGTAAAAAAGGACACTTCGATGCGTTCGCCGGTGCTGATGAGGCTATCGGCAAAGGTGGCGTTGCGGCATTCAGCGATGTAGCCCAGGGTGTCGAGGAGGATCCAGTTTCGGGGGTTCTGGCCCCCGGCCTCGGGTAGTGGAGGGGGGCTAAGCACGGTGGAGGTGAGGGAGGAGGAGGCGGCGGCCATGGCGGCCATGGCGGCCTGGGGGATGGGGCGGATTGGTTCCGTGGCGGCGCAGATTGGGAGAAGGGTGTTTGGGCAAACCCTAGCTGGCTGGCCACATATAGTAGTGGAAATTACACGTTTCGTCCATGAGGTTTCTGGCGCACTACACGTTTGCCCCTATACACGAAAATAAATGAAAATATTGTCGCGCTGGTTGTTTTCCAAAAAACTCCTCCATGTTTATCCGACCGAACCCGCAGTCCATTCCTTTTCTCTACCGCACAGCTCCACCACGCCATTCCGCCGCGCCGCGCCGCTGCAGTAATCTCCGCGACGCCGTGCAACTCCACCACTCACTCGTACCCCTTTCCCCATCCCTAAAATTCCCACCTTTCCTCTTTCACAACTTCGGCAAGTCCTTGCCCTGTCCGACCTTTGCCGGCACCCCCTCCTTCCCTATATCGATTCCACAACGTGGAACCGTCGATTCACAGCCCCCACGACAAACCCTGGCCACCGTCGAGAGGGGAGAGCGGGAGGAGAAAAATCGATCTTTGCGTCCATGGCTGGCGGCGGAGTGGCAACGGATGGTGGCAATGCACGGAGACCAGCTGTAGTTGTGTCCGTCCAGCAGGCCGTGGCCCTCACAGACGCCAGCGAGCAGGCCGCGGATCTACGGACGCCGAACGCAGGAGTACGTCCTCGGGCCTACAAGACTGTTGGCGAGCGCGTCTAGGAGCGCTGCTACTTCTGGCGTCGTCGTCTTCCCCGCATGCCCTGCTCTCACCTCTCTGGTTAGTGTTACTCCACCTCGTTTGTTAATTCTAAAACTGTGATTTTCGGAGTACATGTGGAGTAGTAGGATCTGAAGATTTTGTGTATCTATGTCGTTGCTCCACCACTTCATCTTGTTTGCTGTTAGTTTATGGAGTACACTTTCTATTTTGTACATCACACACTTCAGCATTCCGAAGTACTATTTAGAAATACATAGTGTCCTTTGGACACATGGCTTCGGTGATATGAGCTCCCTCCCCCACCTCGGCGAAGAACTGTTCGGCGGTGCGCGGCTTGTCAGCAGGAGGGCCCGCGGCACATGTCACCGCATCAACCTTTCGGAAGTGCGTCTTCACGCAGGCGTACTCCCTCCGTGCTCCTTCAAAGCACGCTGACCTCCTCCAGCGGTTCACACAGGGCACGACATCCTAGAGACGGGCCGTAAGGCTGAAGAGGTTCTTGGGCATGGCTTCGGCAGGCCACAACGCGATACGTAGGTCCTGGAGCGCCGGTCTCGTCATGCGAAACAACTCCACTAGTTGCTTCACTCGATGATTTAGCAGCTGCGCCGACGGCGACCTCGGGAACTGCCCCCAAAAGGCCTTCTCTGCCTCGTGGCCCGTCAGCTGGCCGAAGTACGCCACTGCATCCTCCGCGCTCTGCGGAAGATCCGCAAAGACCTCTGCGGAACGTCATAACTAGGTGAGCTCGACACACCCTTTGCTGCCAAACGAACACTGCAGCAGAAATAGCTTACCCGAGGTGATTTGCTCCACCTGCTGGAGCACCTCGTGGTCAGCTCGGGCCAAGATCTTGAGCTTGGAGTAGGCAAGTTGAAACTTCTCGAGCTCCTCCCTTGTTCGTTGCCCCTCCTCTTGAAGCTTGTCGCGTGCTTCAAACACGCCCTTCAGGGGCTCCTCGACCTCCAGCACCCGCGCCTGGTGCTTGTCCCCGTCCGCCTTCTCGACGGCTCGGGCCTTCTTCGCCTCTGCGGCAACAGCCTCTTGCTGCCTCACCTCCTGCCGAGCCTTTTCAAGCTAGGCCTTGAGCGTCTCAAGCTCCGCTAACGCCGCTGTCATTGAAACAGTTCAGCCTTAGTTTTTCATTGAGCAAAACCTATCACAAACTCTTTTTGTACCAAGTATAATACAAGTTTATGTTGCTTACCTCGAGACTGCTCGAATTTTTGGTTCACCAGGGTGAGTTCCTCCTGGGACCTCTCGAGCTTCCGGTTTATCTCCGCAATCTCCTCGGAGACGGGGTCCGGAACCGAGGTCGAAACCTGGCAGTAAGAATCCTTATTATAAAGGGAACAGTTAAATTACTAAAAGTTGCCAGGACGGTTGCCTCGTGCAGCACCCTGGGGGCTACTTGACATGCTCCTACTCAATCAAAACGACCCCAAATGCCGGTTTCTTGAAACCGCCTTCAGGCTCAGGGGGCTACTCACTCACTAAGCCGTTTAGCAGGCTATACCATCACGTCCTCGGACAAATACATAAAGCAAAAAAGCTCAAATAATCAAGTTAAACTAGGTACGCGGATAAAAGAGTACCTCGAAACCCGCTACGAGGTTCTTGAAAACCTCATGCAGGCCGGCCCCTGCGGACCGGAAGCCCTGTAGCGCCACGCCTATCAAGGCACGATGCTCTTCCTTGATGAAGGAGCCCTTCAGGGTGTCCTCCATCTCCTCGGTCCACTCCGCACCAGCCCGTTCTTGGGTAGTTGAAGGGGATGGGGGGACGACCTCGGATATGTCGATCAAGGTAGCCTCCACCTGCGGTGGCAGAGCCGAGGTAGACATCGGCTGGACCGATGACTGACCCAGCTCCTCTTCGAGGACCACGGGGTGTTTCTCCCCCGGGACTTGTTGGGCCGATGTGTCAACCTCGGCCATGACGGCCGCCTCCCCGACCCTCGTCGTATCGAGGTTGGGAGCTAGGGTGGATGTTGCCTCCCCGAGCCCTCATGCGCCGGGGAAGGAACAGCGGGCTCTGGAGTCCCGCTGGTGGACGGCAACCCACTTGAGGAACCGATGGGGATTACCGTCGGCGGACTGCGTGAGAAGAGGATGCTCCGTGTGTTTTCCCTTACTAGAAAGAACTTATCAAATTGAAAGACGGGATATAAGGACGACGGCTTACCCTCGAGGCGCCGGTTTCTTCCTCCCCATTGCGAGGAGGTCTTCTTCTGAGTCACTGGAGAGCTCGGCTCTCTCCGGCAACTCGCTGGCGGCCCCGGACAAGGTTCTCCTCAGCCTCTTCAGGCCCTTGGGCGGCATGCCAGCTTCGGCGTCCTCTGACGCCGACCTCTTCCCCTTCGGGAGGGGGACCTCCTCCTCCTCACCCTCCTCTGCGTCACCGTCATGGGCAGTGGAGGTGTGGGTGTCTTTGGACCGGGTGACCGAGGTCTCCCGAGTCCGAGCACTTGACCTACCCCTCTGGGACTTCGTCCCTCTGGGGGCCACCACGTGTGGCTCCTCAGTCAGTAGTGCCGAGAGCAGAGGAGTCGGGGGCTCCTCTAGCAGTGGGGTCAGGCATCGCACTCCTTGCACCCAGGCCAGCCACTTCTGCAAGACGTCAAACACAACGACTCATCAAAACTCTACTCCTCGACGCGACGAACAAAGAATGACAGTTGATGGGCAGAATCACTCACTAGGGGGGCTTCATAGCCGTGTTCGAGGCCGCGGTCCTCCCCTTCCTTGGGGATCTTGTCCTTGGCCAGCTTCATGAGTCTCGTCCACATGGCGGCCAAGGTGGAGAGGAAGAAGGTGGTGATGGTGTCCATGTCCTCGGGCTTTTGTGCCCACATCGGGGTAGCCCGAAGCTGGAGAGGGAGTATGCAGTGATTGAGCATGACGTTGATGATGTCGGCAAGCTCGACCTTCCCCGTGGTGGACCACCATTTGATCCTCTCGACAAGGAGCTCCACCTCTTTTGGGTTCCCCCAGGCGACGCCCTTCTCCTTCCAGGACTTGAGCTTTTTTGGGGTCCCGGCCGAGAAGGCTGGGACCTCGGCTTGGCCAGGGGCGAGTGGTTCGGTGATGTAAAACCACTCCCGCTGCCACTCCTTCACCGTTTTGATGAAGGTGCCCTTGAACCACGTGCCCCCCTGGTTTTTGCTGATCATGGCCCCTCCGCACTCCGTGAGGTCGGAGCCACTGGACTTCGGTTTGATCCTGAAGAGCTTCAGCCATAGGCCGAAGTGCGGCTCGCAGCGGAGGAAGGCCTATCAGACCATGATGAAGGAAGCGAGGTGAAGAATGGAGTTTGGGGCCATGTGATGGAAATCAAGCCCTATACATCACCCCACGCACAAAGGGGTGTAGCGGAAACCCCAGGCCTCGGATGTGGTGGGGGACGAAGACTACCCGTTCCCCGGCATTGGAAGCGGGCACCTGCTGGTCAGTCGCCGGAGCGCGGGCGGCGATGGCGGGGGTCAGATACCCCGCACTGCGCAGCTCTTGGATGGTCTCATCCGTCATGATGGAACCACCCCAGTGCCCCTTGAGGGTGTCGGCCATGTCTGGTAGTGAAGGATGGACTCGCGAAAGGGAAAAGGAGTAGGATGGGATCTGGGCGCTGGAGCTAGATGAAGCAATAGAAGGAGAGAATGGGAGCGTGGTCGATTGCGTTGTCCTCTTTTTTGCTCTTATAAGCCTGTGAAAGGCTAAGAGTCCCCCTCGCTACGCCGATAAACTCGTCGCTCCCATCAAAGATGTCATTAAGCATATGGGGGGAAACAAAATCGTAATGATATCTCTAAGAAAACGGGCACGATCTCCACCTTGATAGGATGTACCAGTAAAAAAGGTGCCTCGAACCGCGATTTAAGGGAGGCAGTAACTGCCCGACCTGTCGTGGGGCATGTCGTTTCGATAAAGCTGTCAGATCGGACTGGACCATTCATACCTCGACGTCAAGCCTTCGAGGCTAAGATATCCACCTCCTTTCGGGCGGGGAACAAGCTCGGTTGGACCTCGGATGTCATCGCTCTACTAAAAGAGTGAAGTATAAAGGGGAACTCATCTGTCAAGCCAAGGACTTCGGATCCGAGGTGGCATTTGTTGAGAGAGTCGTCCTCGGCGTAGGAGACCAGTTCGGGGGCTACTAACGGTGTCCTGGATTAGGGGGTGCTAACCTAGCCAGCCCGTCTCTTCGGTTGGGCTTATGGGCCCTCGTATGTGATCAAGATGGGCTCCAGAGGACGCATACAGGAAGCGTGATCAAGACTGCCTCCACCGAAGACTTGACGTATTCTCCAAGATCTCTCCTGCCGCCCTGCTCCTAGATACCGACCTTGTAACCCTAGATGCCCTCCCTGGTGTGTATATAAGCCATAGGGTTTAGCCCGTAGATGGGAGATCAACGCAATATCGTTCACCTAGCCCTAGAAGTTAGACACACATTACGATCTCGTGGTAGATCAACTCTGTATTCGATACATCTCCGTCAGGTGTAGTACTGACATTGCATTGCAAATTCACCATAATCCCTCGTGACAGTTAGATGGAGTAGCACTCTTGATTAACAGGAATAGGAAAATGGCGGCAACACTGTTAGATGGAGTAGCAACTAACAGGGTGCGTTTCAGAATTAACAGGAACATGGTGCATATCTAGATTTTGTGTACTCTTGATTGCAGTGATTTTTGTAGAAGGTGTACTCCATAAACTAACAACAAACAAGATGGAGTGGTGGAGCAACGACATCTAGATACACAAAATCTTCAGATCCTACGACTTCACATATACTCCAGAAATCATAGTTTCAGAATTAACAAACGAGGTGGAGTAGCACTAACCAGAGAGGTGAGAGCAGGGCATGCGAGGAAGACGACGACGCCAGAAGTAGCGGCGCTCCTGGACGCGCTCGCCAACAGCCTTGCAGGCCCGAGGACGTACTCCTGCGTTCGGCGTCCGTGGACCCACGGCCTGCTCGCCGGCGTCTGTGAGGGCCGCGGCTTGCTGGACGGACACGACGGCAGCTGGT